>CM053577.1:42817226-43130888 GCA_028646485.1 Cryptoprocta ferox
AAATACTGGTTTTCTTATAAACTTTCTACAGGATGTTTTTTAAACAAATTCTTCACATTGTGTCTTGACTATGTACTTACGGAATTTCAGGGAAATAGTTCTGTGTGTTTTTATAAGCTTAATTTGTACTAAAGGGATGGCAGGTGGTCACATGCAGTCCATGTGGGATTCTAACATGACATTTAGTGAGTTTTCTGACGTGGACCATCCCTTTGACGCTGAAGGTAATGCATCTGTTGAAAGAAGTGATTGTAGATTTGGATTACTGCTCTCTGCATCTTCTAGTTTTTCTGTGTTGTCTTCCCAATTAATGTGGAATCTTGTAACTCTGGGGTTAGATGCCAAAATGTTCCTTTGAAGCTGAAAGAAGAAGGGAATATATAAATAGTAAACACTAAGAAAGTTATATACCACATACAAATAGGAACTTATTAGAATGGTTCCTTAGATTAGTACTCTTAAAGGGCTAACAAGTTCATATACAAAGGCATAACTAAGTGAAGTAAAGCACATTAACATAACTAGTACACAAGGACCAGGGCTACAGCAAAGAAATTATTTTAGCCTAATGGAAACAGGATGTGGAGAATCTGAGAGAATGCATCCAGATCTCTTATTAACCAATAAAATATCTAACCCCTCTATACTTATTTCCTAAAAGGGAGAGAATCTCTTCTTTTTTGCAGGTGAATTCTTCACAGGATGCTTTATCTCACAAATTAGTATGCTTTGCAGATTGATGTGCTATCTTTTCAGTAATATTTTCAAAGAAAATGAAAAATTTCTTCGAATATAACATCTTATTATTAGTGGTGTCCTACCTTAGTTTCCTTAGTTTTTTCTCTTTTTGCTATACATGGTGCCATATAAGTAACTAATACATTGAGTCAGTGGAAGGTCCCATACCAGGATTAAGCATTCTAGCCTTATTACCATAAAGACCATTCCATTTTACCCGCCGTGTAATTTTTCTTGCATGATCTGGCAAATGGAGTGTTGTATTCAATCTCACATAACAATCAGTTACTAAATTGTGTTAACAATCAGTTACTAAATTGTGTTACAATTCCCAAGAAAAATCATGAAATAATTAAGTATTCCTGAGAATTTGTATTTCTGAATCACAGGATTCAGATTGTCACTCAGAAGCTGTTTTCCATAACCAGAAATATTTAAGACCTTTAGTTTAACCTCTAAGAATAGCAGATAAAGGAAAACATATGTATGTGTATATGTCTATGTATACACACATGGAGATAACAATGTTTATATCAAAAACAAATGGAAAATTTCCCGCCAAAATTTTTGGAAGAGTTATAGACCAAGAATATTATGATTAATCATGAATTTGTATGTTGTAAAGGCTGAAATGAATAGAATCATGATGTGTGGGAAATGCCATGCAGAAAACTGTGAACAACTGTTGGTTACAGGAGGCTTTTTTCAATTTTCTAAACCATCAGAGACTCTCAAGGTGCCTGACCAACATTAATTACTCATGATTCACTTGGAGGTAGGGTCTGAGGTCAAGTATGGTAATGGAACAATTAGTTTGACGGTTAGCACAAAGACCTCAAATTTATTTTGTCTCAAAGGTATTTTCATAGTATACTATGAATTGGCACTTGCTTAAAAAAAAAAGTACAATAAAAGTAATGAAAGAGGAATAGTCAGAACATTACCTTAGAAAAGTCTGGTTTCACTGGCGGATTTTCCCTTAATTCTGTCTCAGTATATTCGTTATTTACATAATAGCCAACTCTAATAAATTCTTGACCTCGATAGGTGCATGTAATTAGCACAACTGTTACACCTACTGCATCTGCATCTGGAATGAGTCCCGGATTAGGTGCATCAGCCTAGAATAATTTAAAAAGAAAAGAAACACACATCACAAAGAGGCAAGCAAGACTGGAGTTTTGGTTACCTTGAGCATCATCAATTAAGGGTGCAGCAACAGAAACTTGGAGATCATATTGGGAAGGCAAATGTTCATTTTTAAGATTGACTTAAAGCCAGAATATATAGTTCAAATATTTCTCCACAGTATGCCTAATTACTCTGGGTACCTGAAAGTTTCACTACTTCTATAGGAAGATAAATCTAGCTACACTGTGTGGTAGTTCGTGAGGGATTGTGCAATATTCAATTATAAAACCTTTTATAAAATATAGCAAATAATCAAATCAATAGTTTAATTGACTCTACCCTTTTCCAGTCATTATTTTCTTTTTTTGTTTTTTGAGAGCTAGAACAAGCGGGGGAGAAGGAAAGGGAGTGGGAGTAAGTAGGCTTCGTGCCCAGTACAGAGCCTGATGCAAGGCTCAATCCCCTGACCGTGACGTCATAACCTGCGGTGAAATTGAGTCAGATGCTTAACCAACTGAGCCACCCAGGCACCCCTCCAGTCATAATTTACAAACCTAAAGTAGTAAACATTCAATGATCTCCACATGGCCTGTTGGCAGCAAATGTTTATTATACCAGTTTCTCTCTCATACCCAGGACACACGTTCTCACAGCCACTCTCTCACCCCTCACAGATATTCTAATAGTAAATTAATATAAAACTGAAAGTGGAATAGAAATAGCTATACATATTTTCAAAAATATTAAACTATTGTGAATGACTTTGATAGGCACTAAAATATAGTGTACTATTTAAGCCACACATACTATGCAAATACGATGAAGGTAAAGATTGGTTTGAGCAGACATACTCAGTGACCTTGTTTGAATCCAGCTGCTGAATCTTGAGGAGTGCAGAAGGTAAAGCAAGTGAGCTAGAGAAGGCGGACAGCATGAGCAAAGGCTAGAGCCCGTCTATGGCGGTATGTCAGGTTGGAAGGAATCGTAGACTGATGGGCACTGACACAGACCTGAGGCAGCCATTCTGAGTGGTAAATGGATGAAGATTGTCCCAGCAGATTAGCTCACTCTTGCCAGGACACTAACGAACATCCCTGGACCTAGGTGAACACTTCAGCCAGGGCATTGGCTTGGGAACATCCTTGTCTGGCATTCTCAATCAGGCCATTATCATCAAAGACCAATGATTATTGTGTAGTTATTACATGTAGTAGATGACACAAAAAGGCATAAAAATATCAATTCAGTCTAAGACATCTATCTAGGCTGAAAACTTCAGTCACCTTCTGCTTTCCTACCTCCCACATCCAGCCAGTTTAAGCACTTCTCATCTCTGAAGACTCAGTTCGTGTCATCATGTCTTCTCTGGAATCCTGCTGCAACTTTCTAACTGGTCTCCCCTAGCTCACTTGCTATTTGCGCTGCTGCTAGCATTAGCTAGGCAAAGATCCATTCCTATCCCTTCACCAATTTTAAAACTGATGATTACTCCCATTTCTGAGATAAAAAATCTGTTCTTTGACTTCATTTATAAGGCCCTTCACAATTTGTTTCCAATCAACAGCTCATGCACACTCCCTTTATTTCCACACCTCTTACTCTTGTTCTGGAATTAGAGTTCTTTTAAATGTACTGGTAATCTTTTATGCCTCTGTGCCTTGCATATACTGTTTCCTTTGCTTTTAAGGCTCTTCCCTAACATCCTAAAGTTTGCATAAAATGTATCCTCCTTTAGTGAAGCCCTTTCTAATTCAGAAGGTAGAATTAATAGTACTGTTTTTGCACTTATATTACTTGACACAAACCCTCTACTTATATCCAGTAATCTAAATATGTTTATCTTTCAGTCGATGCTGGGATTCTAAGCTTTGTCCTGGGCAGAAATTCTATCCAGTTCATGTTTATAATCTCATGTCTGGTACAGCTCTGGGCACACAGTATATGATTAGTATTTTGAAATTCACTCATAACTCAATGCCTGACCGAAAGTAATTTGTGATCATTTTGGAGAGATATCAGCAGGGGAATGAGGGCCTGTCCTGAGAATATGCGGTTTGTCTTACAGATCCTGTGTGTCCCTCCTGAGAGGGGTTAGGCTACTTCCAGGGTAACAAAGAGATTCTAACGTCCTGGAAGTGAGTGGAGAATGGGGAAACAGAGGTAGTTTGGTACTGCTATGGAAACTTTCCTCCCACAGTGCTTCCCATATCCTCAGTAAATTGGTTCTAGCCATGTTTGTGTTTTAAAATTTGATTGCCAAAGGATTCAACTTAAGCAAATCCAAATTCAAGTAGAAAAACTCACAGTCCTTTTAGATCACTTAAGACGATGTGATAGAGGGGCACCTTGCCACCTCAGTCAGTTGAGCATTTGACTTCAGCTCAGGTCATGATTTCAGGGTTCCTGAGTTCAAGCCCTGCACCAGGCTCTCTGCTGTCAGCGTGGAGCCCGCTTCGGATCCTCTGTTCCCCTCTCTCTCTGTACTTTCCCTGCTCATGCTTGCTCTCTCTCGCTCTCAAAAATAAATAAACATTAAGGAAAAAAAAAAGATGAAGTAGTAGGTAGAGATTTTTAACTTCAACCAGCAGTACTATGCAGATGTCTGGACATCTTCCTGCTAGCCTTTGACACACTCATAAGAAAGGCATGCTTATTCAAGGCAGACCAGGAGAATACTATGGCAGTTTGTTTAAAGCACAAAACAAAAGCTGTATGTTAGTCCCTTTTTGCTGTGTATTTTTTTTAAATACACAGGCTGACCTGATTTAAATCGCATGGTGCTTTCTCTGTCCTTTTTGGCAACATGAACATTGATATACCAAGGTAAAACTACTGGAAAATCACTGTAGGGAAGTATCTTTGAATATATTTTTCACTCTAAGCCAAAAGCTTAACAGTGTTCTTAACAACATAAACACACAGAAAAGATCATTTAAGGGTCTGTTTCAAAGCCAGAGGATTAATTTGCAGGTTTTATAGTAGCATAAAAAGGTCTATCAGTACACATCAATCCAAGTTTCTTACCACAACATGAATTATCATCAGTGAAGTATGGGTTTTCCAAGTTTATGGGTCAAAGCAAATACTTCTTTGTGTAACAATTTCAAGAACTTAAGAGAATAAAAATTTAGTTCTAATTATAGAAGTAGGGCACTATTTGTCAGTGATTGTACTTAAATACTTTATTCCTCATTTAATCCTCTTAACATTCGTATGAGGTAGGGTATTAATCCACATTTTATAGATGACTAGAGTGACTATAGGAAGCTAGGGAGCCCGTCCACAGTCACAAGTGTGTAAGAAGCAATGGGGCAGGATGTGAGGCAGGTGTGTAACTGCAGTGCCTCCCCCTACATATTCGCTGGTACCCATGTCTTTCACCAAGGTTATGCACTCACATGACTCAGGTCAGCAGCACTCTTAGTGAATAGATAGGAACTAATATATTTGAGCTTTTCTTAACCATTTCCTTAGATATAGTAAATTACTTGTTGCTTTTTAATAAAAAGCACTAAGGTTAGGAGACCACAATTCTGAATTCTGTATTAAGGAGATGGGAAGGATAGGTAGCAATTCTAGAGATATGATATGCTTATGATTCATGATTTGTGGCCCGTATCAGATGGGATTATCTGACCAACAGTATTCATTTAACTTGAAAATGAAAAAAAAGGGAAATCAGGGGTAGAGAAACTTAATTTTCTTCTGAATGAGGTCTTTTCAGTGGGTTCTACTTAACTGATGGACTCTGTTGTATATAAATACTTGTAACAAAATTAATAGTTAGATTTTTTTTTTAAACCTATGGCTAGTTACTCTTTGGGCTATTAAAAATATATCCTTCTAATGAGCATGGATAATTGGGAAGTGACTGAATAGTTTTAAACAACAATTTTATAGATTAAAAGAAGTAACACTTTGGATACAGAAGACAGTGTCTGAAGCCTTGGCACAGACCCAAATACTGTCAGTGGTATCTGAGAACATAATTTGTATTGGAATTTCCTCTCACGGATAATAAACAGAGTAGTAGATTTATAACAGTAATTCTCTATAAGATGTGTAGATCAGATGCTGTAGTAAAACACTGGACTTTAATTCCAATGATCCAAGATTATGCGGATCTCTTTCTACTAGCAGGCTTAACTAACCTAGCTCAATCGCGGAGTGTGCTGAAATAAAGTTGTTTTTGTGGTCAGTACTCCTAGTGGCTGAAACCAGAAACTGAGAGGCATTTTACTAACTCTACCAGTTAGTAGTATGCATTCAATCCCTGTACTGGACTGCTTGACAGCCACCCTGAAGGTCTGATACTATCGGACTGTTCACAGGAAGAGCCCCCAATTAACTGCCCTGTGTGCCATGACACAGTATAAGCTTTACTGCATGCTGTGCAAACTCTGGAGCAAACGTCACATTAACATCTCAGCACACAAAATCAAGAGTTAGCATTCCTTTATGCTACAGACGCTGCCTAAATACAACAGAAGCAGATAAAAAGTGAGTGCAGCAGAAGCAGAGTGATTCAACTCAAAAGGAAATGGATGAAGACGATGAGATATATAGTTTAGAAACGTATTTGGCATACATATTTACCAAGAACAATCTTACCTGAAATACAAACATATGCCTTCCTGCAGGAACAGGGCCCACTAATACAGAGTCTAAAACTTGATCGTATTCTTCACTTTCTGCAGAGCCCACATAGATAATTTTCCATTCCAAGTCTAGGGTTAAAAACCAAAACATTATTTCATATTCAGTAATTACATTATGAGATGATATCAAAGACCCTATTTTAACGTCCTCTTAAGCCAACTGTTGGCTGCTGAATTGGCTTCTCACAGCAGAAAGTCCAGAAAAGGCACTGAACTGCTCCTTATAAAATTCTTACATTTCTTAACAGAGTTTCTCAAAATGTTCTTTTGTGAAACACTAGTCCCTGGGCAGGGCTCCTCATAAACAAACCAACATGGCCAAAAACCCGGGAAATGCTACAACCTTGTCTTAAGGATTCATAAATAAAGCACACTGGTGGAGCGTTTGGAAACTTCCTTCAGTAAAGAACACCAGTAACATTAATCCAGCATTTCCCAAGTTTGTTTGGCTATGGAATCCTCCCCACTTTTTTTCATATGTCATCTCTTAACAGCCTATTTAAAACACTTTGGAAGGGCTGCCCCACAATATATTACACAGATACAAATCACCAAAGAACACCGAAGTGGAAAAATTAGCAAACTCCCCTTGATGGCTCAGCTCATCAACTATCACAGGGACCATTTTCGGGGTTTTTCCTCATGGTCCCTCTTCATGTCATATATTCTTTAAATTGGGAAGAGGAAACTAAGGATCCTTGTGCCACATTATACAACAGACTATATACAGTGGGAACAAGCATGAGGAGGAATAAGACACACTGAAGTGCAACCCAAGACATTTTATGTAATTCAACCGTTACATGTAATTCAGCTTTTATTGACCACCTTCTACAGTGTGCTCTGCAGCAAGAACCCAGAGATGGGTAAAATGACTGCTTTTCCAAAGGAGCCTCCTGCTTAGTAGGAGGAGGAAGACAGCTCTGCAAATACAGATTATCCAAGACCTCCTGGTCCTCTGAGGGTGTTTAGCACAGTGTGGCCCACCCTTGGATTTACTACACTGCGACTACAGCACTCCCAGAAGGATGTTTCTGGGTCACTGAGAATCTAGTTCTACTAAGTCAGCATTTTCTGAACACTATTATGTAAGTCATGGCTCTCTCCTAGACCACTTACATTTCTACCTTCTAGCACATTTACAGATGCAAGGTCCTGCATCTGACATCTCATGAGATCATCTATTTGTTGATGAAGATTAAGAGGAAAAGAAGCAATATGAGTATCTAGTTAGAAGGAACAGCAAATATCTGGAAGTAGGAGCATGCTTAGCATGCTAAAAAAGCACCAAGGAGGCCTGGGCTGGTGCAGAGTGAATAAAGGGGAAAATAACTGACCCTTTGATTGGGTGTAAGAGGCATGGCCAGATTATGCAAAGTTTTTGTTTTTTATTTTTGAGGGGGCGGGGAGTGTGAGCAGGGGAGGGGCAGAGAGAGAGGGAGAGACGGAATCTGAGCAGGCTCCAGGTTCAGCTGTCAGCAGAGCCCAACGCAGGGCTCAAACCCATGAGCCATGCATGAGATTATCACGTGAGCCAAAGTCGGACTCTTAACCAACTGAGCCACCCAGGCACCCCAGATTATGCAAAGTTTTAAAAGTCATCATAAAGATTTTTGGCTTTTACACTGAGTGGCACAGGAAGCTATTGGGAGCATTCTGACTGGAGGGGTAACATGATCCAATTTTCATTTTAGAAGGATAATTTTGGCTCCTGTGTTCAGTGTGGACTGTGAGATGGTGAGGGTCAAGACAGGAGGATATTTTAACAACTAAGGCAAGAAATTATGGCAGCTTGGACCACATGTAGCCATAGGGATGAGAAGGAGGGACACTTTAGATAAATCTGGAAGATAAAAGCAGCAAGAATCCTTTTTTGCAGGGGGTTAGCATTGATGGAATCAAGCAGGAATTCATTTTGGACATGTTAAGTTTGAGATATCTACTAGATAGCTAATAAAATTACAAAATTAGTGGCCAGTTACTTAGGAAACCCAAAAGCCAAGTGGAGAAACTTTTAAGAAAGGGGTGTAAGAGCTATTAAACTAGCCAAGTGCGAGTAAGACTGGGAACTCTCACACGGAGGTTTTCATAGTCTGTTCATTTTGTATTTATTTGTACTAATGCATATAGTGCTCTTGGCCTCCTAATTGGTAGAAGGGAAGTTGGCATTTGTGGTCTGGCATAAAAACATAGAATTTATAAACTTATAAAATACCTACTATGTGCTGAGCATTGGTCTTGCCAATTTCATACCTGTTATTTAAATTGCAACATCTTTATCATATGGATTTAATTATACTATTATGCAAACAAAGTTGAAGCTCTGAGAGGCTAAGTAATCTACCCAAATTCACACAGCTGGCAAACTCAGGAGTCAGAACCCATGCTATGTCTCTGCAACTCTAAAGCCTGGGCTCTTTCCAAAACCGAAACTAGGAAGATGAATTCTTCCATTTCTGGCTCTAAAATGAATAGTAGAATAAAGGAATTTAATTGTGGGGGGTGGTCTGGGGGAGATGGGTGAGAGAAGAAGCAGTGGAAAGATAATCTACCCTTAAGGAGCACAGGCTGTAACTCAGGGAACACCTGTATCTTAATTTTTATGCTAATGGAATCCTTGCCATAGCTACTGAGTTTAAAAAGCTCAGTACTTACTTATAAGTTAGCATCAGTTTTATTATTATTATTATTATTACTATTATTATTATATTTTTAACTCCACTTTCCTGTCCCCTGTATTTGAGGGAAGAAGGGATAGAGTTAGAGGCACAGGTTATCTGTTGAAGGAGTTTATTCATTTATTTAAAAAGTTAAATAATTGTTGCATCTAATCATGGTAATCTCTGCCTACAAGTATCTGCATTTATGGTTGGGAGCGAGGGAAGTCACCCAGTGAATTTTAAACTAATTACACTACTTGGGATGATCTGTGATCTAGTGGAAAGTATGTAATCTTAGGGAATTAGAACAAGTTTAAAAGCATGAAACACCATGTTCAATTCTGGTACATTGTAAGTATTCAACTAACAGTAGCTAGACTAATAAAAAAAAAAAAACACACACACACACAAAAAACCTCCGTTCAGTAGAGAAAACAGCAGCAGTCCACAGAGGGCATAACAAAGATTAGCAGGAAGGTCAATCAAAATGTGTACAGACTTGGGGACCACCAGAGCAAACACATCATGGGTCCTCCATATCAAGTTAAAGTATGAAAAATGGTGGCCAACCTCTGGTATGGGACTTGAGACAAAATTATGAAGTGAAAATTTCCCTTCAGAATATTCTGTGATTTCATTTCAAGAATAGATTTTTTAAAGATCTGCAATATAAAAAGTATGGAACCTGTACGAAGCTTTTGCTAATAAGTAAACTCCATTTTCTTAATCCCACATAGCCTCTAGGTGGAGTACAAAAGCATGGCACCTTTTTGAAAGATTCCTTTGCAGCTTTCAGTATGACTCAGCTTAAACTCTTAAAAAATGCTAAATAACCAGTATAAGTGCTCTGGGAAGAGGTGTACAAGTGGAAGTAAGCGTACTGTTGACACTAATATTAAAAACTCTGACGTCATTCAGCCGAGTTCTGAATAGGTCCCAGGTAAAAATGGAATGTACTTCTGCTTCCATGAATGGTGAGTTTCAACCATCCAGTGTCAAAGCCCTGTAACATCCTGAATCATCTTTCATCCTTGTCTAAAACTGGCTTTTAAAATGGAAGGCATCACTTGAGAAATACCTGTACTTTGAATAACTTATAAAGCTTAAAATGCTATAGTATAAGTTGGAACGGACTGACCAACGGTTTCTCTTGCATTTGCCCATTTTTATATACAATTGGCAATAAAAAGGAAAGATTACCAACTGGTTGGATATGAAAAATTGGCCTGGTAGCTGAAATGGTTATAGTGGTACTCTGGGAAAGTAATCAAATGGTTTCAGAGTAGTTAAGAAAAATCCCCTTTATTATCAGTGATCTATTAGAAATTAGTTTATTTTAATAAATAGTCTTTCAAAATGTGACCTACATATTATACATATATGCTTTATATTTTCACTACTACTTATTGAAGAGCCAGATTAACGTGTTAATTATAATTACAGGAGATGGTAGAAGGCACTGAGTACAGAGGACTGTTACTTTATATACATCTGTACAACTTTTAAAAAGTTTATTACAATGAGCATGTATTGCTTTTGTAATTTGAAAACCTAACACCCTACATAAAATACATTTGTGGACATTAAAAAGTAATTCTTAAAATGAAAACGCTTCATATGCTGTGATTTGCATAATTTTAAAATGCATTTTGTTAAATATACTTGTAAAATAACCACTGATGAAGTTAAATTTGTTTTTCAAATTTTGAAAAGTCAAGCACTGGATTATTTTAATAAAATCTAAGAGCAAAGATAAAAAAAAAACCTTGGCAAATTTTAGCTTCCTAAATATTTATTACTGCACATAATAAAAATATTTTTGGAAACCTTAATAGGAACTTAGAAAAACAGTAAAAATTTTTGCATTGCCGTTAGGGCTTTACCTTTTATTTCCTAGCCCACTTTTGTATTTTATGCTCAGGGTGTTTGGATGAGTTATTTTAATTAGATTTCAACACGTTCTTGAAGAAAGTCTTTCAGACTATTGAGAAGCCAGTGATTCTAAGTCCCGGGAATTATTTAAGTGTTTTACTTATTTTTGCTCTTGGGTTAAATGTAACTTTATAGCTTAGCAATATTTTTCTTTCTGAGCGAGAGAAGATTTCAGTCACTACGGAACAGGAGTCCACACCGGTCGGGGCGAGCCTGCGCGCCAGCATCCCAAGGGCGCCCCAAGCATCCCGGGCGCGGGCCGGGGAGCGCCGCCGGGGAGCACCCGCGGTCCCCGGGGAGCGCCGGCGCCCGGCTCGCAGCGCCGAGGGGCCGAGCCTGCGCCCGCCTCCCCCGCTGGTTGGTCCAGGGAGCCAGAAATCAGCGCGAGGACAGCCTCGCTCTCCTCCCCGGGGCGGCCGGGCACGGCCACCCAGGAGAGTAGGGCAACTCCAGCGTAAGCTCTAAAAATGGATTTGCCTCCCGCTTGGGGGCAGAAAGGTGGGCAGGCGGGGCGCGGTGTTCGTCACCCGCGGCGCGGAGAGGAGGCGTCGTGACGCCGGGGTCGGTGGCCCAGTTCTCTACTCTTGGTAAGATGGCTCCGCTGCTAACTCGCCGGCGCGACCACACACATGCCTCTCCCTTCCCAGCCTCCGTGCCGGGGCCGCGGAGGCCTTTCGCGGCGCCGGGCCAGCCCGGGGCGACCCCCGGCCGGCGCCGCGGGCGCGAGTGCGGGTCTCGCAAACCGCCCGCTCGCCAGACAAAGCTGACAACATGGCTACCTCCGCTCGAACAAGTTCCTCGCAAGTTGAGCCACGGCAGGCACCCCGGCTGCGGCCGAACGCCGCGCGCGCCTCGGCGGCCGTCGTCCATCAACTTCAAGTTTCCCTCCGCAGAGCCGAGCCTGCCGCCCGTCCGGCGCCGAGCACCGGCCGCCCGCGCGAGGCCGGGCCCGGGAAACTTTCAACGTCTGCAGCCCGCAACTGACAGCCCGGCGGCGGGCGGGCGCCCGACTCACCTTCAGACAGGTCCTCGATGCACTCGAAGGTGATCTCGAACTGGAACGGGTTGTAGAAAGGAGAAGGGTTATCCAGCACCACTACATTGTTCACCTGAACCTTTGCCATATTTTGAAAAAAACACAAACAATGGGAACGGGGGCTTGTTGCGGCACAATAAAGTCCAGCGCGCGGCCGCTCGGGAGAGCGCAGACCCCCGCCCCGGCGCCTGCCCGACGTCGTGCAGCGGCGACTTGAGAAACTTTTTTTTCCTCTTTTTATTTACACGGGAGCACTCCACACTGTTTTGCAGCTTTCCTATTTCACTAAACTACAGCCCATTCTGCTCTGATAACTAGCAGCGTTGTCCGCGATTGGCTGCACCCGAGCTCTGACCCTCCTCCTCCAGCGAGGGCCTCGGCGGCGAGCAAGATGGGCTCCCGCTCCCGGAATGGACTCGGAAACTTTAACTGCGGCTCCACCTGCTGGTGTGGATTAGGACAAAGGCGGAGAACAAAGTGAGTGGAATACGGGCTGGGAGGCCCGCGCGGAGGCCGCCGGCGGCGGCGGCGGGGGGGAGGGGCGGCGCAGGCCCCGCCCCCGGCCCGGCGGCTCCCGCGCCTCACGTCGGGCGTGGCCGCGGCGGGGCGGGGCGGGGGTCGGAGGAGGCGTGGCCGCGGCGGGGAGGCGTGCTCGAGGCCGGCAAGGCGGCGGGAGGGCGCGATTCTGGGCGACGCCCGCCCCTCGGGTTTGCTTCGTGTGGTTTCTGGTGGGGTTTTTTTTTTTCTCTTTTAACGCTCTTTTTACATCCGTCCAACTGCTGTGCAGTCTCTCAACTGAATTTAATAGATGTAATTCGGTTGTCTACACTGAGTTAGATTCAGCTCCCTACGTACTGGGTACATTTGAGGTAGAGACGGTTGGTTGCAGTGGAAATAAATCGTATTTTATAGACCCCATGCCAGCTCGAAAGGAGCAAAGCCATTTTGGAAATCTAGCTCTTGGTCAATATTGCGTTTGGGCATTACAGCGCCGTTAGTTAAATAGACACAAAATGAAGGCGAAGGGAGGCTTTTCCACGCACACTTTGCATGAAAAATCTGAATAGGTAATATTTGAGCTGCACCTGGCTCTTCCTCCCGTTCTAATCTGGAAAACCCCAGAAAAAAGAAAAAGATTACCAGCAATGTGATCAGTTACACCCCAGATTTCTGCCGTTTCGTGAGCATAACAGGAACATAAAAAGAGAAAATGGAAGTGTCAGGAAACCAAAGGGCAAAAAATATGATAGGAAAGGGAAAGGAAGAGTAAAGAACACAGCGGCATACCAGGACATGTGATTTTAAAAAATGTATGACCTAAACCATTAGTAAATAAAAATTTGTGGCACCACAAACAAGTTTTGAAGAATCTTTGCAATCGTTGGCGTTCATGTCGGTTCATTTCTGTTTGACTACCATTGTGGAGAAAGGGAGAGCTTTTAACGCTTTTGTGGGGTTGTTGAACAATTTCCGTTTACCTAGTAAGAGTAGCATAATGATTTGTTTTATTACCTGCTATTCATAAACCATCAATTTTTTCCTTATGTGTTTCGAGTGAAACCACTGACCTTGGCTAATTACATTCAGAAAAGTATCATTTCTTAAGTATCATGTGTGCTGAAGGAGTTGTTTCTTAGTATAGTGCCCAGGATATTGAGTTTTCATTCTTTGGGCATTTTTCATACTTAAGTCGATTGCTGTTGATAAGGCTTTTTTATCTGATAGTCTTTTGACAGTTAATATGGCACAGGTAATACCAGTCCTCCCATATTTAGAAAAACTGTTTGGAGCAGGGGGTTCTCATTTTATTGTCAATGGATTAAACAGCAAAATAGGACCTACCAGAAAAGGTTTCCTCAAGCCCCGTTGTTTGTGTATGTTAGAGTAGGAGGCTTAGTGTGGTGATAAATGCAGATTACTGTGACTGATAAACTGTATTCTCTGTTCACTCTTATTTTAGTGCTGGTCTTAACACTAGCCAAGATAAAGTGTTAATTGCTATATGCTGTTAAGATACACTAGATATGTAAGATAAATGGCATTTGAAGATTAAAACATGACTCCCTTGAGAATGGTGTATGCAGTTTTCTGATTATTGCAGGCACTCTTAAGAAGAGATTCTAATACACTTGCTTTATAAAAATGATATTATAAGATTGGTAAAATAAAGTATTTTGCAGTCTGACCATAGGTGTGTCATAATAAGGTATATCTTACCATAAAACTTGTTTTTGGTGGATCTGCAGCATCAAGAATTGAGATCTACCTGGATACCACTAGTTTGGCTTATTTTCTTTAAAACCTTTGTTTAACATGTCATGTACAACAGTATTTAAGGGGAAAATGACCTTCTTTAGTAGTCTACTGGAAGCCGCACATATTGGCTCCAGGCCTCTCATGTTGCCTGTCCTAACTCTTTTATTATTGCCTCTCACAAACATTAAAGAGCCTTTGAACATCTCTTCCAATTGTTTCTTTCTTCACCTTTGACAGCATTTTACAGGAAAGGCCAAAGGGGTTCCCAGACGTGCCCTAGCATATTTATAAGCTGGTATATATCATAGAGGGAAAAAATTTGTAAGAAATCACTTAGTTTGAGAGATGATCTATAGGACTGCTGGACAACTCTTTGGTGACTCTTAAACAGCTGATCATATTGTAACAGATGGGTCATCATGAGTGTTGATGCTTGGAGGGCTACAAAGAATATAATCCCCAAAATTACTTCCCTCTGTATAGATTCCCTCTGTATGGAGGAAGGATGGCTGAAAGAGATTGGACTCTAAGATCAACAAAGGCTAAACTAGTGCCTAGGACCGAGATAAATGAACTTAGTTAGCTATTGTTATAGGCTGAATTGTGCCCCCCCAACTCCATTCATATGTTGAAGCACCAACCTTCCACTACCTCTGAATGTGACTTTATTTGGTGACAGGGCCTTTAAAGAGATGGTTAAGTTAAAATGAGTTCCTTAAAGTGGGCCCTAATCCAATCTAAATGGTATCCCAGAGGAGGGAATTTGGACATGAAAAGAGACAGAGACGAAGGGCACACATACACAGAGAAAAGACCATGTGAGGACACAGCAAGAAGGCAGTCACTTGAAATTGAAAAAGAGAGGCTTTCAAAGAAACCAATCCTGCAGACACCTTAATCTTGTACTTCTAGCCTCCAGACCTGTGAGAAAATTATTTACATTGCTTAAGCTACCCAGGCTGGTATTTTGTTATGGCAACCCTTGGCAACTAATACAGCTATAATTTTTTTCTCATCATAATTAGGCTTATGTGGCACTCTTAGTTTATTTAATTCAATTATTGGTCCATTATCACATCTTTCTGTCATGTAAAATGAGATGATCATTTAGCCATGCCAGTAGGCTGTGGTGGGGTGTGGAGTGGTGTCCTGTAGCTATTCAGAGAAAGTACCTATGGTGCTGGGCATACAGCTTAAAATCTGAAGAAACAAGATGCAGCTTGCTTCCTCTACAGAGGGCTTCTAACAGTCTTAAACTTGAAGTTAAATTGAAGACACACACAAAACAAGATGGAAGAGTGAATTAAAATGAATTGGAATTAAATTGAATTAAATTAAAATACATTGAATTAAAATATATTATAACTAAGATATAAATCAAGTCTTAGCTCTTGCCTGCTGCAGAAGTCATCCTAAGAATGGAAGGGCTAACCTCTTGCCTTTGTTCAAATCCTGGATTTCCACCTGGGGTAATTACATTAGCCCTGTGTTTAATACTCTCTGAAGAGACATTTGTATTACTGTCCCCATCTTTTAAAAAGTTTCTAGTTTAAGGCTTGTTGTAGTATGCTCTTTAGTTTAAAGGGCTCCTTATTGTTTATTAGTTATAGGATGTCAAAATTTAATAATAGTCTTAGGTAAGATTTTCTGTATAATTGTAGAATGTTGAGATTTGATGGAGTTCATATTTCTAAAAGGAATAAATTCTACAGTAATGATTTTAATAACTTATCATATAGAGAGGATTTATTATGTGAAATTACTGTGCTTGGCTCTGTGGAATATTCAAAGACAAAACATACATGGACATAATCCTCAAAGACTTTATTGGCAGGAAAGATAACTATGTAATCAAGTCTGCATGGTACAGAATAGAAAGTGTTAGATGCAACTTTAACCAGTTATTGTTAAAGTTCTCTGGGAGGCAAGATTTGCTGTCACAATAAAGGCTGTGTATGCCCATGTGTATAGAATGTGTATGTATATTGGTATGATGCTTTACCATTTGCTTTTTTTAAATGTTTATATTTATTTTGAGAGAGAGAAAGAGCATGTAAGCAGGGGAGGGGCAGAGAGAAGGAGAGGGAGAGAGAGAATCCCAAGCAGGTTCTGTGCTATCAGCATGGAGCCCCATGTGGGTCTCGATCCCAGGAACCATGAGATCATAACCTGAGCCAAAATCAAGAGTCGGGTGCTTAACTGACTGAGCCACCCAGGCACCCCAATGCTTTCTCTTTTGTAAAGAACTTTCAAGTGACCTATTTTTGAGCCTCAAATCATCCTGGTATAGTAGAGGGGTAAGATGTTATGATTTCCACATAACAAATGAGGACACTGCTGCTCAGAAACTTGTTCCTTCTGCCCCTGGGTGGCTCAGTCAGTTAAGCATCTGACTCTTGATTTCGGCTCAGGTCATGATCTCAGTTCGTGGAATCAAGCCCTGTGTTGGGATCCTAGCTAACTGCATAGAGCCTGCTTGGGATTCTTTCTCCCTCTCTCACTCTCTCTCTGCCCTTCCCCTGCTCACATGTGAGCATTCTCTCTTTCTCTCAGAGTAAATAAATAAACATAAAAAAATAAAAGAAACTATTTGCTGACATGCTGCTTCTCTATTCTCTCTCCTCTGTGTCTGATATTTAAAGTGGTCTTTATGTGTAGAAAAAGCAGTGATGTCAGGCTGGCAGACACTGTAGTAATGTCTTGATTAATGAACTCTTGAGGAACAAAGCTCCATGAATGAGGTTAGCCCATGTATATACTAGTTGTGAGAGGAAGCCCAGCCAATGCAAACGTATGGGCCTCTCCCCCTTGAGGCACTGCAGATGTCAAGCCTCCTGTTGCAGAAGGGATATCTGGGGGAGGATGGAGCTATACATCCTGGAACGCATCCTTATATGTATTATAAGGTTTCCATATTATGTAAAGTATGTCCCTCTTCCCCCATTCTGTGTTCCACCTCATTAATAACAGTTTCCCTGTTTTGTGTTCATTTCTACCCATCATTAGGTTACAAGTTTGTTGAAGATATAAACTGTGTCTGATCCCTTATCCATAAATGGCCTCTACTGTAAAACACCCTTTGGATAGCTATCAGTGATATCAGTTAGCTTTCTGAAGCACTATAATTATATTTGTTGTTGACATTTGTTGATGCTGATATATTGTTTCTGACCAGTAGAATATGAATGGAAATGCTTAATAATTATTGTCTATTTCTGGAATCTAGTTATTAATTAATTAATTTATTTTTTTACCATGTGTTCTTACTCCTCCTATTAACAGAGCTCCTTCTAAACTTGTTTCCTCTTGAACTCCCATCTCCACTCATGCATCTTCCTTCTTGTTTTACATTCAATCCTTTTCTTTTTAACCCTCACCTCTCTTGTTCATTAGAGGCTCTCTCCTTTTCCTGATACCCGGAGAAATGTGTGATAAGTAGAGAAAGGACTGAAATCTTTAAAACCTCTCTAGGCTAGAGCACTGCTTGCACAGAGCCACTGCTAAGCATAGCCACGTTTCTAGTTGGTTACTATAGAGACAATCAGCATTAGATGAAGACTCACTTGACGGAAGCTAGGCAAGGATGCTTCATGAGATTGGAGGCCTTATATGCAGGATCGTGTGGAAAAGGCCAAAAACTAGAAAGGATGGGAAGAGGAAAGGTTTCACAAATGAGCTACTAGGTAATTAATTGGTAGATTTTAGGTTACTAGAATCTGTGCCTGCCAAAGCCTTGAATCCAGCATACAAAGAATCCACTTCTAAGAACCTCAGTATGATTACAGTGATTGTTTTTTTAATAACAGCTATGTTGCTATGAACATTCATTTACAAATTTTTGTTCAAGACCTATATTTCCATTTCTCTGGTTATATGCTTAATTAAAAGTGGAATTTCTGGGTCATATAGTAACTCCTCTTGAGAAACTACCAGACTGTTTTCCAAAGTGGCTGCATCCTTTTACATTCCCACCAGCAATGTGTAAGCATTCCAATTTCTCCATACCCTTGCCAACCCACTTATTATTATGCCTTTTTGATTATAGCCATGGGCAATGTGTGAAGTGGTATCTCATTGTGGTTTTGACTTATATTTCCCTGATGGCTAAAGATGTTGAGCATTTTTATTTTCTTATTGGCCATTCGTATATCTTCTGTGGAGAAATGTCTATTCAGATCCTTTGGTTGTTAAAAAAACTGAGTTGTTTGTCTTTTTCTTATTGAGTTGTAGGAGTTTTTCATATATTCTAAACACAAGTCACTTATGAGAGACTTTCAGAGTCTTGTATTTATCAGGTTTGGGAATTTTTTCTCCCACTCTGTGAGTTGGTTTTTTTGGTTTGTTTTCTTTTTTTTTAGTGGCGACCTTTGCCGCCCCAAAGCTTTTAATTTTAATGAAGTCTAATATATTTATTTTGTCATTTTTGCTTGTTCTTTTGGTGTCACCTCTCAAAAACACTGCCTAATTCAGGGGTCATGAAGATTTACACCTGCATTTTCTTCTAAGAGTTTTCTATGTTATTTTATTTTTGTTTTCTTCCAGGATTTTAATAGTTTCATTTTCAAAAGTTTTTTTATTATAAATTACGAAATTTTTTTTGAACTCCACAACCAGTTTTCTCATTTCTCCCTACCACCAATGGATTGGCAACCACCAATCTATTCTCTGTATCTATGAGCTTTTTTAGATTCCACTTATAAGAGAGATCACGCAGTATTTATTTCTCTGTCTGACTAATTTCTCTTAACGTAATGCCCTCGAGGATTATTCATGTTGTTGCAAATGGCAAGATATCATTCTTTTTAATGGCTGAATAATATTCCATTGTGTATAGGTACTACAATTTCTTTATTTATCTATCAATGGACACTTAGGTTGTTTCCATGTCTTGTCTATTGTAAATAATGCTGCGGTGAACATGGGAGTGCATGTATCTTTTCTAGTTAATGTTTTTGTTTTCCTCAGATAAATACTGAAAGTAGAATTGCTGGGTGATTTTCCTCTAAAAGTTTTACAGTTCAGCACCTTATATTTAAGTCTTTGACCCTGTTTGCATTATTTTTTTGTATACGAAGTGAAGTACAGGTCCAAATTTCTATTTTTGCCTGTGGATATCCAATTTCCCAGCAGTTTCATTTGAAAAGACCATTCTTTCCCCCAATAAATTGTCTTCAAACCCTTATCAAGAATGAATTGACCATAGGGGTGCCTGGGTGGCTCAGTCAGTTAGGCATCCAACTTCGGCTCAGGTTATGATCTTACTGTTCATGGGTTTGAGCCCCTCATTGGTTCTGTGCTGACAGAATGGAGTCTGGAGTCTGCTTCAGATTCTGTATCTCCTTCTGTCTCTCTCTGCCCCACCCCAACTTGTGTGTGCAAGTGCGCACGCGCGCTCTCTCTTTCAAAGATAAATAAAAACAGTTAAAAAATTAATTGACCATATATCTGTGGGTTTATTTCTGAACAGTCAGTTTTGTTTTGTTGGTCTGTATCTTTCTGCCATTACCATAGTGTCTTGATTTTTTTTTTTTAATTTTTAGTGTTTATTTTTAAGAGAGAGAGAGACAGAGTACAAGTGAGGGGGGCTAGAGAGAGACAGAGACACAGAATCCTAAGCAGGTTCCAGGCTCTGAGATGTCAGCACAGAGCGTGATGCGATGCTCAACCCCACGGACCATAAGATCATGACCTGAGCCAAAGTCAGACGTTCAACCAACTGAGCCACCCAGGCGTCCCCCGTACTGTCTTGATTACTGTAGCTTTGTAGTAAGTTTTGAAATTAGAAGTGTGAGTCTTTCTAGTTCTTTTTAATTTTTTTTTTTTTTACATTTTATTTATTTTTGAGAGACAGAGAGAGACAGACTGTGACAGGGGAGGGGCAGAGAGAGAAAGAGACACAGAATCCGAAGCAGGCTCCAGGCTCTGAGCCAGCGGTCAGCACAGAGCCTGACATGGGGCTTGAACCCACGAACTGTGAGATCATGACCTGAGCCGAAGTTGGACGCTCAACCGACTGAGCCACCCAGGTGCCCCTTTTGTTCTCTTTTAAAGGTTATGTTGGCTATTTGGGGTTCATTGAATTTCCATGTGAATTTTAGGATCATCTTGTCAATTTCTGCAAAGAAGATGGTAGAGATTTTGATAAGGGATTGCATTTAATCTGTAGATCCCTTTAGGGAATATTGCCTTCTTGACAATATTAAGTCTTCTGTCAGTTAACATGGGAATTTTTTTATTTGTTTAAGTCATCTTTAATTTCTTTCAACAATGTTTTGTACTTTTCAGAGTATAAGTTTTATACTACTTTTATTAAATTTATTCCTAAGTATTTTATTCTTTTTATTAATGTTTATTTATTTTTGAGAGAGAGAGAGAGAAATTGCATGAGCAGGGGAGGGGCAGAAGGAGGGGGAGACACAGAACTCAAAGGGGGCTCCGGGCTCCTCACTGTCAGCACAGAGCCTGACGCGGGGCTCAAACTCACCAACTGTGAGATCATGACCTGAGCTCAAGTTAGACACTTAACCATCTGAGCCACCCAGGTGCCCCTAAATATTTTATTCCTTTTGATATTATTGTAAATGGATTTATTTTCTTAGTTGCATTTTTATATTCTTCAATGCAAATGTATAGACATACATTTGATTTTTAAAAATTGATTTTGTATCCTTCAACTTTACTAAACTCATTTATTAGTTATAATAAATTTTTAGTGGATTCCTTAGGATCTTCTGTATGCAAGATGATAATTATCTGCAAATAGACATAGTTTTACTTCTTTGTTTCCCCTCTAGATGCCTATTGTATCATTTTTGGCCTAATTGCCCTTTCCAGAACCTCCAGGACAGTGTTCATAGTGAGAGTGAACATCCCTATCTTGTTTCTGATCTTAGCAGGAAAACATTCAGTCGTATATCATTAAGAATGATGTTTAGCTGTGGGTTTTCTGTAGATGCCTTTTATCAGGTTGAGAAAGTCCTTTTCTGTTCCTAATTTGTTGAGTGTTTTTTCAGGAAGGTGTATTGAATTGTGTCAAATGCTTTTCCTGCCTCTATTGAGATGATCATGTGCCTTTTGTCCTTTCTTCTATTAATATGGGAATATTACATTAATTGGTTTCAAGGTGTTATACCAATCTTATGTTTCTGAGATAAATCCTATTTAGTCGTGGTGTAGAATTCTTTTCATATATTGCTGGATTTGGTTTGCTAGTATTTTGTTGAGGATTTTTGTACCTGTAGTCATAAGAGATGCTGGTGTTTAGTATTCTTGTGATGTCTTTGCTTTTTTTATTTTTAAAAATATTTCTTTATTTTTGAGAGAGAGGGAGACGGAGTGTGAGCTGGGGAGGGGCGGAGAGAGAGGGAGACACAGAATCTGAAGCTGACTCCAGGCTCTGAGCTGTCAGCACAGAGCCCAACATGGGGCTCGAACTCACAGACCGCAAGATCATGACCTGAGCCAAAGTCAGACACTTAACCAACTGAGCCACCCAGGCGCCCCTCTTTGCTTTTTGGTATGTGGGTAATACTGGTGTCATAGAATGAGTTAGGAAGCATTCCTTCCTCTTCTACTTTTAGAGAAGAGTTGTGAAGAATTGGTATTTGATTCTTTAGATATCTGGTAGAATTCATCAGTGAAGCTATCTGTGTGTGGGGGAGGAGTGAGTAGAATTATTACTAATTAAAGCACTTCACTAATTATAGGTCTACAAAGATTTTCTTTTTTTTTCCTGAGTCAGTTTTGGTAGTTAGTATCTTTCTAGGAATTCATCAGTTTCATCTAGGTTATCTAAGTAGTTAACTCACAGTTAATTGTATTCCCTTATTATCTTTTTCATTTCTCCAAAGTAATTAATAATGTCCCGTCTTGGATTCCTGATTTTAATAATTTGATTCTTCTCTCTTATTGGGTTAGTCAGTTACCAAAAAGGCTTGTCATCTTTTGGTTTTATTTTCTCAATTGTTTCTCTGTTGTCTATTTCAGTTTTATGCTCTAATATTTATTATTTCCTTTTCTGCTTGGCTTTGGGTTTAGTTATAAGTCTTAGGTGGAAGCATAGACTATTGATTTGAGATTTTTCTTCCTTTTAAATGTACGCATTTATAGCTATAAACTATTCTCTAATAACTGCTTAAGCTGTATCCCATAAATTATAGTAAGTTGTGTTTTAACTTTCTTTCCTCTCAAAGTAATTTCTAATTCCTTATTTATTTATTATTTTTTAAGTAATCTCTACACCCAATGTGGGATCTAATTCCTTTTTTATACAGCCACCTATTCATTGCATGTATGCCTTTCTAAATTGTCTCTGACAAGTAAACATTCCACCTTTGCTTATATAGTTACTTTGATGAAAAGTTACTACTTTGTAAAGTAGCCAATTCCATTTTATTTATTTTTTTACTGTTTATTTATTTTGAGAGAGACAGAGGGCAAGAAGGGGAGGGACAGTGAGAGAGGGAGTCACAGAATCCAAAGCAGGCTCCAGGCTCTGAGCTGTCAGCACAGAGCCTGATGCTAGGCTTGAACTCAGGAACCCGCAACATCATGACCTGAGGCAAAGTCAGACACTTAACTGAGTGAGCCACCCAGGCGCCTCAGCCAATTCCATTTTAAACACCTCAAGTTTTCCCCTAGTCCCTATAAAACTCTGCATATTGGTCTCTGTTATTTCTTTTGAAGCTGCCCCCAATTCCTCTTCCACAGGATAGTTCTCTAAATATATAAAAATTATTTTCTCTTCTCCAAATCTTTCAGGATAATCATACTCTATGCCATAAACTATTCTTTAAATTGCATTATTTCCTTGTCCTTTATTATATTTTTACCCTTCTCTATTAGTATTTCTTTTAAAATGTGATGTCTCAAAGTAAACATTAATACTCTAGATCAAGAGTCAGCAACCTTTTTTCTGTAAAAGGCCACATATAAATATTTTCGATTTTGAGGGCCGCTGTGTTTGTTACAGCTACTTACCTCTGCTGTTGTAATGTGAAAGCAGCCATTGAGAGTAAGTAATTGATGGGCATGGCTGTGTTCCAAAAAAAGTATTTTTATAAAAACAAGTGGTTGGGCCAAATTTTGCCCACTGTCCTAGTCTACTGACTCCTGCTCTAGATGTTATCTAACTAGTACAGAAGCCAGTGTGATTATATCTTTACTTGTGAATGCTATTCTCACATTAACATATTTTTAAAATTATATTAAAATATTTGATATTAGCATAGCCACTGCAACCCTCTTTTGGTGTTTTGTCTCTTATAGACAACACATAGTTGGATCATGTTTTTGTATTCATTCTACAAACTGCTTTTTATTAAATTGTTTATTCTATTTACATTTAATGTAATTATTGATGGGTTAGGTTGTATGGATGCTATTTCCCACTCTGTTTTCTACATGGCTTATGTGTTCTTAGTTGGCGATATTCCTCCATTACTGCCTTCCTTTGTGTTTAATGTAATTTCTTGTGTATCATTTTAGTACCCTTAGTGTTTCTTTTACTATATGTTTTTAGATGTTTTCTTAGTGATTGTCTTGGGGGTTATTATAACATCTTAATGTAAAACCAATCTAGTTCAGATTAATGGTAACTTAATTTTAATAGTACATAAAAAATTTGTTCCAATATAATTCTCTTTCCTCTACCTTTTTTTAGAAATTTTTTAAAGGTTTATTTATTTTAGAGAGAGACAGAGACAGAGACAGAGAGAGAGGGGGGGGGGAGGGGCAGAGAAAGAGGGAGACACAGAATCCAAAGCAGGCTCCAGGCTCTGAGCTGTCAGTCAGCACAGAGCCCATCGTGGGGCTCAAACTCATAAACCACAAGATCATGACCTGAACTGAAATGGATGCTTAACCAACTGAGCCACCCAGGTGCCCCAAATGTTCACTTATTTTGGATAGGGGAGTAGGGGCAGAGAGAGAGTGAATCCCAAGCAGGCTCCATGCTGTCAGTGCAGAGCCCAGTACAGGGATCAGTCTCACAAAATGTGAGATCATTAAGGTAATGCTGTATCATAGAATAAGTTAGGAAGTATTCCCCCTACTTCTGTCTTCTGCAGGAAACTATAGAGAATGGGTATAATTTCTTCCTTAGATCTTTAAGAATTCACCAGTGAAACTATCTGGGCCTGGTACTTTTATTTTAGAAGGTGATTATTGATTCAATTTCTTTAATAGAAATGGGCCTATTCAGATTGCCTGTTTCTTCTTTTGTGAGTTCGCAGATTGTGCCAATCAAGGAGTTGGTCCATTTCATCTAGGTTATCAAATTTTTGGGCATAAACTTGTTCATAATAATCATAATTATCTGTTTAATTTCCGTAGGATCAGTAGTGATGCTCCCTATTTAATTTCTGGTATTAGTAATCTGTGTCTTTTCTCTTTTTTTCTTAGTTTATCAATTTTATTGATCTTGTCAAAGAAAACAGCTTTTGATTTCAGTGATACTCTCTGTTGATTTCCTGTTTTCAATTTCATTGTTTTCTGCTATAATTTTTTTTATTTCCTTTCTTCTGCTTGGTTTGGATTTAATTTGATCTTGTCTAGTTTCCTAAGGTGGAAGCTTAGATTATTGGTTTTAGATCTTTTCTTCTAATATGTGCACTTAGTGTTATAAGTTTCTAAGCAGTGCTTTCACTGCATTTCACATATTTTGATAAGTTGTATTTTCATTTTGATTTAGTTCAAAACATTTTTAAGTTTCTCTTGAGATTTCTTCTTTGACCCCTGTGTTATTTAGAAGTGTGTTGTTTAATCTTCACATAATTTGGAAATTTCTAGTTCTCTGTTATTGCTTTCTAGTTTAATTTCATTGTAGTCCAAGGAAAGATTTATGATTTCTCTAATAAATTTGTTAAGGTTTGTCTTATCACCCAGCATGTGGTCTATCTTGGTGAATATTCCATCGGATGTGGAGAAAAAATTACATTCTGCTGTTGTTGGATGAAATTGTGTATAGATGTCTGTTATATTCAGTTGATTGTTGGTACTGTTGAGTTCAATTATGGCCTACTGATTTTCTGCCTGCTAGATATGTCCATTTCTGATAGAGGGGTGGGAAAGTCTCCAACTATAATACAAATTCATCTGTTTCTCCTTTGAATTCCACTGGTTTTTGCCTCACCTATTCTGAGGCCCATAATCATTAAGTGTTATAAGCTCATCTTGGAGTGTTGACCCCATTTTATCATTATGTAATGCTCTTCTTTCTCCCTGATAATTTTTTTTGTCCTGAAGTCTGCTCTGTCTGAAATCAATATAGCTACTCCCATTTTGGGGGGATTAGTGTTAGCATGGTATATCTTTCTCTCTCTCTCTTTTTTAAATTTTCAATCTGTATGTCTTTATATTTAAAGTGGGTTTTTTATACATAATGTATAGTTGGGTTTTTTTGTGTTTTATTTTTTAATAAACTCTGGTAATCTCGGTCTTTTACTTGGTGTATTTAGACCATGGATGTTCAACGTGATTATTAATATAGCTGGATTAATACTTGCCATATTTGTTAGCATTTTTTATTTGTTGCCCTTGTTCTTTGTTCCTGTTTTTATCTTCCACTCCTTTTTTGCCTTTTATGGTTTTAACTGAGCATTTTTATGATTCCATTTTTTCACCTTTCTTAGTATATCAATTATACTTCTTTTTAACTTGTAATTGGTTGCTCCAGAATTTGTAATATACATTTACAATTAATCCAAGTCCACTTACAAATAACACTATACAGTGCACATACTTATAAATAGCAATATTTCTAATTCCTCTCTCTCATCCCTTTTATTATTACTCTCATTCATTCCACTTGCACATAAACACATATAAACATACATATTTGAATATATTATTGCTATTATTTTTAACAAATTACTATAGGTTAGATGAACTAAGAATAAGAAAAACAAGTTTTTATTTAAGCTAGTCTCTTTTTTGTTCTTTTTGTAGATCTGAGTGGGTTTTTTTTTTTTAAGTTTATTTATTTATGTAAGTAGTCTTTACACCCAGTGGGGGGAATGAACTTACAACCCCAAGACCAAGAGCTGCACACTCTTCCAACTGAGCCAGTCAGGCCCCTTTATATAGTTCTGAGTTTCTGACCTGTATCATTTCCTTCTCTCTTAAGAACTTCCTTTGACAGGTCTGCTGGCAACAAATTACCTCAAAATGTTTTTTTCTGGAGAAAGTCTTTTTTTCTTCACTTTTGAAGATAATTTCACAGGGGACAGAATTCTAGGTTGGTAGGTTTTGTTCTCTCAATATTTTGAATATTTCATTCTACTCTTCTTATTTGCATGATTTCTGAGGGGAAGTTGTACATAATTCTCATCTTTGTTCCTCTATAGCCAAGTTGTATTTTTCCTCTGGTTTCTTTCAAGATATTTACTTTATGTTTGATTTTCTGAGGTTTAAATATGACATGCCTACATGTAGGTTTTTTGGAGGGTTTTGTTTTGTTTTCCTTTGTTTTTTAGCCTTTTTCCTGCTCAGTGTTATCTTGGGTTTTCTGGATCCGTGGTTTGGTGTCTGACATTAATTAATCACTTAATGACTAATTCTTAGTCATTAATGCTTCAAATGTTGCTTCTGTTCCTTTCTGTCTTTCTTCTCATTCTGGTTGCCCATTACATGTATGTTACGCCTTTTGTAGTTGTCAGGCAGTTCTTGGATATTCTGCTCTGTTATTTTCCACTTTTTCTCCTGTTTACTTTTCAGCTTTGGAAGTTTCCGCTGAAATGTACACTCTCTTTACACTCCGAGATTCTTTACTCAGCTTTGTCCAGTCTGCTAATGAGCCCATCAAAGGAATTCTTTTCTTTCTTTTCCAGTGTTTTTGATCTCTAAAATTTTTTGTAAGACTTTCTCATTGCTTACAGTTTCAGAGAAAAATTGCTGATATTTAATAGGAGAACCTGGGAAAGCTCTTGGAGGTAAAACTCACAAAAGTGTGAGGCTCCCCCTATGATGGAGATTTTAATTCTCAGAGTCATCCACAATGAGCCTCCATCAGTTCATCAACTACAGTTCAAGTTTTCTTATACCATTACTGGTTCCCATGGAGGTATCTGCTCTGGTAAGGTGTGATTCTCTGTCCTTCTGTCTTTCTAATTTTGGGTTAGAAATTGGTTTGCCCTGTGACCTCACTTCTCTAATGCATCTTAGAAGAATTACTGATTTTTCAGTGTGTTCAAGTTTTTACTTATTATTAAAGAAGTGGCAACTTGTGGCAGCTTTTGAGCTCCTGAAGTGCTGGACTGGAAAACAGAAGAACTTACATAGATTTTCTCCTACATCTTCTGCTGTGAGTTTTCATCTATAAATTTTACATTTTTCATTTAGATCCTTGAGTTGATTCTTGTATGAGATTTGAAGTATGGATCAAGATTGATTTTTTCTTTTTGCATAATGCTATTCAATTATTCCAGCACCATTTGTGGAACAGATTATCTTTTTCTTCATTGAACTGCTTTTGCATTTTTATAAAAACTAACTTGACCAGATATATTTGGGCCCATCTTTGGACTCTGTTCCATTGTTCTCGCTGTCTATCCTTTTTCTAGTACCACTAAATTGATTACTATAGCTTTGTAGTAAATCTGGAAATTGGATCATATGAGACCTCCTACTTTGTTTCTTGGTTTGTTCTTGCGTTTCCTTTGCTTTTCCATATACATTTTGGAATCACCCTGTCAATTTCTATTTAAAAAAAGTTCCATTAGAATTTTGTTTGGAATTGCATTGAATCTATAGACCAGTTTAGGGAGAATTATAGAGCAATTTGGGGAAGCATCTTTAAAATACTGAGTTTTGGTCTCTCGTCCCTGAAATGCAGCTAGATCAACACCCAACCATCTTGCACACCTAGAAAACAACAATCTGCACAACTTGAACCACAGAACTCAGCAAGTACATGGTGCGGAGAGGTGAATTGGGGAAGAGAGAAACTGCGGAGGGTAGGGAGCCGTGTTTGCTTGTGGAGAGAAGACAGAGATGGGGGAGAGTACAAGAAAAGCATCTCCCCCCAACCCGAGACCAGCTGGAGAGAAGGGGAAAGAGTGGACTGAACAAAAAAGGGAGAAAGGAAAAAGGAACTAGGGGGACTGAAGAAAAAAAGGGAGAAAGGAAAAAGGAGAGGGTTTAAATTCCATTAAGACTCTATAAACAGGGGGAGTGCAGAGTCTGAAACTCTGCAGCTCGATACCTGGAGGAGCTCTGATGGGAAGGGCAAATCCCCAGGAGCAGACAGTGAGGTCTGAGGGGTCCTCAGGCCACATGGGGAGAGGCCATTTCCCTGCTGGGAGGACATTTGGTAGAGGCTGTGTGGCCTCCCTACAAGCAAAGATTCCTGTGGACCCTGGAGAACAGCCACATTTGCTGGTATTGGAACAAGGATGTTAAGGGTTCACTGAAGCCTGGTGCCAGATGGGTGTTGTGATTTACCATAATCCCTGAAACACTGCTGCTAAATGATCGCATGAACTTTTTCTGGGGTGGACTGGCACCCAGCCACATTCTCTGGGCATCTGTAGCAACATGATCCCACGAATGTTCCAGGGGGTGGAATGGCATCCAGCCATTGCTCAGTGAGACCCTCCCCCAGAGGGTGTGAGCCAGTCAAAGCTGCAGGGCCCTCAGTAGTGAGGGGTTTGGAAAGACACCCCCATCTGAGATAAAACTCGAGAGGGAGGTGCTGCCTGACAGGCTGATAGCTTGGTGACAGACAGTGTAGAAGCGGGGAGTGGATGGAAGCTGAAGACAAAGGAGCAGTGCTTGATTGTCAGTCAGTGAAAGCACAGAGTTCTGACACTAGAGACAGGGTAGCTGGTAACACCATTTTCACCCTCCCATGCATGCTTATACACACCTACACGTGCCACAACTATCCACCCCAATGAATTAAGCAGTGCCATCTCGTGGAGAACGGAGCTGCTACACCAAGCTCCACCCACTGGGCCACCATGCTGTAGTGGAACACCATAAATCTCTCATCCTGCTTAGTTTACAGACTATAAAGTGCTTCATAGTTTGAATTCTAAGGGAAACTGGATGTAATTTCAATCATATTCTGTTTGCTGGTCTGTCTATTCAATTATTTTTGTTTTTTTTCTTTTCTTATTGAATATAGAAAGAGAAAAATGTTATTTTTATTTTCTGTTTTTATAAAAAAGATTTTTCTAAATTTTTCTACTATAGTTCTTACTTTTGTAAATTTTTAAGTTCTATTTTACTTTCATCATTTCATTTTGTTCTATCTTACTGTATTCATTTTTTAAAATTTTCAAATGTTTTACTTTTTTACTCTTTTTCTCCTTTTCTTTTCTTTTCCTTTTTTCTCTTAGTCTATCAAGCTTCTTTCAACAACCAAACCAAAACACACCTAGGAGCTTGCATCCTTTATTTTATTTTTTTGTATTGTTTTAAATTTTTTAATTTTAATTTTTTAATTTTTTATTTTATTAACTCTTTTGCTTCCTTCAAAATGATGAAATGAAGGAATTCACCCCAAAAGAAAGAACAGGAAGAAATGACAGCCAGGACTTACTCCACACAGATACAAGCAAGATGTCTGAACCAGAATTTAGGGTCAGGATAATAAGAATACTAGCTGGGGTTGAAAAAAAAGCATAGAATTCCATTCTGTGGAGATAAAGGAAGTAAAATCTAGTCAGGATGAAATTAATAATGCTATACCTGAGCTGTAATATCAAATGGATACCATGGCAGAAAGGATGGATGAAGCAGGGCAGTGAATCAGCGATATAGAGGACAAACTTATGGAGAATAATGAAGAAAAAAAAGAGGGAAACTAAGGCAAAAGAACATGATCTAAGAATTAGAGAACTCAGTGACTCATTAAAAAGAAATAATACCTGATCATAGGGGTTCCAGAAGATGTAGAGAGAGAAGAGGGGGCAGAAGGTTTATGTGAGCAAATCATAGTGGAAAATTTTCCTAACCTGAGGAAAGACACAGACATCAAAATCAAGAAAGCACAAAGAACTCTCATTAGATTCAACAAAAACCAACTATCAACAAGGCATATCATAGTCAAATGCACAAAATACTCAGGCAACGAAAGAATCATGAAACCATCAAGGGAATAAAGTCCTTAACCTACAAGGGAAAACAGATTAGGTTCACAATAGACATATCCACAGAAACTTGGCAGGCCAGAAAAAAGTGGCAGGATATATTCAGTGTGCTGAATTGGAAAAATACGCAGCCAAGAATTCTTTATCCAGCAAGGCTGTCATTCAAAATACAAGGAGAGACAAAAATTTTCCAAGACAAAAACTAAAGAAGTTCGTGACCACTAAACTAGGCCTGCAAGAAATTTTAAGGGGGGCTCTCTGATGGGAGAAAAGGTGAAAAAAAAACCCCAAAAGATCCAAAGCAACAAAGACTAGAAAGGACCAGAGACCACCAGAAACACCAACTCTACATGGAACATAATGGCAATAAATTCATATCTTTTCAGTAGAAAAAGCCAGAGTAGCCATACTTATATCAGACATTCTAGATTTTAAAATAAAGACTGTAACAAGAGATGAAAAAGGGCATTATATCATAATTACAGGGTCTATCCACCAAGATCTAACAATTGGAAACATTTAGGTTCCAAATGTGGAAGCACCCAAATATATAAATCAATTAATCACAAACATAAAGAAACTCATTGATAATAATACCATAATAGTAGGGACTTCAACATCCCACTTACAGCAATGGACAGATCATCTAAACAGAAAATCAACAAGGAAACAATGACTTTGAATGACATCTGGACCAGATGGACTTAACAGATACATTCAGAACATTTCATCCTGAAGCAGCAGAATACACATTCTTCTCGAGTGTACATGGGACATTCTCCAGAATAGATCACATACTGGGACACAAATCAGCTCTCAACAAATACAAAAAGATTAAGGTCATACCATGCATGTTTTCAGATACAATGCTATGAAACTTGAAATCAACCACAAGAAAAAAATTGAAAAGATAACAAATACTTGGTGACTAAAGAATATTCTACTAAAGAATGAATGGGCCAGCCAAAAAGTAAAGAGGAAATTAAAAAGTACATGGAAGCCAATGAAAATAATAACACGAAAGCAATCTACATATTCAGTACAATCCCTATCAAAAATAACACCAGCATTCTTCACAGAGCTAGAACAAACAATCCTAAAAGTTGTATGGAACCAGAAAAGACCCCAAATAGCCAAAGTAATGTTGAAAAAGAAAACCAAAGCTGGAGGCTTCACAATTCTGGACTTCAAGATGTGTTTCAAAGCTGTAATCATAAAGACAGTATGGTACTGGCACAAAAACAGGCACTCAGAGCAATGGAACAGATTAGAGAACCCAGAAATGGGCCCACAAAATTATGACCAACTAATCTTTGACAAAGCAGGAAAGAATATCCGGTGGAATAAAGAGAGTCTCTTCAGCAAATGGTGCTGGAAAACTTGGACAGCAACATGCAGAAAAATGAAACTGACCACTTTCTTACACCGTACCCAAAAATAAACCCAAAATGGATGAAAGACTTAAACATAAGACAGGAAGCCATCAAAATCCTAGAGGAGAAATCAGGCAAAAATCTCTTTGACCTTGGCCACAGCAACTTTTTGCTCAGCACATCTCCAGAGTCAAGGGAAACAAAAGCAAAAATGAAATATTGGGACCTCATTAAGATAAAAAGTTCTGCACAGTGAAGGAAACAATGAGCAAAACTAAAAGGCAGCCGATGGAATGGGAGAAGATATTTGCAAATGACATATCGGATAAAGGGTTACTATCCAAAATCTATAAAGAACTTATCAAACTCAACACCCAAAAAACAAATAATCCAGTGAAGAAATGGGGAAAAGACATGAATAGGCATTTTCCAAAGAAGACATCCAGATAGCTGACAGACACATGAAAAAATGCTCAACATCACTCATCATTGGGGAAATACAAATAAAAACCACAATGAGAACCACCTCACACCTGTCAGAATGGCTAACATTAACAACTCAGGCAACAACAGATGTTGGCAAGGATGTGGAGAGAGAGGATCTCTTTTACACTGCTGGTGGGAATGCAAACTTGTGCAGACACTCTGGAAAACAGTATGGAGATTCCTCAAAAAATTAAAAATAGAACTACAACCCAGCAATTGCACTACTAGGTGTTTATCCAAGGGATACAGGTGTGCGTCCCAATGTTTATAGCAGTGCTATCAACAATAGCAAAAGTATGGAAAGAGCCCAAATGTTCTTTGCAAATAAATGGATAAAGAAGATGTGGTATATATACACAATGGAGTATTATTTGGCAATCAAAAAGAATGAAATCTTGCCATTTGCAACTACATGGATGGAACTAGAGGGTATTATTCTAAGTGAAATTGTCCAGTCAGAGAAAGACAAATATCATATGACTTTACTCATATGTGAAATTTAAGATACAAAACAGATGAACATGAAGGAAAGGAAGCAAAAATAACATAAAAACAGTAGGGGGACAAAACATAAGGGACTCTTAAATACAGAGAACAAACTGAAGGTTGCTGGAGGGGTCGTCGCGGGGGGATGGGCTATGGGCTAAATGGGTAAGGGGCATTAGGGAGGACACATTGGGATGAGCACTGGGTGTTATACATAGAGGGTGAATCACTGGAATCTACTCCTAAAATCATTATAGCACTATATGCTAACTAACTTGGATGTAAATTAAAAAAATAAAAAAGGACACAGCCCACTGGAATAAATAAACTAAAATAAAAATACTGAGTTTTTCATTTCATGAACATGGAATATCTCTTGGTTTCATTAGGTTATCTTTGATTTGCTTTATCAGTGTTTTGTAGTTTCTGCATATAGATCTTGCACCTTTTTTTAATGTTTTATTTATTTATTTATTTTTAGTAATCTCTAAACCCAATGTGGGCTTGGTCTCACACCCCAGATCTTGCACATTTTTAAAGATTTATACCCAGGTATTTTATATTTTCAGGTACTTTCATAAATTGTATTATTTTTTAATTTCAACTTCAAATTTTTTCTAATATATAGAAATATGACTGATATTTGTATACTGACTTGTATTCTGCAATCTTACTACACTCACTTACTAGTTTTAGTAGATTTTTTTGTAGATTATTTGGAATTTTAAACATAATCATATTGTCTGAAAATGTAAACAGTTTTATTTTTTCCTTTTCTGATGGTTATTAATTTCTTTTTTTTTATTTCACTGGATAGGACCCCACTATGATTTTGAATAAGAGTGATGAGAACAGATCTCCTTGCCTTATTCTAATCTTGGGGATGAGGGTGAGGGTGAGAGTAAGCATTCAGTCTTTTCTTGTTAAATATGTTAGTTGTATAATTTTTGTTTATACCCTTTATAAGACTGAAGAAGTTCCTTCTATTCCTAGTTTTCTGAGAGGTTTTTTTTTTAATCATGAATAATTGTTGAGTTTTATCAAGTGTTGTTTCTGTATGTAGTGAAGTAGTCATTTGCTTTTTCTTCTATTTATTTATATGGTAAATTGGTTAATTTTTATTTAAAAACTTAGCCTTGCATTCCCAAGATGAACCCTACTTGGTTATAATCTATTATGATTTATGTATTGTTTGATTTGCTTGTATTTTTTGGAGGATTTTTGCTTCTATGTTTATGAGAGATACTGGTCTGTAGTTTTCTAATATATCTTTATCTAGTTTTGGTGTCTTGATAATGCTGGCTGCAGTAAATGAGTTGGGAAGTGTTCCTTGTTTTTCTGTATTTTTAAAAATTTTGTGTAGAATTTGTATTAGCTCTTTCATAAATGTTTGGTAGAATTCACCATGAGGTTATCTCAGTCTGTAGATTTTTGTGTTGCAAGGTTTTTATCTAAATGGTCAATTTTAACAATAGAGAGTTTGGTTTTAGATAAACTTTGGCAGTTTATATTTTTCAAAGAATTTGACCATTTCATCCAAGTTATCAATCTTAGGGCATAGAGTTTTTCATTGTATTTCCTTATAATTAGTTCAGTGTATGTAGGGTTTATAGTGATATCCCCTATCATTCCTAATATTTGTAACGTGTGCCTCCTCTTTTTATTTCTTGTTCGGTCTAACCAAAGGTTTATCGATTTTTATCAACAGTAGTTATTTTAAGTACTCGTTATGTGTCATATACCTTTTAAAGAGCTTTATTATATTCTGTTTGAATATCTAAGACTCCATAAGATGCATTCTATTGTTATTCCCTTTTATAAATAAATAAACAGAAGCCTGGACATCTTAGGAAACTTGCCTACAGTGAGACAGCCAGAATGACAGATCCAGGATTCAGATCCAAGTCGGTGTGACTACAAAGCCTTTGTTTTTGACCACTGTGCTACTGACTGGTATAAAGGATAAATCAAAACCAGAGAAGACATATAAGGGAATCTTCGCCCCCACACTGTGACTGGGAGCAAACTCTTCATTTTTATCATCAGACTGTAGTATCTACTGTTTTGTGTCTTTGGACCCTTCTCTGTAAACACCATATAATACAGAATGTCATGTCATAAGATGTCATAAGATCTCTGGAGATCTGTTTGCTCCTTCTACAAGTTTAGATCATCAATGAGGGTACCCACCAAGGAGAGACAGAAAATTTGGGGACTTCTGGTTGCTACAAAATATTTAATAACACATCTTACATATTCAGAACATAGGATCTTCTGAGGCCTTCCAGTGTCTGGATATCTGAAATAGTTGTCCTGAGGCCATCCTTTTTTTTTTTTAATCGAAGTATACTTGGCATACAATATTATATTTGTTTTAAATGTACAAAATAGTGATTCGACTTTTATATACATTATGCAATGCTCACCGTAAGTCTAGTTACCATCTGTCACCATACTGGTTATCACAATATTACCGACTATATTCCCTATGCTGTACTTTACATCCTGTGACTTATTTATAAGTTTATACTGCTTAATTCCCTTCATTTGCTTTGCCCATCCTCCGACCCACCTCCCCTTGGGAATTACCAGTTCTCTGTCTGATGCCATCCATTCTAGACAGAATAGAAGTAAAAATATTGACTCTATGCCCTTTCCTTTAAATTATAGGTACTTTCCCCTCATAGTTATAAGAAATGCTTTTGAAAATAAAAGTTGACATAGCTTGCTTGTTTCCTTAGGTCTGACGGTAACTGCTGTGAAAGACTCAGGAGAATGGAATTTGGAGGCTGGGGCATTAGTACTTGCAGATGCAGGCCTTTGCTGTATCGATGAGTTTAACAGCCTCAAAGAGCATGATAGAACCAGTATCCACGAGGCAATGGAGCAACAAACCATAAGTGTTGCTAAGGCTGGGTAAGAGTTTGTTTTCTGTAAAATCTACAGGAATGATGAGATTCGTTAATATGTAATTATGGGAAAATATGAATCTTAGTGAAATACAAGGTATGTTTGGTATTATCAGGTATTATTAGTTAACATTCATCAAGACACACATTAGCATCCCCACAGAGGTATATGAGGAAGTGAAAATGAGGTGTTGGGACAAAGAAAGGAAAAACTAAAGTATAAATGTATGTTGACTTATGAAAAGCTCTCCATGCAGAGTTCAGCTTATTCTCTCATCCAATAATGTGTATGTACTGTGGGCATATTACTATGTTAGGAACTATAAAAGATTCAAAAAGAAAAATAACATAATTTCTGCTTTCAGTGGCATTCTCTTTATCCTAATAGAAGGTTGATCACAGCATGTGGATAACTAAATAATAAAATATATTAACATAAAATGATGTGCCTGTCTGTGACTCCAAAAGGTTTAGGGGTTGAGGTATATGAGTCACTGGGGGCCTATGACCACTGAAAGGTAGGCAGGTCAGATAGAAATCCATTCGTTCAGGCCCTGAGGTGGTCATGAGAAACTTCTCCAGCTACCAAGGCTGACCACCAAGTAGACCGCTGGGTTGAAAGGACAGAGCTAGAACTATCTCGGCCGTAATGCTACTGTTATAGATGTGAGGCCAGCTGATGAGGCAGATAGGACTGCGGGCAAAGTCTTCAAACAGCAGTGGGTATGAAGACGGACGCTGGAGTGTATGGATTCTGTGAGATCTAATTATATACGCTTGCAAAAAAAAAAAAAAAAAAAAAAAGAACGGGGGAAGATGAGAGGATATAGCCTGTAGGGAGAAGACACAAGAAAAAGCTAGGCAGAACGATTACCAGGTTTATTTATTTTACTCAATGTACATTGACTCAGTGTATATTCATTAAGAGCCTGCTAGCACCAGGCGCTGTGCTAGACACTAAGAAATACAAAGGTGAATACAGCACTATTCTTGAGGTGTTTGCTATTTCATTGGGGAAGATAAACCAAAGAGAACCAAAGTGATAAGTTCATAATAAAAGTGATAGGAGAACATACTTTAAAATAATTATTTCTTCTAAACTCTTTATCAGGGGAAATTAAAGGTATAGTTTCCTAAATATTTTCAAGGCTACTTTCTCTTCTCATTATGTCACCATTTAATTAGCACCTTTGCTGGTTGGTAGGAATTGTGGTTTATTTTGATATACCTTTTCCAGAGGAATCTGGGACATTTTGAAGTACTTCTTAAAATTTTACCCTTACATCAGGGAAGATTGGAACAAATGCTTTGAATCTATTTTAGAAAGGGAGAATATTAGCAATGCTATATGATAGGCTACAGAATAAACTTTTTAAAGTGAAAATATTTGATTAATCACTCCTATAACCTTACCCTCTGCTAGATGTGAATTAGTATGAACCTTTTTGCTATCCATAAATATGTAATAAGTTCCAAAAGAAATGTTCTATAACTAAACAGTTCAGTTATGGCAACCATAGGTAGGACAATCTTGTCATAACTATACTTTATGCACTGAAACTGGGCTTTTCACACTGTGATGAGGGACCAGTTCTGTCTCTTCCAATCCATACAAAGCAATACTTTTTTAAAGTTTATTGAGAGAGAGAGAGAGAGAGAGCTCACACATGTGTGTGAGCAGGGAAGGGGCAGAGAGAGAGAGAGAGCTCACACATGCATGAGCAGGGAAGGGGCAGAGAGAGAGAGAGAGAGAGCTCACACATGTGCGTGAGCAGGGAAGGGGCAGAGAGAGAGAAAGAGCTCACACATGTGCATGAGCAGGGAAGGGGCAGAGAGAGAGAGAGAGAGAGCTCACACATGTGCATGAGCAGGGAAGGGGCAGAGAGAGAGAGAGAGAGAGTGAGAGAGAATCCCAACCAGGCTCTGAGCTGTCAGTGCAGGGCTCGAACTCACAAACTGCAAGATCATGACACGAGCTGAAACCAAGAGTCAGACGCTTAACTGACTGAGCCACCCAGGTGTCCTACAAAGCAATATTTTTATAAAATACAATAAAAATTATGTTTAAAAATGAAATAAAAAAGCAAAGACATACAAAACATAAACCTAAGTTCTTCCACTTCCGGAGTAGCATGTCACTCTCATCCTAACAAGAAAAATCCACATAGTCCACAAAAATCATAACTTTCCTTGAACGTATCAGAGAGCTGAGTTTACAAGGAAATCAAGGGAACTTGATTCTAAAGTGTGACAGGCCCATCTAAGGAGAGATGAGGCACATAAACTGTTCGCTTTTGACAGAGCATGAGAGGAAGAGGTGGCTGCCATAGAAGCAAATAAGAAAAAATAACTAAAGTTCTTAAAATTCCTTGATCTCCAAGCATGGGCTAGTGTGTCAGTTTAGAATAACTCACATAGAATAATGTTTGGAGCTCCAAACACAAGGGTAGTTCTCGCCTGCAAGCCCTTCTCTACAGGTCTCCAACCCAGGGCCTCTTAGGGGAAAGATAGAGGGGGGAAAAACCCAAAACAAACAGCCTTCTATTTCGAGAAGACATTAGAGCGTCTTCCTTCCCTCTCACAGGAGCCAGGCAAAATGGTGTTGCTTCTGGGGAAAGAGTTGAAGCAAAAGCGTTTTTCTCCTGATGGAAGGGCAGGAAACTCATCAGGTCCAGGATCCTGAACCAAGGCAAAGCATCCATTTCCTTGGGAAATGGGACAGAACAATTCCTCCTGCCCAGGGACCACCACAGATACACAGCAGGGTTCTGCTGCCATTAGGTGGTAGGAACAGAAAGGCTTACAGCTTTCCAGCCCATCCCATTGAAAAGCAGGCTCACAAACCTTGCTTCAGACCTGGAGACCAAGAACCAACCTGGCCTCCAAATAAGCCTAACACCTAGTAACAAGCAGTCTGCCACTGGGGAAGGTTCAGGAGTATGGAAAGAGACACCCCCTGTGGTGCAGGTGTGCAGTGACTGCTGAAAGCTGAAGGTAGAGTAGAGACACTGAGAATGATCTTCCAGCCTTGCGCTACAACCCCCATCTAGATGCACGAAACAGTGGCAGCTCAACAGTGACAAAATTTGAAATCTCTCGTGCATTAAGTGTAAAGATAGCAACAAGGCCAGTACCCAGATCAACTATCATGGCCTTACAGACACTGAAGGCCTTACACTATACGTGAAATGGTATAATATTATTTGAAGGTAGACTGTAATAAGTTAAAGATGTAAACTCTAGAACAACCTCTAGAAAATAAACGAGTGCATAACTAATAAAACAGGTATAGAGATAAAATGGAATCATAAATAATACAAAAAGAGGCAGGAAGAGAGGAAAAAGGAAACAAAAAATAGCAGATGGGACAAATAGAATGAAATGAGGAAGATGGTAGATCCAAATTCAACCATATCAATAGTTACATTAATAAACATGTAAACAATTAAAAGGCAGTGATTGTCAGATTTGATAGAAAAGCAAGACTCAACTAAATGCTCTCTTCAAGAAATTGACTTTATTATTTATTTATTTGTTTATTTGTTTGTTTGTTTATATTGTCAAGTTATCTAATATACAGTGTAGTCTTGGCTTCAGGAGTAGATTCATCACTTACATACAACACCCAGTGTTCATTCCAACAAGCGCCCTCCTCAATGGCCATCAACCTTTTCCTCCTCTCCCCCAACCCCATCAATCCTCAGTTCTCTGTATTTAAGAGTCTCTTACAGTTTGCCTCCCTCTCTGTTTTTATCTTATTTTTCTTTCCCCTCCCCTATGGTCATCTGTTAAATTTCTCAAATTCCACATAGGAGTGAAATCATATGATATCTGCCTTTCTCTGACTTATTTTGCTTAGCAAAATACCCTCCATTTCCATCCACGTTGTTGCAAATGACAAGATTTCATTTTTTTTCCATCACCAAGTAGTATTCCATTGTATATGTATACACCACATCTTCTTTATCTATTCATCAGTCAAAGGACACTTGAGCTCTTTCCATAATTTGGCTATTGTTAATAGTGCTGCTATAAACATTGGGGTGCATGTGCCCCTTTGAACCACCACTCCTGTATCCTCTGGTAAATTCCTACTAGTGCAATTGTTTGGTCATAGGGGAGTTCTATTTTTAATTTTCTGAGGAACCTCCATACTGTTTTCTAGAGCAGCTGCACCAGTTTGCATTCTCACCAGCAGTACAAGAGGGTTCCCATTTCTCCACATCCTCACCAGCATCTGTTGTTTCCTAGTTGTTAATTTTAGCCATTTTGACCATTGTGAGGTGGTATCTCAACGTGGTTTTGATTTGTTATTTCCCTGATATGAGTGACGCTGAGCATCTTTTCATATGTCTGTCAGCCATCTGGGTGTCTTCTTGTAAAAGTATCTATTCATGTCTTCTGCCCATTTCTTGACTGGATTATTTGTTTTTCTGATGTTGAGTTCGGTAAGTTCTTTATAGATTCTAGATACTGTTTGTCCAATATGTCATTTCCAAATATCTTCTCCCATTCCATTGGTTGCCTTTTAGTTGTTGATTATTTTCTTTGCTGTGCAGAAGGTTTTTATCTTGGTGAGGTCCCAATAGTTATTTTTGCTTTTATATCCCTTGCCTTCAGAGACATGTCAAGTAAGAAATTGCTATGGCCAAGGTCAAAGAAGTTGCTGCCTATTTGCTCCTATAGGATTTTGATGGTTTCCTGTCTCACATTTAGGTCTTTATCCATTTTGAATTTATTTTAGTGTATGGTGTAACAAAGTGATCCAGTTTCATTCCTCTGCATGTTGCTGTCCAGTTCTCCCAGCATCATTTGCTAGAGAGACTGTCTTTTTTCTCTTGGATATTCTTTCCTGCTTTGTCAAAGATTAGGTGGCCATATATTTGTGGGCCCATTTCTGGGTTCTCTATTCTGTTCCATTGGTCTGTGTGTCTGTTTTTGTGCCAGTACCATACTGTCGTGATGATTACAACTTTGTAATACAGGCTAAAGTCTGAGATTGTGATGCCTCCAGCTTTGGTTATCTTTTTCAACATTACTTGGCTATTTGGGGCCTTTTGTGTTTCCATTCAAATTTTAAGATTGTTTGTTCTAGCTCTGTGAAGAATGCTGGTGCTATTTTGATTGGGATTGTATTGAATGCATAGATTGCTTTGGGCAGTACCAACATTTTAACAATATTTGTTCTTCCACCCCATGCCCATGGAATGTTTTTCCATTTATTTGTGTCTTCTTAAATTTCTTTCGTAAACTTTCTATAGTTTTCAGTGTACAGATCTTTTACCTCTTTGGTTAGCTTTATTCCTAGGTATTTTATGATTCTTGGTGCAATTCTAACTGGGATTGATTCCATGATATCTCTTTCTGTTCCTTCATTATTGTTGTATAGAAATGCAGCCAGTTGTACATTGATTTCATATCCTGTGACTTTGCTGAATTCATATAATAGCTCTAGCACTTTTTGCACTTTCAAGCTTCCCATGTAGAGTATCATGTTATCTGCGAAGAGTGAAAGTTTGGCTTCTTCTTTGCTAGTTTGGAATGCCTTTTATTGCATTTTGTTGTCTGATTGCTGAGGATGGGACTTCTTACACTATGTTAAACAACAGTGGTGTGAGGGGACATCCCTGTCATGTTCCTGATCTCAGGGGGAAAGCTCTCAGTTTTTCCCATTGAGGATAGTATTAGCTGTAAGCGTTTCATATATAGCATTTATGACGTTAAGGTATGTTCCTTCTATCCTGACTTTCTTGAGCGTTTTTATTAAGAAAGATGCTGTATTTTGTCAAATGCTTTTTCTGCATCTATTGACAGGATCATATGGTTCTTATTCTTTCTTCTACTATGTGATGTGTCATGTTTATTGATTTGTAAATATTGAACCAGCCCTGCAGCCCAAGAATGAATCCCACTTGATCATGGTGAATAATTCTTTTAATATTCTGTTGGATTTGATTTGCTAGTATCGTGTTGAGAATTTTTGCATCCATGCTCATCAGGGCTATTGGCCTATAATTCTCCTTTTTAGTGGGGTCTTAAAGTTTTGAGAATCAGGGTAATGCTGGCCTCATAGAATGAGTCTGGAAGCCTTTCTTCCATTTCTATTTTTTGGAACAGGTTGAGAAGAATAGATATTAACTCTGCTTTAAATGTCTGGTAGAATTCCCCTGGGAAGCCATCTGACCAAGGACTGGTATTTGTTGGCAGATTTTTGATAACTGAATCAATTTCTTTTCTGGTTTGGGGTCTGTTCAAATTTTCTACTTTTTCCCATTTGAGTTTTGGTAGTGTGTGAGAATCTAGGAGTTTGTTCATTTCTTCCAGATGGTCTAGTTTGTTGCCATCTAATTTTTCGTAGTAGTCACTGATAATTGTGATCTCTCCTCTTTCATTCATGATTGTATTTATTTGGGTCCTTTCTATATTCTTTTTGAGAAGTCTGGCTAGTAGTTTATCAATTTTGTTTATTCTTAAAAAAAAAACAGCTCTTAGATTCATTGATGTACTCTACTGTTTTTTTTTTTTGTTTGTTTGTTGGATTCTATATTGTTTATTCTGCTCTAATCTTGATTATTTCTCTTATTCTGCTAGCTTTGGGCTTTCTTTGCTGCTGCCTTTCTAGTTCCTTTAGGTGTGAAGTTAGATTCTATATTTGGGACCTTTCTTGCTTCTTTGATAGGCCTGAATTGCAGTGTATTTTCCTTTTACGACCACCTCTGCTGCATCCCAAAGGGTTGGGACTGTTGTATTTTCATTTTCATTTGCTTTCATATATTTTTTAATTTCTTCTTTAATTGCATAGTTGACTCATTCATTGTTTAGTAGGATGTTCTTTAACTTCCATGTATTTGGGGGCTTCCCAAATTTTCTCCGGTGGTTGATTTCAAGTTTCACAGTGTTGTGATCTGAACATATGCATAGTATGATCTCAGTCCTTTTATATATGTCAAGTGCTGTTTTGTGACCAATGTATGATCTGTTTTGGAGAATGTTCCATGTGTACTTGAGAAGAATGTGTATTCTGCTGCTTTTGGATGAAACGTTCTAAATATATCTGTTACATCCATCTGGTCCAGTGTGTCATTCAGAGCTGTTGTTTCTGGATTGATTTTCTGCCTAGATTATCTGTCCATTGCTGTAAGTGGACTATAATCACAGTATTGTTATCTATACATTTATTTATGTTTGTGATTAATTGATTTATATATTTGGCTTCTTTCATGTTGGGGGCATAAACATTTAAAATTGTTAGCTGTTCTTGATGGACAGACCCCTTAATTACAATATAATGCCCTTCTTCATCTCCTGTTACAGTGTTTGTTTTAAAATCAAGTTTGTCTGATAGAAGTTTGGCTACTCCAGCTTTCTTTTGCCATCCAGTAGCATGATAGACGGTCCTCCGTCCCCTCACTTGCAGTCTGCCAGTGTCCTCAGGTCTAAAATCAGTGTCTTGTAGGCAGCATGTAGATGGACCTTGTTTTTTTTATCCATTCTGATACCTTGTGTCTTTTGATTGCAGCATTTAGTCCAATTTCATTCAGAGTGATTATTGAAAGATATGGATTTAGTGTCATTGTGTTATTCTCAGGTTTCATGCTTGAGGTGATGTCTCTGGTCATTTATAGTCTTTGCAGCATTCCACTCACAGATTCCCCCTTAGGATCTCCTATGGGCAGGTTTAGTGATCATGAACTCCTTTCGTTTTATTTGTCTGGGAAAACCTTTATCTCTCCTATTCTTAATGACAGCCTTGCTGGATAAAGGATGCTTGGCTGCATATTTTTCTTATTGAGGACATTGAATATTTCCTGACTTCTGGCCTGCCAAGTTTCAGTGGACGGGTCTGCTACTACCCTTATGTGTCTACCCTTGTAGGTGAAGGCCCATTTGTCCCTAGCTGCTTTCAGAATTCTCTCTTTATCTTTGTATTTTGCCAGTTTCACTCTGCTATGTCGTGGTGTTGACCTGTTTTTGTTGATTTTGAAGGGAGTTCTCTGTGCCTCTTGGACTTGGATGCCTGTTTCCTTCCCCAGATTAGGGAGATTCTCAACTATAATTTGTTCAAATAAACCTTTTTCCCCCTTCTCTCTTCATCATCTTCTTCTGGAATTCCTATGAAATGAGTGTTATTTCATTTCATTGAATCAGTTAGTCTCTAATTCTCCCCTCATGGTCTAGTAATTTCCTTTCACTTCCTTTTTAAGCTTCATCATTTTCCCTAAGTTTATCTTTTATTTCACCCATACTCTCCATTGCTTCTTCCATCCTCACTGTCACTGTATCTGGTTTATTTAGCATTTCTTAATTCATTGTGACTATTTCTTAGGTCTTTGATCTCTGCAGCAATATATTCTCTGCTGTTTTCTATGTTTTTTCAAACCCGGCTATTAGTCGTATGACTGTTACTCTAAATTCTTATTCAGATATATTGTTTATATCTGTTTTTGAGCAATTCTCTGGCTGTCATTTCTTCTTGGAATTTATTTTGAGGAGAATTCTACCATTTCATCATTTTGGCTAGGTTTCTGTCTTGTTTTAATAGCTTGTTATGTGTCCTGCACCTGTAAGAACTACTATATTAAAAAGGGGTCATACACTGTCCAGGGCCTGGCACTTCAGGAAATGTTTTTGGAGTGTGTTGCATGCACTCTGCTGTTGCCTATTTAACTGTTTTATCACAGTCTTCTGCAAAGCTCCTCCTTACTTGTAGTGGCGGATTGTTCAGAACTTCCACCAGAAGTGCTTTGATTTGTTCATTGAAGTAACCCTGGCAGAAAGGGAAGGACAGGGGACCTGATCCCATACAAAGAGATAAATGAAAGGGACGAAAAAAAAAAAAAAGACCAAGCAGAGAATCAAAGAAACTGTAAGGCATCCAGAGAGAGAGAGAAAGAAAGGAAAATAAGAAGGAGATAATAGAAAAGCAGTAAAAGAATAAAGTAAAAATGCCCAGTTAAACAGACAAAGCAGAGAAAGAAAGAATAAAATATGTATATGTAATAAGAATTGGCTAAAAATCAAATCAGAAACTATGGGCCTGATTCCAAAGGAAAAAAAAGAAGAGGGTCGAAAGAAAAAGAAAAGAGAAGAGAAGGAAAGAAAAGAGGCAAAAAAAAAAAAAGAACAGACTAACATACAAAACCACAGGACTGTTGTCTGTTGGTGTTGGTGCCTGGGACTGGTGGCTGTGCTGGTCTGGAGGAGAGGCCATCTGGTTCCCTCAGGGTCAGTCCTACTCCAGTAGATAGGCAGGTGTCAGGCACAGAGGGGTGGGGTTTGGTGTAGACTGGTCCCGCCCCCACTGGGGGCTGCTGTGCTGTTCCCTAAAGCCCCACCTTGTTGGTGATGGGGAGAAAAATGGCACACCCCAGTCTCTCCTCCCCAGACCAGGTGTCTCAAACCACGCTGTTCAGGCAGTCCTCACAGTGGCGGGAGCAGTCAGCTTGCCCTGCTCCACAGTCTCCTGTGCCTCATAGGCGCTTGGCTGGGATTCAAGACACAGTGTCTAGAATGGGTCTTGAAGGATGCCACACCATGGGGTCCCAGTTCTGAGGTTGTGCCACTTCACTCTGCCAATAAGGCTGGTGCCTGCAGAGTCTTTTGTCCTTGAGGAAGGGGGGCAATATACTCTCTTCCCACAGTACTCAAGGGAGGGGACTGTTCTCTCTCAATGTGCCCCCCTGATACGCTGTTTTATTTCTCCCAGTTCACATACAGGCACCTCTGTCCTGCCAAGCTATCTCCCTCCACCTGTGGAGATTTTTCTTTCCTTCCACAGATAGATTTCCTGGGTGTTCCAAGTGTTCTGACCTCAATACAACTGTTGTTGAGGGAAATCCCGGTCCCCCTACATGTCTGCCATCTTAACTCCAGAAACTGACTTTAAATTCAAACACATAGGTAAGTTAAAAGGATAGGAACAAAATATTCCATGGAAACACCAAAACTTAACCAAGACATTACAGGAAAATAAAATTAAAGAATGATATCCCCCATGAACATAAGACATGAAAATTCTTTTTTTTCTTAAGTGGGCTCTGTGCCCAACATAGGACTTGAACTCATAACCCTGAGACCAAGAGTCACATCCTCTACCTACCTACCAACTGAGCCAGCCAGACATGAAAATTCTTAGAAATACTTTAGTAAATTAAACCCAGCCGTATATTAAAGAGATTATACATTATAATCAATTGGAAATCATCCAGGAGTACAAAGTTATTGTAACATTTGAAAATCAATCAATGTAATTCACAATATTAAGGAATAAATGAGAAAACATCTCAATAGATGCAGAAAACATATTGCACAAAATAATGATAAAAATCTCAGCAAACAGGAAGAGAAGTCCATCTGCCTATTTATATGTTCTCTATGAAAAACCTACAAGAAACATTTCATACAGAATGATGAAAGACTGAATGTCTTCCATTTAAGAATGGGAGCAAGTCAAGGATGTCCAGTCTACTTCTGATCAGTATTGTAGTAGAAGTCCTAGTCAAGTTAGTAATAAAAGAAAAAGAAATAAAAGACATTCAGTTTAGAAAGGAAGATGTTAAAACTGTCTACAAATATAAATGTTTGTCTTCATAGAGGATCTTAAAGAATCAATGAAAATGGTATTAGAACTAGTAAGTTTTAAAAGGGCATAGGATAAAGGTTGGAGTATAAAAACTAATTGTATTTCTGTATGCTACCAATGAACAATTAAAAACTAGGATAAAACACTACTTATGATAGTATCCATATCATATGATATGGATATGAAATGTTTAAAGATAAATCTAGCAAAATATATTCCATATTTTTACAATGAAATTTGCAGAACATTGGTGAAAGAAATTAAAGAAGACCTAAGTAAGTAGAGACATATACCATTATTCATTCATAAGAAGACAATGTTAAAATACCTGTTTTCCTCAAAGCAATCTATAGAATCCACACAACTTCAATTAAAATCCCAGGAGGCTTTTTTGCAGAAATCGACAAGCTGATCTTAAATTTTATATGGAAAGGCACAGGAACTAGAATAGCCAAAACAATCTTGAAAAAGAACAAATTTGGAGGACTTGCTTCATTTCAAGATTTACTATAAAGCCCTAGGAATCAAGATAGGATAGCACTGGTGTAAAGGTAGATATATATCAATGGAAGAGAATGTAAGTCCAGAAATAGACCCACAGGTACAAAGTCAGTTGATTTTCAAGAACAATGCCAAGATAATTCAATAGAAAAAGGATAGTCATTTCAAAAACAATGGTGCTAGAACACTTGGATATTCATTTCCAAAAAGTGACTTGTACATAAATGCTTATAGTAACTTTTTCATAGTCACCCAAGATTGAAAATAACCCAGAAATCTACCAACTGGTCACTGGATATACATTCTGATAAATCCATACAGTAGAATACTACTAGCAATAAAAGGAACAAACTATTGATATATGCAACAACATGATTGAATCTTAAAGGTACTATATGAAGTGAAAGATGCCAGGCACAAATGACTACATAGTTTATAATCCATTTATATGAAACAATAGAAAAGACAAAATGAGAAGAGAAATCAGATTAGTGGTTGCCAGGGATTGGACATTAGGAGGAGGGATTGACTGTAGAGGGGCACCCAAAAATGTTGAGTTTAACTACATGTAAATTAATACCACAGTAATCCTAAATTTTAAAAATATGTAAATATATATATATATATATATATACTTTTCCTATATACTATATTTTTTTCCATATATTTTATTTTTAGATTCAACATACATGAAATAACCCTGTCAAATTGCTATTGAAGTTTCTAAACACCTACTCTTTCTGTATTTATCTCTTCCCTGATTGGTAACAGTATATGAACAGGTACAAATTCATGGCCCAAGCTTTGTCTTCTGATGGTGGACTTGAATAGTAAAGCTACCACATAAGGATAGATGGGAAAAGAATGGAAAGGAACAACTGTGCCAGGGAAGATGATACATTTATCACCTTTTTAATTTGTAGTGACATCTAAAGAAAATAATTTTAATGAATAATTTATAGATTGAATTTCTTTTATCTGTTGGGAAAGGAGACGATTTACAGCTAGAAGACATGCTACTCATATTTACAGTCAGTTTTTAATTGTTTCTCCTTTAAACCACTTGTCAAATATATACTAAAAGGAGTTTTGCATGAGGACTCTGAGTGCTCTAATATAAAGAACTTCTGTCAGGCGCCTGGGTGGCTCAGTTGTTAAGCATCTGACTTCAGCTCAGGTCATGATCTCACAGTTTGTGAGTTCGAGTCCTACATCCAGTGAGCTTGATCCCTGCTTTGGGTAAAACATGAGCCCCAAGTGAGCCCTGCTCCCCCCCCCCTTTCTCTCTCTCTGTCTCTCTCTTTCTCTCTCTTTCTCTCTGTCTCTCTCCCTCCCTCCCTCCCCACCTCTCCCTGTCCCTCACTCACTTGCTCCCTCTCTCTCTCAAAAAAGAAAAGAACTTTTCTGAAGGGCTTACTTTTTTGACCATTGTATCATAGTAGGCATTAATATAATAGTTATTATTATGGTAAATTTAATTTGTATGATTTCGAGATAAAATTCTTCAAATGTTTCTCTTTTGTCTTGGCTACTATCCAGACTTTAATACCTCTTTGAACTGTGGCATGGATCATGACTGATATTTTAGCCCTTTACCTTCTTTACATTTATGTAAGAATTACTTATAGAAGCACTTTGGCATATATATTTAAAGATTACTATAATTTACCACATTCCAGGGATTAAAGACTCTTTGTTGTCTTCTAGTTATTATCACTACACTAGTTCTTATCCATGGACTGTCAGGTTTGGATATTGGTGGCATTATGATGTGTTCAACACCCTACATAACTATTTCTAGATTCATAAAGACATTTATACTATTTCATTTTTATCATGCATTTTAAGACATAGTTTGGAAATACTGTATAACTGCATTATTATGTAATGATATTCAGTGGTTTGCTTTTTTAATTTCTCCCATCTTCTTGAAAGGGTTTCTTGAGCAATATAACTGTGAAGATAGTTTTTAATTACCTTGTATTAACAGAGCTTAGGTTCTTGTGGTCTCTGAACTTACTAAACGGCCAATTCCCAGGGCCAGCACATGCTGATGAGCACTTAGGACTCACTGCTTTTGCTTCCAAACATAATGTTGCTAATGCATGCTGGCCTGAAAATGTGTTTCAACCAGACTTAACATTTTTTACACTATTCAAAAATTTAAAATTTTACTTATTTGTTTAAGATTTTATTTTTAAGTAACCTCTACACCCATTGTGGGTTTTAAACTCACAACTCTGAGATCAAGAGTCGCATGCTCTACTGACTGAGTCAGTCAGGTGCCCCTCACACTGTATTTAAAAACAGATTAGGCATATAACTTAGATCTGAAAATCTCCCACCTTGAGTTGTTAGGTTCTATATTTTTCATGCAGAGGATATGACCTGAAACAAGAATCCTTAGGAAGGGCAGATGTTACTATCTAAGAGACCAAACACCTTTCCTCTGGAATTATTTCCTTCCTGGTGAGTTCTTGGTAAAACTACTTAAAACTGCCACTGTCATTACTCAGTAACAACAAATATGCAAAAATAACAAAATTAATCAATGTCCGTTCATTTAAAATAAAGCGAAACTTAATTGTTAATATACTTTTTGAAAAGTCAGTAGGTTATGGTAGAAAGAGGATATAAGCTTTGGGGTTAAAGAGACCCACAGTCAATTCTAGTCTCTTTTACTTCTCTTTGGTCTTGTGTGACATTATGGCGATCTCTGGGCCTCCGTGTAGTCATCCTGAAAGGAAGATAACAATTCCCTTCTTCCAGGGATATTTCTCAACTTAGGGCTGATATATGTCAATATCCTGACTTTAGTGCCTGCCACGTGGTAAAATACACGTGACAGGAAACCCACTATCTTAACCATTTCTAAGGGTACAGTTCAGTGTTAAGTAGATTCAAATTACTGTGCAACTATTTATGTACTTTTTAAAAAACTGTGTTTTCTAGCCAATCCTGTTAGACCAGGGTGAGAAGATACTTGTGGCTCTCCAAAATTAGTTATTTCCTATGTATATGAAAGTGTTCACAGAACTTGTGTTCCTGAACTCAGTTGAGTCTGCAAAATAGTTTCAGAATTATTATACCAACACTGTTACCAGTAATAACCACCAAAAAAAAAAAAAACCAACCCCCCCCCCCAAACTTAGTGATATTCAAGCCTTCTTTGCAATTTGTTTGGTGGTGTTTTTGTTTTTGTGTTTTTGGTTTTGGTTTTGGTTTTGGTTTTGTGCATAGAATATATTCCACTAAGGCCATATATGGTCAGAGTGCATATTCAGAGGTTATTTGAATTAATTCTTTTCTTTGTGTGGTCATAGTTGCTGTGGCTTTGGCATTTGTACTTCTCTGCCTTAAAGCTTTCTGGTCTGAATGTTGCCTTGCCTAGTGTCAAGATCACAACTCCTGATTTCGTATTATCTGTATTTGCCTAATATATCTTTCTTTATTCCTTCATGTTTAACCTTAAGACTTCAGTTTATTCTTTTTTTTATTTTTTAAAGTTTTTAAATTTATTTTGAGGGAGAGAGAGAGAGAACACAGTGCATGGGAGCAGGGGAGGGGCAGAGAGAAAGGGAGAGAGAAAATCCCAAGCAGGCTCTGTGCAGATCCTGACATGGGCCTTGATCTGATGAACCATGAGCTCATGATCTGAACGGAAATCAAGAGGTGGATACTCAACTGACTGAGCCACCCAGGAACCCCTGTATTTTTATTTTTAAAATGCTTTTTTTTATATCATAGGGACAGGACCTGTGGGCAAAAAAAGGTGCCTCAGTTTGTTCTCTTATATAGAGTATACAGTTGGTTTTATTTTTCTTTATGAGTGACCTGAAAAATCTTTTTTTTTCAGGTGAATTAAGCACATTTATATTTATTGGTATTACCAATATGATTAGTGTCAACTGTTTCACTTTTTAAAAATTTACTGTTTCTTTTTTCTATGTGTTTGGCATTCAGGAAGGTTTGTATTTTTGTTATATAGTAGAGGTTGGCAAACTTTTTCTATAAAGCCCAGATAGTAAATATTTAAGACTTTAAGGGCCATACCATCTCTTACAACTCCTCACCTCTGTTAATTTGGATAATTTGACTAAATTGCTGTCTATGATGTAGACAGAACAAAAGTCATAGACAGTATGTAGCTGGATGTATGTGGCTGTGTCCCATTGAAACTTTATTTATAAAAACAGGTGAACTGGACTTGACCTGTTGCCTAAAGTTTGCCAACACCAGTTCTAGGACTTACCTTTAAAAAAATACCTTTTATAATGCCTACAGCCCCTTTATCTTCAGTTGGGAGCTTTAAGTAATACCTTTGTCTCTAGTCTATTACTCATGTGGTACCAATGAGTTTATTGTACTCCTCCCCCACTCCCTTCTCTTTACTATTAAAAAAAATGGTTGTATTATTTATACTTTGCCAGTACATACAACACATTCTCTTCTTCTACTTTTATCCCTTCCAATGCTTTGGTCTTTGATCTAATATTAAATGTATTTATTGCTTACCATCAGTCCTTTTACCAGAGCATCACCAACATTTCTTGCTTGAATGAAACTCATCCTCTTAACAGATTTCTTGGAAAGGGCTCCCAAGAGCTATACTCAATCTGTGCAGGTTTCAAACTATTTTTCATAGCTTTAATACTTGAAAACAGCTTGGCTGGATATAAAGACCTCCCCTTACACTTTCTTTCCAGTAGTTTTGCTTTGTGTGTTGCTGTTAACAAATTTGATCCCATTGTGGCATCTTATGCTTTATAAGTGATTTGATTTTCTTCCCTAAAGGCCCAGGATTTTTTTTCTTTTGTTTTAATTGCAGTATTTTTACTAGGCTGTGTCTCAGTTGATTATTCTTGGTCCATTTGTCTAGTTGTTAGTCCTTTGAAATATAGAATTCTTTTCTTTCTGAAAATTTTCCTGAATTATAGTTTTATATATATAAGCTCTGTCCTTTGTTTTTATTTTTCAGAAATTCTAACTACATGTAGTTTAGGTCCTCTTTGCCTAGATTCTGTAGCAACCAATTTTTGTCTTAGACTTTTTTAGCTCTTTTGTATTTTGTTTTTCTCCTGGTGTTTTTATTCCTCTTCTTAGCACCCTTTATTTATATTTCTAGCCCCATGTCTTGTCTATCTTAGATTTGAATGTTCATTTCTAAAATTATTCTGTCTTCCTCTCTCTCCTCCTTTTCTTCCTTGAGTCATCTCTGGACATACATCTTCTTTTTTGTACTTTTATGTTTTTGAATTTCTGATTTGGAGAGTTTTTTCATATATGCAAATATTTGTTTAAGGATATTTAATTCAAGTGAGCATATTATTTACAGATTTCTTTTGCTTTGTGGGTTTTATGGTGAGAGATTGGATAAAAGATTTTATTGTAGTTTTGTATGGATGTTGCATGTGTTTCCATTATTCTTTAAATGACTTATCTTTTGCTCAACATCACTCATAATCAGGGAAGTACAAATCAAAACCGCAATGAGATACTGCCTCACACCTCTCAGAATGGCTAAAATTAACAACTCAGGAAACAACAGATGTTGGCAAGGATGCAGAGAAAGGGGAACCTTTTTGCATTGCTGGTGGGAATGCAAACTGGTGCAGCCACTCTGGAAACCAGAATGGAGGTTCCTCAAAAAATTAAAAATAGAACTACCCTGCAACTCAGCAATTGCACTACTAGGTATTTATCCAAAGAATACAGGAGTGCTGATTCGAAGGGGCAAATGCACCCCAATGTTTATAACAGCACTCTCGATGATAGACAAATTATGGAAAGGGTCCAAATGTCCATTGACTGATGAATGCATAAAGAAGATGTGATTTATTAATATACAATGGAATACTACTTGACAATAAAAAATGAAATCTTGCCATTTACAACAATGTGGATGGAACTAGGATGTATTATGCTAAGTGATATAAGTCAGTCAGAGAAAGACAAATATTGTATGATTTCACATATATGTGGAATTTAAGAAACATAAGAGATAAACATAGGAGAAGGGAAGGAAAAATAAGATAAAAACAGAGAGGGAGGCAAACCCTAAGGTACTCTTAAATACAGAGAACAAACTGAGGGTTGCTGGCAGGATGTTGGATAGGGAGATGGGCTAAATGGATGATGGGCATTAAGGAAGGCACTTTTAGGGCTGAGCGCTGGGTGTCATATGTAAGAAATGAATCATTGGGTTCTATTTCTGAAACTAAGACTACACTCTATATTAACTAACTTGAATTTAAATTAAAAAAATAAGAACAAAATAAAATGTCTTATCCTTTCCTAAATCACTAATAGTTATCCTGTTATGGTGATGGTGAGAAACTTGGATGGTGTACTAGTTTTTAGTTCAGCGTAATCTCAGCTGAGTGCATATTACTTAACAGATAGTGGTTTTTTCTAAAGGTTAAGGGGAGGGTGGTTGATGTGTCTTCTGATTTTGTGTTTCTTATATGTTTAGCAGGATCTTTAATATGCACTTCTTGTCTCTTTCTTCCTCTGATCACCAAAACTCCAAGGGACTCCTGCCCCTTGCAGGTCACCTTTATCTATTCCAGGACCCTTCCCAAGAACGCCATCTTTGATCTCAAGAACTTTCAAGACCCTCTTTCTGTTCCCCAGTAGTCACTGTTTTGATCCACAAAGTCTGAAGCCTTTTCACAATGTTTCCCCACTCCATGTGGGACTCTCTCCTTCTAAGGATGATTTTGTCTGTCTTCTATCATCATGAGGAACCCATTGGTCTCTTCTTCTCCTTTTCACTTAGTCTCCACTGATCTTTGCATTCCATTGTGAGCTCTAGGTCAGTTTTGCTGGTTCCTAATGTCTATTTGTTGATTTCCATGTAAATTGAAGTGTGTACTATTCTCTCTTTTATTTTTTAATTTTTGTTTTATGGGTTTATTTGCTCTCCTTGTTTATCTGTAACGTCTCTGAAGGATATGTGGAGAGATGTGGATATAAGCAGCTGCTATTATCCTCTGGAAACCTAGAAATCAACATTTTATTTTATTTTATTTTATTTTACTTTAATTTTTTTATTTTATTTTATGTTTGTTTATTTTGCGAGAAAGAGAGAGAGTATGTGAGCAGGGGAGGGGCAGAGAGAAAAGGAGAGAGAAAAATCTCAAGCGAGCTCCACAAATAGCAGCTGTATTGTCAGCTCAGAGCCCAATGCAAGGCTCAAACCCAGGAACCATGAGATCATGACCTGAGCTGAAACCAAGAGTTGGACACTTAACCACTGAGCCATCCAGGGATGCCATCAACATTTTATTTTTTAAGTTATTTTTTCTTTGTTGCTTAACTTATCATAGTAACTTCTTCTGTGTATTTTTAAAACCTTACCCATGTTTTCTTTGAACCATTTCTAGAAAGAGTAATTAGAGAAATCGTTACCTACAATAATTTTAAAGGGATCAAAAATATAGAAATGGAATTAAACTTTTCTGTGTCCTTTAGAATCAATGGCTAGAAAGTTCAGGGAAGCATATTTAGAATTAGTACAAGGAAGACTTCTTAGAGGTTCGAGCCGTCAGGTAGGCTGCATGGTTGTAGGGGCCTTCAAAGTAGACTAGGAAATATTTCTGTAAGGAATTCAAGCATCTAATGAATAAATGTATAACATTCAAGGTACCACCTATGAGGTACTATAAACCTAAACCAACAAATGAATTCAGCTGTTGGCTGGTTTGTTGGAGAATGTGTACATGTATAAAATATGGCTTCACATTATATCATGAAATATTGAACATGATCTATGCTAGACGTGGAACAAGTTCAGAAAACTGCATCAAGAGCGCCACTTTTGTGTGTGTGTGTGTGTGTGTGTGACCACAAGAATGCATTGGGTATTGAAAGATTTGTAAAAAGAGAAAGAGTCCCACAGCTAGTCTGGCTTTGTTGAGGTTCCGACTCACTACCTACTAGCCAATTACTGGCATTTTACTGGACCTCTCTGGGCCTTGGCTTTCTCATTGGTAAGATGGTGAGAATCACTCCATTTCATAGGGCTACTATGAAAATGAGCGAATTAATCCATGTAAAGTGCTTATGATCTAATCTGACGTACAATAAATTCTCATTAAGTGTTACTGTTGTAGACCTACAATTTCTTCAGAAACCCCTAAGGCCGAATACATGTTTGAATTCAGAGTTTTTGGTTTTCATTTTAGGAAAGAAATACAGTGCATACGTCCTATATTATGAAAGCTACTAGCAGTGCCTGTGACAGCGCCTTTAATCATTTTTTTTTATTTTTTAATGTTTATTTTTGAGAGAGAGAGACAGAGACAGAGAGACAGAGTGTACGTGGGAGAAGAGCAGAGAGAGAGGGAGACACAGAATCTGAAGCAGGCTCCAGGCTCTGAGCTGTCAACACAGAGCCTGATGCAGGGCTCGAACTCACAGACCACGAGATCATGACCTGAGCTGAAGTTGGACGCTTAACCAACTGAGCCACACAGGCACCCCTGTAATCAAACATTTTATTTTAATCATACTACAGTGTAGTTATAAAACTTCACACTAAATGGAATAAAGACACATCAATTTAGGTAAGATTTTCCTGCCAAATTAACTATGAACAACTCGCTTTTTCAGAACTTTTTGGATTATAAATTGTGATAAATGAATATGGACTATTATCACCATCATCACCTGGCTCCTACATGTGTCTAGGAACTCTGATCAGGTAGCCAAAACCTGATTGTGCTCCAGGATGAACCCTCGAGAGCTGCACGGTGGATGATAACTGGAAAGGCCTTTGAAAGTTATAATCAGAAAAGCTCACGTTACCTGAAGGGCACCTTAAGCCAGGCCTGCTAGAGTGCCCGGGATGGCAAAAGCTGCATCTTTTGATGACTGGAATGTAATTTGGAAAATGGGAGTTTGTTCAAAGTAGATCTAAAATAGCAGCTGTATTGTTTCATTGCCGCCTTAGCATAAGAAGTGTATTCACCTTCAAACCTGCTTTCCCATCATTGTGACTCAGATACTTTCTCTGATTATTTTTTGTGTCTGTGAGTCTTTCAGACTTGTTCAGCTCTCCTTAGTGGTTAGCATTTGCTAACTGTAATTCTCCCACGTAAATGCTCGTACTGATGCTTAAAGCTGTATGATTTCTTTTACTTCTTTAGTTGATGTCTAAACTCTTTGTTTTAAAGGGGAAAAAATCACCTTCAAATGTATATGTGTGTGTGTATTTGGAATGTTATCCGTATAAAACTTGTTAGAATAAAAATAGAAGTCCAGTTGATTGAATCCTGCGGTTAGTGGAACAACAGAAGGCAGGTCTTCATCACCTAGGGTTTCAGGAGGTTTCTTAGTGAGGTGGGGGGAAAAGAGGGATGAGAAACCAACACTACCAACAACAACATCAGAAAGGTCCACCCTGGATGACGTGCTGCTTGTGGTTCCAACACTCAAAAGATCGGTTCCAGTGGCACCATCGAGATTAGGCAGCAGTAGTTCCCTACCATGTGTTTATGTGTTCGTGTTGTTTGCTTTTCACTTTTCTAAATCCGCATACTCCTCTCCTGGGGAAGCCAATGAGGCACTTATTTAATGCTCCTGTCACTATTTTCTGCTGCCAGCCTGGCTTTGGTGAGAGACACCAGACTGCCGCCCAGGACCCAGCCCTCAGCTGTGGAAGGATGGTTGCTGACAGGCTGATAACATCAGGCATGTGTTCTGCTTGTTGACCGTGAGGACCTGGACCACCTCACCTGGGTTCACAGAGATTTCATTCTCCAGCACATAGTAATCTTTGATGAATGAGGCCCCACTGCAGCATTTAAGGAGTCTCACTGTGTTTCTAAGACTTGATCGGTGTCCGGTGCCCAGGCTTACTGGATGTCAGTGTTGGCAGCCAGCTTGCAGAATAATCTGCTCAGTGAAGACTTGCCGGGGTCGTTGTCCGTGTTCTCCTCCAGGACCAAGTAATTCATCTGCATGCTCCTTTTGAACATGTAGTGCAAGGCGAGGACCCCTTCCTGAGTAGTTTGCTAAAGGTGCAGTTTGCTCAAAGAGGAACATGTGCCTCTGCTTGGCCTAGGACTGCATGCCTGCCTCCAGCTCAACCATATAGAACGTGTCTTCAACAGGCAGCCTACAGGGGTGTCTGGGTGGCTTAGTCAGTTGAGTGTCCGACTCTTGATTTGGCTCCGTCATGATCCCAGGGTCATGGGTTCAAGCCCCACATGGGACTCTGCACTGAGCATGGAGCCTACTTGGGATTCTCTGTCTGCTCCTCTCCCCTCCTTGTTCTCTCTCTCTCTCTCTCTCTCTCTCTCTTTCTTTCTCTTTCTCTAAAATAATAACTTTTAATTTTAAAAAGGCAGCCTACATAATAGGAGAAAAAAGAACTGCCATATGACTCAGCAATCCCATTTCTGGGTATACACCAGAAGAAATAAAAACAGGATATCGAGATACCCTATACTCCCATGTTTACTGCAGCTTTAGTTAAAACAGCCAAGATATGGACACAACCTAAGTGCCTGTCAACAAATGAATGAATAAAGAAGATGTGGTATGTGTATATACAATGGAATACATTCAGCCTGAGAAAGAAGGAAATCTGCATTTACAACAAGAATGGACGGTGAGGACATTATGCTAAGTAAAATAAGTCAGACAGAAAGGCAAATACAGTATGATATCACTTATATGTAGCATATAAAAGAACCAAACTCAGGGGCATGTGGGTGGCTCAGTTGATTAAGTGTCTGACTTTGGCTCAGGTCATGATCTCGCTGTTCCCGAGTTTGAGCCCTACCTCAGGCTCTGTGCTGACTTCTCAGAGCCTGGAGCCTGTTCCTGAGTCTCTCTCTCTTTCTCTCTCTCTCTCTCTCCCTCTCTCCCTGCCCCTCCCCAATTCATGCTCTGTCTCTCCCTCTAAAAAATAAATAAACATTAAAAAAGACTTTTTAAGAGCCAAACTCATAAAAACGAGAGTAAAATAGTGTTTGCCAGGGCCTGAAGGTTGGGGGAGAAGGAAAAATATTTTTTAAGGGTGCAAACTTGTAGCTAGTAGACTAGTCCTAGAGATCTAATGCACAGTATAGTGAATGTAGACAGTAATATTATCTGTCCATCAAAAGTGCTAAGAGACTAGATCTTAATCACTCCCACTATGAAAAAGAAATGGTAATTATGTAACATGATACAAGTGTAAGTTTTCACTTCAATGGCAACCATATTACCATATATATATAAATGTATCAAATCAGCATGTTGTATACCTTAGGATTACACAATGATACATGTAAAATATAATTCAATTTAAAAAAAAGGTTAATTTACTCTTACATGTAAATCACACAGCATAGTGTCTGGCACATGATGAGGTACTTAACTATAATAAGTAACACAAGTATCTCTCCCTAGCCAAATCTATTTTGTTCCTGAATTTGGGTAGCAATGAATTTATCAGAAAATTTATCTTAACATATTCAAATTCCTAGTTACAGAAAGCAGGAGTTCGGATAATAAGGGCTATCTGTATTTATCTAGTACTTAGTAGGTGCCAGGCTCTATTCTAAGTATTGCACATGTAATAACCCATTTCTTTCTCACAGTAGTTGATATCAGACCATGATTATTATAACCCCATTTTTACAAATGCAGAAACTGAGGAACAGAAAGAAAAAGAAGCTGCTTCTTTTGGTGACTGGAACATAATTTGGAGAATGGGAGTTTGTTTCAAGCAGATATAAAATAGCAGTTCAGTTCTCCCTCTCATGTCCATTTCAGATACCCTCAAAAGAGGGCCAATTAGATTGTCCCTAGTAGATTTATGCAACAACAGCTCAGACACCTCTGGCTGATTTATGGAGTGACTGCCCTTAGTCAGTTTCTAGTCTCTGGTCCACTCCACTGCTTGTGTGTGACAGTTTACAAAGAGGGGATTGTGGAGTTACATGCTTGGTGGACGTTCCAGTGGTTGGCCTGTCCAGCACTATAATGAGGACAAAAGAACCACTTCAGGAGTACAGCAGTTGTCAGTGCTTGTGGATTTGTCAGTGCCGAGGAGCAATAGTTTAGACAGACAGAATAGCCTGATGAATCAATCTAAATAGCAGGTGCCTCTTGATGAGAAAAGTCTTGAGCTCAATGGGTTTCAAAGAGATAAAGAAAAAGGGTGGCAGAGTTTATCAAGACAGCATTTAGTCACTCCTGGTCAAGTACTGCAGTAGTTTTTACAGTTTCTCCCCAGATCACATCTATCACCAATTATGTGATATTTTTCTCCCTCTGTCTGGAGGAATTGTCCTTTTACATTTTTAAAATTTTTATTTTGACATAATATCACATAGAGAACAGTGGAAGAATAGTACACATTGGTTTTGCTTTGGGACAGCTTTAAGTGCCTTCAGGGCACTGTATTTATGCGTCATCTGTGTGGTAGAGGGAACAAAAAACAACATCTTTAAGTTCTACCATCGCTTATGTTCATATTTCATGGCACTTTCTCTGTGTGTCACTCTACTGTTTAAGATAGAGTTGGGTCTGCCTCCATCAGTAGCTCATCTAATTTTGGGGGCTAATAGTTTTCAGAATCTTAAGTTCATTCTGTCCCTAATTAGGAGCCTGTTAATCTTCCTGATGCAAAGTATACAGTTATTTGCCAAATGCAGAGCTCTTGAGAAAATGTCTCTAGAGACATAAAGCATTTCAAGTTCTTAATTGGTAAGCAGATTAGAAGGGTTAAGTATGAAAAGGGAATACTTAATCATGTATTCTACTAAAGTAAAATAAAGATACTCTGAATTTTACCCTTAAAACACCTTGCCTACTCCTCACTCGTCAGTTTAAAGGCATCTTAATTTGGCCAGCAATATAAGGGCCATCATCATCCAGACGTTCTGGGTACTTTCTCTAAGAACACTTCAAGTTTTTCTTTAAGATGTTTGATACCTTACTGTATCATTTTTAGGAATTCTTAAATGTGTATTCTTTTGTTTTCTCTCTCATTTCAAGTGACTAAAGTCTGATTGCTTTGTGAAGGATTTTTTAAATTTGGATTATAGCTTAAGGATATAGTGTGAACCACTGAATCAGAATATCTGGCTGGCCTCCAAGGCTGCAGGGAATTTCTCAGAGTTGTGTGTGTGTGTGTGTGTGTGTGTGTGTTTAAATGTGTCACTCTGGGGGTGCCTGGGTTAAGCATTCGACTTTGGTTCAGGTCATAATGTCACAGTTCCTGAGTTCAAGCCCTGCGTCGGGCTCTATGCTGACAGCTCAGAGCCTGGAGCCTGCTTCGGATTCTGTGTCTCTGTCTCTACCCCTCCCCTGCTCATGCTCTGTCTCTCTCTCAAAAATAAAATAAACTTTAAAAAAATAAGAAATAAGTATATCACTTTGTATACACTGCATAGAGTTAGAGTTCAAAGGCAGGGTATCAGTTGACTCTTAAGTAATAAAAAGGATACCTTTGCTATTTGCTGAGGACCACTGTAGGAGAAAATTTGATGTTACAATTATATATGTGGTGCTACTAAATTATACTCACAAGTCTAGGTAGGAAGTAGTGTCTAAATTTTAAAAACAAGCACAGTGGGGGCACCTGGATGGCCCAGTCGGTTGAGCATCCGACTCTTGATTTTGGCACAAGTCATGATCTTGTGGTTTGTGAGTTTGAGCCCTGCATTGGCCTCTGCACTGACAGTGTGGAGCCAGCTTGGGATTCTCTCTCTCTCTCTCTCTCTCTCTCTCTCTCTCTCTGCCCCTCCCTCACTTATACTGTCACACTTTCTCTCAAGAAATAAAAAATATTTTTAAAAATCATTAGAAAAATAAAAAGTAATTAAAAACTAAAAACAAGCATGATGGCAATGTATTGTTTTGCTCAATAAACTTGTCTTGAGCACTAAATAGTGCCGTGTTCTCTGCTACCTACTCACACCACGAAGAGGAAAAGACAAGGCCTTTGTTCTCAAGATGCTCAGAATTTTTTTTAATGTTTATTTATTTTTGAGGGACAGCGAGAGAGACAGACAGAGCATGAGTGGGGGGAAGGGCAGAGAGAGAGGGAGACACAGAATCTGAAGCAGGCTCCAGGCTCTGAGCTGTCAGCACAGAGCCCCACATGGGGCTCAAACCTGTGAACCATGAGATCATGACCTGAGCTGAATGAAGGCAGACGCTTAACCGACTGAGCCACCCAGACACCCCAAGATGCTCAGACTTTGTAGCAAGGCAGACAAGTAGTCGTTTATTGTACCTGTGATTCTAATAGCCGTAGAAAAGCCACAGCACCAGTCACTCAGCTGATGTTCAGTTTTCTAGCCCACACCAGCCCTACCAGTCAGAATCTCAGAGATGGGACCTGAGAATCTCTGTTACTACAACCAACCTTGGCTCTCGTTGATGAGCCAGGCTTAGGAATCACTGCTCCCAGGTAAGATTTCTCTACACACCAGACAACCTGTCTGCCCCTTCCTCTGTACCTTGAGGCATCCTCCTCAGATTAGCCTTAGGCTAAGGTGAGGAGACAGGGAGAGGTGGAAACAAGTCCTTCTACCCAATCCCACTGAGAGGGCTCTGACTTTTGAATGAGCTGAGGGGGCTCCCTTACAGGCATCCAAGTGTGCCACCAGGGTGTGAAAATGTAAGTTCATATCATGCACTCTGAGAGTTTCCATTCTTTCTAGATGTTCCCTATAAGCTGTCCTGGCCTGTGTCTTGTTCTTTCTTGTTACCCTTCCTTGAGTCAATCTAGAGTAAAAGGTGATTTGTCAACTTTATCAATCTTATTTTTTAATAATTTTGTAATATGTACTCATGGATTGTGGACGTATCATTAATATATTTTTATTTTGTATCGTTTTGTGAGGCTTTTTACCCCCCTCTTTTGGGTGCTAAATAGTTTTTTTTTTAATTGGGGCCCTATTCTAAAAGTGTTGGGTAATCTAGAAACAGATATGTGAGTATTACATTACAGTTTATTTTTTGGCCCGATTCTTTGGGCCAAACTACATTCGAGTAGTTTTTGCTACAGTCAAAGGATCTAGAGCTCATTAGAGATATTTGCCAGATATCACTCAGGGGAGGCTAACTGCTATAGCAGATAGTGGCTTAACATAATCTAAGGTTGTGTCTTGCTCACCAATGTGTGGAAGAGGAGGTGTTCTAGCCCATGAAATCATTCAGGGACCCTGGCCCCTTCTGTCACAGAGCTCTTTAGCCTTCAGGACTGGTCCTCAAGTGTTCTCACTGGCATAATGTTCCAAGGTTCATCCAGGCTGTGGTATGTACCACCAATAGCTTCCTATCCATGGCCTCATAGTATTCCATTATATGAATATTCCACAGTTCGTTTATCCGTTCATCAGTTGATAGAAATTTGGGCTGTTTCCACTTTTTGGTTATGATGAACAGTGCTGCTAAGAAGATTCACATACTAGTTTTTGTGTGGATATATGTTTTCATTGCTTTTGGGTATGTAATAGGAGACCTCACTTGGTCGTATGTTAACAATATTTAATTTTTTAAGGAACCGTCAAAGCTTTGCAATGCCACTGCCCCATTTTACAGTCCCTCGAGCAGCGTAGGAGGGTTCCAATATCTCTATACCCTTGCCAACACTTGTTGCTGTCTTTGTGATTATAACAATTCTAGTGTGTCTTTAGTATCTCACCTGTGGTCTTGATTTGCATTTCCCTAATGACTCATGATACTGAGCATCTTTTCATGTGCTTATTGGCCATTTGTGTATCTTCATTGGAGAAACATGTATTCAAATCCTTTGCCTATTTTTTTAACTGGACTATTTGCCTTTTTTTGTTGAGTTTTAACAGTTATTTGTATATTCTGGATAGAAGTCCTTTCTTGGCTCTATGATATGCAAATAATTTCATTCTGTGGGTTTTTTAACTTCTTTGATGGCATTCTTTGAAGCACAAAGTTGTTAATTTTGATGAAGTCCATTTCATCTATTTTGTCTTTTTTTGCTTGTGCTTTTGGTGTCATGTCTGCCACAGGTTGTTTTACAGCTTGAAAGCAACAAAGGCTTTCTTTAGAGTGAGGGTATGGTTTGTTTGACAGCATGGATCTCCTGGAGTCATAGGCCTCTCATCCCTTTGCTTCCAGTCAAATGCCCGTGGTGGTATCCAGACTTCTTTTCTTCACAGATTTCTCAAGTCTGGCTTGCTGCATTTTTGTTTTCTTTCCTTCTTTGCCTTTGTCTTAGTGTGGGCTGCTATAACAAAATACCATGGACTGGTGGCTTAAACAGCAGACATTTATTTCTCACAGTTCTGGAAGCTGGAAAGTACAAGATCAAGGTGCTGACAGATTCAGTTCCTAGTGAGGACCCTCTTCCCGGCTTGTAAACAGCTGCCTTCTTGCTGTGTGCTCACAAGGTCTTTTCTTGGTGCGTGTGTGTGTGTGTGCAAGTATGTGTATGGGAGAGAGAGAGAGAGAGAGCTCTGGCCTCTCCTCCTCTTCACATGAGGACATTAATCCCCTTATGGGGGCATTACCTTCATGAGCTCATCTATACCTAATTACCTTCCTAAGGCCCCAACTCATAATATTATCACAGTGCTGGTTAGGGCTTCAACATATGGATTTGGGGGAATCACAAATATTCAGTCCATTATAGCCTCCATTTTTTTTATTGTGGTAAAGAACAATGCATAACGTAAAATTTACCATCCAAATTATTTCTAAGTGTACAGTTTAGTGATGTTAAGTATATTAATATTCACAATGTTGTATAACTAATCTTCAGAACCCTTTTCGTCTTGCAGAACTAGAACTCTTTACCCATTAAATATCAACTCCCCATTTTCCCTTCTCCCTCATCCCTGGAAATCACCATTTTACTTTCTGTCCCTATAAATTTGACGACTCTAGAAATCCCATGTAAGTAGATTCATAACATACTTATCTTTTGTGACTGACTTATTTCACTTTGTGTAATGTCCTCAAGGTTTGTTCCTGTTGTAATAAGTAGCAGGATTTCCTTTCTTTTCATGATTGAATAATACTTCATTGTGTGTGTGTGTGTGTGTATGTATACATACCTCACGTTTTGTTTATTCATCCATCCATGGTCGCTAGGGTTGCTTCCACCTCTGGGCCATTATGAATAGTATTGCTGTGAGCATGAATGTGGCCTCCATTCCTCTTTTATTCAACCTAATGGTGGCTGCCTTGAGGCCATCTATAACTGAAGGCTTTACCCTTAACCTGGGTCATTTTGTACACCTGGGAGAATTTACTGGGGATCTGTTGTTCAAAGACCTTTCAAGTCTTGCTCTTACTTTCTGGGGTCTAGAAACAGTTGTGTTTTCCAGCCTTTCAAAACTTCACATTTCTGAGCTGTCTGTTCTCTTCATTACTCCTTGAAATCTGGTCAGTTTTTTCAGAAACTGGAATGTTTTCACTCCTTGGGGTTAATGTAGAAAAAAAACATATTAGCATGATTATTTTATGACTGTTGAAGCCTGTAAGTATAAAATGGCCCTGAATTTTAGAAATATTGAACTACGTAAAGATTTATTTTTTATTTGTCATGTATTTCATGAATGTTTTTTGAGCATTTAATATATGTGACAGGCATGTGAGCATGGTAACAGTAAGTCACAGCCCTTCAAGGAGGTTCAAATCAAGTAGTAAAAAGATAAGGCAAGTCAATGAATGCCTAAACCATCAGGCAGATTCTTTAAGACCACACAGGATGGGGCTCCTGGGTGGCTCAGTCAGTTAAGCATCCAACTCTTGGTTTCAGCTCAGGTCATGATCTTGTGGTTCATGAGCTTGAGCCTTGTGTCAAGCTCTATGCTGGCAGCATGGAGCCTGCTTTGGATTCTCTGTCTCTCCTCTCTGTGTGCACACGTGCTCTCTTTCTCTCTCCCTCTCAAAAATAAATAAATAGGGACGCCTGGGTGGCGTCGGACTTTGGCTCAGGTCATGATCTCACGGTTCGTGGGTTCGAGCCCCGCATTGGGCTCTGTGCTGACTGCTAGCTCAGAGCCTGGAGCCTGCTTCAGAGTCTGTGTCTCTTTCTCTCTCTGCCCCTCCCCTGTTCACGCCCTGTCTCTGTCTCTCAAAAATATATAAAATATTTAAAAATAATAATAATAAATAAATAAATAAATAAACAAACATAAGCACACGCACACGCACACACACACGCACACACACACATAATTTAAAGACCACACAGGAACTGTTTGAGATGTCACACCTAGGTGGCAGTCAGCAGGTTAAAGAGCACTGTTTTTGGAGCTAAGCAGGTCTGGGTTTGAATGAGAGCTCAGCTCTGTTGCTGTCACCTGTGGGGGAGTTACTAACATCCTTCAGCTTCTATTTTCCTTATTTTAAGTTGGTGATATGTTATCTTACCTCTTAGGTTTTTGTGAATATTAGGGATAGTGTGTATGCATAAAGCCTAGCCCAGTGCTGGGTATTACGAATACGGTAATTACCTTTATTATTGTTGTTGAAGAAGGTGGAGGTCATACTAGATTGCAAAAATGATTGTTACCTTACACTAATCTGTGAGTTCATTCATTCAGTAGTTATTTAGTGAGCCATTACTATGCACGAAGTATTTAGGATTAGACTGTGTGTGTGTGTGTGTGTGTGTGTGTGTGTGTATCTGTGTTTTACCAAAGCCTCCTTTGGTTTTAATGCAGCAATGTTTGTATCACAGATCTGCAACCACCAGGTGTGTATACAGCCTTCCCTGTTTCAAATGACCAGAAACCACTCTTCTGTTTTCTATCGCTCACATTTCCACTAACTGTCCATCAGGCAGCCTGTTTTCTTCACATATAAATTGTCCTTAGCCCCCTTCCATAAGCTTATTTGCTTATTTTTTTCCCCACAGTTACCTCAGGAATAATTCACTACCTTCTTCTTCTTTTTTTTCTGTCTTTACTTGTTCATTTCTCTTCTCACATCATGGATAGCTTTAAAATTATATACCTTACAGATACACAGGAATCTCCAGAGAAGTGTCTCTTTGCTGATGCTAACGCTGACAGGGACGCCATCATCCATGGCACACGTATTGTCTGGCAGGCACCATGTAGAACCTCCCCCTCCTGCAGTTCTGTTGGAAACTAACTGAAGGAAGGACCACTGTATACCTTCCTGATTTGTCATTACAGTCCTCTGCACATAGCAAATGCCTTATAAATATTTGTAGATCAGAGAGAGGAAGAACAGGCAGTTTTACCTCATACTGAAAATATTTTTTTGAAAATCACTTCGTATGCAGTTATATTTTTTTTCATTGCCAGTATTTCAGTAATGCTCCTTTTCCATGATAAATGCAAACAGCCTCACTTCAGTATGGATTAAATGTGCTTTGTGAGATTAGAAACAATGTACTACTTTTTTTTTTTTTTTTCAAACTGGGTTCCACAAGGCCTAAACAACTGCCTTCACAAAGCCATTTTGGCACATAAATTATGAACTGTAGACTATTCAGAATTTTTCCCTTTCAGTAATTTTTTAAAAAATGTTTATTTATTTATTTTGAGAGAGAAAGAGAAAGTGAACAGTGGAGGGGCAGAGAGAGAATCCAAGCAGTCTGCAGTCTCTACACTGTCAGCACAGAGCCTGACGCAGGCCTTGAATTCCCATACCACTACATCATGACCTGAGCCGAAATCAAGGATGGGATGCTTAACCAACTGAGCCACCCAGGTGTCCCCCTTTCAGTAAAATTTTAAAAGAGATTTCATTTTAAAGGGGTATTTAGTGCCTTGTTTGTGTTTCTCTTTAATGAGTGTCTTCTTGTGACATTTACTCCAAATAAAGATTCTTAAACTTTTTCAGTCTCACGAGCTGGCCCCTAGAGCCAACTGGAAATAGATCAGAGATTAACAAATGTAGCGCATGTTTGCCGATGTCACAGGGCTGTGGCTGCTGAGAGGCAGATACGTCACTATAACTAAAAATGGTCATTGAATGGAGAGCATACAAATTTACAGAGAAAAAAGAACCTACATTTGTTATTGTTAATGAATATGCCATGCTATTTTGAAGACTTGCCCATCAATGATAAGTTTAAAAACAATGTCTAAGTTATGTCATATCCATACCTGTGGCGCCACTGCTCTGTTCAGGACGTGTGTGCCTCTTCCTGGACCATTGCTCTGATCTTCTCCATGTGTCCTTTCCACAGGTTTTCCCCATCTAGCCTGCCTACTGCACCCAGACCTCCTCAGTCTTCCCTTCACTATTGTTCCTCAAAAACGTGATGCTTTTCATATGTTTGTTAGCTATCTATACGTCTTCTTGGGAAAAATAACTAGCCCCGTCTTCTGCCCATTTTTAAATTGGATTGTTTGGTATTTTTGGTGTTCATTTGGTAAGTTCTTTATATATTTTAGATATTAACTCCTGATCAGATTTATCACTTATAAATATCTTCTCTCATGCAGCAGGTTGTCTTTTTGTTTTCTTGATGGTTTCCTTTGCTGTGCAGAAGCTTTTTATTTTGATGTAGTCCCAATAGTTTATTTTTGCTTTCTTTTCCCTTGTCTTAGGAGACTTATCTAAAAAATTATTGCTGTGGCTGATGTCAGAGAAATTACTGCCTGTGTTCTTTTCTAGGATTTTTGTGATTTCAGGTCTCTTGTTTAGGCCGTTAATGCATTTTATTTTTATACATGATACTAGAAAGTAGTCTGGTTTCATTCTTTTACATGTAGCTGTCCAGTTTTCCCAGCACTGTTTATTGAAAAATGTGTCTTTTCCCCATTGTATATTCTTGCCTCCTTTGTCATAGATTAATTGACCATATAATCGTGGGTTTATTTCTGGAGTCTCTATTTGTTCCATTGATCTATGTGTCTATTTTTGTGCCAGTACTATGTTGTTTTGATTACTACAGCTTTGTAGTATATCTTGAAATCTAGAATTGTGATACCTCCAGCTTTGTTCTTTCTCGGGATTGCTTTGACTATTTGGGGTCTTCTGTGATTCCATATAAATTTTAGTATTATTTGTTCTAGTTCTGTGAAAAATACTGTTGATATTTTGATAGAGATTGCATTGAATTTGTAGATTGCTTTGGGTAGTATGGACATTTTAGCAATATTTATCCTTCCAACCCGTGAGCATGGAATATCTTTTCATTTGTTTGTGTCATCTTCAATTTTTTTTTATAGTTTTCAGAGTATAGGTCTTTTACCTCTTTGGTTAAGTTTATTCCTACATATTTTATTCTTTCTGGTACAACTGTAAACAGTGTTGTTTTTTACATTTCTCTTTCTGCAACTTTGTTGCTAGTGTATAGAAAAGCCACAAATTTCTTGATATTAATTTTGTAGACTGCCACATTACTGAATTTGTTTATTACTTCTAGTAGTTTTTTTGGTGAATTCTTTAGGACTTTCTGGGGTTTTGGTGAATTCTTTAGGATTTTCTGGGGTTTTTTTTGGCAAACTCTTAGGATTTTCTGGATCTGAATAGACATTTTTCCAAAGAAGATCTACAGATGACCAACAGACACATAAAAAGATATTCAGCATCACTAATTATCAGGGAAATGCAAATCAAAACTATAATGGGATATTACCTGTTAAAATGGCGAAAATCAAAAAGACAAGAAACAACAAATGGTTGATGAAGATATGGAGAAAAAGGAACATCCATGCACTGTTGGTGGGAATGTTAATTGGTTTACAGCTACTGTGGAAAACAGTATGGAGGTTCCTAAAAAAATTAAAAATAGAAATACCATAAGGGCCAGTTATTCCACTGTTGGAAAACAAAAACACAAATTCAAAAAAGATATATGTGCCCCCATGTTCATTGCAGCATTATTTACAGTAGCCAAGACATGGAAGCAACCCAAGTGTTCATCAGTAGACATAAGGATAAGGAAAATGTGTGTGTGTACATGCACGTGTGCACATGCCTGTATGCACACACACACACACACACACACACACACACACACTGGAATATTACACAGCCATAAAAAAGGATGAGATCATGCCATTTGAGACAACATGGATGGACCTCGAGGGTCTTATGCTGAATGAAATAAGTCAGACTGAAAAAGACAAACACCATATGATTCCACTCATAAAAGAAATCTAAAATAATAAATTTAAAAAAAGCAGAATCAGAACTATAAATACAGAGAACAAACTGATGGTTGTCAGAGGGGAGGGGAATGGGAGTTTGGGCAAAATACATGAATGGGAGAGGGAATCAGTTCAGTTTTGGAATGAGTAAGTCACAGTTCAATTATGGAATGAGTAAGTTACGCAAATAAAAAGCAGAGCATAAGGAATACAGTCAGTGATATTGTATTAGTGATGTAATGGGACAGATGGTAGCTATACTTGTGATGAACATAGCATAATGTATACACTTGTCAAATCACTAAGTTATACACCTGAAATTCATGTAACATTGTGTGTCAGCTATGCTCAGAACAAACAAAAAAAGTGATGCTAATCAATCCTTATTTTTCCTGATTTCCTTTCCCTCCCTCCCTTCCCCTCTGCCCCTCCTCTCCCATCTTTCCCTCCCTCTTTCTGTGTCTGGCTGACTCTTGTTTCTTTCACTTTTAGAAAAATCAAAAGAAATGAGCACACAAGTTTTTGCCTTAACCACTCAGCATTCTCCAAAGTCACCCTTACCCCTCACCTTCACAACCTCACAAATATATATATATATATAATCTCCACTTTAAAAAGTCCGGATGCTGTGAAGGGCCCAGTTCAAAAGCTACTTTGTATTGTTTCTCTAATCATCTCTTCCAACCTATAAATGGATACATGCCATCTTTACTTCCCCTGGGAACTTTATCCTTCCAGAACTTACCATAGTCTGCCCTGTCTTACCATTATAGCTGGTAGATTACAAGCTTCTTAAGAACAGTATCTGTGTTTAATTTAATTTTGTACACCTCTTAGCACCCAGAAGAGGGATCGACTCATAGTAGGGGCATAAGAAGTGTTTATTTAACAATAACTTCCCTTCAGCATAGGCTACTGTTAATGTACTTCCTTTGAACTTGGTATTTGTGATACCTCCTTTTATCATTTCATATTCTCTTTCACACAGTTTCTCTAGATTTTCAAGGTACAAGATTTTCTTTTTATTAACGAGTTTAATTTTGCTTTTTATTTGAATCTCAACAGTCAGTGAATTGTACCCTCTCTTTTAATAGCCTCGTGTGCAAGCTGAACACAAGGACCACCATCCTGGCAGCAACTAACCCCAAAGGCCAGTATGACCCCCACGAGTCCGTGTCTGTGAACATCGCCCTTGGCAGCCCACTCTTAAGTCGATTTGATCTGATCCTGGTTTTGCTTGATACCAAGAATGAAGACTGGGATCGTATAATTTCCTCCTTTATCTTAGAAAACAAAGGTACGTGCTTTATCTTAGAAAACAAAGGTATGTGAAGATAAATCATTCACATTGATGGATAAAGAGTAGATATAACCAAATGAAATTCTCTTTGAAGAAAAGTAAGTAAATACCCAAGGTACCCTTCCTAACCGGCAATTGAGAGATGCTTACACAGAAGGCAGCAAGAGGGGCCCTTTAGTGTGCCCAGAATAATGAGCAGAAGGAAAGGGGTCTGCTGATGATCCTATAGTTGGTAAATACGTTCTTTGTGATTACCTTATGATATATAGTTAACCACTCACCTCTTGCACGCAAAGAAAACTGGACTGAATTATGAAACAGAAATCTCTAAATGTAAGCTGCTCTTTAAATTAAATTAGATTTAGTCAAATACTGTGTATTGCTTTAGGACAGACCAGAATTATTCTGGATAATTTTAGCCCCTGTAGGAAGCTTACCTTTATTAAGCTTAGATCCTAAGGCTGCTGGTTATATAGTTATGTAGTTATATAGTTATATGCCATGCAGAATCGGCTCTGGGTTTCAGTGGCCACAAACCTGAAGGTTATCTTTTTTAAAAAATGAACACAAGAACGTTATCAGAACTCTTAAAGTGAGATTTGCCTGTTCTTAGACATTGCTGACCTAGCACCTGATATATACAGGTTATCCAAGCAAATCAGAGAAGCTCTGGAGCATGGAAAAGATGAAAACCTACTTCTGCCTGATTCGGAATCTACAGCCCACACTGTCTGACGTGGGTAATCAGGTTCTTGTCCGGTACTACCAGATGCAGAGACAGAGTGATTCCCGGAATGCTGCCCGGACCACCATCCGCCTGTTGGAAAGCTTGATCCGATTAGCAGAAGGTTGATTTCTTTCAACAAATAATACTTCTGTTGGGTGCCCAGTATGTGCAAGGCATGGAGCTTGGCACCATGAATTCAAAGATGAGTAAGAAGAATTTCTAAGGTGCTCATAGTTGCTTGAAAAGTAAAGGCTCTGAGCTATGAAATCTGCATTCTTTTGGGGACAGATTATGGGTATTGAGAAGAGTGTAGCATCATTAAGGAAGAGGACTCTTGGTGACATGATTCACTAAGAAAGTCTTATTTACTAACGTTTGTTTCTCAGTAGTAGTCTGTTAGCATTTGGGTGGAGTAAGTACTTTCTTGTTTAGAGTTGTTTCCTGTGTAGCATATCTGGTTTCTTCTCACTAATTGCCATTCACAGCCTATCACTAACATAATAGACGAGCCCATTCCTAAGGCATGAGACTAACGTGCATATAGACAACTGACATGCATCTCAAGACTTTTTTCCTAGGGGCACCTGGGTGGCTCAGTCAGTTAAGCATCTGATTCAGGTTATGATCTCATGGTTAGTGAGTTCAAGTCCCGCGTCGGGCTCTGTGCTGGCAGCTCAAAGCCTGGAGCCTGCTTCAGATTCTGTGTCTCCCTCTCTCTCTGCCCCTCCCCCATTTGCGCTCTGTCTCTCTAAATAAATAAATGAGTAAGTAAGTAAATAAACAATCAGACTCTTTTTCTAATACTGGCTTTTATATTTAGCCCTTAAAATAATTCTAAAAAAAATTCCTTGTGAACTGACTGTATCATATGATGATAGAATATATGCCTAATAAAAAGTTTTATAAAACAAATATACTTTGCTTTGTCAAGGATTTATAGCTAATATTAAGACAAGAAGTATCCCAAATGCAGGCTTGTGAGTTTGGTAGTTTTGAAAAGCTCACAGATAAAGAGTAGTGCCAGAGATGAGAAATGAGTTTAATATTGTGTATTTCTATAATAGACTAGAAAATGATCATTAATGGGGCACCTTAATGGGTGGGGCTCAGTTAAGTGTCTGACTCTTGGTTTCAGCTCCAGTCATGATCTCACAGTTTGTGGGATTGAGCCCTGCTTTGGACTCTGTGCTGGCAACACTTGGGATTCTGTCTCTCCCTGTCTTTCAGGCCCTCCCCCACTCACACACATGTACCTTCTCTCTCTCTCTCAAAATAAATATTTTTAACCATGGAGATGAAAAGTTGTTGAATATTAGATATATGCTTACATAATCCCTTTCGCCTTTTTTTGTTGGAGCCCAGAGTACTTCTCATGTAAATACCCAGAATTGCCATGGGCTGTGAAAGATTAGGCCCATTATTAGAGAAACCACTTTAAAACTAGTTGAAATTAGACTTTTGTGGGGCCCCTGTGTGGCTCATTTGGTTAAGCATCTGACTCTTGATCTCGGCCCAGGTCTTGTGAGTTAACTCTCAGGGTTGTGAGTTAAAGCCCCATGTCGGGCTCCACGCTGAGTGTGGAGCCTACTTAAAAAGAAAGAAAGAAAGAAAGAAATTAGACTTTTGTGCTTGTTTTAGTAAAATGAATTTGTTATTAGTAGCTCATTGATAAAATATACTTTTTCAGGGGGCCAGGTAAAGTATTACATTTATCACCTCAGATGTTCATTAAAAAATTTCTATCTTCATAATTTTCTTAGCTCATGCTCGCCTGATGTTTCGTGACACTGTGACTCTGGAAGATGCTATTACAGCAGTATCAGTAATGGAATCCTCGATGCAGGTAAGGGTATTTTGCACCTAATATTTGAACTCTAAATATAAGCAGGTAAAAAAAAAAAAAAAGACAATTTATAGTATGTCAAGAGTTATATAAAGTGAACATAGTCTAGATCTAATCATTTCAGGAAATATATCCAAAGGAAACCATTTAAAAGAAGGAAAACATGGTCATGGAAACATTCTTTGCATCAGTAACATTGCTTTTTCCCACTGTGTGCAGTAGTGGGTCTCACTCTTTTTTCCTCAACACATCTCAGGGGTGTTCATGGTCCCGCTATGACAGTATGCTTCCTGGAGCAGTGCTTGCCACCAGGAACTGGAGGGAGAGAACCGTTGAAATTTGCAAAAGGCCCCAGGTGATAGACAGCCAGGATGGGAGTGGAGAGGGCTGATCTGGGATCAGTAGCCTCCAGTGTATGCTTTCTCTATGCAGGCTGACTGGTTGACTCTCTCTGGTATTTTCTATTTTCTCAAAACCCCTTTAGGGAGGTGCACTGCTAGGAGGTGTGAATGCACTCCACACTTCCTTTCCTGAAAACCCTCTGCAGCAGTACCAGAGGCAATGTGAACTCATTCTGGAAAAGCTGGAGCTGCACAACCTCTTGAGTGAAGAGCTAAGAAGACTTGAAAGGTGAGAAGAAATCCAAGCAAAGGCTTATAATGGAAAATCCTTGTTTGACATTTAGTGGAATAAAGGAAGTGGAATTAAGTGGAAAATCTGTACTGTCTGTAGGGGATTGTTTCAGTTGTCTGTTGCTGTATAATCAACTACCCCAAAGCTCTCTGGCTTAAAAAAACAAAAACAAAACCAACACCACCACCATTTTATTGCTCAGTTTTCTGAGAGTCAGAAATTCACTTATCTCCACTCCACATAGTGTCAGCGGGGATCACTCATATACTTGCATTTAGCTGGTGGGAACATAACATCCAGAATGGCTTCCCTCACATGTGTGGTGCCTTAGTACGGGTGGCTTAATGGCTGGGGGCTCTCTCTACCATAGAGGAGTCAGAGTTCTGACATGGTAGCTTAATGCTCCAACAGAGCAAAAATGGAAGCTGGTAGGACTCATGAGCTGGTCCAAAACTGGTACAGCATCATTTCTGCCATATTTTATAGGTCAGAGCAAGTCACAAGGTCAGCCCCCATGCAAAGTAGGAGAAAATAGACATCACCACATCACCTCTTGATGGGAGGAGTGACATAGACATACAAGAATGGGGGACTTGACGGCTGCTATCTTTGGAAACCACCTTCCATGGCTACATTTCCTTGGCTTGCTGGTTTGGTGAGCCTCATAGAGAACACTGGCAGGTTCTTTCCTATATATGGTAAACTATATATTAATTTACCGAATTTATACCACTGGTTCCCAATTATATGAGAAGCAGGTTGGCTACTCACAGTTCACACCAAGACATGCAGTTTCCATGGAATCAAGAAATGAGCTTTATTTTGTTCACCACCTCTACTTCATCCTCTTCTCTTTCTTTGGGTCAATATAAGTAGAGCGGTGCCATTCAGAAAGGTGGCTGGGAATGCTGTTAAGAAAGAGGAAGTTGAACTCCAGAAGAGCAATTTACCCCAGGCTAGACCCAAACACAATATATTATCATAATTTGGCTTTATCACTTATCCTTGCCAGGAGAGAACATGGGCAAGGGAGTTTACATGAAGAATCATAGTGTTTATTAATATTTTAATTTTATTCTTAATGGTTTTAAAGCTCTCTTTCAAGCATAGTAAGTATTTGAACTCTTTTTTTTTTCTTTAATGTTTATTTGTGAGAGAGACAGACAGAGTGCGAGTGGGGGAGGGGTAGAAAGAGAGGGAGACACAGAATCCGAAGCAGGCTCCAGGCTCTGAGTCATCAGCACAGAGCCCAACACAGGGCTCGAACCCGCAGACTGTGAGATCATGACTTGAGCCCAAGTCAGACACTCAACAAACTGAGCCACCCAGGCGCTCCATAAATATTTGATCTTTATGTAACTCTGGTGAAAGAAAATCACAGGTAGAACAGGAGGCCCAGATTGCTTTCGGTCCAGCTGAATAGTAGTTTTGAAAGTTTGAGAAGTAGAGATAACTAGTAATGACCTTCACCTGGGAGAGGCCCTCCTGGTCCATTAGCAACAGCTCTGACCCTCCCTTCAGCATCATGATTTTCCTTCCCTACATGCCCAGATTCATGACCTTTAAAATTTCACATATTCAACAGACAAAAAAAATCTCCAGTGAGAAAGATGTATTTTGTTAAAGAGGGAAACCTGTTTCTCCTCCAACAGGGTAACAACTCAAGAATGACAAAAGCAATGTTTCAAAACTCAGCATTGTAATGATTTGTTAAAATGTGGGAAGGAACATGTCATGTGCATTACCTAGAGAATTTTTGCCCTAACTTTAATTGTTTGCATGCTCCCTGCATACGTGAGTTTTTAAAAAGCTAGACTTTGAGGGTGTACCTGTGACACACGAGTGAGCAATGGCAGAGGTATCCATCGGAGTATCCTCGTGATCAGCGTGAGTGGCTCAGTAATTGCCCTGAGTCTGGCAGCTGGCATTGACCTCGAAGCTGGGGCTGATGAAAGGAGTTCACATGGAAGCAGAGTGGTGCTGAAGGAGAATTGGAGCTGAGATGGGATTGTTGACCGAATAAGTATAACCTTGAGAATTCTTTCCCTGGCTTTTCTCCTTTCACTCACTGCCTTCATCCAGTAGCATTCTCTCTCAAATTCATGAAACCCCAGCACAGCCTTCCTGGGGGAAGTGTGGGAACTGGCTTTGTGTTGCTAATACCCAGTGCCCCTTGTATAAAATCAACCCCCTTTTCTTTTAGTCTCCTGGCTTTTTAATGACCCAGAGCCTAGTGTTAAGATGAAAGCTACTCCTTTGTAGTTCTTTTATGGTTTGATGTAGCGGATCCTTTTTAGGCCTGCCCTGGGCCTGGCTTGGCTCTTGGAAAGGCTGTTCATTTTGACTGAGCAGAAACTGGGCATTTGGACTACCAAGAGCTGTCATGTGGTGGATTCAGGAAGGAAAGAACTCAGAATCAGTGTTATGTGATGGAAAAATAGCAGTTGGACTTACCAAATTCAAAATGACCCTCCTGGAGGGAAAGAAGAAGAGTAGGTAATGATCTAAAAAAAAAAACCAGGATTTTGCCTTAAAATGTTTTCTTCTGGTATGTCTTTGTAATGCAGGGGCATGTCCCAGTGTAGATCCTCAAAGTAACAAAACCAGGTGCCCTGCAAATGACAGTGCATGACCTCCAAGACACATCTAAGGCTAATCTTCCCAAGTGAGAAAAGTCCACATAGCATATGGGTTTATCCCCTCAGGAAAGACTTGCCTATTCCTTAAGGTGGTCATATATGAGTCATAAAACTATTTGTACCTTTATCACACTTTTCTTCTGGAAAATACTTACCAGTGACAGCCAGCCTCAAATGGTAGTCATTGTATCCACATGAAAACAGAACGCAAAGAGATTGTCTTTTAGGAAGGCATAGTAAAACTGGAAACATTTTATGAAGGGGAGAATTTAATTCCCAAAGTCAGAATAAGACTAAAATGGTAGGGCTAAATTATTCTACCCCTTAAAATTCCCTGTCTTTTAGAACATTTTTTTGGAGTTTTAACAATTATGAATATCCCTGACCCCAATTTGATGTATATTAGATAGTAGTAATTTTGAAAGCTATTTCAGGATTTTTTGTTTGGCCATGACTGGTAAATATCGATTTTGCTGTATTGATGTGTCCAAATCTACAGTGAGTGAATATAACCCAATATTTTTATCATAATTCTTTGTGGGTTTTTTCCTGATCATAAGAGGTAATACATGTTCTTAACAGAGTATTTGAAAAGTAACAGTAATAAAATAAGAAGACAAAAATCGCATATAATCTTATTTTCCAGAGAGGCCCACCATTAACATTTTAATGTATTTAAATATATTTAAATCTAAAATTCATTTAAATGTAATGTATTTTTTCCTATACCTTTTTCTATGATTACACATGATTTTAGAATAATTTACTCGTCTGCTCTTTGGCTTAGTTCCTTTTCAAATTTAACACGTGGAAGTGGGATCACGTTGCCCCTTATACTGAGAAGCTGTTCCTTTTGAGAAACTGTCATCTCTGTAGGAAATTGATCCTCTGGCATTATTTCTGTTTCTGCTACACCCAAGATTGAGAATGACTATCACTGGTCAGATCCTTCATTCTGGGAGGTCAGTAGGTTTCACCTCCGTGTCACCTGGATAGAGAGTAGCTGCCCAGAACATGTGTTGAAACATGGCTGTGCTTGGCAGGAAAGATGTCACACTTGCTGGGGGGTGTGTTTGCCATTAACGTGATGCCACAGGGGTGGCGTGAGCCACAGTACAGAGGAATCACGGTCTCTGCTCCCGAGGAAGGTGACTTTTAGGTGCACTAAAATTCAGTACACAGGTGAAGAGATGTGAGGAGAGCATAGTCTCTGGTCTTCCACTTTGTTTCTGACCTGAAGGCTGGCTACGGAAGAGCTAGAAGATCAGCAGCCGGCCACTGTGCAGAGTTACAAGTCTGTGGTAGTGGACCATGTAACAGGAGAGATACGAATGAGCATTTTACACTGACCTTCAAACAATCTTAAATGAATTAAATGGACTTTCAGAGAGATCTAAAGATGTAGACAAATCTGCTACTTTGTTTCCTTTGTTTCACTTCAGTTTTAAAATGATTATCAGAGCACTTACATTCTATACTGATGAGAAAGGATCATTTCCTCCTGCTGCTCTTAGAGACTGTATTTGGTATTAACTTGGAATTATGTTGGACTCAAGCCTTTAGATGGTATCTTAGAGCCTAAAGAAATGGAAAGGTTAAAGCAAATTATCTTCTCTTCAATACATGTTTTCCTTTTTTATCTCTGCCACAGGTTACAGAATCAGAGTGCCTACCAATCCCAGCCCCAGGCAGTGGAGGCAGAGACTAACCCACCATCCTCGAAAAGTGATCCAGGAGAAGAATTCAAGTCCAGAATCTGGTCAGCAAGGCAGGAAGTGAACTGTAGCATGCTGACGTCCTCTGCTGGGGGCAGTCCCGAGGGAAGCCCACTTCCTGGTCCCCTCTCCCCGCTGGGGCCTAATACATCAACAAATAGAAAACATTCGCCTGAGCACAAACATAGCAAAGATGACACTTTGCACTGGTTTGACTGCATAGCAGCTCATCAGATTGAACCCAGAGACACTGTACCTGTGTCTCCCAAAACAACTGGGGGGAAAATGGCTTTGAAAGTCTTCCGGAACAAGTCTCAGGGTAAGGAAAGGAGTGAGCCAGACCAAAAGAGCAAATTGGAAACTGGACAGCTTCCAGCACCAGGAGAGACAGAAGCTTCATTGAGGCCAGACAGTGTGGAAGGTAAAGAGGCAAAAGAGGCAGGAATGGTTTCCAAAGCAACAATGTCTGCCAGTGAGCCAGACTCGGTACTGACACAGCACGTCTCCAGGAAGCTGCACAAGCTGCGCAAGGCGAGGGCCCAGGAGCTGTGCAGGAATCCTGCCAGGGCGCCTTCACGGCCCACGGGCCCTCCTCGTCCTCCCTCCAGTCCCGTACCCAGCCCACAAGGAACGCGGGAAACTCCCAAAAGAAGGAGACAGAAATCCCTTGTTCAGATGGAAGAGCCTGAACTTGAAAGTGCCGAGAGTCCAGGTCCCCCGTTGGCCAAGCTGGCAAAATTTACTTTCAAACCAAAGTCGAAACTGATCCACTCCCCTGAAGACCACAGTCATGTGTCTCCGGGGACAACTGAAGCAGCCATCCCACGTTCTAAAACTCCCCGCATTGCAAGCAGAGACCCAGCCTCGCCTGTAAAGGGTCCACAGAAGTTGGCCTCTCCCTCAGGAAGCAGAAACTCAAACCAGCCACAAGGTGAGACAAAGCAGGTGTCCTGGAAGCCACCGGAGGAAGATGGATCAAGAGAGGAAAGTGAACACACCCCTGAAAGGAGAGCCATCCAGTCTGAAGTAGAGCTTGGGAACAAGACTGGGCATTCTCATCTTACTTGTCAAAGAGACAGAAAGGAAGAGGTCTCATGCAGTAATAAAAGCAGCAAGGTCCACGCTTGCACATTAGCCAAATTGGCAAACTTCTCCTTTACTTCCCCCTCTGAATCCAAACCAGAATCCCTTCCTCCTCCTGAAAGTGCGAACCAGAGAGAAAGAGGCCCAAGCCCTCCTCCTGGGACTGCAGCTCCAGCACCTGGCAAGAAGAGGAGAACTTTCCAGCTGGAGGGGTCCACTGAGAGATTGGCTCTTTCCAAAAAGTCTCTTTTTACTTTATCCGAACTGGATGATGAGGCATTGGATTTCGATTGGGATGAAGAAATGAGAAAAAAGCCATAATCATGAAAAGCTTTCAGGTCAAATTTCAGCCTCCCTTCAGCACCTTCAGGATATCAACGTCGTGTTTATATATGAACAGAACTCTTGGCCATATTGAGTTCCGTTCGGAATACCAGCTTCCCTGATTTTATAAATTCAGCTTTATCTTCATGACTTGAGAAGTTGTATGATCAGTGTGGGGCAATGTCATATCAGCAGTCGAATTAATTGACATTGTGCTTAATTTTGCAAATGTAATACTTGTATTCTTAAAGATGTTTCTGTTTGTTTTGGGGTTTTTTTGTTGGTTTTGTTCGTTTTTTGTTTTTTGTTTTTTTATGGGGGTTGGGTCTTCCAGAGATTGCTTCTTCCATTTACTCAGGAACAAATGCCAGGAAGTTAGCCCTCATAAAGCTAACAGGTTAGATGAACAATTTTCTATTTTTTCACTTTTTTTCCTTCACCCAAGATGTGCTGAGTGTGATGAATATTTATTGTAATTTGCTAAAATGATGTGATTTTTCCAATATTTTTGTGTTTATTCATGTGTCAGATTAGATATGACTAATGCTTTTCCTTCTTTAAGAGGCATCCTTACAGTTCCATGGTATTCTTAAAGATCTGGCAACTAGTCAAACAGTAGCTTTCTCAAGTATTGACCTTTTGAGTTTTCCCTGTTTTCTTGAGCTAACATTTTGAGCTTCAGATTCTTTGTATTATTGGGGGGTGGAGGGGCCTACCTTCAACACAACTTAAATCCTGCAGTTAGGAGAATCTGTAGTAACCTCAATCATGTGTCATGGCATCTACCCAAGTGGTTAATATGGAAATGTGATTCCTACTAAGTTATGATTCATTTGTCTTCAAAACCAAGCAAATGATGACTGTGTTCAGTAGGAATAGACATCTCAAGCTTTGTCTCTCTTAAGTCCTTTTAAAATCACACTTTCCTTTGGATTCTAGCAGAGGCTGTTAGGATTTCTTAATTACAGACCTTTGTCTTCTGAATTATGAATTTTTAAAACAATAATTGAGTCTTCCACTGTCTGAGGGGCTTTTAGATATGAAGAATATCCAAAACTATATGTACTTCGTTTAATGGTTGCTTCATCAAGTTCATACCAAAAAAATTAAGGAACTCCAAATTTTCTTGAGCATTTAACATCAATTCCAAAGTTGACTAAATTTCCTGAAAAATGTTAAACTGCGAGTACAAATTGATGAGTCTTTTGAAATAACACCTTAAACTGGTGGTGAGAGACATATATAAGCAGTGATTGTAAAATGTACTATTGCACATTCACCTCAGCCTATTCTGAAACATTAAGACTATGGTTTAGGTAATTTCTCGTTACTTCTGTACTTAATAACTTCCCAGTGTAGTGTGATTCTTAATGTGATCTATCCCTAATGTCTCAGTATTAGTACTTTCCTAAGTCTCAGTAGTCTGACTAGAAATGAGGGAAAAAGAGAGGATCCAGGTTATTGACAGGTCAAATCTTGGTCTAGACACAATCTAGTCTGATTGCGTAGACTGGGGTAATTCAAACTGAGTCACCATGCCGAGCTGTTGTTTTTGTTTTTGTGGTAAACTTTTAAGTCCTCCTGTTCTAACTGTTTGTCTTTGAAACTTGGTACCTCTTGCAGTTATGATGTATTAAAGCTTTGCATGGCTGGCAGTACAACCAACCTGTTGGCTTGTCCCTAGGGTATTTTGATATGTTCTGTTTTCATTATTTAAAATGGCTGTGTTCCTCATTGGGAATCTTGATTCTAGAGCTTGCACTTCTTGGTAATGTGGGATTTATGTAGTTAACTTATATCTTCAGGACATTGAATGATTCATGTTTTAAAATACAGTGTTGAATTCTCTCTCTTCCTTAATTATTGTATATGACCACCTGTGCCACCTGCTACCTAGTTATTCTTTGTACTCACCATGCATCCTATTATTTATGCTAATAAATCCACCCTATTTTTTATTTTAGTACCTTCTTCTGTCAGGATCATTTGGCCAAATTACAAGTTCCAGGTATTTTTTCTTTGATGCTTACCCAGTTAGAAATAACTATATAAATATCGTAAACAGACAAACTTATTAGAAGGAATATAATATGTTCAATATGAACACTCCCCTACTTACTAAAAAATTAAACTTTATCACAGCCTACTTTGGGATTATGACTACCTTGCTGTGCTTGTATTTGATGCTCAAAATCTGACAACTTGGTCAGTCGGAAGTCCCATTATGTTGATGCCAATGTCCTTTTAGGACTCTGACATTTCTAAAAGTATCAGTAGTATCTGAAAATAACAGCATGTTCCAGACACATTTTGATTTTTTTTCCTGCCTCGAGTCTTAGAATCAGCTACCCCCTAAGACAGTCTACTCTCTTTATAGGCCAGTCGTATTGTAGGCCAAACTCATGGTCTTAAGGGTATGCAGGGTCAAAAGTACTACTGCTGCTGTTGGCTCCCTGTAGTAGTTTCAGAGCTGAAAATGTCTAATGTCCTGAGGTCACATTCTATCCTGCTGTGTCCTCTTTTTCTTACACTATGTGATTTCACAAGACTTTCTCTTATATGGTATTTAGCATGTACCAAAGAAGTACATAGGCATCTTGGGGGGAAGTATGTACGGTCTCAAAAATCATATTTCTGGTCAATAAAGGAAAGTGTAAAAATAACCTTTAATTCTGCATCAACATGTCAGAATACTTTTATTTCATGCCAGTGAACTCCTTGAAAACATTTTAATAATGTAGAATTATACCTAATTTGTGAGAAGACCAAACCAGAATTTTAACTCTATTGTAACTATGTAGAAGAAAGGAGTTTTCTGACCGTGTAAAAGATCATGTCTTCAGTGTATATGTCGTCGTCTAAAATTTATAGTAGGGATTTTATTATAATTTTTAGTGTTTCTTAGAAATACAGACAGAATAAGCTTATTATTCTGATATCTTTAACTGTTTGGCTTAATTTAAACTTTTTCTGAAGCTATACCAAAACTTTAATAATAGACATCTACCCTTGGTTGACAAATCTGAATTCCCACAAACACTACCTGATTTCTATGCTTTCTTCAAGTGCTAAAGCTGCCTAGGTGGTAGACTTACTGCAAGACCAATTGAAGGGAAACCCTTAGGTCAACCGCAAGGAGGATACCTTGAGCTCACTTTTAGCCAGTCACGCATTTGGGAATTCAGAACCAACCTATAGTCAAAGTCTGGGTCACTAGGGCCTCCTGCAGCTGGTTAACCTTTCAGATGCAGTTTATCAGACGGCCTCATTACAAATCTAACGAACTCGCGGTGTGGCAGGTTAGGTGTGGCAGGTTAGGCCAGTGCACATTCCTCATTGTTCAGAATAGCATCTCCCCTGTCTGCTTTCCATACTGTTAACATTCAAGAAGGATACAAGAAGGCTCCTGGCTCACGTTAGTACTCACTCCCATAGGGGTTTTGCCATCTATGTCCCCTGCGACAGGTGCCATAGCCCTCTCTCAGATATATGGAGAGCCATTACCCACACACCCCCTTCACCGTTTCTCAGAAGACGTAACATACACCAGAAGCTGTAGAAATTGCTCCCTGTGATGCACTTCTCTGTTGTTCTTGTATCAGTTCCCCTGTCTCTCTTCTTAAAGGCTTAAAAATGCATCTAAATTTAATATTTATATTAAATATTTATTAAATATTAATATTACTGTTAATCATGTATTAAATATTGTATTTAATATTTAACAGTGAACTTGACAGAAATGTCAAGTTAGGCTTAACTACATTGTTGATGTGTCTATGTAAATACGCTGATTCAAGATAAAGTCTCAGAAGGGAAATAGGATGTACACACTGGCTCTGGTCTCCCCAGGAAGTAGGGTATAAGTTATTTATCTTCTGAGCACAAATAGTTTTTAGGCCACTCTTCTCTATGTTTGGTTAGAACCTTAAGCGTTGGCCAAATTGAACCACCTGAAAGCAAACATTTGTATCAGGTGCATTTTTATGTGGGGCAAACATGGTTTAATTTAGGACTTTCATAGTAAGCCAAGCCAGTATGGAAATACTGCTTAATATTTCAGATACAACTTTTTCAGTGCCTACTGATACATAAAGGAGACCAGGAAGCCTAGCAAATTGAGAGTCAGGCAAATTGGTTTCTAGAACCAAATGATCAGTAGCCGGCAGTATGACCTTGCTGTCTACAAGGATCTTGTCCATAAAAGAGGGTTAAGTATTTCTGATTCAGGTATTACTGAGTTACAAAAAAGGAAAACTTGAGACGCTAACTGAAATAAAAGGTTCACTGCAAGGGTATAGCAGGGAATCTCGTTAAGGGTAGGAAACAAAGTGTAACCAGCCTCCATGACCCTAGAACTGGAAAGTTCTCTCAGCCTCCCTTGGGTTCTCAAGGTCCCTGTCGCTGCTTCTCTTAGGGAGTATGCTCCCATGTAATGTCCCTCTCTGCAGCCCTGTTCTCTGTGCTAACTTGGGATTTCTCTGCTCCAGGTGCCTTGTAGCTTTTGATCTACCTTGGGGCCTGGCTCCCTGCTATTCCTTTCTCTGATCTTTCCGGACGGCTTGCCCATCTTCATCTTACAGATTCAGGCTCAGTGTTCACTTGGTTCAAGAGGATGTGGGAGTTAAGGGAATGGCCACTGGTACAAATAGCATCCGGAGCTGTGGGTGGAGTATGTCCCCAGTCTGTCACATTTCTCCCTTCACAGGGTTTTGGGGTTATAGGTTTTATAATTCTGTAACCTTTATTGTTTTTGTTAGAGTTACCGAGCTGAGTGAGCTTGCCTCTAAAGGTACTTGGATCATCTTTCCTAAGGGAGCCTTGTATATTCCTGACCAAGAGCAACCAGGTGTTCTTCAAGGATTGCGAGCCACTTTGGGCATGTTGAAAGTGCAGTTCAGGCTACCGGCCACTGAGGGCACTGTTTGTTTTGTCCCTGGTTATTAAGTTTCCATTTTTCTGTGCATAAATCTCATCATAACTCCATTATAGGTTTTTGAGGCACTTGGATGAAAATCAAAATAGATGGGAGCATTAAAAGATACCTGAAATATACTTTAGAAATAATCTCTGCAGTTAAGATATATTTTAACATTTTCCAAATTTTCAACTTTTAATTGCCAACAAAGCAGGGACTAGATCCACTGTGAAGAGAGGAAGATACATGTGTCTCAGGCCTACTACAGTCCGTTTAGAATTAAGTTAGTCTAGGATAATTTTAAGTTGATGTTTCATATAGTACTGATCTCTAATGATCTTATTTTATCATTGTTGGGAAATTAAAGTGCTTTGTAAGAAGGGGAAGCCAAAGCTGCCTTGAGAGATCCAGCACATCGGAGACCTTTGATTTGCTGCCTTTGAGAGGCCTCCGTGTGATGGGGGATGACACTGTTGCCTGGAACACAGTAAACCCTTGGAGAGACCCTCCCGCCAACTTGTTTATATACTCTGCCCCTAAGACCTAGGTAAGATGAAAAAAATAAAGCATCTGTGTAACACATTCATCCTTGAATGGGAAGTTACCTGCCAGGCACTGCCCAGTCATTTTTCTTCCCAATATCATTATGTGTTCATAAAGGTTACAAAAGCCATGAAATTTTAATTTCATTATAATTAGATGTATGGATGTTATAATTGTTTTACCCAAAAATGCTAAAATGAACTGAGTTTCAAAGAAAACTTGAGCCAAAGTTAAATTCACAGCAACTTGGTTTTAAGTGCTTATTTATCCCAGTGAGATTTTAATTACAACATAACAATATCAGTCATCATAATATTAGTACTTTTCAAAACATTTAACACATAACATTTGATTTTCACATCAATACTACTCATAATTAAGGTGATACTTTTACAAATAGGGAAAAGCTCAGACATTTAAGTAATTTTTTTTTAAAGAAGAGATGTTTGGGTTTTTTTTTAAGAGTGTTATTTTTCTTTTTCTTTTTGAAGTTTCTTTAAGTAATCTCTACGCCCAACATGGGGCTCAAACTCATGACCCCAAGATCAACAGTCGCATGCTCTTCTAACTGAGCCAACCAGCCATTCCTAAGTGATTTAAAAAAAATTTTTTTTAATGTTTATTCATTTTTTGAGAGACAGAGACAGAGCATGAGTGGGGGAGGGGCAGAGAGATCTGGAGACGTAATCCGAAGCAGGCTCCCGGCTCTGAGCTGTCAGCACAGAGCCCGGTGTGGGGCTCAAACCCATGAACTGCGAGATCATGACCTGAGCCGAAGTCAGAAGCTTAACCGACTGAGACACCCAGGCGCCCCTAAGTGATTTTTTTTTAAATGTCTTTAACATTCCTTATTTGGAAGATTAGTTTCGGAACATGTTTCTCAACTCCCCTCACTTTTTATTGCTCCATTAAAAATAGTATCTATTAATAAAGGGTAAAAGTTGCCTATTTAGATTTCTTACTATGTGCTAGTTATTCCTTAAGCACTTTTCAGTATTTAGACAAAAGTATTAACTCACTCGATCCTCCCAGCAATCTATAACATAGGTAGTATTGTTATCCTGGTTTTATAAATTAGGTAACTGTAGCCTAGAGTTTGGTCAGAATGTAACCTGACCAAAGTTACATTATTAGTGTCAACCTAAGTAAAAAGGTAAACTTAGGCAAGCTTGAATTTCCAGAAATCTAGTTTACGTGGGAATAGTTGAGGAATTGCAGTTTGGAAGATGCATGCTATTGCAAGCTCCAGGGAGTCTGTTGAGGGTTTGGGGTATTTATGTGCAAGTAGTAAAAGCCAGAGTTCAAAAAGCAAGGTCATGGGCTTGAGGATGGGGAGAGATTCTTGGCAGATGTTTGCTGGTCTGGAGGGAAGGCTCTGTCTTCTGTAAATTAGGCATTTCCAGGAAGTCAGGCTTTCAGTACTTAAGTTCCGTCCTTCTGAGGCTCTTGAATGAGATTCTTCATTTCATACCCTCCTTTCTGCTGTAGATTGAAATCCTTTACAAGAGTTAGCAATATGATGCCTCTATTAATTCCTAAAATGAGAGAGGAAAAGTATTACCCAGAAGAAACTCCTCCCTTTGTCATCCTCTTAGTCTGCCTCACACCCCCACACGCCTTTGCCAGGACCTGTCCCCGTGTGTCCTGCCTTCTCTCCTCTGACAGAGGGACTATCCACACTGCTATGTGAAGAAAGCCCTTCCAGCCTTTCCCCGAGCTGGATCATGCCCCTACTGCCTCTTCAGAACACAGCCCCAGCATCCTCCCCTCACCCCTTACTAGTCCCTGCCTACTGTATCATTTCCACCATTGGTTCAAAACAAGAAAAACACCTTGCTTGACTCCACTTCCCTCACTATGTCTCTGTTTCCCCTCTTAGCAAAACTTTTTTAGAGAGTTGTCTATCCCCCCGTCTCTAGTTCTTGTCCCTTCTGCCAGCCCACTCCAGTGAAGTTTTTGGCCTCAACACTTCATCTGAGCAGCCTTATCAAGGTGACCTTCAGGGCTCATTCTCAGCCCTGATCTTACTTGATTTGATAGAGCCGTTAACTCTCCCCTCTGAAATCCTACCTCACTTGTCCTCAAGGACAACACATGCCTGTGGTTTTCCTTACTAACCTTTTCTGGCCTCCTCAGTCTTTTTGCAACTTACCTAGTTTCTCTTCCTCTTGTAGACCTTTAATGTTTGAGTGGCCCAGGGCTCTTTTCTATACCAGTTATTTTCACAAAATCTTAGGGGTCTCAGAAACCTACCTGTTAGCTGATGGTTTCTGATCTCCAGACACTGGTATCAAACTCCTATTCTATATATCTCTTTGGTTATCTGAAGGACATCTGACCCTCAACATATTCCAAATTATACTCCTGATCTTGTCCCCCTAAATTTGCTCCTTTCCCAGATTTATCCATCTTGGTAAATTACATAGATACCCTACCCTTCCAGTGCTTGGGCCACATACTTGAGTCATCCTTGACAATTTATTGTCTCTTGTATCTCACACCCCATCTGTCAGAAAATCCTACGGACTCTCTATTTTAAAAATATCCAGGAATGCCTAGGTGGCCCAGTTGGTTGAGCATCCGACTCTTGATTTCAGCTCAGATCATGATCCCAGAGTTGTATTGAGCTCCATGTTGGGCTCCGTACTGAGCATGGAGCCTGCTTAAGATTCTCTCTCTCTCTCTCTCTCTCTCTCTCTCTCTCTCTCTCTCTGTCTCTCTCCCTCTGCCTCTGTTCCCCACTCACACACTCTCTCTCTCACCAAACCTGCTATCACCCCAGTACAAACCACTGTTCTCTCTTGCCTTGCCATCCTCTTTGACTTCCTACAGGTTGTTCTCAGCACAGTAATCTGAGCGATCCTGTTAATAAGTAAAGTCAGTACTTTATATAACTCTTAACCCAGACCCTCAAGTGGCTCCCCATGCTATTCCAGGTAAAAGCCAAAGTCCTTATAATAATGACCTCTAAAGCCCTACAACATCTGGCCACAAGCTACCACAAGCCTTGCTGTTTGTGTAATTCTCCAGACATGAACCAGCCTCAGGGCCTTTTCACTTGCTGTTCTGTGAAGTGCTCTTCCCCTGAACGTGATCACCCTCACCTTCTTCAAAATTTTGTTCAAGTGTCACTTCAGTGAAGCCTACCATAACCTATTCAAAATTGCAAAACATTTCTCCCTTCCCAATTTTCCATAACACTTTCATCATCTAACATAACATTTACTCACATATTATATTGTCTATCACAGGTGCTAACCAAGGGTGAGGGAAATCTAGAATAGATGGTAGAGGAAAGAGCCCATGAGTTTCAGATACTGCCTCCAGATCAGCTGCTGGGTGGGGAGGGGGAGAGCTGTGGATAGTACCACAACAATTACAGTTGGCACTGCTAGTTGATGGAGCTTGGGGTATTCTACTGACATCTTCCAGGGTGGGTAGGGGCCAGACTGATGAGTTAAATAGAGATTTGATGGAAATTACCACTGTGCTTCCTTTAGGTCTTAAAGGGTCACACTAATTTCTGCCATTTGCCTTGGGGTGTTTGTAATTTGCAGTCTTGTCCTCAGGAGGGCCATAGAGGAAGCTTCAGAGGCTCCCACTTGTCCTTCCCCAATATGATTTCTTTTATTCACAGGCCAAGGAACCAATGTATGCATGTGGGCATTTTGTCAACTTCCAAGAATTTTCTATTTCAATTATACATCAGGAACCAGGGGTCTAACCACTGGATTGGTCCCTGGACTTAAAAGACCCACTGTGAAGTGGACCTGGGCTAGGACTCCATTTATTACCTGGCCCCCATAGACATCTATTCTGCCAGAAGACCATGATTTGTATCATACTGGTTACCGTTGTCAACTCAGACCTTGTGTCCAAGAGTTCTCAAAATCTTGGGCTATTTCCTTTCCCCAGGGTATGGTTACCCAAAAAAATATCTTTTGGTCCCTTTGGGGAAGGACTGGGATAGTCATTGTCATGCAGACATGCCAAGGTGTTGCAGAATACGTCTTCCTGAGGACCCGGCCTTCCCGTCAGTGAGTGGGCTCTGAGTCTGGAAATTAGTTCAGATCCAAAGCTTGTCAAAGAATTTTGATTTTTTGTTGGCACAGCTGCCCTTAGCCTCCTCGTGATCCTTTCTCTTGACTGTATAGATCAGTGCATTAGAATCACCTGGAGGCCTTGTTGAACTCCAGATTGCTGGTCCCCATCCCCAGAGTTTCTAATCAAGTGGGTCTAGACTGTAGCCTGAGAATTGGTGTTTCTTACAAATGTCCAAGTGCTGTTGATGCCACTGGACAGGGGACCACACTTTGAGAATCACTGCACAGATTGATATTGTGTCTAGAGACTCCAGCCATTTCCCCAGCTCTCTGTGCATCTCTCAGCCTGCTCAGTGAGATCTTTGTCTCTCTTTGTCTCTCTTTGTCTCAGTCTGTCTCTCAGGTCTGACTTGCTGCTCAGTGAGATCTTTGCTCCCACTTCTGATGGTTAACATTGTCATTTGGTGTCTTCTGGGGCAGGGATTCAGCCGTGAGTGGTCAACACTCTCAGCAGCTGGATACAATGGGTGCAGAGGTCTTGAAAGGGGAAGTGTGGGCGGCACCCTAGACCCTACCAGGCTTCTTCCGGCATCTGTCTCATGGCCAGGGCTAGTGAGGGGAGTGGGATTTGCCTCAGGCACAGAATTCAATGGGACCTCCCAAAAATATAAGCAAGATAAATATTTTGATGCAATATTTTAAAAAATGAAAATGCAAAAAAATCCATGATATGAGCAAAATACCAAAAATTTAAAGTCAGGAATCAATGTTACTGATTTCTCCTTTTCCTTGGGCTCCAATACAGGTTGGCATGGCACTCACTGTCTTCCCTCACTAGAATGTAGGCTCCATGAGGTAAGTGCAGATTTTGTCTGTTTTACTCGCTGATGTGTCCCCAGTACTTTAGAAGAGTACCAGGCACATAGCAGATGTTGAATAAATACTTACTGAATGAGACATGTGAGACATTTGAGAGACGAATGACCATTTAATCTACATTTCCATATTTCTGCCTCTCTTTTTTTTCCCCTCAGTGTTTGTTCACTAGTCTTGACTGTACACCTTCACCTTAGAGCCAGGAGACTTGGAGAGAGTTAGGTACAACTTAGGGGAAGTACCTGACAAAAAAAGGATGTATTTCATTTAAAAAGTCAATTTTGAGGTGTTTAAAAATATTTTCTTAATTGATTGCATCATCAGATCTAAGGGCTATAGGTGGTGCACGTCACTGTAGTAACCACACTATTAGCTGTCAGCTTACATAATTGTGAGAAACGGTTTTCAAGATTTCTCTGTTGATCCTAGAAAATTGCCCTGGCACCCCTCCCCCAGTACAGATGGATTTAGAATTCCAGGGCCAAAAGTTGAACAGAAAACCTTGATGCAGAGAGAAAGTGTCACAGGCAGCAGTCTGCCCACCTCCCCTGTGTTCTGTCCCTGTGAGACCTATCAGGACCCTGGGGTAGCGCTGAGGGTGGTGGCAGTACATGGAGAGAACTTTCTGGGTATGCGCTAGATGGTGTTTTTGCACAGGATGCTGGAAGAGCATGTGGCCAGAGCAGCCAGGCACTGACTCTGGTAAGTCCCCTCCTCACTGCAGGGCCTGCTGTCACCATACCCTTCCCTTTTTGCACCCACAACTAATTCTAACTTCTTTTTAGCCAGCGAGGGGAACTTGGGAGTCTTTGGGTCAGATAAGAATCTCAGTGCATTAAAGGCAACGCATATTCACCACAGAAAAATTTAGATTGTTTGTGTCCTTCCCAGGCTAGATGACAGAAGTCCCAAGCCTCTGATCTCCATTGTCATTTCAAAACAAAACAAAATAAAAGCAAGCCTACCTACTACAAATTTAGACCTGGTGAAGGTACACTTATCATGATGAGCACTGAGTAGTGTATGGAATTGTTGAATCACGATATTGTGCACCTGAAACTAATATAACACTGTGTGTTAACTCTACTGGAATTAAAAAAAAAAAAAAATAGGCCTGAGAAACTTCAGAAACAGGTGAACTGAGTCTGGTTGTCTTGCCCCTCTCTGGAGCAGGAGCCATCGACGCAGCCTGCGGGGATGTTGATGGGATTCCATCAAGCACGGAGAGATCTGAGAAGAGCACATGATGGCGAAGGTATGGGAGGAGGAGGGGCCCCTGGGCGGCTCAGTCAGTTAAGCAGCCGACTTCAGCTCAGGTCATGATCTCACAGTTCATGGGTTCAAGCCCTGCATCCGGCTCTTTGCTGAGAGCTGGAGCCTGGAGCCTGCTTCAGATTCCATGTCTCTCTCTCTCTCTCTCTCAAAAATAAATAAACATTAAAAAAATTTTTTTAAGAAAAGGTATGGGAAGATGATGGAACTGCCTGGTATTAAGCACCTACTAGGTATTAAGCATCAATTAGACACTTTATATATGTGATAGATCATTTATTTAGTTCTCACAGGAATTCCATGAGAAAGGTTTCAATAATCCTGTTTATAGATGAAAACACAGTCAGAAGGACTAAGTTAATTTGTCCACAGCACGCAGCTAATCAGAGGTGTCTGGTGGAGGAGGAACTGTTCAGCGCCAAAGCCCGTGCTCTGTCGACTACATCAGGGCAGCTCCCACAAGAAATGTGGCTGTATCAGGGCACGGCCAAAGTCATCTTCCATTTGGTCATTGTGCACTTCCAGAGAGAAAAGCATGACACAGCCCTTTCCTGGTGGTCACTGAGCTGTGGCAAGGGTGCTGGGCTGAAGGCAGGTCTCCTCTCCCCTACAAGCAGACCTTGACAGCTGCTCTGTGGTCCAAACAGGGGAACCCTCAATGTCTTTGCCTTGGTTCAGCATCTCTGAAACTCAGGAACACTGCCAGGTGGCTGTCCTGTGTACACCAAGCCAGGCCATTCACAGCATGTTGAGCTCCGGGCACCGTCCACATATGGAGGGGAAGGTGTGGCCCTGCCAAGGTTGCCTTTTTATTTTCATCAAATGTGTGTAAATATTTTTTTTCCATGGAGAAATATTCCTCATTAAAAGGTTTTCAGTTGCTGGGCTCTGGACAACTGTCATGAAGGGGGTTTGTTCGTTTCCTGCACTTACTTGCCTTAGACAATGACCGCTCTCACAAGTGAATAGCCTGGTGGCAGGGAATCTAGGTCAGCTTGTTCTTTCTGCCGCTCACACCACTAGGGGGCACGAAGCACCTCTGATAGAGGAACTAAAAAGGCTGGAATGTGTAAACTGGTAAAAGCTGGAGGCTTGCCTGCATTCAGCTCCCATGATGAAAACATTTTTTCCGAAACCAGTCTCATTGGGGCACTTCCAGCAGCCACACGGGCCACCTGAGGAGAATGGCGAGGGTGACTCAGGGGGCTTGCCATTTGGTCATTACAGAAAGCCTGCTCCGTCTTCTGAAGATACTGAAAATGCCTACCTAAAGAACTAGGGTGTAACTGAGCTTTGAAACCCTGTGAGCCATGAGATCAGAGACCATTTCATAAAAGCCTATAATATGGAAGAATATGCTCTTTTAATAATGTCATTTTTTGGGAGGTGGGGGGCAAGCAGTCAGACTCCAATTCCACAAGATCCTCAGAAAGATATTGCTAATCAGAAGCTTTAAAAAATTCCCAGAATCTCACACAAGAAATAGCCTGCATATTTTTATTGAGATATAATTGACATATAATGTTGTATAAGTTTGAAATGTATAGCATGTTGGTTTGATAATTTATATACCGCAGTTAAGATTACCACCGTAACTCTAGCTAACACCTCCATCATGTCACATAATTATCATTTCTTTTTTACAGTGAGAACAATTAAAATCTAGTATCATAGAAACTTTCAAGTGTACAATACAGTGTTATTAACTATAATCATCATTCAGTGCTTTAGGTCTCCAGAATTTATTCATCTTCTAACTGCAAGTGCCTTTTGATCGACATCTCTCCAATTCACCCCTCCTCCCAGCGCCCTGGAAACCATCATTCAACTCTCTATTTCTACCAGTTCAGATGTTTTGGATTCCACATATAAGTAATATCATTACAATATTTGTCTTTCTCTATCTGGCTTATCTCACTTAGGATGATGCCCTCAGGGTCCATCCATGTTGTCACAAATAGCAGGAGGTCCTCCTTTCCCATGGCCAAATAGCATTTCATTATCTATACAACATCTGACATCTTTATCCATTCATCTGTTGATGGACACTTTGGTTGTTTCTGTGTCTCAGCTACTGTGAATACTGCTGCAAGGAAGAATGCAGGTATTTCTCCAAGATCCTGTTCTCATTTCCTCTGGGGAATACCCAGGTGGAATTGCTGCATCAGACAGAGTTTTATTTGTAATTTCTCGAGGAACCTCTGTCCTGTTTTCCATTGTGGCTGCACCAGTTTGCATTCCTGCCAATAGTGCACAAGGGCTCCCTTTTCTCCACATCCTCGCCAGCATTTATTTCTTGTCTTTTTGATAACAGCCATTCTAACAGGTGTGAGATGATATCTCATCATGGTTTTGATTTGCATTTCCCTGATGATTAGTGATGCTGAGCAGCTTCTCACATACCTATTGGCCATTTGTGTGTCTCCTTTGGAAAAATATCTATTCTGTTCCTCTGCCCATTTTTTAAATCAGATTTCTTTTTCTTTTATTACATTCTGAAATGATTCCCACAGTAAGTCTACTTACCATCTGTCACCAAAGTTATTACAATATTGTTGACTATATTCCCTGTGCTATGCATTACATCTCCATGACTTATTCATTTTATAGCTGGAAGTTTATACCTCTTAATTCCTTTCACTTATTGCACCAACTGCCCCCACCCCCTCCCAGGGGCTCACTCACTGGTCTCCCTGTCTCCCAAGCAAAGGATACTTGGCCTCCTCTTTCTCTAAGCTGTGCTGTCTTAGGGGGAAGGGTAATGTGGGCAAAGTTCCTCTTACCCACTCAAAGGCATCCAAACTCTTTGTTTTGTTTTGTTTTGTTTTGGTTTTGCTCCAGCAGAGTGCTGGAACTTCTCCTCTAGACACTTGGGATTCTACATAGTCTCTCTTGTCTGGGGGTTATCTGCCCAAGTCAGCATTTTCCAGGGGCTCCCAGACTACGGGCAGTCGAAAGGAGTTAGAGCCAGTTTCCAAGCTGCTGGCAGTTGCACAGCCCACCCTGGGGTCTGTCTACCTTTTTCCCAATGCACAGGTGGATGGGACTCTCCCAGGTCCCTTGGTGTATGGTGCCGGGTCCCACAACTCCCGCAGAAGCAGAGTTGTGAATGGTTGGCAAACTTTAGATGTTAAAGGAGACAAAAATGAGGGACATCTTATGCTGCCATGTTGCTGATGTCACTATTCCTGGTAGCCTGCATATTGGCTGATCCATATTTAACATCCATACAGGTATGATGATGAAAAGAATATGAGATTGGGTGCCAGACAGAGCTCCTATACAGTAGTTTTGTGACTGCTAGAGTACTTAATCTGAACATCAACAAATCTGCAGAGTATCTCCAACAAATATTTATCAAAGACCTACTGTGTGCCAGACATTGTGTTAGGCCCTATGGATCTGATAAATGATAACACAGAAATGGTTGGTCCCTGCCTCTTGCACATTACATGTAATGAGGATCATATCACCAGTAGGGACTTATCTAATGTGACTGCATTGTGGCACTTAGCACATGTTACTTATTTTCTCCCATTCTTTCCCTCTTGTCTCTTCCTCCTCAAAAATATAGATTGTAGGGCCAGGTCAAGATTCCCCTTGGCAATGTGGGTTTCTAGAAACAAAGAGGAGATTCATTTATACTTTACATTTTATCTGCCTTTACTTAGCACTTAGCTATTTGCCAGGCTGTGCTAAGCTTGAGGGATCTATAATGGATATTGTCATTTTTTCTGGCCACCATTATCTGATCCACCTTCCTTATTTGAGGAATTCCCCCACCTTCTCTGAACAGGCTGAACACATCAGCCACTCACCTTCCCAGTTTCTCTTGCATTCAGAGTATTGGTACTTTGAGGCTTAGCCAATCAGATGCATGCACCTTAGTGTGATTTGGGAGTCAAAGAGGCCTCAAAGGAAGTAGGAAGAAAGGAGGGAGGGTGGATAATCCACCAAGGGGGAGGGCTATGGCAGATACTATAACAACCTCTAGTTTCTAGCAACAGTTGGAAATGCCAGTGGGAAAGCAGTTGCTGGTATGGCTTTGAATGTGGCCATGGCTGCTTTTCACACCTATTTTCAAGCTCAACTCTCTGATCTTCCTACTGGTTCTATGAGCTACCCAATCCCTTTCAGCAAAATCCTTGTGTACTTAAATCAACACAGATAGGTTTTGTTCATGAAGCTAAGAACCCCAATTGACCCAAGAGGAAAAACAAATAAGATTCTGACCTTTATCTCTTAGGAGCTCTGTATACAAATGATTTCAGTACAGTCCATGGAATGGAAGAAAGATAGGATGCATTGAGGGCATCTACTATACTAGACAGTGAGAATCAGTAATGAACACACAGCATTGCTGACCACAAGGAATTCAGTCTATTGGGAGAGACAGATTCATCAACATATAATGGTATAGCAGTGTTGTAAAGATAAAGCTAGAGATGTGCACAGGGCATGGTGGAAGCACAAAGGAGGCATACAGACCAGATGAGGGCTGGTGGGAATGCCAAATAAAGAAGGCTTCAGTGAAGAGGACACCATATATATATATATATATATATATATATATATATATATATATATAATATTTTTATTATATATATATTTTTTCTTTTGAGAGAGAGCGAGCATGCACGTGTGCATGCACGCAAACTGGGGAAAGGGGCAGAGGGAAAGAGAGATAAAATCTTCAGCAGTCTCCACACTTTAGCACGGAGCCCAACATGGGGCTCGATCCCATGACCCTGGGATTATGACCTGAGCCGAAATCAAGAGTCAGACACTCAACCGACTGAGCCGCCCAGACACCCCTAAGGATGCCATTTTTGAGCCAAGTCCTCAAAGAAGAGTAAAAGGAAGTCAGACAAAGGTGGAGGAGCCTGGGAGAAAAGAAGAAAGTCCCTTGTGCAAAAGCAAAGGCCCAGAAGAGAGATTCAACACAGGATGTATGCAATTACACAGTTTCATATTGCTAGGCCACCGTATTCCTAGTAAAGAATAAGAAAGTTGTTGTGGCTACAGGACTGATGTGAAGTAAGAGTTGGGAATAGCGGCCTAGAAGAACAGGAGACAGTGTGGACTAGAGATAAAAAGATTCAGGGGTACAGAGGGCCTAGAAGAGGCTGGACACCATGATATTTTAGTAGAATCAGCCCACATGCTCATCAGATGTTCAACAGAACATGCCGGTGTATAGCAGTAAAGGACATTAGTCCAGAATTCGGATCTTGTTGTGAAAATGAACGTAGATATCTGAATTTAGAACCCCTGATCTTGGACTGGATTTGCTCAGGTATATCCAGGCACACATTTGCAACCTGCCTTTGGTTCAATGAGGGAGAAGATATAGAACAGGGGAAAAGAGGGGAGCAGGATTTAGTCTTGACTGAAATCTGTGACATATGGCCCAAATCTATTTCGTGCCCTAATGTAAGGGTTTTGAATATGTTTTGAATATAAAATAAAATTATAATTATAAAATAAATTTAAAAAATAATCATCTCAATTCACCGACCAGGGGGATCAAGATGTTCATCACATTTTTATAGTATATTGACACAGCATTCATTTTCCCAAAGAGGAAAATGTATAATCACTTTTCAAACATTTTAAGGAAAAAGTTTGACATAATTATAGATACAATTTACAAAGAGCTTTCAATGTATAAAGCACTTATTTAATCTTTATAAAAGCCCTCTAGGGTAGGCAAGATTATTTAGTCATTTTATAAATGGAACACCCGAAGGGCAGATAACTTTCTTGACTTGCCCAAGGTCATATGGGTGGCAGGTAGGAAAGCCAGATGGTCTGCTCCAGAAGTGGTGCCCTTATCCACACACTCTGCTACCTCTCCTTGGAAATGCCACCTCTTCTTCATTGTTATGAGCTGAACTGTGTTCCCTTCAAATTCATATGTAGAATCCCTAAACTCCATACCTCAGAATATGATTATATTTGGAGAAAGGGCTTTTAAAGGTGTGAATATGCTAAAATGAGTCCATTTGGGTGGGCCCTAATCCAATCTGACCATTGTCCTTAGAAAAAGAGGAAATTTTAGGGCACCTGGGTGGCTGAGTTGGTTAAGCATCTGACTCTGGCTCAGGTCATGATCTCACAGTTAGTGGATTCAAGCCCTGGGTAGGACTCTGTGCTGACAGCTGGGAGCCTGGAGCCTGCTTCAGATTATGTGTCTCCCTCTCTCTCTGCCCCTCCCCTGCTCATGCTCTCTCTCTCTCTCTCTCTCTCAAAAATAAACACACACAAAAGTTTTTTAAAGGAGGAAATTTCGACACAGACATGTACAGAGAGAAGCTGGTATGAAGACGCAGGGAGAGGTGACTGTCTATAAGCCAAAGAGACAGGCCTCAGAAGACACCAGCCCTGCCAACACCTTGATCTTGAACTTCTAGCCTTCAGAACTCTGAGAAAATAAAGTTCTGTTGTGCAAGCCATTAAATCTGTGGTATTTCTTTACAGCAGCCCGAGCAGATGATACCCTCATTGACCATCACTTAAGAAAGAGCAGGAGAAGGGGGAGGCAAAATAGAAATAAATCTTTTAAGTGAACTACCCTCCTTATTCAAAATACGAAATATGTGCATTTCATTAGTTAAGTGAAGCTTAATTGGATCATGTTTTAAACAAATTAATCTGGAATTCACTTCTATAATGGGAGTAAAATAAAGCAGGAACAATCTTCATTGATATTGAAATAGTATCATAGACAGGAAAGGGCAGCTTAATTAAGGCCAAAGTGTGTTTGTTAGTTTGCTGTCATCCTCTCCAGTGAGCCTACCAAGGGATGCCATAAACAATTAGGGAGCATGGATTTATTGACAGAAAGATGAGGTAAGCTGAGTATTAAGTGCACTGTGTTTCCTTAGAGGGCACAGGCCTTTCATTAATAATGAGTACTGTCTTTCCTCATGTCTTCTGAGTTTCCCACTACAATGAAACTACTGGTGTGAAACACGAGGACTTCCAGTAGTTATAGACGATTGAGAGATTCTTAAAAGTGCAATAGTGTCATATTCCAGGGGAAAAGTAATTTCCAGCATATTTTTTTTCCTTTTGTTTTCAAATCCTCCATCCCCAAGACATCTCCAGAGCTGAGGAATTTGGTGAATTCTGGGAAAATAAAGGAACTTGGGGATGTATATTTTGGTGGCTCATTTAGAGGATGTCCCACCACCTACTCACAGACCACAGGGAATTTCACAGCCAGTTACATATGTGGCAGAGGGTGCCAGGCAACTGAACATGAAGTCAGTTGTAGATTTTTCCATCCTTTCATTCAGCTTTCTCTCAAAGGTTCGTCTCTTTACAAGAATCATCGAAATGCCTTTCCTTTAAAGTTAACACCACAAGGAATGGAAGTCTCATTTCCTGGAAATACAGGGCTGGACGACAGCCATCCCTCAAATGAGCCCCTATGGAGAAGACTTGGAGACATGAGCTCCCAACTCAGGTTTCCGGTGGATGCGTATTAAATCCCACAGACTGGAAGCTGAGGTCATGGATTACTTTCTCATTGCCGTCAAGGGTCAGCTCAGCTTATACTTCCTGTCATTATTGTCTTAGATCATGCATGACTTAATCCTTCTTAGCCCATTTCTTTACACACAGATTTCTAATCAGCTCTGAAAAATACTATTGATATCTGTACAGTCAAGAAGAGATGTTAATGGGATAAGGGCTGAGGAGCTGCTGTGGGTTGGCAACAGTAGGAGTCAAACAAAATAGGACAGCAAATCAGGAAATAGAGTAATGAGAGTCATTTGAGGAGAGGAAATTAAGCAGATTGGTCAACATCCCTGCTAAAATGTTTCTTGCTCTTCTCTGAAACTTCATTTGCACAACTGAGATAGCATGGGGTTGTGGTGGGAGGAACAGGAGTTTGCTATCACATAAATACAGGTAGGAATCCTGCCTCTATCTCTAGGCTCTGTGAGATCAGACAAGTTTCTTAGCCCTTCTCAGCCTCTTGTCAGGGATAATTCCAAATTTTCAAAACTGTGGCAAGAAACAAAGGTCATGGGGATGCCTGAGTGGCTCAGTCAGTTAAGCATCCAACTTTGGCTCAGGTCATGATCTCACGGCTCGTGAGTTCGAGCCCCATCATGCTGATAGTTCAGAGCCTGGAGCCAGCTTCAGATTCTGTGTGTCTCTCAGTCTCTACCTCTCCCCTGCCTGCACTCTGCCTCTCTCAATAAACAAACAAACAATTTTAAAAAAGAATCAAAGATCAGGTATTGAAGAGCAGTTGTTACAGAGAGGTATTAGTACCCGGTCAAATGATTAATAATAATAACTGTGTGCCAAATAATGCACTGGCCTAATGCTCACTTTGATGGGGGCAAGGAAGAAGTAGAGATAATGAGGAAACTAGCAGGAATCCGGAGAGAGCAATATCAAACTCATGTTAGCCACTTAATTTGCCTTTGTTTTCCTTATTACATCTTCATCATCCTTTCCCTTAACTTCAAGTTAAGTGATGACCCAAGAGATGACAAGCAAAATAATGTTAGAAATTGTGAAGTGTTTGAAAATTTTACTCTGCTCTCAAGCTAACAAATCAGTCAATGACAGCTTTACTAAAGCTGGCAGAAGACATGAGACTCCTCTCGTCAGAGACAAAGGACTTTATTACAGCACAGTAGGTAGCATGAACTCCATGTCCTCATAGGTTCCCCTGAACCCCAGGTCCCATGGGGGTGTTGCAGAGATGGGCCCAGGTGGATGCTGTGCACACAGTGGGTTTATGGCACAGCTGAGGAACTATGCGTTTAGGAAACCCCCAATCTTATAGTGTGTTGCTAGTGAGACAGGGAAAATGAAGGACTCCATAAACATCTGCCTTTTGCTCCTTTTCCTGCTTCGATTCTTGCTAGGACCTGCACCCCCACCCCACTTTACACGTCTCAGATTGCAAATAGTGTGGGTCTTCTGTAAGGGAAAAAGAGTTAATGATTTCTTTAGATAACATGTAAGGAAGGACCAGGTGAGAATGACCAGACAAAGCTATTATATGCATACTCCAGACCACCAGCACTAGACATCTCAGAGCCAAGACCCCCTGGCTCCAAGGAATAACCCTTGGGCCCTTGTCTTTGTTCTAACCGGTTCTTGGATACCTAAGAGAACACATACACCAGACCATAATCCTCCAATAAAAATCTCCAGATCATAAACAAAGACAAGACTCATGCTGCTTTCTTTTCCAAGTCTTCCAGACACTCCATCTGTATCTGCTCTCTCTCTATCTTCAGTAAACTCTGCTCCCATTTCCTGCTGGCTCATGTTTGATTTCTATCCTGCATGAGGCCAAGGACCCTCTTGGCTGGTTCTGCTGGATCACCTCTGGGTCTTCAGATCCAGCCTGCCAGCATCATTAGCAAACCTATCCAACCTTTCTCTCAGAGAGACATTATCTTTATTATCCTTGTCAGGAAACATATCTGTCCTCTGTCCCAGAGACTGACCCTATCTCTATCTCTCAAGACTCTTTTGTATACAAATATCCTTGAAAAGACAGTCTGGAACAAGAGCTGTCACAAGACGTATAGAAACACTGCAGGGAATTGTTCTCCACCTCCAACAAGTAAGACACAGCCAAAGGCAGAAGCCAAAAGAAGACACTGTGATTAGGTGAGATGTCTTAAAACATTTATTTATTTACTTCATCAATAGAATCATAACCTCACATGGAATCTTAAATAACATAGCTCCGTAGTTGCCTGGGACTATAGGGAAAGACTCCATTATGTTCTGGTTTGGAAGTCACCACCTGCACATCATAGCACCTCGGCTATGCTGAATGGAACAAGGCACCTCCTGCTCCCGTTGCCACTGAAGAGCCTACAATGATGCAATTTCCAATCAGCATCAAATGGAATTTTAGCCCATTGAAAGAAAACGCATTGGGGTTGTTTTGTTTTGTTTTGTTTTGTTTTTGTTCTGTTTACCTAAAGAAAAAGAAAGAAAGAAAGAAGCAGCTTTGTTCCTTTCTTTCTTTGGGCTTTATGAGATGGTTTGGGAAAAAGAATTCTTTTAGAGGCCACTCGTAAGGTTTTGGAATCTGAGATTTATCTGGTTCAATCTTCTTATTAATGTGCCTTTGTGAGGTCAGATATGGTTCTCCTAATGACCTGAGAACCCAGAGCACACACCACCAAAGAGCTTCTAGCATTTCGGATCCCACCATGGAGTACGCCCTTGGAGTCCTAAAGGCAGAACCATCTCGAGGACCTTGCCCTCTTGTTTGGAAGGACAGTTCTGCTCTTGTGTCAGACCACACAGGAATCTGTATTTCAAGTTTTGGTTCAGTCAGTGACAAAATGAAGTAATTGTCATGGTAAGGAATTCAGGGACTGTCTTATTTGAGAGTTTGATGACAGAGCAACTAGGTGTTGGTGGGGGTAACGGGGTAGGTGATTCAGGCAATGTCTCCTGTCTCTACTTCAAACAGAGGGACACATGCCCCATAGTTGCCAGAGCCCAAATCTGGTTATAAGTCTTCCTTCTCCCTTGCTTTCCACATCCAATCAGTCACAAAGTGCTGCTGATGCTTCTAAATATATATAATATATAAAATATATTTATATAAAAATACATATTTATATATAATCCACCTGAAATTTTTCATTTTTATTGTTGCATCCTGTGAGGTAGAAATCTAATTGGATTTTTCTTAAGTTCCAAGAAGAGTTGGCAACGTACCCTTATGACTCCCACTCCCTTCCACAGCACACTCAACACCCATGCACATGCACAACACACACACACACACACACACACACACACACACACATGCACACACACAAAGGGGAGACAACACTTCCTTTCATTCCATGCACATTCTTTCCATTTTTCCAGAACTCAGTTTTTCTCAGTCATCTTGAGGTGTTGTCCAAGAGGACCCCCTCAAGGGTAGGTTTTCAGCACGGAGTTGGCGGCCCTGCCTCCACCTGGTGCCAGCCCAGCAGTGCAAACCCAGCAAGTGTCCACCCCCAGCTTCAGGTGTCCTAACTTCTCTCTATGGCTTGAGACGAGCCCATCCTCCTCTCAGTGGGCCGGAGCTGTGCAAACTGAACTAAGGGGCAAAATACACATCCAAACTATGGAGGCAAAACATGCATATGAAATCCATTAATATTTGACTCTTGAGAAATATACTCCCAAAAATTACCTACACCATTGTTCTTGGTAGCTGAGCAAATCACTATAATGCAAACTTGGAATCAAACTTTCTTATTAGAATCCTGGGGTCCTGTTATTGTATTAAAACACAAATACTATGTACTTTTAATCTTTGACGTTTTACATAAATTGCATTTTCTCAGTTGTCAGACATGACTTTTATATATGGTAAATAAATTTCAGTCTCCTATTTAAAAAAAAAAAATCCCTTTACTTTAGAGGAACTTTAAAGGGTGTCCTCTTCCCTCACCATGCCCATTCCCAAGGAAGGAGAATTGGCCTCTGTAATTTCACAGGGAGTCTGCCAGCAAGAGCTGCCCGAGAATAGACAATGGAGTTCTCTGTATCCCTGCAGAAAAGGAGAACTGAAATGCTGACATTTCAGTGATTATATTTGGGATCTACAGTTGCCCTGGGGCATCCCAAAGAGCACTTAATAGATGAGTCTTCGCTTATTTTCAGAGCGAAAATTAGCTTTCAAATATCTAAAAGGTTAGAGAATATATCACTTAGAGAGGGAAGCCTAGTTTCCTTCTCTGTTCCCATCAAGCACTGGTGTGTGTGTGTGTGTGTGTGTGTGTGTGTGTGTGAATGATTTTGCATTTTTTTGCATAGATTCTGCAGTGCTGGGAGCTGCAAATAGCTCCAGGAATTATGTCCTTTACGTAAGTTAAGCACACATTAGGGCAGTTATTTCAAATATTCTGTTCTTTCTTTAGGACGTGTCATGGTTTTTTATTGAGCAAATATGTTTACTTAAATATTTTAGTATCAGTACTCAGCACAATGCCTCACAGAATACTGAATAAATGATTCAGTTTATGGCCTTATTCACTCTGGAATTCTACTAATAAATATGGATACACAGAAAACCCACTCGGTAATATTCCTTAATTCTCCTTTGATAAAACAGAATTTCCAGGAGCGCCTGTACTGCTTCACACAGAGGCTTGCAGGGATCTCACTCTTCACAGAGATGAGCCATATGGTTGCTGCCCTAAGGTCCCATGTCACCCAAATGTCACTACTTTGCCCATTCACAGCAGATTGTTTCCTTACCAACCGCAAGAAGCTGTATCTTAAATAACTGAAGCAAAATTACATTTGCCAAATGTCAAGAACAAAGTCAATTTTGCAAGTCAGTAGTCTTGTTTGTCATCCACTCGATTTCCTGAATATTCAAAATTCAATATGCTGGCTTTAGGTTTCTGGTTCATTTGCACAAACTAATAACGCTTCACAAAGCTCAGAGGCCACTTCGAGCTGTCTTCACACTGTGAGTTCATCAGAATGCTGAATTACAAAAGTGAGTTTGTCAACCCTTTTAAAGATGTGTGTGGACCCCTGAAGTCCTAGCCAGGGGACTGGGACAAACCCAGCCGTGTGGGGGTTGTTTATACCACTGCCACACCACAGCTCAGGTGTGCTAACCTGCCAGGTATTTTCAGCTGCGACTGAAGAGCTGACGAGGCCCTCAAGCGTGCTCATTGTGCCGCAGGTTAGTTTAATTAGACTAATGCCAGGTCCCAGTTTGAGCCAGCTCGACTCTGACTTGTGTTTCAAATTGGAGAATAGGTAACAGTATGAATTGCATGATGGTTTTTCAGCTGAAATAGAAAGGAAAAACTTTTATTTTTAATTTTTGCTTATATATCTGGGAGAAAAATTAAGACGATGAGGACCTGTACCTCAGGTACCAGTTCCTTGGGCAAACCGAGGGACCAGGGGACCAGGACAGAAGATGTTCGAAGCGCAGGAAGACCATGCTGTGGGCAGGGACATCGGCTCCCCTTGCAATACTGGCAGCGGTGATGGAGGATTCAGGTTGCCTCCCTGTGCCTTCCTATGACCAACCAGCATCACAATGAGGGTTGGAATTCATGGCTACAAGAGACAACATCTAGAACTCTTAGAAAGAATTTGTGAATTGAGGAAGGCACAGAAGCCTTAGTTCGTGGAAACTGTTGTCAGGAAACAAAATCCCAGTGTCCTCAGCCCGGTCTTTTTCTGTGGAGTCACCATCAGTGGGCACACACCTGCAATCAAGAACAAATTAATTCTGATCTTGTATATCTCAAGAGACATTGAAAAAGAAAATACAGTTTATAACCTCATCTTATTAAAAACCTCCTTTCTCCTTCTTCCAGGGCTCCCATACGGTCCACCCTGTAGTCTACTCACTCTAGCCTCCTGATCCCTGCTTTCCATTCTCAGTCTTTCCTGACACAAGCCTTCCTTTCAGTGTGCTCCTTACGCGAACTAATCTGATCTGAAATACAGGTACAAGTTTTGATCAGGATGGAGGTGTAATGGTGCAGAATCCTGAGCCATCATTTTCCTCTAGGGGTCAGGGAAGGGGAGGCAATGAGTACTTAGATATTAGGAAGTTCTGTCCCTGTGCATTACTGACAGGGCCCCAGTTGATGGGCTAAAAACACTTGGGGAATCTTCAGTTCCAGAAATCGTGAAAGCAAACTTTGTGTTTAGTTTTCCAGCTTCCCTTTTCTGCAGAGTTTCCCCAGCATTCCATAGTTCATATATTTGACAAACACTTATGGAATGCCTCCCCTTTGCTAGTAGTTGAGAAAGAAAGAAATTGTTTAGAGAAGGAGACAGAGAAGTAAAGAAATAATTACACTGATATAATAAACACTATAATCAAGTTATAAAAGTATAATATAAAAACAATGACTGGTTTTTGCACGCCCATTCCCAATATTCAGTGGCATTAACAAGAATGAAGTTCATTTCTCTCCCACACAACAGTCTCTGTGTGAGAAGTCAAGGGATGCTAGGAGTTTCCATGTGACATGGACCGAAGGCTTCTTCTCTTTGGAGCCCATTCGTCTCCTGGGGTGTTGCTCTGGTCTGTGTATTCACAGATGGCTAACTCACCACCATATGCTGGACCCACATCCTGACTAGTGGAAGAGAAAGTGTTTCCTTTAAGGAGTCGAACTGTAACTTTGATTCTGCTTATATAATATCAGCAAGAATTTTCTCACTTCATTACATTGAGCCGCAAGGGAGGCTATCAAGTGTGCCAGCAAAAGCTTGGGTTTTGTATTTACTAAATGAAGAAGGGAAGGATGAGGAGGACAACTTGTGGTCTCTGCTACAGTTGATAACCAACTCACTATTTCCTAAGACTGTGTTGGCCAAGCAAAACAGTTTGTTCTCAGGAGCAATGGCTTCCAGCCCTACAGCTTCCTTACTCCCCTGAACATGATCACAACATGTGGCCAAAATCTGGAAAAGCCACGAGATAAAGGAAATTGGAAAACAAATACTTCTGGTTTAGGGGCAGCATAAAATATTTACCAAACAGTTCAAAGCTCTAAGCTAAGGAATCTGGGGAGCAGATACCATTAGGCTCATCTCACAGCACCCGTGTTCCTCCTGTTCATGATTAAAAAAATGAGGGACTACCTGTAAGTACTCAAGGCTTGAGAATTTATCACCAGGTAGCATTCTGTGTCCATCTACACCCATCCATGTGGGTGCATACAATCTTCAGTGGATCCTCACAGGCCCCCATGTTGTTCTTTTTTTAAAAGATTTTGTTTTTAAGTAATCTCTACTCCCAACGTGGGGCTCAATCTCACAACCCCGAGACTGAGAGTCACACCCTCCTCTGACTGAGCCAGCCAGGTGTACCCCAAATTGCTCTTTATCCTACACTTTACAAGCAACCTCAACAATATGTTGACAAGTTGGTGGAGGAAGTACCAAAACTTCTACCTGGACCAAGGGCAATAGGAAGGGTGTGGGCCAGAAGGGTGTTCAGAATAGCTCACCTTTCTATTTAGAAGAGTGCATACCAGGTGGCTTGGTGCTGCCATTTCAATGTTTATTTATTTTTCAGAGAAAGAGAGAGAGAGCGTGAGCTGGGGAGGGGCAGAGAGAGAGACACACACAGAATCCAAAGCAGGCTTCAGGCTTTGAGCTGTCAGCACAGAACCTGAGGTGGGGCTCAAACTCACAAATAGCAAGACCATGACCTGAACCAAAGTCAGCCGCTCAACCGACTGAGCCACCCAGGTGCTCCTGGTGCTGCCATTTCAATATGGATACTTTGATTTGGTGTTTTTGACCAGAATAAAACCACACTAGTAACTTTTCTTTTTATTTCCCAAAATGAAAACCACTTTATTATTTTCATCTGACAAAATTAATGACCAAATTAATAAATACTCATGTAAAAATTATCAGACAATGCCAAAAAGTATAACATAATATCCCATCCTACCTAAAATACTTGCTGGATATTTTTTTTCCAGAATTTATCTTCTAGATAGGTATAAAAAAATACTGGTTAGGTTTTCTGGAAAGCAGATTTGAGATGGAGTTTATTGTGCAAAACGTTTCTTAAGAACTGTCCTTGGGGTCAACACCTGTGGAAAGAAGGCGATGAGAGCGAAATTAGGTAGGACAAGTAGGGCTGTGTTTCAGGCCTGATGATAACCTCAGATGGCCCCAGAGGGAGCACTGGAGTGAAAGTAGCCCATCAAAGTTGTTCTCTGGTAAACTAACACGACTGCCTTGTGCTCCTGCCTCTCTCAGGATGTGCTCGCCAGCCTGCTCAGGAGGGAAGGACAGTGGAGAGGTGACTCTGCAGTGAGGTGGTTTTGAAGCAGCTGATGGCTGCAGTGAGGTGGTTTTGAAGCATCAAGTCCTTTTTTGACGGGGGTGGGGATCTGGGTAGTGCCTCTTCATGTCCATTACACACACACAGAGTATAATTTTTAACAAAAATGTGATCATATCATTTCTGCTCTTATGATACTGATATTTTTTACTACTAGTAACATAAAGTAAAAATTTTCCCCAGGACCCAAAATATAGATCACATTAGTTTTTAATAACTGTGGATGGTCTGTTGTATAGATGCATAATCATCAAATTCCTGTTGATGGGCCTTTGAGAACCTTTCCATTTTTTTTTGTCTTTACAAATAACTCAATCGTGAACATCCTAACATATACATCTTTTCTCACATGCCTAATTATTACCATAAAGTAATTCCCCAAACCAGAACTGCTGGGCCAGAAGGTCTGCAGATTTACCTTTTGAAGTACGGTGCCAAATTACCAATACCCCCAATTATTGGTAAGTCTGTACCAATTTACCTGAGGATAATCAACATCAGTCTCTTAATCTTTGCTAATCTCATAGGTGAAAACTAGCTCATTGTTTTCTTTTTTTTTTTTTAATATTTATTTTTGAGAGAGAGACAGAGCACGAACGGGGGGGGGGGGCAGAGAGGGAGACACAGAATCTGAAACAGGCTCCAGGTGCTGAGCTATCAGCACAGAGCCCAACATGGGGCTCGAACTCATAAGCCAAGAGCTCATGACCTCTTAAGCAGAAGTCAGATGCTTAACCGACTGAGCCATGTAAGCACCTTGCTCATTGTTTTCTTAATAACATTTATTAATTTGTAGCCATGCTAAATGCTGTTTGAAATGTTGACATCATGTTTCTTCATTTATTTTTCCTTTTTTGAATTATCTTTTATCCATCCTTTGCCCACTTTTCTCTGGTTTGTGTCTGTTATATTAAAGATAGTAAACCCATTTGATATGTATGATAAAATGTTATTTCCTACTATATCATCTGTGTCTTTCTTTCTCTTTCTCCCTTTTTCTCTGTCTCTTTCTTTCCTTGCCTGCCTGACTTCTAACCAAATCCATCTATCATCTGTTTCTAGTTTCTAGTTTGGGTGTTATCCCTACGAAGTTTCTCTCTAGCCAACTCTACAGAGATTTTCTCCTGAATTTGCTTCCTGTACTTTTTAAAAAAAAGTTTTAATGTTTATTCTCGAGAGAGAGAGAGAGAGAGACAGTATCTGAAATGGGCTCCAGGCTCTGAGCTGTCAGCACAGAGCCTGATACAGGGCTCGAACCCACAAACCATGAGATCATGACCTGAGCCGAAGCCAGACATTTAACCAACTGAGCCACCCATATGCGTGCTTCCTATACTTTTATAAAGTCTCACACTTTCAAATTTTCTAGTAAGCAATGTTAAAAAATACATGCTCTGTCCAACCCACTCCTTATTGTCATATGATTCCCCAGCCACACTGAATTACCTCATACTGAGAAACATTATGAAGAAAATACAGTTTTTACATTAAAAAAAATTTTTGATGTAGCTGCATCAAGGTGGCTGCTTTAATCGTCTTCTCTCCATCAGAAATGCCATCAGAATGTCTATTAGAGTCCGTGGAAACCCTGCCTGTAGACTACAATAGGAGGCAGTGTGCTTTCCACCCCTTGCATGCTAACCTTGGGTAACCTTCCTGGGCATGAGCTATGGACAATGGAAAGTGGACAAAATAAAGTTCTGAACAGCAGCACCCATCTTAGCCATTTTTCTTGCTCACCCCTACCTTACAGACTTCCCGGTTCTGATCTGGATTTACACAGGTTATCCACTCTGCTTTTCCATTCAGCTGTCTTTTGAAAAACAACTTTATTGAGATATAACTTACATACCATAAAATTCACCCATGTTAAATGCACATTGCAATGATTTTTAGTAAATTTACCAAGTTGTACAAGTTTTGTGCAGTCCAGTTTAGAACATTTTCATCACCCCAGTAAGATCCTTCATGTCCATTTATAGTTAATCCCCATTCCCATCCCCAGCCCCAGGCAACCACCAATCTATTTTCTATCTCCATAAAGTTGCCTTTTCTGGACATATCAGATAAATGGAATCCTATACCCCTCTAGTTTTGACATTGCTTCTTACCACCAATGAGAAATTCCAGATTCAACCTCAGCTCTGCAGAAACTGACCAGCCAGACCCAGGTTTGCACAGCTAGTAAATGACAGGGCTCTGACTCAAATCCAAGTCGTGTGATTCCAAATTCTTTCCACTCCCTCCTGTTTTCCTGATCTGAATGCATTTTCAATTTTGAGTGGAAAATTTGGTGATGGCCATTTAGAAAGCCTCAAAGATCACTGGCCTTCTGGGTCAGGACACTGAGTTCTTGACTCTTCTCAGCCACCAGGGGGTGCCCCAAAGATGGATCTTTGAACTGGCTTTTGCTTGTTGCAGCTGGACATCTTAAGAAAGAGAATGTCAGTTGTGACCTGAGCGGGATTTTCTGGGTGGGATTTTTCTTACGAAACGTTTCCTCTCTGGGTGATTGCAAATAACAATGAAGAATAAAAGCTAGAATGTTTTGGTGCACATTGGAAGTTTCTTTTCAGGTTTCTCAGACCAGGATTGCTTTTTTTAATGTAGTAAGAAGGGGAAAATACAGACTTGATTCAGGAAGCTAATTCAGAGTTCTTAAGTTATGATGACCTTGCATAACATATATTGATTAATCATAATATTAAGGGGATGTTGCTAATCTTTTGCACTTTTTAAAAAAATTCTTTTTAATGTTTATTTATTTTTGAGAGTAGAGACAGAATGTGAGCAGGGTAGGGGCAGAGAGAGAGGGAGACACAGAATCCGAGGCAAGCGCCAGGCTCCAAGCTGTCAGCACAGAGCCTGATGCAGGGCTCGAACTCACAAACCGTGAGATCATGACCTGAACTGAAGTCGGATGCTTAACCAACTGAGCCACCCAAGGGCCTCAATCTTTTGCATTTTTACATAACTAAACCAATCCTTTGAGGGAAGGGAAATGGAAACATATTTTTAGGTTGTTGCCCAAATCCAGTATCTGTGTAGCTAGAATTAACCAGATAATAATTCAGTATGACAGGTGAATTTATCTTTTGAGAAATAATTTCACTGTGATAGTTACCTAGCTATCTGGACTAAATAAACATGGCTGAGTGTGGTTGACAATTTTGACTTTTTTTTTTTTTTTTTTTTTTTTTTTTTTGAGAGAGAGAGAGAGATTGAGAGAGCAGGGGAATGGCAGAGAGGGAGACACAGAATCCAAAGCAGGTTCCAGGCTCTGAGCTGTCAGCACAGTGCCTGATACGGGGCTCAAACCCACGAACCATGAAATCACGACCTGAGCTGAAGTCAGATGCTTAACTGACTGAGCCACCCAGGTGCCCCGACAATTTTGACTTTACAAGTTACTCAGCACTGTAGTCTCCAGAATCCAGAGGGCATATGTGCCTCTTGGCCTCCCCCAACTGAATACCTTCTACACCCCTTTCCATTCTGGATGGATAGAGGGATGGATGGATGAGGGCTGCTCAACAACTAGGGTGGAGCTTCTGGGAGCATCTTCAGGGAATCTTAATGATGAATTGTGCTCAGCACCACACCTGCCGTTGTCAAAGTCACTGGAACCAGATGCTTGGTGGTGCTGTGTCCCTGTCTCCTTCATGGACCGCAGGATGGTCAGATATCTGACTGGAGCTGTGGAACCAGCATAGGCCAGAGACAAAAGACATGGGTTTCATGGCTGGCTCTTCCATACCTCTCTGTGTTTCACTTATCCTTTTTGTATCTCATTTGTAAAATCCGTAAAATTAACCACCTTCTACCTTACAGGGTTGTTTCAAAGAATAAACGGTTAGGAAAGAATGCTAGACAAATGCAATGTATGACTATTATTGCACGGGGCCTGTGTGAGAAAGAGAGGAAAGAACCCCAGGCAGAGATTCCAAAACAGAAACAGAAGAAACTCAGAGGGTCACAGGGTGAGGGAGAGGGCGAGGGAGAGAGCGGAGAACATTACAGCTCCACAGGCACTGTCCTTCTTGCAAACCCACTGTGGTACATCAAGACCTCTTTCCCCATCTTTACGCTAAGCCGCCCTTCTCTGAAAAGTAGAAAATAATTCATTCCAGTTTCACGAGATGATTTTACTAGTAATATCATTCAAACATCAGAACTTCAAGAACATTTTTATGCTTATCCAGGAGGATTAATTTGCTTTTAAAATATAAATGTCCCGACCAAATCCCAGGATTGGATGGTTCCAGTTAAAACGTCACATTCACTGAAATGGGAGGTCTGAACTGACTCACCGGAAGCAGAAGCCATGCCTCTTACACCTGGCCTGTACTTGACAACTAAGCCATCTGGGAGAACCCGCCTGAAGTGAGGGCGGTTCTCACTTAACCAGTGACGTTGTTTCTCACTTAACCAGAAAGGTTGGTGCTTAGAATATTCAAAAATAGCAAACCTTCGAATTTCTGTGCATCTAATTATATGCAATTAATTAATATGCTAATTAGGAAACAGCATTCTGACCACCTCAGATGGGTCCCTGCTGCCTATGGGAAGCGCTTGCATTTTCATGACAGGTTTCCATATCCACATGGCAGGCCATTAGAACTTGGGCCACTTCATACTCTCTGACTAGGAAGTATTGTGTCTATAAAAACTGATGAAATTATAATGTTGAAATAGCACTTTTTAAAAGAGTGGTAAAATATATATCAAATTTACCATTTTAACCATTTTGTAAAATGTTTATTCATTTTTGAGAGCGAGCAAGCAGAGAAAGGACAGAGAGAAGGAGGGGGACAGAGGATCCTAAGTGGGCTCCCCACTGTCAGCACAGAGCCTAAACTCAGGGCTCGAACTCACCAACCATGAGGTCATGACCTGAAATGAAGTTGGACACTAAACTGACCGAGCCACCCTGGTGCCCCACCATTTTAATCATTTTTAGGTATACAATGCATTGGCATTAAGTGAACTCACAAGGATGTGTAAACATCATCACTATCCATTTCCAGAACTTTTTTTTTTTTTTATCATCCCAAACAGAATGAAACATTAAACAAGAACTGCCCACACCACCTAAGCCCTGGTAACCATGAAATAGCACTTTTTTTAAAAAAGTTTTTTATGTTAGTCCGGTTAGTTAACATACAGTGTTATATTACTTTCAGGTGTACAATATAGCGACTCAGGTCCATGCATCACCTGATGCTCATCTGGACAAGCGCGCTCCTTAATCCCCATCACCTATTTAACCCATCCCCCCACCCACATCCCTCCAGTTAACCACGCATATTTAGTGTGTCTGAGGTGAGAAAATCATTTCGCAGAAAGGAAAAGTGAAGGAGTCGAAAAATGACAAAACTCCGCAAGAGTTATAGTAGTGAAAATCATAACCTTCCCCATCTTTTCCTAACCCAGAATGAACATCAGAATTGGCCAGGGACATGAAATGTCCTTGCATACAGGAAGTAAAGATGACTCCCAATCGAAGATGTGTCTGCTAAACACTGAGGAAGCTCCACAAAGCAAGAAAGTGGCAGAATCCCGAGAACCCAGAAGGGTCCAGGCCAGGCGGGCAGGCGTGGCCTGCCTGGGGTCAGCGGAGGGGCCAAGGCGGCTCCTCCAAAAACTTCGGTCTCAACGTTTTCCCATAACTACGCATTTAATTACTACTCACAGGGACATCGGTCTCCAATTGAAAATACCTACACAATTACCTCTTAAATAAAATTCAATTTCTCAACCAACCACAATTCTTACGTTTAAAAAGGCATGTATAGAAAAACCTTAATGAAGATGTTAATGATAATAATGATCTAACTTTAATCTGGACTCATGAAGTCTCTTCCTTTATACTTTATTTACAATCTTAGGCACTTACTCTAACTGGCCCCTTTCCGGGACACCACTTCTTCAGAAAGCACATGGATTTCATTGTGAAGAAAATATAGTCACTTAAAGCAAAGCGTTTGTAGGCTCCCTTCCCCTAAGGCATTTTGCTAATGTGTACCAGAACATTCTTGAAAGGAGAAAAAAAGAGAGAAAGAAATGCTTTGTAAAGAAAAGGATCTGCCTGCAGGCATTTCTAGCACAACTGCCTCCTGTTAATCTGCAAACGAGTTAAGAGAACCGGAAACAGTTTGGTGTGTGCAGTGCTTTCTGTAATAACAGTTAACTTTCATTTGAACAGTTAGGACGTGCCAGCCGCTGTGCTACATTCTTCCTGTGGATAATGTCACTTGCTCGGCACACCTACCCGATAAGGTAGGAATCATTTTTATCAATGTTGAGGAAATTGAGGCCTAACAACTTGAAGCAACTAGCCCAGAATCACACAGCAAGTAAGTGGTCTAGCCAGAATTTATTTTAATAATTTTTTAAATGTCTATTTATTTTTGAGAGAGAGAGGGAAACAGGGAGAGAGAAGCACACACACAGAGACAGAAGGCGAGTGGGGGAGAGGCAGAGAGAGAGGGAGACACAGAATTTGAAGCCTGGTCTAGCCAGAATTTGAACCCTAAGTAGTTTGACTCCAAGGGCCTCCCTGAATTAAACTACACTGATTTGACTTATGTAAAATTTCTATAGTATATATACATTTTTACTTATATCTGACAGATGAGAAAACTGGCGTTTAGAGTAGTTCACTGATTGGCCCAAGACTGCAGCTATTTCGTGATTGAGCAAAGAATCAGGCTTGGTGTGCTAGACCCTAAAGCCCTTGTTCTTCCCCTTAAATACTTGTCCCTGAGTTGCTTCCATTCTCTGGGGCCACTTTATTTATATATTTTTAAGTTTTTATTTAAATTCTAGTTAGTTAACATGCAGTGTAATATTAGTTCCAGGTCTACAATATAGTGATTCAACGCTTCCTTACAACACCTATTGCTCATCCCAATAAATGTCCTCCTTAACCCCCATCACCTGTTTAACCCATCCCTCCACCCACCTCCCTTCTGGTAACCAGAGCTCGACCTATTTTATTTTATTTTATTTTATTTTATTTTATTTTATTTTTTCTTCCAAATTTTTATTTAGGTTCTAGTTAGTTAATATATAATGTAATATTGGTTGCAGGAGTAGAATTTAGTGATTCATCACTTACATACACCATCCAGTGTTCATCATAACAGGTGCCCTCCTTAATGTCCATCACCCATTGACCCCATCCCCTCCACCCCCATCATTCAACCCTCAGTTTGTTCTCTACCATTAAGAGTCTCTTATGGTTTGCTCCTCTCTCTTTCCCTTTTTTCCCCTCCGCCTATGTTCATCTGTTTTGTTTCCTAAATTACACATATGAGTAAGTTTATATGGTATTTGTCTTTCTCTGACTTATTTTGCTTAGCATAATATACTCTAGCCCCATCCACTGGTTGCAAATAGCAAGATTTCATTCTTTTTGATGGCTGAGTAATATTGCATATATATATATATATCACATCTTCTTTACCCATTCGTCAGGTGATGGACATTTGAGCTTTTTCCATAGCTTGGCTATTGTTGATCCTGGGGCCACTTTATTTATTTATTTACTTATAATTTTTTTAATGTTTATTTTTGAGAGAGAGACAGATCATGATGGGGGAGGGGCAGAGAGAGAGGGGGACACAGAATCTTAAGCAGGCTCTAGGCTCTGACCTGTAAGCAGAGAACCGGACTCAGGGCTCAAATTCATGAACCACAGATCGTGACCTGAGCCAGAGTTGGATACTTAACCGACTGAGCCACCCAGGTGCCCTGATCCTGGGGCCACTTTAAAAATTGAAGGAAAATTGATGTACAGCAAGAGCAGTGTAGTGGCAACTTACAACCTGCCTGTTTCTCCTGGGAGGGCTCCAGGGTCTGAGAGATCTTGGCACACATTCTTCGTCTCTCCCTGCAGTCTCTTGAATGGCACTTGACAGGAAGTAGGTAATCAAAGTTCAATTACTGATGAGGATGAAAATAATACAAATTGTAGGGTTTGCTCACATGCTATCTGGCTCTAATAGGAACTACCAACTAACAAATGTTGGAGAGTCAGATGAAAGAACACAAAGCATGTGATAATACAGTTACAAGTGTTTTATGGAATGCTCAAGGGCTCTTACCCTTAAACATTTGATTTTTCTCTCAGGAAAAAGCAACTCCAGTGATCTAAACTCTATAATTTAGGACAAGCGCTTTTCTTTACCCTTCGTGAAGTTCTTGCAAACTTGAAGTTATGACTCAACAAGCTTCTCTCCAAACTAAAATGTGATGTCAAATTTGGACTGAGAAAAAATTCTATAAACATATATAAATTTAATTTTTATCCTAGAATGTTAACTCATGTGACTGCTGAGAAAAAGCATGGTTATCATCATCTGAAAATGAACATACTCTCAGTCAGGGAGCTGGTCAACTAATAATTATGGAAAACCTATGTTCAGTGAACATAGTAAACATAGTAAAAATCGTTTACCCTAAGGTAATACCATTTAAACTGAGCCAACTACCCTGGTACAGATGAACAATCAACGCTTATTTATGCTGTTGTTGTTTTTTAATTCTGAGACAGAGAGAGAGAGAGAAAGAGAGTGAAAGAGAGCGCACAAGCAGGGGAGGGGCAGAGAGAGAGGGAGAGAAAGAGGGAGAATCCCAAGCAGTCTCCGTGCTGTCAGTGCAGAACCTGATTCAGGTTTATGATTCAGTCTCATGAACTGTGAGACCATGACCTGAATCAAGAGTTGGATGCTTTACTGACTGAGACATCCAGGTGCCCCTTTTCTTTAATATTTATATTAAGATGTAATTGACATAGCACTGTACTAGTTTCAGGTGTATAGCATAATGATTTGACATATGTATGCATTGCAAAATGTTCACCACACTAAGTCTAATTAACATCCATCACTACACATAGTTATGAATTTCTTTTTCTTGTGATGAGAACTTTTAAGATTTACTCTCTGAGCAACTTTCAAACACACCTTTCAATCGCAACTTTCAAACAGTAGCTTTTGTTTCAGACTGAGATTTGAAGTCCAGGAAGAGGATGTTCAGAAAGCAAGTTGGCTACCCAAAGTAGATGGGTAGTAATTCCAGAACAGGGACCTGCGGAGCCAGAAGCTCAAATTCTCTTTCTTTCTTTCTGTTTCCCAAGGGCAAGAAAAGACAGACAGGGCACTGAAAGCTTAGAACTGGTAGGGCCACTAGAGCTTTCCTCTGAAGATGCAGTAAGCAGACAACAGCTGCAAATATGTCCTTATCAGAAGCTGCTGTAAGGAAATGCTCTCTTCTCCTCACACATTCACCCAAGCCAGCCGTGCTCCACTGCTTCCCCTCCCCCCCGCCCCGCCCCGCCTCATTCAGAGAGCAAGTCCCTCTGGGCTAAGAGGAAAATGAAGAAAACTGGAAGTAGGTCAGAAGACTGCCTCAGCCTATTTGCTCCAAGTAGAGATGTTTTTGTTTCCGGTTCATCTTCATTCTTTCCTGTCTTTCCCTTTTCTGGAGTTTGTGTTCTTGAAACTGCTCACCCAGACCTCACCCATGATGTTTCTTCCTTCTCAGTCTTTCTCTCTGACATGTGTCTGCTCTATTGTGCTGCTCACTGTTCTCTTCGACCACACAGGTGGAATCACAGAACATCTGCCAGAAAGCTCTTTCCCAAACGGGAAGAGGTTCCAAAGGTTGGCCTTTGGAGAGAATGCTTAAGGTCAGTGGTTAGGTTCAGGGTGGGGATGTCAGATTGCTAGAATAGAGAAAGTGGGAATGAGGAGTGGAAAGTTGGGAATAACAGGTTGCTTGGACTCACTGGAGACCACACACGCCCCGGGAGGCAGTGCCCAAGTGAAGTAACTGGAAATGAGAGGGAGTTTTGTGCCTTTTTGGGCAGTTAAGCACAGCGGCGGGGGGAGGGGGGAGGGGGGGAGGGGGCCCGAGTGGAGCTATAGTGACTGCAGCCCAGAGGCCCGGAGGGGCTTTGCAGCTGGAGGCTGAGTCTCTGAATTGCCACCATGGGTCTTAGGGTGATGGAAGCCCTGCTGAGCAAGACCCGAAGTGGCAGTTCTCATGCCTCATCCTGCCCACCGAACGTGCCTGTTTCTTTAGTGTCTGTACATTATATTCACTACTGCCTCATCACTACCCCTCTGATCTTTGCCCTTCTTCATTTTATCGCTCTTTCTCCTGACTTCATCTTCTGCTTTGCTCTGTAGATCCTCTCTCCCTGTAGAGTCCCTGCCTTCCTTATTCGTTATGTTCTGGTGCTTCTGCACACCTTATCTCCAGCCCTGTTTTGTGCCTACATTCTAATTCTCTGACTTGAGCAGCCTCCCAGACCATTGTCTGACAGTCAGCTCTCCCAGCAGAAACTTACATCAGGGGCAACTACAGTTGTACTGAAATAGGGTACCACTCTCTTGTTTCCAACCTCTTAATTCAAGGGATGGATGGGTTTTTTCCAGGTTATGTTCTGGAGGCTTATGGTCCTTTTAACTCAGATCACAATCACTGTATTAGAATTGGCACTTCTCTTAAGTGATTCTTTTTTTTTTTTTTAATTTTTTAAAGTTTATTTTTGAGAGAGAGAGAGAGCATGAGCGAGGGAGGGGGAGGAGAAGAGAGAGAGAGTGAGACACCGAATCTGAAAGAGGCTCCATGCTCTGAGCTGTCAGCACAGAGCCTGACGCAGGGCTTGAACTCTGAATGGCGAGATCATGACCTGAGCCAAAGTCAGAAGCTAAACTGACTGAGCCACCCAGGTGCCCCTCTCTTAAGGGATTCTAATGGCCAGGGAATTGCTGGACACTTGTGTCACTCCCCCTGATGAGGCAGAGGAGAGCCGCTCAGTTCTGGGACCTCTGGGGCTAGTCAAGGTCACTTACCCAGCAATCCCTGCCCACTGTGTTGGTATGAGCGCTTACTTTATTTCTTCAGTCTTCTACTTCTTGACCTCACAGTTGAGGCATTCACGGATTGGTCTCGTTTATCCAAAATTCCCTGGCCCTTTCTTATTTGCCTAACATAGGACTTTGGAATTTCTTTGTCCCTTTATGGCATCATCTCTTTTCTACATAATTCTTTTAGCTACAGAGGTCTAAAAAGATTTCGCAAAATTTCAGTTTGAAGTTTATGTAAGAAATATTGCTTTTAAGACACTGGGAAAAAATCTTCCAGAGTGAAATATTAATTATATCTGATATTTTTCTGGCCTTTGATGTAGAACGAAGACTGTCTTGTTTGCCTGGGACAAACAGTGCTTTCTCTCATCTCCTTTTTTTCTCAATAAACTTGAATTCCCTTGTAGCTTCTTATTTGCCTTAATGTCAGAACATTGGAAATGTTTGTGATTGAAATGCAGGGTCTTTCTGAGACGAGGATGAAGATATTATAATTTTACAACATCTTAGAAAAATAACGGATTACAAGAATAAGAGAAATTGCAGGAATGACATTTATAGGAACATTGAATCCAGGTTGCATGATTTAGTGCATTTTGCTAAAGACTGTGACCAACATTGCAAAGAAACTTATGAGTCGCTGAATTATTTCGATACCAACAGAAATTACCTTGGGAGTCTCTGACACATTAGGATTATTCCGTGTGTTATTTCTCACTAATTATAGGCCTCAACTTTTGCAATTCAAATGCTGTAAGCTTTAATGTGTCATGAACGGAGTAAGCCAAGGAGGACTTGATGCATTTATGAAGTAATGAAATGCTATAGCATTTGTACATTTAAAGAAGTTTTAGAATATTCTTGTTATTATTTATAATAATTAGTATTCTTAGAGTACTTTAGATTTTAGATTATAGGTGGAGTTGAATCCCCTATAAAACTTTCTTACCTTCCTCCACAAAAATAAAAGGTATAATGAATTTGATATTTAACATTCTCATGCATGGTTTACATGTGTATTATAAGTTAATTAATTTTTAAATTATATAATACTGTGTCCCATGTCTTGACATTTTATCTAAATGCAACATACTGTATACATCCTCTTGCAACTTGCATTTTTTTACTCAGTGTTCTGTTAAGATTTAGTCTATTGATTTGTGCAATTTTAGTTTGTTTATTTAAATTTCTCTGTAGTGTTCTTTTGTATGACTAGACTTCAAGTTATTTATCATATTTCCTGTTAATAAATACTTAGATCATTTTGATGTTTCTCACCATTACAAACAATGTTGCAATGAACATTTCTGGACATGTTTTCTTGGCATATTTGAGAGGATTATTTAGGATATGCACCTAGGAGTAGAATTTCTGGATTTTTAGCTTTTCTTTCACTTTACTAGACAACTGTTCTATCAGGGAAACTTTTTAATATGTTTATTTATTTATTTTGAGAGAGAGCGCGAGAGCAGGAGTGGGGGAGGGGCAGAGACAGAGGGAGAGAGAATCCTAAGCAGGCTTCCTGTTAGGGCAGAGCCTGATGTAGGCTTGAACTCACAGACCATGAGATCATGACCTGAGCTGAAATCAGATGATGCTCAGAAATAAGAGAGATGTTCAAAATAAGAGTCAGATGCTTAACTGACTGAGCCACCCAGGTGCCCCAGGAACACTTTTGATTACAGGTTATAAGGAAACTCACTAACAGTTGTTTGAAGAATAAAGATTTAATTACCCAGCTTTGTCAACAAAAGGCCCAGCCACTTTTCATGCTTTCACTCTTGCTACCTTGGTATGATGGCTTTGTTCCCCTTGCTTGTCACTTCATAATCACAGAATGGCTTCTAGAACTCCAGTCATCACAGCCTCATTCCAGTGTTCCAAAAAAAAGAATAGAGTATGTGGAAAATGTGTTTGTTTGGTTTTGCTGTTGTTTCTTAAGGAGGAAAAAACCTTCTTAAGTTTTAGGGGTAGGCTGCTTTTCACTTAGGAGGAGGACATGGGTGAGGAGTTCAGTGACACCTTTACCCCTGCCCCACCCTTGGATACTCTCATGTCCTGAGAACCAGATCTCCCTTTACATTCCATTGGCTAGAATGAGTTTGCAACCCCTTGGTGTCAAGGAAATGGGAAAGCAAGTGTCTGGCAAAGAATATGGGATGGTTATGATCAGCTTAAATCAGATATGATTCATACACTGAGCCTGGGGATGTTACTGCCCTAAATTTTTTAGGGTTTGGTAAACAAGGAAGAAGAGTGAAATGTCTAATGTTTAGGCAATTAATATCCATCCACTTCCAAACTCTGAAAAGATTGTACCGGTTGACATTCCTAAGAGAAGTATCTGAGCATTTTTGTTGGGCCATATCCTTGGCAACACTTGGTAGTTTCTTTTATTTCAGCATTTTTGAGGTATAATTGACCAATAAGATTGTAAGATATTTAAAGTGTACATCATGGTGAGTTGCTATACATTGTGAAAGGATTCCCCTCATCTAGTTAAATTAACATATCCAAAAAAATTAATACATCCATTACCTCACATATTTATCATTGATTGATTGATTGATTGATTGATGAGGACATTTAAGTTCTACTCTCTTAGCAAACTTCAATTACATAATACAGTGTTATCAACTATATTTACCATGAGTTTTTTAAAGTTTTTTAAAAATGTTTATGTATTTTTAGAGACAGAGCATGAGCAGGGGAGGGGCAGAGAGAGAGGGAGAGAGAGAGAATCCCAGGCAGGCTCCAAGCTGTCAGCACAGAGTCTGATGCGGGGCTCTATCCCACGACCATGAGATTATGATCTGAGCCGAAATCAAGAGTTGGACACTCAACTGACTGAGCCACCCATGCGCCCCTTCACCATGTTTTACATTACATTTACATTACATCCTCAGACCTTTTCATCTTACAGGTGAAAGTCTGTACCATTTACCAATCTCTCCCTGTTTCCTTCACTTCCCAGTCCTGCCAACCACTTTCTACTCTCTGTTTCTATGAGTTTTGACTTAAAAAAATTCCTACAAATAAATGATACCACGTAGTATCTGTCTTACTCTGTCTGGCTCATTTCACTTAGCATAATGCCCTCCAGCTTCATTCATGTTGTCACAAATGGCGAGATTTCCTTGTTTCTCATGGATAAATAATATTCCATTGTGTGTATGTATATATATATTAATACAGAAAGCATATATATATATGTGTGTATATATATATATATATATATATATATATATATATATATATGTCTCCACACATCCATTGATGAGCACTTAGGTTGTTTCTATATCTTAGCTATTATGAATAATGCTGCAGTGAACATAGGAGCAGAGATGATCTCTTCAAGATTTTGTTTTCATTTCCTTTCCAGAACTGTGATTACTGGATCATGTGGTATTTCTATTTGTAATTTTTTGAGGAATCTCCATACTATTTTCCATAGTGGCTGCACCAATTTCCACCAACAGTGCACAGGGTTCTGTTTTTACCACATCCTCATCATCACTTGTTATTGTTTGTCTTTTATTATAATGACCATTGTAAACCTGTGTGAGGTGATATCTTATTGCTTTGATTTGCATTTCCCTGAAGATTCATGGTATTGAGCACCTTTTTGTGTACTTGTTGGCCATTTGTATGTCTTCTTTTAAAAAATTATCTGTTCAGGTCCTCAGCCCATTATTTTCACTAGATTATTTATGTTTTTGCTATTAAGTTGTGTGATTTCTTTATATATTTTGGATATTAACCCCTTAACAGTCAACACTTGATATTATCAGCCTTTTTATTGTTTTTCCCAAAATCATGGGTATGAAATGATAATTTTTTTTTAACTTGGGATTTTGAACATTTTGTCATATTGAGTTTTAGTCCACTTGGAATTTATTTTTATCTGTGGCATGTGGTCAGGATTCATTTTATCTGTCCTCTTCCTATAGGGTAATTTGTTTGTTTACTATTGGGATTATGTCCTTGAATATCTGGCTAGAACTCATCTTCAAAAGTATTCAGGCCTGATGTTTCTTTTTGAGATACATGTTATAAACTATATATATGCACACACACACCCACACAAACCCATACTCATATGTATGTATATATAAAATGTTTCTGTACATTATATAGACTGCATATAGATGATACATATGTAGTTTGTATTATTTAAGTTATATTTTTCTAAGAATATGTTCATTCCTTCCAATTTTGAAAACTTAGCATGACATTTTTCATTGCATTTTCAATTTTTTTATCTGCTGCATTTGTGCTTATGCTCCTTTTTCATTATAAACACTCTCATATTGTTTTCTTTTTACTTGGTCAACATTGCCATAAATTTGTTTATATCATTGGTGTTTCCAAAGAAACAGCTTTAGTTTTATTGATTATCTTTGTCGTATCTTTGTTTTCTGTTTTGTTAGTTTCTGCTTGTATCTTTGTTAGCTCCTTCCTCCTGTTTTCTTAGTGTGTATATTTTGTTGATCTTCCTCAAACTTCTCTACCGGGAAATTTAACACATCAATTTTCTGTGTTTTCTTCTAATATGAGCTATAGATTTCCCGAAGAAAAGACTTTCGCTTCCTAGCTTGTGTAATTATTGTTTTTACATATGTATTTTCTTACTCTGTGTATGTGTTATTTTTCCTGTCATGGAAACAATAAGCCCTATATGTTGGGGAACAAAATAAATTCATAGGTAACAGATCCCAACTGAGACAGTGGCATTGCTAGGAGGCAGTATTTGCTTTGAGGTTGCTGATGTTAGGGGCAGCCAGGCTCTCCTGTGTGTCCCTTGGTGTCCCTGCAGAGGGAAAAGGTATGTGGCCGGAGCACATTAGCTTTTATAAGCCAGGGAAACTTCATGTATCTCTTTCATTGGTATAATTCATCAGCACAATTTTATCCTCTTTTCTTTCAGTTACTAGTGCCTTTACACTCCAAGCCTCAGTTATTAAAAAAGAATGAATTATCCCCAATTGATTCCAACTCTGAGGGGAGTCAGAATCTTCTGTGACTCTCTTATCACAAGCATTATAATTCATGCTGTCTTCTCGGGGTTTTCGGCATCAAGTCTTCAAGGAGTTCTTTAGTAGAGGACAACAAGCACATGTTAAACAAGCACCAGGTGGACAACAGGTTGGGGTATAAGGATAATAAGGCATTGCTAAGGGCTGGATTACATCCCCTCAATATTTCTAACCCCCAGTACATCAGACTGTGTCTGGATTTGGAGACAGGATATTTAAAGAGGTGAGTGAAGTTAAATGAGATCACTGAGGGGGGCCCTAAGCCAATCTGACTGATGTCCTTATAAGAAGAGAAGATTAGGACACAGACAACACAGAGGGAAGACCATGTGAAGGCACAGAGAGATGGCCATCTATAAGACAAGGATAGAGTCCTTCAGAAGAAACCAACCCTGCTGACACCTTGATCTTAGACTTCAAGCTTCCAGAGCTGTGAGGAAACAGATTCCTGTTATTTATGTCTCTCAGTCTGTGGTACCTGTCATAGCAACCCTGGCAAACTTATACAGGCAAATTCTCAATGGCGAAGGCGTTTGTATTCAGTAAGGGAAAGGGCATGCTCAGGAATAATTTCAATGCAAGGGCAGAGTATGGGTAACAAGTATTTGAGAAGGATAAAAATGGTGCAAGGAAGGAGAGGTCACTTGTAACTATGGGAATCTGGGACAGTTCTGTGCAAGGGGTGGTCTTTGAGCTCAACCTTACAGATGACATGGGAAAGATGGACATTCCAGGTGGAGGAAACAACATGAGGGAGACCAGAGAAAAGCCCAGAGCTTTTTAGAAGAAAATAGTATCCTGTAACAAGTTCTGTCTCAGTTTAGTTGCAGCCCCCAAAAGTTAGAATCAAAGGAATTGATGACACATATGTCATGACACATATGTTAAGTTTCCAGACCACCTTCATAGGACGTTCAGAGGAGGTGGGCAAAAAAACAGTTTTGCATTTCTTGGCACCTTACACAATTGGAGGATGTACAAAAGATTAGAATTTACATACAAGAGATTATTGTTGGCAAGAGATTAGAAATCTGACAGATAATTTCTTCGGAGAAAGTTGTGGGAGTACTATGGTAGTCTCCCTCCCCTCTGGAAACATTTCCTTTCCTCTTGAGCCAATTAAAAGGGAACTTTAAGGACACTACTCAGAGATGTGGACCTATGCCCATTGGATTCTGTAAGGACAAGAAACTGGTACTGGACCGGTGACTGGAAAATCCTAAAGTCAGGAGTCTGTGACTGGATAATTGTGTAGGGAATGGAGATTGTTGGGACAAAGGGTACTTGAGTGATTATTCCATGGGCTAGAGGTGACCACAAAGGAGAGAGTGTTAGCCTGCCCAAGAGCCTTCTTAAAGCAGGCTGTGACCGTAACAGAAGAAATGGATTCCCATGTCCAAGGGATTGAAGGAGGACGTTGGATGGAGAAAAAGTCATCCCAATCTCAGGAGTAATGGAGGGATATATTCCAGGTAGAGCCTCCATAGATCCATAAATACACTCCAAGGGAAATATCAGCTTTAAACCTCTGCCAGCTGAGGAAACCAGTGCCAGGTCCCCTGCTGCCAGTGAAGGCAGAAACTCTCCTTCTCCCACCCTTGTCTCTCTTGTGTCCCCTTCCATGAGGACCCAGGGTTAGCCCCATGAGCAGAGTACAGAGAGGCATGGTCAGAAGCTCAAATACAGTAAAAAAATGAAGAAGTCAATCATGCCCTCTTTTCCCATAGCATCAGCATGGAGCAGCCTCAATTGGGGAATAGAGGCTTTGAGCGAGATTTGGAGTTCTACTATGTGTGACTCAACAATTCACTGGAATGAGGCTATTATTAGGACTCCTGTTGACCACAGAACTTTTCATTATCCAGGAGTGAGCTGCCTGAAACCTCACTGAGGTTAGTGACGAGTGCCCCAGAGTAGGTGGTATGGGCTATGAGGGGAAAGAACCAGGTTGTCTTCTGATCATGTCCTATGAATCCTGCTCATTCAGTGTAACAGCTATAGTAGTTTAGTTTAGTTTGACATAAGAAGCAAAAAGAGGAACAGTGGAAAATACTGCTCTAAAGGTAGTGAAACCTTTATGTAGGACTTTATATAGGACTGTAATGCTGTCCTAATAGTTTATAATTTATTCTGGAGACAACAGGAGAAATTAAAGATGGGGCAGAAATAGGGGCGCCTGGGTGCCTCTGTTGGTTGAGTGTCCGACTCTTCATTTTGGCTCAGGTCATGCTCCCAGGGTCATGGGATCAAGCTCCACATCAGGAGTGTGGATTTTCCTCTCTCTCTTTTTCCTCTCTCTCTTAAGATTCTCCCTCTCTCTCTCCTTCTGTCCCTCTCCCCACTCATGCTCTCTTTCTCTAAAATAAAAACAATAAAAAATTTTAATAATAAACAAAAAGATGGGACAGAAAGAGAGTAAAGTGATCAGAGCTTCAGATAGGCTAATGTGAAGACAAGCCATGGGGTGCTTAGCAGAGGAATGCAGAGCACCCCACCCCTCACTACCAGATGCCCCAACTCCATGTTTCCAGGACTCACTCATGACCTGTACAGATGGCACCAAAGGGGAAGCTGAAGCCAAATTATAACCCAGAGAATCTCTTTGGCTGATCTTCTATTAGTACCAAAATTGTCTCCATACATAACTAGCCTTGTGTTTTACTTAAAGTACAAAACAGAACTTCAGGTTTGTCAAAAGTGAACACTATATTGTTAAAAAAAAATATATATATATATATACACACACACACACATATACACATATATGTGTGTATGTATATGCACATACATACATATATTTATCTTATATGTATATGTGTGTGAATGTGTTTATCTATATTTAAAAAATGTGTATATATTTTATATATATGAAAAAAATCATAAGGAAAAGCAAAAACGATTAGTTTAAAAGTCAATATAGTTATTACCTCTGGGCGGAAGGAAGGGGACTGCAATTGGGGAGGGAGTGTTAAAGCCATAGTGAGATTGATTGGTAGGACATTAAATATATTAAATATTATTAAATTAAAGTATTAAATATAAGAGGGTAGAGAATCAAGGCCCAAGTATAAGAGTTAATCTTTGAGATAAGCAAGGAAACTTTATCTTTTATAAGTAATGATGGAAATGATGTCTTTTAAAAATTGAGAATGTAGGGGAGAAGATTGAAGAAATTCAATCAGTCATTTCAGTAAAGTGGAGTAAAGGTCATCTGTTGAGGGTCCGGGGAGCAGTGGGTGGTTGGGTGTCAGGCCTTCAGTGTCTGCAACACAGTTGTTGCTCAATAAATGTGTGTTGAATGAATGCTGATTAAGAGTATTTTTTAAAAAATTAGAATAAACACTGTTGGTCATTTGCTAGGAAATAAACCATGAAAGAATATAAGAATAAAAGAACACTTGGACAGCTCTGTAGGTTCAACTGAGGTTAGTAGCATAAATCTATTGTAGTAAAGCCAACTGGCAACCCAAGAGTTCTAGACAAGAGAGAAAATGGTGGGCTTGGGAAGGAAGGAGTAACAAAAGGGAGGCATTCTAGGCGATTAGTAAAGGCATAATAGAAAAGGCCAGTCATGGGATTAGGCTGGCTAAAGATGGAAATGAAGCAAAGAGGAAAATGAAACCAGCCTTAGAGGTTGAGGGACTAAAGTTCCCCTCTACTGAAGTTTCTCTCTTTACTGGCTCTTTCCCAACACCATACAAACTTGCTGTTATTTCTCTCATCTTTAAACAAAACAAAACAAAGCAAAACAAAGCCTACTCTTGACCTCAATTCCACTGCCAGCTACTGCCCCATTTCTCTGCTCTACTTTGCAGCAGATGCCCTTGAAAGAGTCTCCTATACTTACTGTCTTAAATTTCCCTTCTCCCATTCTCTCCAAAACCCATTCCAATGAGGCTTCTTTCTACTGAAGTACTTAAGTCAAGGTCACCAGTGACCTCCATTTTGCTAAATACTGTGATCAATTCCCAATTCTGATTTTACCAGAGCGATTGGCAGCATTAGATATAGCTGATCACTTCCTCCTGCTTAACACAACCTCTTTACTTGGCTTCTAGGGCAGTGAGTGTTTCTCCCACCTTTCTAACTACTCCTTTCTCCCTCCCCTGTGCTAGCCTTCCTCTTCTCCCTGACATGTTAACCTTGGAATATCCTAAAGCTGAATCCTCATTCTTTTTCTCTTCATTATCTATATGCACTCCTTGGCATTGCTATACTGTCTCAAGACTTTAACTGCCACCTATGCCTCCCAAATGTCTATCTCCTGGCCAGAACTATTTCTTGAAATTCAGACTTGTACATCCATCTTTCATTCAACATAATAGATATCTTAAGCTAATTGTCCAGAACAGAACTTCTGATTATCCCTCCCTGCCCTACTCCTGCATCTGTTCCACCCGTAATCTTCCACTTCTCAGTTAATGTCAACTCCATCCTTCCATCTGTTCAATCAAAAAGTCTTGATGTCAACCTTTACTCTTTTTGGATACTGTGCATTCAATCAATTGGCACTTCCTGTAGGTGCTTTCAAAATATATCTGGAAGCCCACCATTTCTCACTACATCCATTACTGGTACTCTGAGCCATCACATTTCACTTACACAATAGAATGGAATACCTAGAATATCTTGTCTTGCTTATACCTGTTTACTTCCCATCATCTTCCCCCACCTCAATCTATTCTCAACATATTCTCAGCAATCTATTCTCAAAGTGGTCCTATTGAAGGTGCGTTAGATAGTGGGGTGCCTGGGTTGAGTGTTCGACTCTTGATTTCGCTCAGCTCATGATCTCACAGTCATGGGATCGAGCCCCATGTTGGGCTTGTGTCAGGCTCTGCACTGACAGCACAGAGCCTACTTGGAATTCTCTCCCTCCCAATCTCTCTGCCCTGCCCCATTGTGTTCTCTCTCTCTCAAAAATAAATAAATAAACTTAAAATAAAAAGTATATTAGATCTTGACATTCTTCTGTTCTAAAACCTCCAATAGCTTTCCAACACTCAGAGTAAAAACCAAAGTCCCTCCAATGACCTATGACATCTTCCACAGTATGTCTCAAATTACTCCACTGAGTAATACTAATACTGAGTAATACTAACACTTTACTAATACTAATACTTTACCACTCCCTCTGCTTTTGATTTTACTGTACTTCTTGTTTTTTTTTTTAAGTTGATTTATTTTGAGAGAGAGAGAGTGCACATGAGAAGGAAGGGACAGAGAGAGAGAGAAAGAATCTCAAGCAGGTTCTGTGCTGTCAGCACCGAGCATAATGTGGGGCTTAATCTCATGAACTGTGAGATCATGACCTGAGCCAAAAATCAACATTAGAATGCTTAACCAACTGAGCCACCCAGGCACGCCTGCATTTCTTGTTATTCCTACAACACACTTGTCTCGTTCCTTACTTTGGACCTTTGCTACGGCTGTTCCAAGGTCTCAAATGTTCTTGTAGATCTCACAAGGCTGACTCCCTTACTGCATCCATGTCTTTGTTCAAATGTCAATATTTGATTTAAAATCACACCAGTGGTACACTGGTAAATGTTTATCAGATGCTCTTCTGGAAAAAAAGAAGCTGAACTATGTCTCCTTTGCACATTTTCATGGTGCAAATTTTCAGCAATTTCAAGTTAACCAATGTGATGTCACTGAATTGATGTAGCTGAATGTGGCTTTGGCAAAGAGAAGCCACATCAGCTCTTAAGAGCTGGTGCAAGATAATTGCAACACCATAGTGAATGCAACCCTCTCTCCCTGCCACTCCTTGATCCCTCTTAGTGTGCCCTATTTTTTCCAGAGCACATATCACCTTCTCACATAACATGTTACTCATTATTATGTCTACTGTTTATTATCTACCTGGGGATACCATACTCCCCGGGGATTCTTGTGAGCCTCATTCATTGATGTCTTGTCAGAACAATGCCTAAGACACAGGAGGCTATTAATACACTTTTGAATGAATGGACTTCCTAATGTGGGAGTATAGTGCAAATATGGCATTGATTGACTAGGAGAATATACAGGGCAGAGAGCAGTGGTCAGACTTGATGATAGGAGTATTCAGGACAGGTGTGGTCATGGTAAGGAAGGGCTAAAATGGAATGAAATGGAATTGATGCCTTTGGATGTGAGGTTAGGAAGTTCTGAACAGCTATCACCTTCCTGTAGTTTTATTTTTCTTTTTGAGAGAGAGAAAGGGCACAAGTGAGTGAGGGGTAGAGAGGGAGAGGGACAGAGGGAGAGAGAGAAGCAGAGCTTGTGCAAAGCGGGGTTTGAATTCACTCGATATGGGACTTGAACTCATGAACCATGAGATCATGACCTGAGCCAAAGTCAGATGCTTAATAACCGAGCCACCCAGGCGCCCTACCTTCATTTAGTTTTAGAACCAATCTCTTTTCTTGGCAGTAAATCTGGAAACGTGGTTAGAAACTTCAGGGCTTTTTGAGATTGAATATCAGCCTGCTTGTTTTGAAGCTCTAAATTTAACTTAAAGAACATTATTTCAGAATATATCATTATTATCAGTTTGAATAAAAAGAATAATGTGCATTGAAAATGAACAAAGGGAATTTATAGGTGTGCACTTACTAGAGAGAGAGAATTCTTCATAGTTTTGGGAAATTCTTTGCTGTCACTTGTCTTTGAATAATCTGCCCTTGAGACTTACTTTTAACAGTGAACATGGTAATGTGACACATTCTTCACATCCTGATCCAGGGCCTTGAACATCTGGATTTTTCTCCTCTTGCAAATGTATTCTTCTTACAATTTAGCAATTACATTTACACTGGAGCTTCTAATAAAACTTTTTTCCTCATGTACCACAGAAATCCATTTCTTCTCCATATTTTCAGTGACATAGGACAATGCCAACAAGTGTGTGGTTTCTATGAGTTCTAAGCCTAACGAGCAATTAATTGCCCTGCCTTTCTGAAACTCAATGTTATACTGTTCTCACACTTGGAGATAATCAGCCTCTGCCTACATTGCCCTTGATTTGAAAGGTACTTAGCCTATTAACAGCAGTCTCAACGTCTTTGTAGGCATGTTTCCGAGGGGAAGTTGTTCTCATTTATTCAGTTTCTTCAAAGGATATCATTCATGAATGACATAAAGGTTGAGTGCCATTTAATATTCTCCTTTGATGTATTGTTGGCTTGACTGTTTGGATACAGGACAGTCAGGATAGAAAATGTTGATGTTCTGTTTACTTAATTTTATCTACTGAAAATTTTTAAAAGTTTCATACCCAATGTAAATTTCCAAAATCAGAAAGGAAGACCAGAACACAGATGATAAATGTAAGTGCTGATTCTTGGCACCCACAGTGAGTGCAAGCCTGCATAAGCATCTCCAGAAGGACAGTGTATTGGAGATCTCCTGAAGAATCATTTTCTGCAGCTGTTTATTTTGGCCTTGTGAGAGCTTTGGCATGCAGAGTGTGGGTTGCGGTGGGGTAGCTGCTGTCAGCAATGTGGCTGCTATGAATTCCCTCCCTGACTTGGAATTCTCCTCGCCCAGAGCCGGTCCATGGCAAGAGGCAGGTCTGAGCGGGTTACCCTCTGCCCTTTGCCCCAATGGCTGCCAGATGTTTCCATGTTGCTCACTGCCCGACTCACTTGTCCCTAACCCACTAGCTACCTGATGGTTGCTCACGAGATTTTCATCTCCAAGGCGGGCCTCTGCTGGCCTGAGCCATGCTGATGAGACCCAGACCACAACTTCAGTTCTGTCCCCTGGCCGGTTGCCAGCCCAGTACATGTCATTGTCACATTATGGACCAAACCACAGATATCACTGGATCAGTCCAAATGAATTCCTCCACACTCTTTTCTGGAGAACAAGCAAACAAAACTTTAAGGTCCTTGCTTTAATGATAATTTCAGTCAACAAATATTAATTTGAATACCTCATTCTGGCATCTACCCTTCTGAGGCTTATGTGGGGAGTCAGGAAATCCATAGAAAAAAAAATCCAACAAAAGAGAAGTTGTACAGAGTGCTGAACGTTACAAAGAAAACATGGTGAGGAGCATAAATCTGAGAGAATAAGTCTCCTCAGGGAGCATAAAGATGGTAGCCAGGGGTTCAATTAGAATACAGTATCCCCACATTTAAATGTTATGTGCTCCCAGAAGCCAAGAATTACAGCACTTTTTGATACGGTGAAATCCTACTGCACACATACGTCAGGCTTTCGTTCATGAAAACAGTCACGTGAGAAGATGGAAATGGTAAGAGGTAGAATGTAAGTTTTAAATTAGGATGAGCCAGAGGAACTAAATTCTAAAGGGAAACATAAATATGGAAAAGCACAGCTTCAGGTTAGGAATTCTAATGGCTTCAAGCCCCACCTTTCCCTCCCAGTGAGGTGAATGTAAGCGTGCATGCAACCGACGGAGGCGGGACTGTCCCATCTCTGTGTGGACACAGACTGTGCATGATGTCTGCTGGCTCCCAGAAGGTGTCCTGCTCACAGCCCCAGGCTGCTCTCCAGCATCAGTGCTCCTGCTTGTGTCACTTGACTGTTACACTCAGACACTGGAGCCAGGAGTGTCCTCCCAGGACAATCAGTCCAGAGGCTGACCAGTGGTCTGTGAAGCAGCCCAGGTGATAAGCTCTATACCAAGGATGATGATAAGATGAGTTTGTCAGTCAGATTCACTCTTGTGCTCTCTTGCTGGAATTAAAACTAGGAAATATGGTAGCAGGAGAAAAAGCAAGAAAGCAGAGGCCAAGAAAGAGGCTGAGGCACACTAATGCTGAGCACTGGAGGGAAGACCATCCTTCTTCAGCTGCTGAAGGAACTAGCAGGAACTAGCAATATCTCCCCCTTACAACTCCCTTTTCTCCCTCTAGCCTTTCAGTGGCTCTGGCTGACTCCAGCTGCCAATATCCGTGTCTCTGAGTCTAAAGGCCTTATTTGCAGAATCTATAGCAGTCTAGAAATACCAGGAAATTAGCACCTCTCAGGAACACCTTCAATTGATGGCTCCCAGGAGTTGATATATAAATACTACCCCAGGTCCTTTGCTCCTGGGGTAGGACACATCCGGGTTTCTGTTTCGCACCATTTCCTCCAGCTTCCCTGCCAGATGAAGCTTCAGTCACCCACTGTCATAGTAGCTCAATCAGACATCCTTTATTGCCTGCCTACTACTCTATTCTCTTCCCTAGTATTTCCTCCCAAATAAAGTATTTGCATATGAATTCTTTCTCAGACTCTGCTTCCCTCAGGAGGCAAGAAGATGACTTTTAGACACTGAAGCAATTTGAATCTTGAACACCAGTTGCCAAATCACTCCTGGGTGGCTGTGCCTGGAGTCTTGGAGCTTTTTTCTTTTACCAGCTATGTCCTTACTCAGTAAGTGGCCATTACTAGTGACCAAAAGAACCTCAGTTCTCAAGACAGGAAATAGGTGTTTAGGTAAGGAAGAAATTTAGTGGGTTCTATCTTACAGATAGACTCATATCCTTTAGGAATATTTTTGGTAAATATTTGTTTCATGCTAGGATGTTCTGTCAAAGCAAAGGCTGATTTCTAGTCAAAATATTTAATTGGGTCTTCAAAACTTCCTATCTCTGTGAAGTGTCCGTGATTGACTGCCAGGTGAACACTGACACCGTTAAAGATAGGAAGTGACTATTCCAGTACAATCTGTTCATGACACTGTTTTGGAAAATGTTAGTAACCTATGATATTGAGGGAAATTTTTTGGAGTAATACATCATTGGTTGTAGAATTCTTATCTCTGATATATTCCACTTAAAGAAGGCTGGAAGACCGAGTGCTTATATTATATTCATTCTGAAGAGAAAATGTTTCTCCACAACTTGAATCTAGACCAATTTGTGTGTGTGTGTGTGTGTGTGTGTGTGTGTGTGTCTGTATTTGGTGATTACATTATGATACATTCATATCATAACACATTGTGTTCAGGATATCAAAAAAATGCAAAAGACCTTAAAATGTGTAAAAGTAACTGCTGAGTGTCCTGTGTAGCACACTCTTCCACATTATGTCCATCTTCCATTATCTCTGAGACATTTTGTACTCTAAGTTGTAGGAAATAATAATAATGCAAATTATTGTTGTCTGTAAACATGCAAATGAACAGTGGCAGGTGCCATTGGTTATTGCCCTGCAGACTGCCAGTTTTGCAGGCAAGTAAAATTCATTTCTGCATCTCAGCATTATTTGTTTTTATTTTATAATAACATGAGAGTTGTTATTTTACCCCTTAAAAAATTGTCCTTCACAAGGAGATGTAGGTAAAGGAAAAAAAACAAAAGCAAGTTTTACATTGGCATGAATTATGTAATGAAGCTACAGAAGAGTCGGGGTCTTGTCTGGAAATTATTGGGATGTGGTTTCAGAGCCAGAGGAACATCTTTAGGGTGAAGACTCCTCATATGGAGCTAAGCATACAGGCTTTGAAAGTAAGCAGACATAGGTCCAAATTCAGATTCCACAATTTACTAGCTATGTGGATTTGTGTAAAACTCTTAACACCCCTAAACATCAGTTTTCCCATTACTAAAACAGCAGTATCTTAGGCCACTTGAAGGATTTAATGAATTGGTTCATGTTACACCCTTCGTGGTACCTACACGTATGAGTATGTGGTAACACTAGCTATGACAAAATATATCCCCATGTGAATTTTCAGAATGTTACAAGAATAAAGTAGTTGAGAGTAGGTGTGGGAATCACTTCCTGGGCCAGAGCCAACCAGGGCCAGTCATGGTCAGAGGCAAGCTGTGAGCGACGGGTAGTGCTGCAGGCGGTGGGCTGGACAGAGGGAAGTCAGCAATTACCAAATGACCAGTTGAGAGGCTTTGGAGGAAAAGGAAGTAGCCAGTGTCCTTCCTTACTCTACAGAGGCCAGGGCTGGAGTTCTCACACAAACTGCAAGGTCTGTAAGAGCCAGATTCAGAAGTTGGGCAGAGAAACCACATAGAGTAGAGAACTGAAAAAGTCTGCAGTTGGGTTTTGGCATCAAGTCTGAGGTCTTACCGGAGAGGCCAGGAGAGCAAAAGGTGTGAACTAGGAAGCGGGGCTTGCAGGTAGAACTGGAGAGTTCATGGCGTCAGAGTCAAGGGAGTCTTCTCAGTCCCTGTCTACTCACACCAAGGTGGGTGGCAAGCCCTCCAACCTTTCACTGTAAACTGTGAATGTTGGACTTTGATTCCCTGAGGCCCCCCCGAGCCCAAAGATCAGTGAGAGTGGCATGTGTGCACACAAACATAAATGTGTATGCACACACACATGCACACACCTGTGCACATACAGAGCTTCTGAAGGTATCAGCAAGAGGCAGCCATGACGCAAATTATACCTGATGGGAGCAGCAGCAGCAGCAGCAGCAGCAGCTGAGTTTTAAACCCAGAATCAGGGTTTAAGTAGCTTGATTTCCTCTCCTCACAGTTTTGTGAGGAAGTACAGATTTCTCACAAAAGAGGAAGGTGTGAACGTATAAACAGGAGGCATATTATTGGAAAAAATGGCCTAGAAGTACCCAGAACACCATCACTGTTTCGCTACTGGGAGCCTTTTTCACTAGATGTATCTACTTGATTGCTTCTCCTTTATCTTAATTTTTTTTCTCTGATAGTAGGGTTGGAAAATTCATATAGCATACAGCAATGCATATACCTTCCAAAACATAGTTTTCTGTATAGCTGGTCAAATCCTCCTCCCTCACTTCTTTGGATAAAGGTGAGATGAGGGGCACCTGGGTGGCTCAGTCGGTTAAGCGTCTGACTTCAGCTCAGGTCATGATCTCACCGCTCCTAGGTTCGAGCCCCACATCGAGCTCTGTGCTGACAGCTCAGAGCCTGGAGCCTACTTCGGATTCTGTGTCTCCCTCTCTCTCTGCCCCTCCCCCACTCACACTCTATCTCTCTCTCAAAAACAAATAAATGTTAAAAAAAAAAAAAAAAAGGTGAGATGGGAACTCCCATCTGGCCAGTTAAATATATACTCTAATTGCTTTTAATGATCCAACTTGCTCTTTTACATATCAATACTGCATCTTTTAGATTTCTTTCCCAATTCCTGCTCTTCCCAAAGCAGTAACTATGATCAGATATGGATATGACTTTGTGGATTGGAAGAGGGCCTTGGGCCCATAGATGGAGATCTCTTGGGCTTTTAGACTTCACAAAGTCTTCCAGGTGTCCCTCCGGTCACAGGGCTCCATCGGTATCTGCAGCTGAAGCCTGAGGCTGCTGATCTGTGGCCTGTTCCCTTGGCTTGGCAGGGCCTGGTAGTCTTCACCTGCAGGCTGGATCTCACCTCTGCTCATGCTCCTACTGTGAACCCCTTTGTGTCTTAGCTGAGTTCTGCATTTGGCCTTTGGCTTATGTGATCCATGCCATGGCCTCTGTGCAGAAGTGGCCTTGCCATTTCTTCTGTGGTCATCATGGCAGTTACCTTTCAGCTACTGAGGAGGAGAGGGGCCTCAGGAGCACTAATCAGAGCACCCTCCCTGAATGTAGGTGCCTGCTGTTTGCTTGGGGCCATCCTGTGTGTCTCCTTCCAGAGCTCCAACGGGGGAGTGGGGGCATAAGATCCCCCTGCTTTCTGTTTTCCCTCAACTATAGCACCTGCTTCTTTGGAATTTTGTTTGACGAGAAGTCAGAACATACTTTACTAAGTGTTTGGTTTCTGGACTTCCATCTTTCTCTCCTTCCTTCTCTCCACTGGACTGGATGGAGTGGATCTTCCACTTCTCTTTAGTGTTGGTTTGGAATTTCTCTTATGTTATTGCCTTCTTCCCTAGAGCAGCAAGTCTTGCCCCTGCTTCTCTTCTTCTGACTTTAGAAGGAACTCCACCTTCTGAACCAGCCAAATGTTAACTGGGAGCTACAGACCCCTGAGGCCATAGTCTGTAATTAACATCACAAAAATGTGTCCCTGCATTCATTCATCTAATCATCTGGACATACTGGACACCTCTGCATGTGAGCACAAGGCTGATATAAGAGACACAAACAGGAGAAAGACTCAGTCTCTGCTCTCAGTGAGCTCTGTAGCCTGGTAGAGGAGGCAGACATAAAAATGAATAATCATGATCCAATAGAGGTAGTTCTAGAGTCAGGACAAGAAGATGCAATAGGGCACCCAGGAAGGGGTGGGTAACCCTGTGTCGATCTGAGTGGTTCTGGGAAGGCCCAGAGAAGATGACAGTTTAGAGGGACTAACAGGGACTCACCACTGAGAAAAGAAGGAGTGTAATCCCCAATCCCCCCACAGGTTCAGTAGACAAGGCTGGAAAGAAAGTGCTGGGCTGGAGAAGAGCAAGGGTGGGAGGTGGGGTAGGAGGAAATGGTGGGGGAAGGGGATCTGGTACCAGTTTATGAGTTTGAGGCTGAATACTTTGGACTTAATCACATGGGTAGTAGTTTTCTGTGGGAGTGACATGGTGCATAACACAGATCTGTGCCTGCTTTGGAAGCACATTTGGGGAAGGGACATCATGTTGCGTTTGCTCCTGAGCCTGTTCCACACCACAGTTCCTTCTCTTGCTACTCTCCTTCTTCCTACTGCTACCCATGACCTTGCTGCTGGTCACTGCCTGGAGCACCAGGATTACTGTGCTATTTGACACAATGATGCTACTTCTACCTTGTCATCAGCTGAGAGATGAATGTGGGTGTCACACTCTTTTTATTTCCCTCAACACTGTCATGGAGGCTGTAAAGACCTATCTGACTATTGAAGGTTTAGGGTAATGGAGAAGGTTGACATTAGAGCAAGAAATCTACTTGGAGTCAAAATAAGATCTGCAATTCTTAGTGCCAGCAACCTCTGAAAGCTGATTAAAAGTGTTAGTACCCACCCACAAAGTCTCCACTCTGTGATATCACTATTTAGTAATGCTTTCTGGAACCGTTTCTGACCACAGGGCTGAGTACACTCTAAGAGAATGTCAGAGTTAACATCAGTGTGCTAGGAGCTCACATATATGGGGAAATTAGAGCCCAGTGTGGCTATTAGACCCTGGATGAAGAGGTAGCATGCTAACGAAAAAACAGTTTTCTAGAAACAAAGACCAAGACACGGTGCTGCCAGGAGAAATAAAAAAGCAGAGCCATTTTCTAAGGTGTCTCAGAAATAATTGCCTGTTTGCTGTAGAATTTTATTTCAAAGCAGAATTTGTTTTATTTGTTCTGTTGGCAGAACTAAAGGCATTTATTTCAAGCAGCTCTTACCATTGTTGGTGAACCTTTCTCAGCAGCAGAAGTCCACACTGGGGATTAGGCAAGGATAAGGGTAAGGAATTCATTTAGGGCATAAAAGTGTAGGACTTAGATGACAAACTTAGGAAATATAAACTGTAATAACGAGTTTTTAAAGGTTTTCAAACAAAGCCTACAAATACAGTCAATTCTCATTGTTTGTGGCAGTTATGTTCTAGAAGTCTCCAGTAACACTGAACTGGTGAATACTAAACCAGTCCTTCTAGGGGAAATTCGGGGTTGTGGGTCTGGTCACAGTGTATTTGTCAGCCGCTCAATACATAACTTTGTTTAGTGTGTGTTTCTGTAAAAGACACCTTATTTTGTTGGTTCAGAACATTGAACACATAGCCAGCACTGTAATTCATGCCTGAATGAAGCTTATCTAACTCATCTATTTTCTCTACAAGGCACATCACAGCCCTCTTATGTTTAGGAATGCTACAAAGCTCTTCAGCACTACACACAGGGACCATTTTAAACAGTGAAATCACCTACATAAAGCACAAAAATGTAAAAACCATGGCACTAAATACATTGCAAAAAGGGTACCCATGAGCCTTGACCTCGGCTGGGAACATGCATGTCAAGTGACTCAGATTTTTGACCACTCTGCACATGTTCATGACTGTCTATGAGAGCACTGGGAGCGCTGGTTTGGGGGGTATAAGTAAATTTTAGCCATTGGGCAAATTTGCAAATACAGACTCTGGGAACACTAGCGATCAACTACATGAGCTTTGTGTTTGTTTGCTTTTTTAAAGTTTTTAATTATTTAAGTAATCTCTACATCCAATGTGGGGCTTGAAGTCATGACCCCGAGATCAAGAGTCACATGCTCTTCTCACTGAGCCGGCCCCAAACTTTGTTTCAAAAGAGAAATTCTGCTGGCAGTGTCAGGAAAAACCTAAAGAAAGTATCACTTTAGGCAGACTATTCCATATGTGATATGTTGTTTGGGACATAGGTGAAAGAAAGAAAAGAAACCCCTTGGAAGGCTCCCACATAGTCCTGAAAATTATTTCAATGCTAATCAAAACCTAACAGGAAAAATTATTAAAGAAAAATGTATCAATAACAAGAAAGGTTTATTCAATGTAAAACTGTAAGTCTAATTCTGGGAATCTACCCAAAGGAGACAATTTAAAACATGGGAAAAGTATATACTGAAGACGTTTGCCACAACATTATTTATAATCGGAGGAAAAAATGTAAACAAACCTAAATATTTAACAAAAGGGTTATGGTTAAGTAAATCATTATGGATATATACCAGACAGCATATTATATAGTTATTTGAAATACTCATTAAAGATACTCTACACTCCGGCTCACACCCACTAGGGTGGCTACAATGAAAAAAAAATTGAGAAAATAACAAGTGTTGGCGAAGATGTGGAGAAATTGGAACCCTTGCGCACCATTGGTGGAAATGTACAATGGTGCAGTTATTACGGAAAACAGTATAGAAGTTCCTTAAAAAAAGTAAAAATAGAATTACTATATGCTCTAGCAATTCCACTTCTGGTTATATCCCCAAAAGAATTAAAAGCAGAGTCTTGAGATATTTGTACACCCACATTCACAGCAGCATTATTCACAATGGCCAAAGGGTGGAAACAATCCAAGTGTCCATCAACAGTGAATGGATAAAGAAAATGTGGTATGTAAATAAAAAGGAAGGAAATTCGGACACTTGAAACAATACGGATGTACCTGGAGGATGTCATGCTAAGTGAAATAAGCCAGCTACAAAAAGACACTGCATGATTCCACTTACATGGGGTACTTAGAGTAGTTAAATTTATAGACAGGAGGGCGGGAGGAATAGGACACTGTCGCTTACTGGTGTAGAGTTCCAGTTTTGTAAGATGAAGAGTTCTGGAAACTGGTTGCACAACAGCGTGGATGTGCTTACACCACTGAAATGTACACTTAAAAATGGTTAAGATGGTAAATTTTACATTATGTGTATGTAGCACAGTTATGAAAAGGAATACTATAGAGTAACATAAAAAACATCAAAGAGCTAACATTAAGTCTAAAAAGCAGAATAAAACATTATTAATATAGTTTGATAACAATTAGCAGAAATCTATGCAAATGAAAAAATGAGATGAAAAAATTCAAATGATTAATATGATTATGAGTATGGTAGGATACTGGATTTTTTCTATTTTAAAAAATAAAAATACATTTATTAAAAGTGAACTTGAGGAGCACCTGGGTGGCTCAGTTGATTAGGCAGCCAACTTTGGCTCAGGTCATGATCTAATGGTTCATGAGTTCAAGCCCTGCGTTGGGCTCTTGCTGACAGCTCAGAGCCTGGGGCTTGCTTCAGATTCTGTGCCTCCCTCTCTCTCTGCCCCTCCCCCACGTCCCTCTGTCTCTCTCTCAAAAATAAACATTAAAATTTTTTTTAAGAACTTGATAGTAAAAATATGATTTGATTAAAAAGTTAAGGAACATTTTTGTTCAATGTTCTTTCTATGTACGTTAATTTTAGATTTCTGTTGAAATAGATGGCAAGAATTATTCTGTGGTTTTACTTTTTAAAAACTCCTAGTACTTGAAATATAATCAATAAAAAGTGTGCTTAAAATACTCACATGGCTTAAAAAAGAAAAAATTTCTCTAGTCACAATAAATGGATGTCTAAGTCACTTGAAAAGCACCCTAAGGTTTTTTTTTTCTTTTAAGAAGAAAATGAACAAATGAAGGAATGAGCAAGCGAATAAGGGAAACTTGCCAATCCTGCTTTCTTCAAAAGAAATGGATTGCCACATGGAAAGTAAAGATGACAGACCTCAGTCACTACAGCTGTAGCAAGATAAAAAATGAATATTAATGATTGATTTCAAATTAGCCCGCTCTTTTTTCTTTTGCCCAAGGCTGATGCTATAAGGAATATCGAGTCTCAAGAGATTACTGAGTTTAGGTGGCTATAATTCATCTAATCGCCATTCAAAAGAAAAAAAAGTCCCTGTTCTGTTCAGTTTTATGAGATTTAATGTTTTTAGCATTCTAATTGTGTTTGTGCACTCCAGTGATGAAACAGATTTTTTTCCCAGACTGCTTTCCATCTGGTTGTTTTGTAACCATAAACAAATTACATTAGAACTAATTTTTGAAAAACCAAAACTCCCATTTTCTATTCTGCTTAATGTAGGTGAGTACTTGAATAAAATCGATTATTTTCTGACTTTCCTAGTGCACATTTACTATTTAGTTGTGCGGGTGTGTTTGAATCCATCTATCTATAAATCTGCAACTGCCAGTACACATACATGCACATCTATGTAAATAGATGTATGTATAATATACACAGGTGTATACATATATTGGAATATATGTGTGTGTGTATATATATATATATATAACTGATATATACAGATATATACATATACACATGCACAAATCTCCAGTTTTTCTCTTTTATATGCCCTTTAGAGATTTTCTGTTATAGTCTTTCAGACTATTATAATTTTAGGACTTGGCTTGCAACCTCAGGTGTGTGGCAAGAGGCTGACCTCATCGTCCCAGGAAGATGGAGTTTGTTTTGACTGTGTCAGGAAGGAAAGAGTTTTGTAACTGTGTCCTGGAAAACTCAGTGAGCATGTCTGACGCACTGAAACTGCATGGAGCACATGCTGGTGTGTTGATCCCAGGGAAGCCAGGAAGGGCGATGCCTTCCACATGGTCTCTGCCCTGTGGGTTGAGCCCGAGTGCAGCGCGCCTCAGGAAGGAGCCACAAGCCAAACGCCTCCCTGTTGGACCTGCTGTCAGTAAAGTGCAGTCATGCACTCCACTGGCATGGAGGGTTGGTGTGCAGCCTTCTCTGTTCCTTCTAAATCTGCTCACACTAGCCTGAAAATCTTCTTTAAGGAAGGATGTCCTAGAGACCGGGGATTGTCTTGTGTCCATAAGCAGCCCAGGTCAGTGCTCCACGATGCCAGTTGGGGACCCCATGGAGATGTCCCTCCTTCTGCTCTCAGTGATGGCTGGGTGCTGCCTGGTCCCCTCCAGCTGCTGCTTCCAGAATTCTGAGCACTTCTGCTGCCTGGGTAGTTTTGCACTTTAGCATTCCTAGATAAAGATCCGATTAGGTGGATGGTTGTGGCAAGCAGGGCTCCGGATGGTCTGGGGAGGCTATTCTGGGTCCTGTTTGTACCTATGTGTTAACTACTAAGATATTATGGAGTCAGTGGGAAGAGCAGGATGAAGGCGAAGAGAGGGGTGAAGGAGGGGAAAAGAAAAAGCTTCCGTCTGTCCCTCTTTAAACTCAGTGAAACATGTATGCTACCCTTAGGTTTCTTTTGAATTGGGATGCTATTTTTGTGGTCACTAGAAAAAAGAATAGCAGACCTTGATGATATCCTTGGCTTGCAATGCTTTTAGAGAGTCTCTCCTCCTGTCTGCTTCAGAATCTGGCTCCATCAAGCATCCTCTTCACATCTTCAATTCCTTTGAATTTCCAGGCTTCCTTTCTCTAGTGACTAGCCTGTCAATTCACGCAAGAATCTCTTAGCCAAAGGAAAACATTCACTTGAACTTGTCCTACCCTCTGTCAAGTGCCCCACTGCCCCTTCCTTTTTATGCATCTTCTTAAAAGTATGGTTACACACACTATCCTTCACTTCACATTTGCTCAGGGCATAACAGTCTGTCTTCTGAGCTTATCATTTTTGGAACTGCTCACCAAAGCAGTTCACCAATTATTCACCAAAGCCATCTAATTTTCAATCCATGAGACTTTATTCATTCTTCATCTAGCTGGACCTTTTTGCTGCCAGGGACACCAGAGTGTAAATCATATTTGGGCAGAGATTTTGTTGCTTTGTTCACTGCTGTATCCACAGCATTCTGGAACAGTGCCTGGCATGGAGTAGGAGCTCAATGATATTAGTGGAATGAATGAATGGAGACTTGTTCAAGAGTCCACCCCTAGGCTTCGGTGACTTGGCACCCTCCTGGTTCTCAGCTCGGGTCATTCTTTTCAGCCTCCTTCACGAACATCCTTTCTGTCAACATCCCTCTGTTCTGCTGTTCCTGAGTTTCTTATTTATCTGCATCTCCTCTCATTCTATATCCTTTCTCTGAGTAATCTCATTAGCATATCGAGGACTCCCAAATTAGATCTTCAGCCATGACCTCTCCTTTGAATTTCAGGCTCAAATGTCTGAATATCTCTCAGTCATCTTTCTTTTGCATCCTAGAAGTGCCTTGAAACCAACTTTTCTAACACTGAGCCTTCAGTCTCATTCCCCAGATCTGCTTCTTTTGAGCTCTCATTTGGTAGCACCTTGTCACCAGAGCTAGAGTGACTGAGTAACTGAGGTCTTAAATATGAGCCTCTGCTTAGAATTTGACAAGTCTTGTTTGTATCAGGCCAACTGGAAGGGTGGGTCTGCTTCAGAGACCTGTTCACACAAAGGATTACAAGTCCCCTTGGGAAAGGACTCTTATCAAGGGAGAGATGTATGGGCAGATTAGACTGGCTTGGGATTGCTGAGTTTGGGAAACCTAATGGTCAACTTTGATTCTCTTTCTCCCTTATGTAGTCCTACAGGACAGATGAAGAAACTATCTCATCATAAGTGCATAAGACATTATATTGAGGGACCATATTAAGTACGTACAATCTTCAACTTATGCCAACTTGCCTCTTAAAAGTTTAAAAACATGTGTCTCCTTGTCCTGACCATTTACTTACCTATATACCCTCAGGCCCATTCCCAGCCTGCCTTCTATTGGGGCAGGAAAGTACATCCCCTTTCAACTGGGAGGTTTGGCAGTGGGAGGTGCCGTTAGACGCTGGAAGGTAGGAGGAGGGGAGAAGCCAGTGTAGTTCTCTTGCTCCATCTTGCTCTGCCTCTGCTAGCATTTGCCCCACAACAGCTCTGCCCTGCCTGTCCCAGCTTGCAGCAGCCAACCCAGCTATAGCTCTGTCTCCCAGCAGATGGCCCAGCTTCTGGCTCTGGCTACTCCACCTCTTCTCTTTGTCTTCCAGCCTGGGGGTGACAGTGACTTGTGCTTTTGCTAGCTTCCATATGGTATTATTGTCCTTTCTTAGGCTTTCCATCATTTTCATCACTAGATAATCAATTCACTGTATTTGTTTCCTTCTCTTTGAAAGATCTAGGGTCATTTCTGCTTCTCTGACTGGATCCTAACTACCACTGCCCCTTACACTTCCCATCCTCCTCCTCACTCCTTATTCAGACCCTGGTCATCCCTCACCTATACCTCTGTGTCATTGTCTCCTCTCTCATTTTCCTGCCTGCAGTCCTCTCTCCTTTAAGTTACCTTCCTCAAATCTGCCACAGTGATATGTCTGGAATATAAATATGATCTCACCACTGCCATGCTTACAATTCCTTTTGTGATTCCATGTACAGTCAGGAAAAATTCCAGATCTGTGCTCCCCCGTAGGGTATCTGCTAGCTACATGTGGCTATTGAACACTTGGAACGTTGCCCATCAAAACTGGAATGTGCATAAATGTAAAACACTCAGCAGGTTTTGAACATTTAGTACAAAAAGAAAACAAACCAAACCAATTTATCATCTATTGCTTTTAATACTGATTACATATTGAAATGATAAAATTTTGGATACATTGAGTTTAATATATTATTGAAATTAATTTTATCTGTCTCTTTTTGCTGTTTTTTTGACATGACTATTACAAAATGTAAAAATACATACGTGGCTTGCATTTTATTTCTTTTGGGCAGGACTGCTCTAGACTATTAGAACAGTGGATAAGACCCCTCGGAGTCACACACGTGCTTACCTCTCTAGCCTCACTGCATACCACACTCTGCTTTTCACTTTAGGCTCTAGGAAACACAGAGTCAGGGGCATACTAGTAGTCCTGAGCCCCCAGTGCCTGCACCCCCCTCCCAGATCACTTAGTGTCACACTCCAACCACCAGGGCTTGTGCTTCCCCCCATCCACAGCCTCATCCCACCAAGAAGAGGAAAGGAATGTTGAGAAGGATCCAAGACAAACAGCTGAGGTGCCGGGAGGCTTGAAAATGTGAGACATTAGAAATTCTTGCTTCCTCCTGTATGATCTTTCTGGGTTCTGCCCTTTTCCTTTGATTCCTCCTTTGGGTGAGTTGTTAATGCTCTTAATCCCTCATGTATCCTGGGACTGGTGGAGCGTGAGAACCCAGATCCTCCCTTCTCTTGTCTCCCCTTAAAGCAGGGCTACAAACTCAAGTGCATGGTCATGCATAGCTCATCCTCTACAAACACTACCTAGTAGCCCCATGGCTAATAAAATGGCCTTGCCCAGGGTCTGTCCTGTGACTATGGCTCTCGGTTGGTAGTCTACAGTGGCAGATGGTTGAAAGATAGGATTCGAGATGTTGATCCTGAGGATGGAGAAACACAGCTAATGCACACTATGCTGTATCTGAGCTCTGGGACTTTGTTCATGTGTCCTCTGCCCCTCTCCTACTCTTCCTTCTCCCTGCTGACCCCACTTGTTCTCAAGGATACATTTCAGATGTGCTTCTGGGAAAACCTTCCTGTCCCTACATCTAACTCCAGTGTTGGATTTATTGCATCTTATTTTCCTGATCAGTTATTATGTCTCTCCCCCTCTTTGAACTGTGAGTTTCAATAGTGGCAACCATATTTTGGTCATCTTTGATCCCAGTGCCTGGCTATAGAAGATGATCAATTAATATTACATGAGTAAATGAATAAATATATGGTTGGAAGGATGAGTGAGTGATGGATGCTTCTCTGAGGTTCTTCACAGCATCTGACACAATGCCATACACATATTTTTGGATCAATAAATAATATCATTTGACTGACTGAAAGTTGAATTCCAAGATACACTCATTAAACTAAGCTACAGAACCAAAATAAAAACCAGATTGCTGGTCTAGCTGCCAGTACTTTTGTATGTCAGGAATGTCCCCAGATTTGGATTTAGTTTAAGACCAGTTTAGGGGTAGACCCAGACAAATGTGGAAGAGGCAGATTGGTAGAGTGAAAAGCTGCCAGGGTTCCAGCAAAACAAACAGCTTATCAGAAGACAACTCTTTCTTACACAGTTTACACACTTCTCAATTAAGGATTATGTTCATTATTGTCATTGTCTCGTATGTCTTGAAATTAATACTAGTGTACCTGAAGGTTTATTGGCTTTAAAGAAGGAAGCCTGAATCATTGTTAATGTCTGAAAGCTCATGCTTTCCTGAGCAAGTCATTTATTCTCTGAATCTATTTGTTATCTGAAGTCTGGGAGAAATAATACTCACTCTGCCTGTTTCACCAGGTTTGGTGAGAATCAAGTTGGATTTGATATATCAAGAGCTTTGGAAACTATATATTGTTATATAAATGTTGGGAATTAAAAATATCTCTCACATTATTTCTTAATTCCTCATGGGGTTTGGAAAGGAATAGTGGAGTAAGATTATAATTCGATAGAAACATTTGCAAATTCAAGTATGTGTTATCTCAGGCTACTTATCCAAACTGTTCTTTAATACATATTAACCTTAAATGCTATTTTTATTGGATGAAGTTTCAAAATACTTTAGTTATAAAAAAAATCTGTACATAGAACCCAATCTTTCTGTTATGCTGGCAGTCTCAATTAAATGTCCTGACTATGTGTTTTAATTCTGGTCTTGTTTTTTCTATAAATAAGATAGTCTATAGGGAAGCTGAAGAAGGAATAGGAAATACTTTTGCTGACATACAAACTCACGCATGTGTGTGTGTAAACTGGTCATTATTGAATTGAGCACTTCATTTGTTTATTTGTTTATATTTGTTCAACATTCTCTTTTTCCATTGTTCTTATATTTATTTCATCAAATTTTAAGAATATTGTTGAAATTAAAGCTTGGAGGAGGCTGAATAATGACCCCTAAAGATATCATGTCCTAATCTCTGGAACCTGTAAATGTTGCCTTAAATGGAAAAGGGATATTTGTGGCTATGATTAAATAAAGGATTTTGAGATAAACAAATTATCCTGGATTGACCAAGAGGACCGTAAAACGCAATCACAAGTATTCTTATAAAGGATTTTTGGGAGAGAAGTTTGACATGCAGAAGAGAAGACAATGTGACCAGGGAGGCAGGGATTAGAGTGACATGGCCATTAGCCTGAGGATGCTGGCCTCCATGAGAAGCTGGAAGCAGCAAAGAACAGATTGCCCCCAGAACCTCCAAAGCCAGCAGCAATGCTGACACCTTGATTTTGGCCCACTGAAATTGATTTTGGATTTCTGGCCTCCAAAACTGTGAGAGAATGAATTGCTATTCTCTGAAGTCACCAAGTTTGTAAAGAGTTGTTACAGTGGCGTTAAGAAATACTAACTCCTCATGGGATTTAGGAAGAAGGGCACTTAGAACTAGTTATGAGAACTAGTTACAGATTCATAATTCCCAGCCTCTTCTTTTAAGATTTAATAAAAATGTATTAATTGAGCCATGTAAGATTCCTGGTCTGGTGCTAGGTGAAATAAGGAATATATCAAAGAAGTAAGAGACACTGCCTCTTCCCTGGTGGAGATTGTCATTTAGTTGAAAGATCAAAACAAATAGATTAAAACTCTTAGCTCATAATTTAAGACAGTGGCGAAATCAAGGGATAAATTCTTCAGCATCCAGTCCCAGGTGGTGTGAACAAAATAAGCAGAGGTAAGAACCAGGATGAGCAAAACAGGTCATAGGCAGAGAGACCGCCCATGGGATAGAAAGCTTATGAGGGGAGAAAGTAAGAAGTTCAATGGTTGGGAAGGTTTGTTTTTTTTTTTTTCCAAAGGAAAAATTAAGGAGTGGAATATTAGCTTGATGTTAGAGGAAGAAGGGAGATTTTGGCTATTTGGACTGGAGTCAAATGATAAAAACTGTATCAAGGAAAGGCTCGTTTTTCTGATGAAACAAATTGCACATTCTAGTTGGTCAGTCTGTTATCCCTTAATGGGTGCAAGATGACATTATATTTTAGAATAAGTTTTTTTCTGAAAATTTTTCTTGAGAAATGTTTGGGACAGCTGTGGTTTTGCTTGGAATAATTGGAAATACTCTTGAGATGCCAGAAACAGGAGGCTCAAATCCTCTTCATACTCCCAATTAGATGTAACTGATATATTCCCAGATCTTATCAGCTAAAAAACAAGAACCTTCATCTTTTAATATCCAAATTGCAATGAAGCCTCATTTCATGGACTACAAGAAATTCATTTCTCTACTGATTACCTCTCTAGTGTTTTCTGGACATCTTGGAGGAAGAAAGTGTGTAATCTGCTGAATCCTGGCTCTCTGGCACTCCACAAATCCTCCAGTTCAACTTGGGTCTGGCTTCCTCGGGCTGCTCGACTTCCGCGTGACTGTTAATCTGAACAGAGACTCTCATTGCTCTCTCTAGTCCTCACAGCCCAGCAAAGACCAAGCAGTGGTGGGGATAAACAGATATCCAGCACAGAGTAACAGGCACTGCTGCTAGAAGGGTGTTCCTATGGATCATGAGCCCAAATCAGTCTCAGCAAGAGGCACTAAAGGAAACTTCTATTAGGCTTCAACGTGGAGGGGGCTGCTTCCTCCAAAGAGCATACCCAAACAGCTTCTTATATTGGAGTATGGTCTCAGGAAAAGAAATTCCTTCCCTCCTCTATCTTAGGCCAACTCACTCCCACATCAGGATGGCTGACAGTGGGAATATCGATTTCAAGTTACAATTTCTTCAGTTTAATGATGATTTCATAAATAATGTGTGGATTTTTGTTCCATATGATGGTTAATTTTATGTGTCAATTTGACGGGGCTAAGGGATGCCCAGATGGCCGATAAAATATTATTTCTGGATGTGTCTGTATGGGTGTCTCCAGAAGAGATCAGCATTTGAATTAGTAGACTTAGTAAAGAAGATAGCCTTCATCTGTGTGAATGGGGATCATCCAATCCATTGAGGGCTTGAACAGAACAAAAAAGCCAGAAAGGACAAATTTGCTGTCTCTATTCTTGAGCTTAGACATCCATCTTCTCCTGCCATTGGAGATCTGTACTTCTGGTTCTTGGGTTTTCAGACTCAGACTAAGACTTACACCATCACCCCCCTGATTTTTAGGCCTTTGGACTCAGACTAATCATACCAATGAGTTTCCTGTTTCTTCAACTTATGGACAGTAAATTGATTGGGAATTCTTGGCTTCTATAATCCTGTGAGCCAATTCCTATAATAAATTTCCATATATATACACACATACACACACACACAACTTATTGGTTTTGTTTCTCTGGAAAACCACGACTAATACAGTACTTATTTGTAATAAATAAATGGTCCATTCTACTAATTATTTTCAGTGAAAGGAAATGTGTTACAGAGACAGATAATTGGTGGCAGTTTTAATTAGTATTCCTCCAGCTTTCAAGAATAAATTAAAACCCTGTCTCCACCATACTCCATTACATATTTATTGAACTTTAAATGCAATTCAACAGCCTCCACCAATCAGACTTCACAAAATGAACTCCACCTTCTATCTCTCCTCTATTTGATCTTCCACTACATCTTCCTGTCTTTATTCTAAGCATTACTTTACCCATTCATCCATTTGGGGAGATATTCAGTGTCAGCAGAAGATAGTGATCTCTTAGTGATATTCCTCAATTATCTTCTTTCTCAAAAGCACTTAGGGAAAGAGAAAATGAGAACAGGGATATGGAATCAATGTTGAAGATATGCATTGTAATTGGAGAAAGGATGGGAGGGTGAAATACTGATGAAGGTCAGGAGCAGGGAGAAATTCCAAGTCTGGGACTGTGAGAAAAAATGAAAGTAGAGCAGTGGGAGACAAAGAGCCATCAATGGTATTGATGACTGTGAAGTGAACCAGAGGTGAGAAGGGAGAGGATGACAGTCCATGTTGAGGGCATGCAAGCAGGAGGGTTGACCTCATTTCTCTATCATTCTTACATGGTGCAATCTTTATATGCCTTGTAAATTCTCAGGATTAAGTAATCTTAAGGATGTAGTCCCAACAGAATAATCATACTTTTCAAAACCCAATTATAAATTAGATTTGGGCTCAGTTGTTTTTATAAGAAAACGTGGCAAATGTTACCATAATCCTCTGTCCAAGGCTATACAAATGACTTGATGTAGGAAGCTCTTATTTGTTTCCAGGGAGAAAATGATCCATAGCAGGTCAAACCATCTGGGTCACCCAAAACTAAACTCCAGGGATGGCTTTGTTTTTTTTATTTGCTAACAGGATATTTCCAGAATGGATGGACGTTGAATCTGGAACAGAGGTGGCCTTGAAGCCACTACAGAGATGGCAAAATGTCCAGTACTATACTGGGCATTATGAAGAAAAATAAAGAGGGAAATATGTTTTAAGCCAGCTAAGCAACAAGTTGAAAGCATGTTTATGGAAGACTGCTTCTTAATCACAATCTCTGATTATGATTTATAGCTCAAATTTAACATGAAAATTAATATGACTAGAATCAGCATTGTTTACATATAAGTTTCTGTTTGAACAGACTTCCAGAGTACATAGGAAATATGATCAAAATGTACATATTTTATAAGTTCAAAAATCATGACATTCTTGAGTCTGTTTCTAACTGGATGGGAGTTTGTTTGTTTTTTGTTTTTTGTTTGTTGTTTAAATCAAGAATACTGAGTCCAAAGTAGTTGCTTCAAAATCTAAGTATGTCTGATATGGACTTCATGTCTTTATCTTCTTCTTCTACACTAACACCATTGTTGTTGTCATTGTCATCATCATCATCATAATCACCATCACCACAACCACCCACCATCAGCAAACACTCATAAAGTGTCTACATGTTTCTAGCACTGGACTGGAAAATGGGAAATCAAAGGGCTATATGGCACAGTTCCTTCTTTTAGAGGGCTTAGGACGAATCCGAGAGGGCAAACACAAAGTAACAGTAAAATACAGAAGCAAAATGTATACAGGTCAGGAACAGTTAGGTTATTCTGGAGAAACAAATACCCCCACATTTTGGAGGATTATAACAACAAAGGGGATTTCTCAGTCCTTCTATGTGGCCATCACAGATTGGCATGGGGCTTTGCTCCTTGTAGTCACTCAGGAATCCAGGCTAATGAGGGAACCTTTCTGATACTGGTTTTATTATAATCATTGAAGCAGGAGAAAGGGAGGGTGATGAATCACCCAATGGTTCTTAGAGCTTCCTCCTAAGTGTTACATAGTCAATTCTGCTCATGTGTCATTGTCTAAAGCAAGTCATGTTCATACCTGACTTCAAGGGGGTGGGAAAGTTTGATTCTACCATATGCTAGGAGAACTACATATATCTGGTGGGCAACACAAATGCTTACCACAAAATGCACATATTAGGAGTCAAATAAGTTGCGTGGACTGACTAAATCTTTTTAGAGGATGAAAATTTAGATGATTTATGAAAAAATAAAAATAAAACAATATCACCTCACACCCATCAAGATGGCTACTACAAGAAAATAGCAAGTGTTGAAGAGGATGTGGAGAAATTGGAACTCTTGTGCACTGGTGGTGAGGATGTAAAATGGTGCAACCATTATGGAAAATGGTATGATGGTTTCTCAAAAAGTTAAAAATAAAATTATCATTTGACTTAGTAATTCCATTTTGGGGTATAGCCCAAAATATGGAACATGGATCCAAAGGTTATTTATATACCATGTTCATGGCAGCTTTATTCACAGTAGCCAAGTGGTGGAAGCAGCCAAGGTGTCCATCTATGGGTGAATGGATAAATAAATGTGGTATATATATATATATATATATATATATATATGTGTGGTGTATATATATATATATATGAAAAATGGACCATTTTTCAGCCTTAAAAGGGAAGCAAATTCTGACACATGCTAAAATCTGGGTGAAATTTGAGGATGTTATGTTACGTGAAATAAGCCAGTCACCAAAAGACAAATACTGTACAATTCCACTTACGTGAAATACCTAGAGTAGCTAAATTCATAGAGATAGAAAGTAGAAAGGCAGTTGCCAGGGCCTGAAGGGGAGAGGAAAGAGGAATTTATTGTTTAATAGGTACAAAGTTTTGGTTTTGCAAGATGAAGAGCTCTGGAAATGGATGATGGCCATGGCTGCACAATGTGAATGTGCCTAATGCCACTGAACTATGCACTTTAAAATAATTAAGATGACAAATTTTACATTAAATGTATTTTACTGCAATTACAAATAATTTTAAAATGCAAACAAAAAACAACAAAAAGAAATTTTAAAACTTCCACATTTTGTAAAATCAAAAGCCATTTATTTTTTTCCTCAGTTTGAGGCATTTCATTTTATATTTTATATTAGAGAGTAATTCTCTAATGTGATGCTTACACATTCCCCACTGTCCAAACCCTGATGGCTCTGCCTGCTGCTACATTCCAAGAGTTCCTATCCTAATTAACATTTCAGTCTAATAAGATTTTCTGGCTCCTAAAGTGTGATCTATCAATTGTTGGCATATTTTGGGATATGGCCAGGCATAACCCAGTTTACTATAGTGGAACAGGCAGCCTAGGAGGGGGTGGGGCACAAGCATCAGGGAACAAGTGCCAAGAAGAAATGCAGTCAGAAAACAGGTAGCAGGGCAGGGCTACTCCATAGAGCAGGAATGAATAGTGGGATGATTCATTACAACAAAGTTGCAGGGTGTCACAATGTGGAATTCTGGCAGGTGGTGGAATTCTTGGGTTCAACAAGAACTTAGGTAGGGATATTGGAGAAGTTTGTTAGCAGTGCCTGGTTTAGATTGTTCCTAGAAGGGAGATTGACCAGAGTATGACAGAGCTTCAAGCCTCAAGTGAAGAGAATTTAGCAGGTTGGAAAGGCAAAATTCTCAGCACTCAGAATCTTTGTTATATCTTGCCACAGAGATGGTCCAGAAAGAGTGACTGAGCCTAACTTCTAGAATTTTAAACTGAAGTTTATACCCCTCTTGCATCACATCAGGATTGACTAAGAGCTGAGCAGGGCATGGTTAGGGCCATGAGGACTGGGGTGGTGTGGGGGCTACCTAACTAGTCAATGATGACTCATGATAAAATGGAATCATCCATTCTAGAGACATTGAGCTTTGGGGGCTGTTAGTATTCTCATCAGCTTCTCAAATATGACACAGAAGTCTTGGCAAAACATCTATCCCTAGTATTCCTCTGGTGTAACTGACAAATGCTGTATCATGCTAACTGGCCTCATAGAGAGAAAGATCCTGAATAAAGAGAAACTATTGGCCCTAGTGAGCAGACACAATCAGAAACAGAATTTTCTATATATGTATATATGTATACATTCAATTTATATACATATATATGTATATCTATATATATATGTATATAATCCATTTCAAGTCTGTTGGGAGTGTGCACAAAACCTGGGACTTTACAGCAAAAAGAAAGCAGCTATAAACCAGTAAAAAAAATCTACATGCTGTCCTTCAAGTGCTTTGGTTAAGTACTTGCAGTGGATGTTGTGCTGTTCAGAGTCTCTGGACTGGGCAGTGCTGGCATTTTATCAAGGAGGAAACTAAGGATGGGGAGCTTAAGTTTTTTTCTCAAGACCTCTTGTCCAGGTGATGGTTGTTCTGGGTAGAATCTAAACATGAAGGGGATAAAGAGAATTAGAGGATCCAGATAGGTCTCAGCACAAGAGAGATTTGTAACCATGTGGTGATGGATGCTAACCAGACTTAATTGTGGTGATCATTTCACAATATATACCACATTGGATCATTATGTTGTATGTATAACTAATATAATGTTATATGAAACTAATATAATATGTTAATTTTATCTGTTACAAAAAGGAGACAACCACATTTACCAGTATATATTCATAGTCTGGCTAAAGGGAGATTATAATGTAAAATACTAATAAAGGTGGGACGTAGGTGGCTCAGTTATTTAAACGTCAGACTCTTGATTTCGGCTCTGGTCATGATATTACAGTTTGTGAGATCAAGTCCCTTATTGGGCTCTGTGCTGACAGTGCAGAGCCTGCTTGGGAATCTCTTGCTCTCCCTGTCTCTCTCTCTGCCCCTCCCCCACTCTCTATCTCAAAATAAATAAATAAACATTTAAGGCCAAAAAACCTAATAAAGGCATTTACTTCTAAATTTTTTTAGAAAGGGGAGTGGAAAAAACAAAAAAGAAAAAAGAAAAAGAAAAAGAAGGAAAAAAAAGTGGGGGAGTGGAGAAGAAGGTCCAGGTCTAGTCCAACAGGAGCCCATACAGTACTCATCACCACCTAGGAAAATCTCTGCTGCAGAATTGTAGCCAAGTGGTCTCCTAGCTTGGGCTTGGAGGCTGAGATGTAATGACTGCCTTTATTCTCTAAAACAAACAAACAAACAAACAAACAGGTAAAGTGACAATTTGAAGGGGAACTGAATTTCATGATGTTTGCTGAGGTGTGGGAGGAAGAACCTGCCCTTCAAGGAAGTCCACTCTCCTCAGCATCCCAGTTACCCTCCCTAACCTCCAGGGCTCAGCTGCTATCTGGTCTCAGTGGCTCTGCAGGTTGGCCCCTGGCACCACTGTTGGCAGCCAGACCTCAGCTCATTCTTCCTTTCCCAGGCTGAGGACAATGCCAAGTGCCAGGGCCAGGCTTGGAAGAGGAGAAAGCAAGTATTTTTTCCTTATTTAATTTTTTTAACATTTATTTATTATTTTTAAGAGACAGAGAGACAGAACAAGTTGGGGAGGGGCAGAGAGAGAGAGGGAGATACAGAATCCTAAGCAGGCTTCAAGCTCCAAGCTGTCAGCAGAGCCCCACACGAACTGTGAGATCATGACCCGAGCGAAGTTGGTGGCATAACTGACTGAGCCACCCAGGCACCCCAGAAAGCAGGTATTTTAAATCAACTCTGGATTCAGAAATTCAGCTCTAATTCATAGTTTGTTATAGTTGACAGAGAATATATCTGTATTAGTTTCCAATTGCTGCTGTAACAAATCACTACAAACTTAGTGGCTGAAAACAACACACATTTATTATCTTACAGTCCTAGAGGTTAGAAGTCTGAAAGGGTCTCACTGGGCTAAAATCAAAGTGCTGGCAGGATTGTTTTTCTTTCTGGAGCTTGGAGGGGAGAATCTGTTTTCTTGCTTTGTCCAGTTTCTAGAGACTGCCCCCATTCATTGGCTTGTGGCTCTCTTCCATCTTCTAAGTGAACAATGGCTAATGGAGTTTTTCTTGCATGCTGTCTACTTTATCCATATTAGCATATTAATCAAAATTGTTTTAGATTCTCAGTCCAATAATTCCAATATCCCTGCCACTTCTGGCTTTGATGCTTGATTTGTCTCTTTAAACTGTGTGTTTGGTCTTTGGTATGCCTTGTCATTTTGTGGTGTTCATCATGTACTGGGTGAAAGGAACTGCTGTAAATAGACCTTCAGTAATGTGGTGGTCAGGTGTGGGGGATGGGGAAGCATTCCACACTCCCGTGATCAGTTAGTTCTCAGTCTTCTGGTGAGCCTGTGTGTGCCTCTGGACAGTGAGCTCACAAGTGTGTCTCAGTTTTGGTCTCCCCCCGCTCCTCTTAGGTGAGAAGGGATGGCTAAAGTGGGCTAGAATTGGGCATTTCCTTTCCTGGGTCAGTTAGGCTCTGAGAATACCCCAGCTAGCTAAGCTCTAGTTAACTAGTTCCCCCTGAGGGCAGGCCTTGTTAAAGAACAGAGTGCTCTGGTGTATTTCCAAATGGTTCCTTTCCCTCTCCACTGGCCAGAGGCATGAGAGGATGTTTCTTCCATATTTACTGAGGGAGCCTAATGGAGTTCCTGGAGGTAAGTCTCACACTGCTTTGGGCAGGTTGTTTGACCCTGGCATGGGTTCCCACAGCGGTCTCCTGTCTTGAGTCCCTGCTCAGCGAAGCTCTGATGTAGGCACATGGGCCTGTCTCTCTGACCTTGTGGGCAGTGGCTTGTCCTGGGTCCTCTTTCTCTTATGGATCTAAGAAGAGTTGTTGATTTCCCAGTCTGTTCAGCTTGTTGTTGTTGTTGTTGTTGTTGTTGTTGTTGTTAGGATGGAGTGGCAACTTCCAAGTTCCTTGCTTGCAAAACTAGAGACAGGAAGTCTCTATGAGCCTTCCTTACATTGAATCACTCTGACTCTGACTCTGCCCTCCTGCCTCCCTCTTTTACTTATAAGGACCTTTGTGATTGCATTGGTCCTAACCAAATGGTCCAGGACCTTCTCCCCATTACAAGATCTGTTGATTAGCAACCTTGATTCCCTCTGCAAGCTTAATTTACCCTTGCCACATAACATAGCCAACAGATTCACAGGTTTCAGGGACAAGGATATGGACATTTTGGGAAGGGGCATTAATCTGCTTACCACAAGACCCTTTGTCAAAACTTTTTTGGGGAGAGAAGGGAGGGGGACAGGAAACACTGGGGTATTGTGAAGAGAGAAACCAGGGAATCTCAAAGCATCAGGCCAATTATCCCCATTTCCTGAACCCCACAATGCCTCCACAATACTCTCTAAAGAACTGTTGTTCCTTCTGTCCTTGTCTCTCGGTTCACCCCAGGAAAACTGAAATTTCATGTTTGAGGAGGAGTGGGTTTCTCATTATACACAGACACAGTGTGTGTTGAAGGAAAATGAAGGCAAGGGCCTTCTCCCCAGGGCCAGTGGATAGTGCTTCCAAATCAGTAGTTTTCAAAGTACAAGTTTCAGTCCTCTGCTAATGACAGTAATGAGGCCTGAGATCAGTTTAGAGGTTGAAGAACAGCAAGAGAGAGGGAGAGAGAAGGAAAAAGAGAGAGGGAGGAAGAGAGAGAAGGAGAGAGGGATGGAGGAGGGCGGGAGGAAGAAGGGATGGACGGAAGGACAGAAGTAAGGAAGACAGAAATGAAGATTATCAGGGTGCCCCACATGTTCTAGGATAGTTTCCGTTATATCTGTGCACATGCACTGGCTTATGGTGTAAAATGCATGTTAACAGTGAAACCGTCTGAAGTCTAGGGGCGCACACGGCAGCCGCAGACGTTTGCATGGAGAGGCTTCCCTTGCAGAGGAGTCACCCCTGATCACTACTGAGCAAAGCAAGCAAATCTGCTGGTCTGTGCGGAAACTGTGCAAAAGGACTTTAGGGGACTAAGGAGGCCAAAGGGATGGGAATGTGGAGAAAGGAGATTAGAAGAGGGAGAGGGGCACCTGGGTGGCTCAGTCGGTTAAGTGTCGGACTTTGGCTCAGGTCACAATCTCACGGTTTGTGCGTTCAAACCCCACGTCGGGCTCTGTGTTGACTTTGCGAAGCCTGCTTAGGATTCTCTCTCTCCCCCGCTCCTCTCTGCCTCTCCCCAACTCGCGTGCACACTCCAGCTCTCTCTCTCTCTCAAAATAAATAAATTAATTAAAAATTAAAAAAAGAACAGAAGAGGAGAGATGGGAGTTCAAAGGAAAAAGAGAAAGTGTAATGAAATTAAGAACGTTAGTCCAGTTAGATAAGAACAGAAAAAGGGTAGCCTCAAAAGAAACCATCTGGGAAGATAAGCCCACACTCACATGCCTTCCTGGGTGAAAGAACAAAAAAGAGAAACCTCATAAACCCGAATCCAAACCACCCTGTGCTCAGTATCCCCTCTTCCGGAGGCTGCAGAGCCAGACCTCAGTTCCCGTGCCCATGTAGGTGCCTGCGGCAAGAGCACATGCCCCACCGCTGGCTGGCCTTGTTGGCAATGCTGTTGTCACCTCCAGCTGTGTCACCTGCACCTGTGCAGTGAAATCAGAGCAGGAGGAAGTGAAAATGACAGGGGACCTGGTCTGAGTGATGGGCGGTAGGCCACCCAACACCCACAGGTGGTTTCTGTTTGCTGGACAGCCAACGTCGACCCAAATGATCAACTCACCACCAGCTTAAGTGCAACTGCTATTAAGCACTGTTAGATGCAGACCAGGTCCCATTAATTCTGTTACATTTTGGAGGAAACTGGGTCTTAGAGGGTGCTAGATATTATGCGGGAGCAGTAGGCAGCAGGCTGTGACTCTAGCCATCCTCTGACCTCTTTGTAGGGCTCTTGCTACAATAAGGACTTCTGCCCTTCACGAACGAACTTTTCAGGGGCACTTGGGTGGCTCAGTTGGTTAAGCATCTGATAATTCATTTTGGCTCAGGTCATGATCTCACACTTCATGAAATCAACCTGAGTGCGGAGCCTGCTTGGAATTCTGTCTCCTTCTCTCTCTGCCCCCCTACTCTCTCAAAATAAATAAATAAACTTTAAAAAAAACCCACAAACTTTTCAAGGACCCATGCCTATCACCCATGGAAATTGTATTTATGCCATTTATGCCTCAGACCTCCATGTCTCCATCCCCTATAAGGTCCCTACTCTGAGGTTTGGACACGTGGATCTTTGGGAGTGCAGTGTGTAGGTTATGTTTCATGGAGACTGGGGAGCGCAAAAAAATGTCTTTCTCCACTAATCAGGGTTCCAGAATGGACTTGGTGGAAAAATGAAGGCAGCCCTCTCTTCCCAAGATTTAAGTAGAACTTAGGTCTCCTTCCTCCCCCTAAACATGGAATGCTTAAAAAGAAAGGAAAACATGATTGTCATTTCACTCCTATGCAAAAATTTACAAACAGCCCTTTAAGTACTATATTCACATCCATTTTTTATTTCCCTGGTGTAACTATAATGACAGTTTACTAGTCACTATTGTTCTTCCTAGCATTTTTCCCACTTTTTTTTTTCTCCTTATGTCCTCAAGCAGCCACACCTGCCTGGGAACTGGAAGATCCTAACTGAGGGTAGCAATGGATCTGACATGAAAACTCTGGAAAAGACAGCCACTCCACTGGATGCCTGGGAACTGGATGGGGACTCTGGAATCCTGCTCACCTGACCATTGAAACATCCTTAAGAAGGGAATATCTAGGGAAGTGAAGATCGGGGGACACATGGACCTCCAGAGGCAACGTGACATGAGGACCCCATGAATTCATTCACCTGTTGTCCCCTTCCCATGTGACAGGCTGCACACTGGGTAAAAGAGAGTGTCACTGTGTCCCATCTGTAGGAAGAAACATTAGATCACACAAAATTAAGCAGAAGTCTTTCCTTCAGGACTTAGTTTAATAAACAAACAAGCAGTATGAATCTCCCAAAGAGGAATTTGGCACGAGGTCAGGGGCGGGATCCAGATTTGTGAGCCCTAGAGCTTTCTTTGGTGTCCCTTTCAGGAAAAGTAGCACTAAATGTGGGCAAAATAGTATTAATCTTGTTATGCAGAAGAGGAAGTTGGTTTCAGAGCAGTCCAGGGAACTTGGTCCACGCAACACAAAATCATGAATATAAATTAGGTGTACAGCTTTGGATGTTACCTGTACAAATAGAGCTCATGCCTTCTTAGCTCATGGTTAATCCATCTCAGTACTCCATATTTTCTGAACATTGTTTACGAATTTTTTTGGGGGGGCGGAGTGGAGGCAGGTGAGGGGGGGACAGTACCTAAGGTACCATGTTCAAAAAACACCCTTCAGGAACTCTGACCTGGTCTAAACGTAAAGTCTTGCGATCTTTGGTAGCTAGCCTGGCTCTGCCGGAAGGGTCTGGGCACATGCTGTCATCCGCTTGAGTCCCTTTTTAGCACTGCTTTTCTAACCCACTGAACAAAGCAGTGGCTCTTGGACTGGCACTTGTCTGACACAAAATGTTACAGAAAAGTCACTCACACCTTGATGATGGCTTCAGGGGATTTATTGGTGTTTCTTTGTTTTAAAGTTTATTTATTTATTTTGAAAGACACAGAGACAGCCTGAGCAAGGGAGAGGCAGAGAGAGAGGGAGACCAAAAATCCCAAGCAGGCTCTGCACTGCCAGCTGTGGAGCCCAATGTAGGGCTCGAACTCTCAAACTGAGATCATGACCTGAGCCGAAACCAAGAGTTGGATGCTTAACCGACTGAGCTGCCCAAGAGCCCTGGATTTATTGCTTTTATTGCTGTTTGATTAATCCTAGACACTGTGTAGAAGGTTGAGACCACCCAGAAGGTGGACAAGCAGTGATACCTTCCAAAGAGAATGAGTAAATAAATGCCTTGGGAGGCCGCTTAGAGAAACCACTTGGAGCACAGTTCCTTTCAGTCTGCCGGCTTTTAAAATGCTGCTCATTTCTGACTCCTGTCACACAAGTCAGTGTGTGACAATTGTCAAGGGTGAACTTGGGCTGCACCTTTAAGCAAACACTGCCAATGTGTTTTCTGATTACATTAGCAATGCCATTCTTTCCTGCATGTTAACTCACCACGGCCGATTATCAAGAGTATATGCTCATACTGAAAGCTCATGTAAACATGTGTATATATCTTCCTAGCTGTAATTTGGTTTCACACCGATACAAGTATCAATAAAATCTGAATTAAATGTGGGATGACTGGCCTAAAACTAGAACACAAAGGATTTAGATTAGCTCTGAAGTTGCTAAACACTGAAATAGGTTAAGGTAAGTTATAGAATCTGCTTCCCTGGAGGTTCTTAAAATAAGACAATGTCTTCCAGGATCCTGACAGAAGGAATATAGCTTAATTTATCTGTCAAGGTCTTCTAACAAAAATCATAGGTACTCTGCTCAAGGTACCCGTTGAAGAGTCCTTTCTACGCAGGTGGCATTTCAATTCCTTAATGCCTTTCTGATGCTGTTTCTGTTAGGAGAGTTAGAAATTACATTCCAGGTCAGACTAGCCAGGTATGAGCTTATTACCAATTCCACAGCTCCTTCTTACCACTGTGGTGATTATACTCTATGCAGTAAGGCAATTATTGTTGTTGTTGTTCTTACTACTATAATAATTATTGTTATTACCTACCATTTTTGAGCACTCGCTCACTATGTGTTAGGCACTATGCTAGCTCTTTACACACATTGCTTCATTTTCCTCTCCTAACAACATCTTAAGATGAGTATTAGTATATCCATTTCAGAAATATTTAAACTGGGTCTTGGAGAGGCTAAGTAATCTGCTGATCATAGATCACGATTCAGACCCACGTCTCTTTGACTCTAAAGCCTGTGGTTTTATGTACCACAAGGTGTGGCTAATGTTTTTAAAAGCATATCAGACCACACATATAATGTTGGCTCTTGTATGCAATCTCATTGGGAAGCTATGCTTTTCTGTTGGTGCTCAAAAGATGCCAGGCTGTCTTTTGGAATTAACTTCACTTCCATAGACACTTCAGAGGTTCACAAAAAATGACAATTTTCCATCAGTCCTGAAACTTGAGGATGAGAAAGATCTTCATGACTATTGACTATTTTTTTTAATTTTTAAAAGTGTATTTATTTTGAGAAAGACAGAAAGCATAAGCAGGTGAGGGGCTGAGAGAGAAGGGGACAGAGGACCCAAAGAAGCAGGCTCTGTGTTGACAGCAGAGGTCTGACTCAGGGCTCGAACTCAGGAGCCATGAGATTATAACCTGAGTCTAAGTCAGACACTTAACCCACTGAGCCACCTAGGCGCCTCAGTTATTGACTATTTAACACATAAGGGGTCTCATTAGGAAATTAAAAGTTCTGTTAAAAACTTTTGAAAATGTAATAGATTCTTTTGAAAATTCTCAAAATTATTTGAAAATCCATTGAGGACTTGTCTTAAGGGGGTAACAAACAGTTGAGGATTATTAAAACCAAACTTGGCGAGCTAGGAGAATAATCAATCCATTTATAAAAACACAAGGAGTGAATGACAAAATAATGATGTCAGGTTTTTTTATGTGACATTGTGACATATACAATTGTATACACCCTGTATTTCCATCACAACCAACTGTGGCCCCAACACTGATGTTCATCACTGAGTCTACACAGTGAGCTAGAAATGTCTCACCTAGTCAATGACCTGAATCCAAGAAAGGGCCGAAATGATGACCTACAGGAAATGCATTAATTTAGCAGCTGGTGAACTTTGGAGCAAAACAGATGGTGGAGGTGATGATATTGCATGAAATATTTCCTCCCTCAGCAAGATTGCCAAAAATCTGCTCCTTTGCTATTTCTCTATCAAAGATGGGGCAGGAGGAAAGATTCTTTTTTTGGTGCCTGTAACAGATATATTTTCCTTAAATAAGTTGTAGGTCAGTGACAAGCATGAACTTCATAAATTTTTTGTGGGTTTTAAATTATTTATTTATTTATTTATTTATCTATTTATTTAGAGAGAGAACAAGTAGGGTGGGCAGAGAAAGAGGAAGAGAGAAAATCCTAAGCAGGCTCTGCTCTGTCAGCACAGAGCCCGATGCCAGGCTCAAGCTCATAAACTGTGAGATCATGACCTGAGCCAAAATCAAGAGTCAGACACTTAACCAACTGGGCCACCCAGGTGCCCCCATAAATATTTCTTATGCATATTATAAATGGGAAAAATTAGCCTCGTTATGAAAAAAAACATGATATTTTTTGATAAGAATTTTGAATTCATTATATTTAAAGTTTTGATTCTGCTTGTAATAGATTATGGGTCATATGTTGGCCACAGGTAAATGTAGACAATATCAGGCTTATTTTCTTTCCCTGTTCTCTTTGTACACCTTTATCAGATCTCAAGTTCCCTGTTCCTGTGAATTTTCCATTCTCCTACCAGCCTCCTATGTTCCTAATCTTGCCAAACCTTTCCCTTCTATGATTTTGTCCAGAAAATCCCAATTTCCTGATTCCTTGCTCTACAGGGATTTTCAAAGCCATAAGCCATATACTGTGTCCATTCTCCCAGGTACAAGCCAGACTGAATCAAAACTTTGTATCTAGACAATGGGAGTAGTTTTTTCCCTCCCACCTCAAGTTCCTTCTTTATGCAAGCCGCCCTTCCCAGCAGCAAGCATACGTGTGATCACTTCCTCATGTCCCTGACAAAATTAAGTCAGGGTCATTCAGCAAGTATTCTATCACCTTTTTACTCGCCTCTTCATCTTGTATGCTTTTACTGAGGCTACAAACCCGTTACTGTCCCTTCCCCCAAAGGCCCTCTGCCTCTGAGATATCTGCAGAAGATTTGGCCTGGCAATTCCCACCAGGTGATGCCACTTGTGTTCCAAAACTGTTCAAGATTGTCTTTTGTCCTGATATTTTCCCAGGGTGGATGTGGTTTCCATGTTTTTATTCCCACAATTTGCTTTAACATACTTTTATCCCTTAGGCACTGAATTGTACAAGACAACTAAAGGTAGAAGTTAAAATTTTACATGCAATTGTTCTTGTATGTCTATCCTCTCCATAAATTGCTCCAGCTTCTTTTATGCAAGAGTCAATTTTCTTTTGTAAAGAGTTTTCTCTGTAAAGAAATCATTGGTCCTAAAATCTGAGTTTTAAAACCATTCTTTCTTTTTTCCAAATCTTATTTAAATGTTGGATGTCACAGGAGGATGTGAGATTTTTAAAAAACATTTCTCTGTGCACAAGCTATTAAACAATCAGTCTGGGGTTAAGAGGCCTGTTAAGCTAGTTAACTAGGATATGTGGTTTTTTTTGTTTTGTTTTGTTTTTTTAGGTATTGAATTTGTTAAGTACATTCATATACATTAATTTATTTTACCCTGGAAGTAATTCTTTGAGATAGCGTTTATTATTCTCACGTTATAGACAATGAAACCAAAGCTCAGCACAGTTGAGCTGAGCTGTAGGTTCAAGGTCACCCCAAACTACAGGTAAAGTAGGATTGATGCTTTGCTTTCTTGCCGTCTAAGCCCAGCACTCTTTCCTGCTTGCTAGCTGTTCTGTGTCATGGGTCTCTGGTTAGCACTGAGCCTCTGAGTGAGAAAGAGACAAAGGATAATGTAGCATGGTTGACAATGGTGGTGAGGCAAGCAGACCCACGGGGAATGTGTCATGTTGATTAGATATTACAGTCCCATATAGATTTGGAACTCTTTCTGGGCATTAATTCAGTTCAATTGTTTCGTCTGTGTGCTTACAGTTAGTACCACATTCTTAGTTATTGAAGCTCTATATTTCAGTATCTGATAGGATTAGTCCCTCCCTCATTACATCTAGTCTCAACCGCAGATTTTCTTCTTGCTGTAGAACCAGCTTATCTAGGGGTGCCCGGATGCCTCAGTCGGTTAAATGTCCAACTCTTGATTTCAGCTCAGGTCATGATCTCACGGTTCATGAATTCGAGACCCACATTGGGCTCTGTGCTAACAGAGCAGAGCCTGCTTGAGATTCTCTCCCCCTCTCTCTGCCCCCTCCTGTGCACACTCGCTCGCTCTCTCTTGCCCTCACATTTCTTTCTCTCCCTACCTCAAAGTAAATAAACTTAAAAGAAAAGAAAAAGAACCTGTTTATCTAGTTCAAAACATCATTATGAAGATTTTGGGTCTTCTGTAAAAACTGTAGATTAGATCAGAGAGTGTTTACATCTTGGTAATGTTTTTTGTCTTCCTAGCATAGAATGCCGTTAAGTTTTTTCCATCTGCCCTAGTGTTCTTTTCTGTCTGTTTAGTGTTTCCTAGCCCTGGTGTCTTTTGTGTTTTTACTAGATCATAAAGGTAAATCTTTTTTTTTTAATCACTTTTAAAATAATCTCTCTCAGGTCATTCTCTGTATTTGAATGTTGCTATCTTTTCCTGTCACCCTCCTCCCCTCCTTCTTTCCTTTGGCCCCACCCCACCCCACCCTCCCATCTCTTTCTTTTTCTCTCTTTCTTACAGCACACATGAGCACACACAGGAACTTCTTCATTCACAATCATCAAGGGCACTTAAAAGACATTTAACAGAACGGTCCAGGACCTTCTGTGATGCAATAAGGTGTTGTTTTTCACTAGAAGAACATGACAGTAGGCTGTCATAGGCTTCATGATGGAAGGACTTTTACCTCTTTTGTCCATTGCAGTTCTCCACATGCCTAGAACAGTACTCAACATATAGTAACACTCAATAACTATTTGTTGAGTGAATGAATGAAAAACTCACTACAGGCCTCCCTAAATTCCTTCAGAACAACAAGGTCCTTGGTTTATGTTATCTGGCAAGTCAAACTAACGCTGGGTATTCTGTTGTACAAAGTCTGTTTAGAAGAGAAGCAGTGTGTAGACTATAATTGTCTTCCTATGTGTGTTATACTGACCTATTTCTCCATTAAACTATTAATAATAAATGCCCAAAGTTCTATTGAAAATAAATAGCCATATTCCTTTTTGCTTATTATTAGCCAAAGTCTTGAAATTCACACTTGCACATGATGGCTCTAAAACGGATCCTAACAGATGGGTACTTCTCTCATAAGGCCGATGGAGAAAATCCAGTCAATGTGTGGGTTAAGTCTGGGAAGAACAATCATTCTTAGGAACCATGTTACAAAGCCAGGCACTGGGTTCTCCATCTTATACTGTTTCCTGGCAGTGTGGGAGGCACAGTGCATGCAGGAAACATGGTCACGTTGTGGTTTTAAACAGGAGTTCAGGTTGCCTTTTATGAATATGCATGAGGGGCTGGGTATCGCTTTTGCCTCTTGAGTTTTCTTGACTTTAACTTAACCCTCACAAACCCTTTTCCTGCCTATCTTTTGAAGCTGTTCCTTGAGGGGATTTAAAAAAAGTGAGTTATTTCTCCAATTGTGGAGCATTTTACTTTATTTTCCTCTTAAAGATGACAAACTGCACCCTGATTTATTTTTATTCACTGTGAGTCATTTACTAGTCTTATTTTATAAATAATATTTTCTACATCTTACTCAGAGGCAGATGGGAAAGTTCAAGGAAACACCCTCTGGAAAGAGGAAAGTATTTCAGTCTGGATTTGTACGTTGGTGCCATTGCTAGAGTCCCCTATACACAGTGCTGCCGTGAGGAAATAAACAGATGGCAAATAGTCCTTGCAAAGCAGCATTTAGAGGGGGTTTTCTTTGTTTGAGAAGTGACTGCTATTCTGCTGTTAGTGTGAACTCTATGTCCTCCAGAGAATGCAAAAAACAAGCTGGAAACGCTTTTCTAATATTCGTAAAACAGGTCACTGGGGCTAAAAGGCACTTGGACAACTGGGAGCTCACATACACACACTTGATAATCATTATTGCATGTTGTCTTTGTGAGAGGAAGTGGGGGAAGGGAGAGGAGCTCCTCTGAGCCAAGAGGCAGCTCCAGGAACCCACGTGGTGAACAGCACGTGCTGGGAAATGCCAGCATGTGTCGCTCCTCAACTTGGCATACAGACTCAACTCCAGTTTGACAAAATTCACAAGGCAGACGGGGAGTAGTAGGGTTGTTGTCTCTGGACAAACAGTAATGGGTGAGGAAATGGGCAAATGTACGTTGCTATGCAGTTGTTTTGCTGTTGATATGGGAGCAATGCCAGGCAGCACTTAGATACTGGGAACATTTTCATTATTCTGTGAAGTCCCAGCCTTTCCATAAGAGAACCCCCGCTAATGTCTTTTCTTTTAATGACAATAGTTAGGGAGGAAATGTACCTTTTTCCTAGATGTGCTGCTTTTGTTTCTCCACAGGCTAATAGTCCCTGAAATCCATTATCTACCTAATTCAGTTGTCATAGATTACCAGTTTCTAACAAACTGTTTTGTTGTTTGTTTTTAATGTTAGACATTCTTTTTCTTTTAAATATAAACATTTGTGTTTTTAAAATTGCTCAGCACTATTTTGGCATTTAAAGTTCATGATGTAAGAGCTGATGATTTTGCCTCGTCGTTAAGTGGTGAAATAATAGGGTCAAAGTGAGGTTAACAGGATTAGAATCCCAACTGGACTAGAGTCTTTCCTTTTTTTGAAAAATGGTGGGGGAAAAGAATGGAAGGGTGGAAGGAAGGAAGGGAGGGAAGGAGGGAGGGGAGAGGGAGGGAGGAAAACTCTATTCAAGAGAAAGTCTTATCTGAGCTAAACCTTTTTATATGCTCTTCCTATGTCTTACTTTATTGGTTCCACAAATGCCTTTCTTTTTAATATTTTAATGTTTATTTACTTTTGAGAGAGAGAGAGAGAGAGAGAGAGAGAGACAGAGTGTGAGCAGGGGAAGGGCAGAGAGAAAGGGAGACACAGAATCCAGACTGTGAACTGTCAGCACAGAGCCTAACGCCAGGCTCAAACTCACAAACCGTGAGATCATGACGTGAGCTGAAGTTGGATGCTTAACTGACTGAGCCACCCAGGCACCCCGACAAAGACCTTTCAAGAGTATACCAAGCATTATGAATAAAATAGAAATTGTGGCTACCATTTAAGGATAGGCTCTGGATTCCATTCCCCAAAACTAAATCCAATTTTCATTTTGCACCTGATACTCTTTCTCCATTGCCATTGAAAAAAATAGATCACCTGTGACTTATATTAACATGGTTTTGTTCTATAGCAAGTTTATGGATTGTGTTTTCCCCATGTCTAGTTATCTCTACTCTGTTCAGCTGTCCTGGACCACACAATTTAATCCAAGGCCTTAGACCATGATGTATCTTAAAATGTCATGCAAAGTTTGCTTTTCAGTGAGTTTTTTGCAGCCCTCCATCCTAGGTCTGTATTGCTTCCTTAGCACCTCTTCCATGAACTCCAATTGCTCGTGCGCCTCTCTGTCTTCCCACTAAGCTGTGAATACCTTCAGGGAAGAGCCTGTGTCTTGTTCATTTCTGAAGTGATGGCAATGTAATCAGCACTTAACACATATTTGTAGAAAGAAATGAGTGCTGCCCCAAACATCTTTGTTTATATATTCTGACCTTATGGATTTTTGTCTTTATGGAATTGGATTCCAAAAGTGAGTTTGTTGGTTGAAGACTCTAAATATTTTTAACTTTACTTTAGTATTTTTTTAATGTTTATTTATTTATTTTGAGAGAGAGCATGAGTGGGGGAGGAGCAGAGAGAGGAGGAATAGAGAGAATCGTAAGCAAGCTTCACGCTCAGCGCTCGGCACTCAATGTGGAGCCCAATGCGGGGCTCGATCCCACGACCAGGAAATCATGACCTGAGCTGAAATCAAGGACACTTAACTGAGTCATCCAGGTACCCCATTTTAATAGATGTCTCTAGATTGCTTTCCAAAAAACTAAAGCAATTTCTCCCATATTTCTACCAGTAATAGGTTCTATTAATCTTTTAAATGTTTGCTAGTTTAATATTATAATTTTTATTTTCCTGGCTATTCATCAGTTTGAGTGTTTGTTGGTGACTTAGATTTGCTGTTCTGTGAATTAACTTTTTATATACTTTGCCTATTTTACCACATAAAAGTTTGCATTTCTATCAGTATATATAAAAACAAGTATAAAGTCCTCTTTACCTAAAAATTCCAATTGCAGGTATGTATCATACAGAAACATTTAGATACATAAACAAAAATATATATGTAAGTATCCTATTATATCCCATCTGCGTAAGATATGCATAAGCATTCCATCTACAAACATTAGAGCATTTTTTGTAGTAATAAAAGCTGAAGTTTTAAGAAAAAAAATAGTTTGAATTATGGTGTTTTCTCATTATGGAACAAGAGGAAGAGTTAAAAAGAATGAGGTAAAGCATGTACTACATAAAGGATTTCAGCCTCTTGTCAAATGAAAAAAGCAAGTTGTAGAAGAGGAATTGGATAGTACTATCCTAAATTGTATATTTAGAAATGCTCAAGTGGAAGAAACTGTTTATCCTTAATCTTAGAAACAATGAAAAACTATTTTTTGACTCACACTGTAACAAGCAGATAGCTATTGTAAAAGCTAGGTCACATTCCAAAAGATTCACTGAGTTTTTTTTTTTGTTTTTTTTTTTAATGTTTATTTTTGAGAGGGAGAGAGAGAGAAAGAGAGCGCAAGTGGGGGATGGGCAGAGAGGGAGACAGAATCTGAAGCAGGCTCCAGGCTCTGAGCTGTCAGCACAGAGTCCCATGTGGGGCTTAAACCCACAAACCGTGAGATCATGACCTGAGCCAAAGTCAGATGCTCAGCTGACTGAGCTACCCAGGCAACCTGCACTGAGTTTTTATAATGTGGGAAATATATGACCAATTCAAGGTGGCAGAGAAAGAAAAATAGATAGAAAACTCAGTGAGTCAGTTCCTTGAGGGATCAGTTAGTTGTGCAGTGACTAGCAAGAGGCATGATTAATTGTCAATCCTATGTTTCCTTATGTTATGACTTTCTATATTATTGGAAACATGTTTCACGAACTCTGATATTGATAGCTAAAGATGGTTTACAGTTCAGATGGGTAAATTCTGTGTTTGTAGTGGAAACATTTAATATAGGCCCTATCTTTATAGATCCTCTCTGTTGTGTTTCCTAACTTAGACATAGTTTGTGATGAAAGTGTATCACAAAATTTCATGTTACTTGATATTATCATCTCAATATAATGAGCTATCCAGTAAATTCTATGTTTTGTTCCCTGGATCATTAATGTTCTCTATCATTTAGCTTTCTGATCAGTTTATTGAAAGTAGCTTAAGTTTAGCTCCAAGTGATTTGATTCATAGGCCACATAGTTTTATTCCTATTTAAAGGAAGACACGCCTTATAATGTTTACATTTTGCTCTCTCAAGAAGATGACTTAACTATGCAGTTTCCACAACTTAAGTGTGTATGCCTATACCTGCAAACATCTGTTGGTATGTAAACCCTTAGAAATGAGCACCGTATGGACGCACGTCAAGTTCTTAACAGGGCTTCTGTGCAGGGACAGGGAATGCAAAAGGGGAAAAGGGATGCTGGGAGGGTTCACTTTTATTCTGAGTACTTCTATAATGTTTGATTGTTTTTAATAAGAATTTTTTCATTTTTTGGTATTTGTTTAATGTTAAAAATGAAAAGAGAACATAACTAGTAATTAACAAAAATCAATGTTTTCTATATCTCTCAGAACAGTATTCAAGGAGATGACAACTTTTTGGAGTCTAAGGATGCCCTTTAATTGTTGAGTAGTTTTCTGGACAGCTGTATGATAGTAGTTGTACTTTTAGTATCTGTTTAGAAAAGAAATAATTATCTTGAGGCACACGTGGGTGTCTCAGTCGGTTAAGCATCTGATTTTTTATTTTGGCTCATGTCATGATCTCATGACATTGGGCTCTGCACTGGGCATGGAGCCTGCTTAATATTCTCTCTGTCTCTGTCTCTCTCTCTCTCTCTCTGCCTCTGCCCCTCCCCACAACAACAAAAAAAAAAAAAAAAAGGAAAAAAGACACTACAAATCCGTTAGTAGTTTTTAATCTGAAATATTATCTTGTCCATAGGGTTTCTTTCTAGTATCTCAACCTCCTTTCCTCTCATCAGCCTGGCAGATCCCTAACTTTGAGTGAGTTCACCTGCAAGTCTCCCTGTATGCACCATGTCCCACACTATCGAGGTGTCCTGGAGAAATAACACGAGTAGGCCATGGGTGCTACTCCAACTCTGCGTCATTAGGCAGCAGTCCCTCACAGCTGTCCAGCAACCCTCCTATGTTTCCCTAGTCACCTTCTCTCCCACTCGCCGTAGTTAATATTTCATCCACTCACCTTCTTCTCAGACATCAGCCTCCAAGTAATTCACTTCTCTGGACTAGTTTAGTTTCAGTCTTCCAGGCTAGATCTTCAGGTCTCAGTGGGTGAGAGCTTGCCTGCTTTGCTCACCGTTACCTCTCAGGACCCAGCCTACTGCTAGAGTGGGCACTCAATAAATGTTTAGGGACTGAGTAAATGAGTCAATGAATGATGCTTTATAACAAGTAGATGAGGAGGGGTATGATGAAGCTTGCTGGGCAGCTTTGAGGGACCAGAGCTTAATGACATGGAGTTGGTCTAGCACACGTGGCTGTGTGGTGTTATTTCTCCAGGGGACCACAGTAGCGTGGGTGCACACAGAGAAACATAAAGATGAAGTCATTCAAACTTGGGGGTTTGCCAGGCTAATGAGAAGCAAGGGAGCTGAGATGCTCGAGAGAGTGGTTAAAGTGATGGACCATGGGATCTCTGCTGGGTAGGGAAGGAGAGAAGAGGAAATAGTAGGGGCAGATAGGACAAGGCTGATGTGAAGGCCTGAAATAGTCTTGATGGCATGTGTGGAGACCAGCTGAGAGCTGAAAGTGGAGGACATGGTGGTTGGAGAGAGAAATTCTTGCCTAAAAGTTTCTTAGGTGAAGCCGTCCAGATGGTGGGCTGAGGGTGTGGCTGAGGTTGTATGGGGCTGAATGAACAGAGGGGTAAAAAAAAAGAAAAGAAGAAGGAAAGAAAAAAGAGAGGCCTCCAGGATGCTGGATATATCACCATGTAGATGTTCCAGGTGGGGAGTAAGTCCGTTCATGGGGGAAAGTGTCACCGTTTTCAATGATAGTAGGGGCTGTGAGACTCAAAACCCCTTCGATGAGGTGGGATGAAAAGGGACAAAGGAATTAAATACATAGAGATATGAAGAAAAGAAATTATTATGATGTAGGTGGTGTTGACTGATACTTCAAGTTGGAGAGACGACTTAAAAGAGAGGAGTAAATATCGAAGAGCAGTGAAAATTGCTATAATTATCGGTTGTTTAAAGCAAGCAGTACATAAAACAAAAATTCTAGGAAGTTCAAATACATGTTTCATCTGTTGTTATTACTTGAAGATAAAAACTGAAATCATATAAAAGTTTTCTGAACCTCTCAGAAAACATAACATCATCTCAAGGGGCTCACTTCTAGAAGGAAAATTGTAGTAACTTGCCAATTCTTGTTCTGGTCAGGCATTCCTAGAATACCTTGGCATGGATCTTAGTCTCACAGGGATCCCACTTCCAGAATATCAACGGGTCCTGACAAATAAAGCTATTGAACATTTTCTCTACTGAAATGCTTAGTGTGCAGATATAGTTAATGACAGAAACACATAAACTTCATTACTGATACTTTGATTGCTGATGACCTTGGACTTTAATATAAAGAAAACTGCTGTTCTTTCTCCTCTTAGAAAATGAAACTAAAAACACTGCCTTGTCAAAGCATCTGTATTCTATTATTACTTAATGTAAGGCAGTTTATCAAATATACATTACATGCAGGATTTGAGTTCTTCCCTCACAGACAGCAGTGCCTGAGGAGCAGGGACACAGCAAGAGAAAGGCTGTGGTGGTAACAAAGCAGCCTCCAGAATCCCCCAAATAGCTCAGTGTTGACTGTGGGCAAAGAGCTGAGAGCAACAGTGTGGGACCGTTGTCAGGGAAGGCCTCCAGGCATTACATAAATGCCCAAGGAGAGAGAAAGGATTCACACCAAGGAGGGAAATTATTTATGACATTGCAAAGGTGAAAAGGAGAGCTTTTTTTCAAGGTCCTGGTGTCTCTGATACTGCATCCTAGTGTTTAGACATATGGAGTCACCATTGCCATTAAACTATTAAAATGTGGCAGAAGCCTTGGAATCTCTTCAGAGCATGTTGTGAGAAGAGCTGACACAACTCCAGTTATGCCTTTGGTACAAGTATCATGTCAGATTGATGTCTGCAAAAGGAGGGGATTTGGAAAACTGCATAATGGGTTCTTGTATTGTTTTTATCCTTTATTTTGTGCAAACCACACTCACCTTACCATTAGTAGCTTCCACAAAACTCAGCAAGGTCAAAGTCTGTATGAAGGGCTTGCTAGCTCCTTTGATCCCTCATGGAAACCCCTTAAAACCTGGATTTGATTCAGAGGTCTAGGCAAAAGCCCTCCATGAGGCCATGCCATGACTTGTAACTAAACTTTAGACATTTTCTCCTTCATTGTTCCTTTAGCAGAAATTATATATCTTCTGCCCATCTATAAATTGTCCAAGCTGGAAAGGATGTTTTGTGTTTTATTAGTGTTATCTCACAGCCTGGGGAAAATTAACATTATGATAAAACAATAAGTCAAAATGTAATAAGAGGGGCAATGTGCCGGATGGTGTGCATCTCCCTGGTAAGAAGAGAAGACAGAGCACCCTTCATTTTCTTTTAGAAACCATTTGACCCATGAGCTTACAAAAGCAGCAGAAGAAATGAGCCAAGAGTGGAAAAGGGTGTGTGTGGGTGATGTTGTTACTTAGCAACAGGAAGCTTCTGGCTGATGTTCTGAATTGAACAAAGGAAAGCAACTATGACAGCATGGAATAAATGAATGGGAAGAAAATGAAAGAAAGGAAAGCAGATGCAGTGAAGGCTTAGAAGAAGGCTAAGAGGGAAATGAAAAGTAAAGGAAAAGCATGAAAATGGATGTGGTAATTACTTAAAAACCAGAAGACTATGAAAAAAAATCATTTGGGAAAAAAATAAATGAAATAAAGATGGAAATAGCCAGAAGGATAAGAAAACATCTGCAGTGGAAGCTGGTAGGTAACTAATTGGTGGAATAAAATCCCCCCATGTAGTGAATTCATAGTTCCTGGAACCTGGAGTTTGAGGTCACATAGACTTGAGGCAAGGTGCCCAGAACAAAGTCCAAATCATTGAGTCTGATTAGGCTACTCAGAAGATGAGCCAGGAGGTATGATAGCTCCAGGGATATTTTGGTAACATGTTAGAATAGGTATGAACCTACAGAATAATCCTAAAATAACTTTTAGGTTTTTAGATCCCTACATCAGTCCTGACCCAAAAGGGCAACCCCAGGAGAATTGGAGAAATTTTAGATCAGGCAAGAAAACTCCTAATTCCATCTTTGATTCTTCCAAAAGCTTATTACAGTGTCATAGCACAGAGCGAGCCAAAAAGTATTTACTATGGATAGATAAGCCTTGATGTAGTCCCAGGGCCTTTGACATGGCAGTTACATTACATCTTGTAGGGATGGGTGTTTGTTTATATTACATGACCAGTAAACTTGTCTTCCACATTTGTTTCTTAAAAGGGTGACCATGCTTCCTAGCCCATCCTCCATACTTTTTGATTGATTACACATGTAAGTCAAAATATTGTGAGCATTTTCTCCCAAAATATGTACATTTTTATTCATAAATAATATACATATACTATCCAATGATGTGTGGGTCATTAGAATATGACATACATATCAAGAAGAGATAAAGATAAAATTATACATATGTATTTTTAATTTTATTGTTGAAGGGTTTTATTTTGTTTATTAATGGAAACTTCACCTCCTTATCCTTACCTTCATTTCCCCACCCTTCCTGTAACCTACCTACCTACCTACCAACCATGGGGCATAACTTAGGAGGCAGCATATAATAGGGGCTCATTAGGTATTTGCAGAAGTGGAATGGCATTTTTCCATTCCTTGCTCAGGGCTATCACATGATATTTTATAGGGATACATGAAATTACTTATGTTATCAACTCCCACTATTTATATTACCAACTTATCAACTCTATGTGTTATTCATTATCTACATATAAAATAGGACTAAGTTTTTAAGTTATTCCTCTTTGAAAAACACTTTTCTTCTCTATAACCTATAATTTCTAATTAAGCACGGCTAAATGACAACACACTTTTCAGTTTGCTTCTTTCCCAAATCTCACTGAACTGACAGTAAAAGAATAGGCCATGAAGAAGCAACAAAAATTATAAAAGGCTTGGTGTATCTATTACTGCATAAAAACTACCTCAAAACTTAGTGGCTTAATATAACACCATTTATTAGAAAACAATTCTTGGGTCAGCAATTTGTTCAAGATGCTGTCTAGATGACTCATCTCTGCCCCACGTGGCATCAGCTAGGCTTACTTGTAATTGCAATCAGTGGGCGGTTAGCCGGGGTTAATAATCAGGGTCCCTTAGTTCTCTACATGGCTTCTCCAACAGGCGAGTTCAGGCTTCTTCACGTATTGTTGAGATTCCAAAGAAGGCAAGGGCTGAAGCTGCAAAGGCTTCTTGAGGCCTTGTTAGAATTCATAAACGTCACTTCGTCACTTCTGTAGCACTCTGTTGGTTAAAGCAAGTAACAAGGTGTAATTGACTGGGTTGTGTTCCTCTGAAACTCATGTTGAAGACCTAACCCCCCAATGTGACAGTATTTGGAGATGTAAGGACTTTAAGAAAGTAGTTAAGGGTAAATAAGGTGATAAGTGTGGGGCCTTCATCTAATGGGACTAGCGTCCTTCTAAGAAGAGGAAGCAACACCAGGGATATGCATGCACAGAGAAAAGGCCACAGTGAAAAGGCGGCCTTCTACAAGCCACGGAGAGTGGTCTCACCTGATATCAATCCTGCCAACACCTTGACCTTGGACTTCCAGGCTCCACAACTATGAGAAAATACATTTCTGTAGGATAAGCCATCCAGTCTATGGCATTTTGTTACTACAGCCTTACCAGACTAATACACAAGCCCAGCCCAGATTTAAGGAGTAGAACATAGACTCCACCCCTTGATAAAAGGAGCTGTCAACAATTTTGTGACCATTTTCAATCCACCACATTTGGAAAATGTCAGCTTGTTTTAGAAAGTGCAAGTCTATCAAGACAAATACTTAGAGAAATGCACATACTACTCCCCTCTACCACCACTTATTTTCTTTAAACAACTTTGTAACTGAAATTGCATTAGCATTTTTTATCTAGGTAAATAAGAGGTAGTAACTTAGTAGGCATATATGTAGTTAGGCATAACTAGAAAATGATATCAAAGGCATACAATTTCCACTAGAAAGCAAAAGCCACATTATGCCAAGGCAAAGCTATCTATGGAGAGTAAATATAGAGGAAAAAATGCCTTTTCCAAGATTGAACATTAAGCTTAAAAAATTTTTTTTTACATTTATTTATTATTGAGAGAGAGAGAGATGAGGGAGGGGCAGAGAGAGAGGGAGACACAGAATCTGAAGCAGGCTGAATCTCTGAGATGTCAGCACAGAGCCTGATGCGGGGCCCACACCCATGAACCGTGAGATCATGACCTAAGCTGAAGCTGGACGCTCAACCGACTGAGCCACCTAGGTGCCCCAAATATTAAGCTTTAAATACTGTATTACATTTATTCTTCTCTGGCTACTGAATGAACATTTTTCATTCTCCAGAGTTGTACTATATCAATAGAGTTACATCATATGGACCTTTCTCTGTCCTTTTCTCTAATAGAAACCTCAATTTGATTCAGGTATTCAACCTATCCTTGTATACAAAGGTAAACTAATTAGATTGAGCCATTATGTTAATTCCTTTCCTCTATACTAATGACCAGTTCAGAAACCCAATATCGAATGCTATTTTGTACATGCCATTTCCATGGTGACCATCACTGATGTGAACACAAATCATTCTGAATGGTAGGACTTGTAATCCATGACTCTGAGATAGATGGTGTCTCTTCTATTGAACATAAACAAGGAAATATTGTGATATAGTGGCCAACTTAATAACCGTGAGGACTGCTCACCTAAGGACAAAGCTAATACACTGAGGCTCCTGAATCTCACCTTCTGTCTAGAATTCTTCTTATGTTAATTAATAAACATTCTGACTCTTTAGGCCAGTTTCACATAGGATTTTTTTTTTTTGGCCTCTAGCCAAAAGAATCCTTCCTATGTGATAATGTTTTTCCTGTTTCGCCTGAGGAGTCCTTAATGATCTCACATGGAATGGTTTTACAAAGCAAGTCAGTTCTTTTCACACTCCACTCCATTACCCCTCAAAATTACCAGATCTATAAGCAGATTCAGATCTCTAAATGCCTCACAAGATCAATCATAAAGCAAATCCAGGAACAGACAGCACACCCACCAAAGGAATTGAAAGACTGCTAATTTATGTTGACAAAATATGGAGAATATGTGTGGAAATAGATTCTTGAGAGTACTAGACTCAGTAGGGAAGAACACAGTTATAGATCAGATAGAATTTATCAATAGGGATGCAGTTATTGGAGATTCTGGATTTAATGTTGTAGCTCAAACAGTTGGAAGTTGTCTAAATTATTTGCTAAGTTATCTCTTGAGCTGTGCTCAGCAGTAACCCATTGTAAATGAACCTGTGATACTTGAAATTTCTTTTTAAAGGGGAAGAAATCCAAAAATTTTATGGAGATATAAATATTGGGGTAGATTATCACATGTGGATTGCTCTCCTATTCCCTGTTTCCTTCTTCTAGGAGGAGAAAGAAATGACCAGAAAACATTTCTGGTTTTGAGAATTGTGTAGATGTATGCAAGATTCCACTTCTTAAAAAGCACTTCGGTGGCTCTTCATATGTTGGGGTGAGAAGAAAATACTCTGTGTTTGAAAAGCACTCCTGATTTCAAATAGAGATGCTAAGATGGAAGAGGGTAAGTAGTGACATTTAACTGTCAAAGTCAAGGTGGGCATGCTGATCATAATAATAACAGTAGAGCTGGCATGGTGTTCAAAATGATACAACTCTCAAAAATCTCTGCTAGTTTTTTATATGTAAGAGAGTTACAGTGATCAAAATAGATGGCAACTTAGGGTTCTAATTCATTTGTATAATGGAAAATGCTCCAGGGTTAGTTTTTGAAGTTCTAGTGTTTTGTTCTTAAACTCAGTAGTTCTGGTGGTGGCCTTTGGACACCAGCCTCTCCAGTCTTTACAGTGATTTTGTAAGCACCTAATCTCCTGTCTTAAACTCTTCTACTTAAAGTACCTAGAACCGTACAGTGCACAGAACACTCACTGATGCATTCCAATAGGGCCCTGAACTCTTGCCATGATTCTTTCTTCAGTTTCTGGTGTATTATTGGAATAGATGACCTCAGCAAATGGCAGAATTCCAACACTGACTTCTGACCTGTTGAGTAGAAGTTACCAAAGATATTATGGTAGGAATGGTTTAGTGAAAGCTCAGGAGCTCAGCTTCCCAGACCTCAGTAAAAAAAAAAAAAAAATTACTGAGGGGCACCTAGGTGGCTCAGTTGGTGAGCATCTGACTTCAGCTCAGGTCGTGATGCTTTGTGGGTTTGAGCCCTGTGTTGTGCTCTGTGATGACAGCTTAGAGCTTGGAAGCAGGTTCCAAGCTTGGAACCTGCTTCAAAATCTGTGTCTTCCTCTCTCTGCCCCACCCCCTCACGCTTGCTCTCTCTCTCTCTCTCTCTCTCAAAGATAAACCAAACATGAAAAACACAATTAAAAATACTGTCATTTTTAAACTACTTCCCTAAGAAAATGCTTAGATGAGGCCACTGTATTTTCTCTCACATCCCCACTTTTGGCTAGTGCAAAACATGGGAGAATTTTGGGGTGCCTGGCTGGCTTAGTTGATAGAGTGTGCAGCTCTTGATCTTGAGGTTAGGAGTTGGAGCCCCATGTTGGCCTAATTACTTAAAAAAAAAAAAAGAAGATGGAAGAGTTTTGAGAATCCAGGGGATTGCTATAGCTAAGTCAAGTAGTAACTACAAGTACATATGGTCTTCCCTGTATAGTTGCTTTATTGCAGCAAATCAACATATGCTGTGGACTGATTGCAGCTTTTATCTGGACAAAATTTCTTCTCTGTTCCAATTCACAGAGAATACCAGAAGTAGTTGATTTCACCTAAAATGGCAGAAATATATTTTCAACTCAAGATTATCTTAATTCTCTATTCTCTATGACATAAATGAGTCCATAAGAATTAGGTTGTCTAACTATCCCCAGGGCTAAATTGGTGATAATACGCTTATGAGCTCCAGAGAGCAGAAAGTGCTGGTATTTTAGACTAAAACTAGGCATGCCAGAAGGTGGGACATAAATCATATGTTAATATAGTGAAGTTTCTTGGGATCTGTTTTGTGTGGCATGTGAGTTTATCCCCCAATGTCAAGGACAATTTGTTTTCCACATCCAGAAAAAAAAGTGCTGTGATTGATGGTGCTCTTTAGATTTTAGAAGCAACATATATCACATTTTGTGTGTTCTTCAGCTCTTTTCTGAGACACCTGAAAGGCTGACATCTTTGAGTAGAGTCCAAAGGAAAATTCTCCATGTGGTCCAGGCTGCAGCTTTTCCATATGGCCTTGTAGGATCCAGTGAGGTTAGTGGTCATTAAAAAGCAATTGAAGTCCATGGTGTGGAAAGATTTAATGCAAGATTCACGACAGAAACATCACAGTTTTAGGACAAAGCTATACCTCCTTCAGTGAATAACCATTCTTCATTCTTTGGAGGAATAGTAGTTGGCTTGCTATTGGGCCCTTATAAAAACCAGGTACTTGTGAAATATAAGCTATCTATCATGAGCTGAATGTTATCTGATCTACTCAGCTATAATGTCAAATATATCCAAGTGGAAATAGTATGTGAGTAAAGTGCATCTGAGCAGATCCTGAAAGCTCAAGTCTCACACACTGATGTCTTCCTGCTATGTCTACTCATGCCTCACCACCATCTCCCACCAACCAACACACAGCATCATGAACAATTAACTCTCTATTATGAGTTAACTGAAGAAAAAGCAAAAGAGAACATAATTTACAGATTGCTTTGCATAATAAGCTGGCACCATTTCAAATAGATTGCTGAATCCTACTCAGTCCCACTGAAGTGAAGGTGGAAAATTTTCCTGGTAGGTAGAACTTTGAATAGTATAACATCTTTTTTTTTCCTGGAAAGAGAGATAAGTTAATAGGCAGGAACAGATGATTTAGTCAGATTGACATGGACATGAAAAGAATAAGACCAGAGGACTAGTGACAAGAAGGCTTGGGAAAAGCATGTAGGTGGGTCTCATAAAATGGGCCCATGTGTAAAGATCATTGGATTCCATATACATCACCATCATATTGGCCGACAGCCCAATATCCATTCTTTCTTGTGAATAAAACTTCAATTTTATACAGGTACCCAGGCTCCTCCATATGACTTTATACTCCAAGGAAGCCTGGTCACTTTTCTAACCCAGCAGGTGAATCAATTAATCTAACCAATCACAGTTTTGTAATTTCCTTGAGTGGTTGGCTTAAAAGGGGCCATGTGACCCAATTTGGGCAATAAGACATTGAAGGAAGTCTGCTGTAGGGTTAGTTCTGTGAGAGTTTCTCCATCTATTAAAAAAAAATTAGGGGCACCTTGGTGGCTCAGTTGATTGAGCATCTGACTCTTTATTTTGGGTCAAGTCATGATCCTGGGGTTGTGGGATGGAGCCCTGTGTCCAGCTCTGTGATGACAGCATGGAGCCTGCCTGCTATTCTTTCTCTCTGTCTCTCTTTCTCTCTCTCTCTCTCTCTTCCTCTGCCTCTCTCCCCTGTTCATGCTGTCAATACATAAATAGATAGATAGATGGTAGATAGATAGATAGAAAATAAAAGATAGTCCCTTCATCTACTTCATTTGGAAATAGGAGTTAGCCTTACAAATAAGGAAAGAGAGGGGCGCCTGGGTGGCTCAGTTGGTTAAGCATCCAACTTTGGCTCAGGTCATTATCTCCTGGTTCACGGATTCAATCCCTGCATCAGGCTCTGTGCTGACAGCTCAGAGTCTGAAGCCTGTTTCAAATTTTGTGTCTCTCTCTCTCTCTCGCTGCCCTCCACCACTTGGACTCTGTCTCTCTCTCAAAAAAAATTTTTTTTTAATTTAAAAAATAAGGAAAGAGTGGGTTGCACTTGTGCTTGTATTGGTTGTAGCAACAATATCTGGTTTGCAAGACAGCATTGCCAGCTGCATCAATGGTAGTACACAAAGTATGATGCTTACAGAGTCAACTGTGCAAGCTATAGTAGCTGACACTAAGTGGCAGCAGCATCCATGCCCTCAAAGGACTAGTTTTGTATTAGATTTTGGCTGTATCCCTGGGCTGCATGGCTTCGGAGCTGGACTGCTTTCCTGGAGAGTTGTTTATTTATTTTTGAGAGAGAGAGAGAGAGAGAGAACAAGCGGGAAGGGTGTAGAGAAAGAGGGAGACACAGAATCCGAAGCAGGCTCCAGGCTCTGAGCTGTCACCACAGAGCCCAACGTGGGCTCAAACCCACAAACTGTGAGATCATGACCTGAGCCAAAGTCAGACGCTTAACCGACTGAGCCACCCAGGCTCCCCAAAGAGTTTTTTTTTTTTTTTAACATTTATTCATTTTTTGAGGCAGGGGAGAGGTGGAGAAAGAGGGAGACACAGAATCTGAAGCAGGCTCCAGGCTCCGAGCTGTCAGCACAGAGCCTGATATGGGGCTCGAACTCACAAACTGAGAGATCATGACCTGAGCTGAAGTCGGATGCTTTGACTGACTGAGTCACCCAGGAAGCCCCCTCCTGGACAGTTTTTGAGCTAACCAATAATCCTTTCAATAAATCCTTTTTCTCCCCAAACCAGGCAGAGTCCGTTTCTATTGTTGGCAGTGAGGTTCCCTGGCAGATATAGATTTTCTGGATCAAATGATCTTTGAGATAACGGTCCAAAAGAAACGTATTTTTTCAGCACTATCATTGTTTTCAGAGTTGAGTGTTTTCCTTGTAAGTTTTACTTTTTGATGTTATTAAAAGTTAGGGAAGACAAATGTTCATCCACCTACCAGTAGTATTGTCCAGATCAATCTCCAGCTGGTACAAATAACTAAGGAGTAAAACATGAAAATTTAAAAATTTTATTTAAAATTAATAATGGACTAAATGAAAATTAAATATGAAATTTGGAAATGGAAAAGAAAGGTAATACCTTATATACAAGTTGTGGTGCTAGCTTTTACTTATTACTGTTTCTGAGGAGCAAATAGGCAGAACTTTAATTCTCACAGAGTCTTTTAAAAATTTATCATCAGACTATCCTTGTTCATGAACTGAATGTTGTAATTTCACCAACTTTTCGAACTATCCTGAATTCTCTTTCCTTCCATCTCATCTCAACAATTGGGGCCACATGATTTTCACCTGCATAATCTTTGTATGTCTATTTCTTCAGGCCAATGCTAATCAGAGGTAAGAAGACTTTAAATAGCCCCAGCCTCACAGTTTGGCTTACCATATGCCGGGCATACTTCTTGGCGCTAAGAATGCCTCAGCATCCCAAAGAGACAAATTTCAAGCTTTAGTAGGACTTCCTTTCTAATGATTTCTCTCATTGGTGCCAGCAAAAATCTCTCATGCCCTCTTCTGTCAATATGTCTATACTTTGTTTTATTTCCTCTGTACTGGCCTAGCTCACTGCCATCTGTACCCCACGTATGGAAGTGTAGTGGGAAGTGTAGTAGGAAGTCTTAATAAATCTATTATATTAAAAGAAGTTGGGCATTGTTGCTTTTTCCATTTGGGAGATTAATATTTTTATTCACTTCAGATGTATAATCTTATGCTTTTGTAAGACTCAGATGTTTCAAATTAGTCAATGAGGGTGAGTCTTTTCTTGGTGGGGGGGTTTGTTCTTTATAGTTGCAATGCTTAGCTCTGAACTCTGTCCTTGGGGGATTATTTTAATGGCTCTGTCACCTGCTGGTTTTGGCGGCAAAGGCTGATGCCTTGCTTTCATTGCTTTGTCCCATATATGGCACATGACTCTTCCTTGGACATCATTTAGCTCAGCTGAGATAGACTTTATGCCCAAATTAAACTCCATAAGCACAAAAGGCTAGAATATAATGAAATGGTTACTACTAAGAGTAGGATCATAAGAGTACATAATATACATTGCATAACTTACTCATCTTCAGCTTTTAACTTATTACAGGGCTTTTTTTGTTCTCTTTTGTGTTCTGTTTCTGCAACCCCATATCCCCAAATAGCTGGCCTTGTCACAATTAAGACCCAGAAAGGGATGGGAGCTTCCATCTGCCTTAGGCCCATCCTCTCAGCTCTGGATTTCTACCTGAGGGCCTCCTTCCCCAGATATTTGATCCTGGTGATAACCTCAGGCTTTATGGAGGAAGAAAAGACATCTCCAGTGGCATAGCCTAACCCCACCAGTCCTATCTTGAGCACCCATATCAGGCACTAGTCAGGCCTACAGTTGGAAACTGCAGGTGACAAAAACTTATCTTAAACTTGCTTAAGAAAAATACTTAGTTCTTTGGCTAAGATAATTGAAAAGACAGATCTTGCTTGTTTCAGGCAGGGCTGAACAAGGAAGTTCAAATGACTGTCATCTGTCTTTTGTCATTTGACAGAGCTTTTCATTCTCTTTCCCTTTTCTCTATCTCAGTCTTACTCTTGTTTAAAACTCTCCTCCTCTATCCATTCTTCTTTGTTTTCCTTTCTTTTAAGTCCATTTCCAAGGAAAATTCCCCACACTTTAGTAAAAATGGCCATTAGCAGCTTTAGATCTACCTTACTACAGCAGTCCCAATGAAAAGAGAATGATGCAATCCCTGCCTTTCGGTGTATGTCCATTAAAATCTCAAGAGATGGCTCTGATTGGCCCAGCATGGCTCTCTGAACCAATCCTGTAACTGGCAGATGGGGGCTCTGATCGGTCAGCCTAGATAATGTAACTGTTCCTGTGGAAGGAGTGCCCTGTGGTTGGCAGTTTTACTGGGAACAGAGTAGTATTTCCTTAAAGGAAAAGCCTCAAGGCATTTAAAAAGTAAGAGATCCAGATACACTATGGTATTCCCAATATTTGCTCTAGAGATGTAGGTATATAACAGCAGGAGATTATGAGAGTTGTAGTAAGACATAAATTTGCTATGGTCTACAGGTCAGACACAGAATAATTATGAATCATGAATTATTAATTACAAGACTGGTTCAGTCATAAGCAATCTGAAACATTATATCACCAAAAGTGTGGAAAATGGTCTCCAAAGTATTAGACAAGCCTAAATCCCACATAAAACCAAATGCCATATAAGGCATATCCAGAATTTAACATGAAATATTTTTGAACTTTAAATTTAATTGATTTAATTTAATTAATAATTTTTAAAATATGTAAGTTATAGACCCACTTTGGCTTCCCCTGAAAGCAGAGGCTGAGACAAAGACTTGGCTGCAGATCACATATTAAGGATGTAATTTCAGGAAACAGGGAGAGACAAGAGAAGAGAGTCAATATAATGGTGTGTTATTTAAGTCTCTGCTGAAGGCACAGGGACTCAGTTTGGCTGAAACTTCTGGGAAGTATGAATTGTTTTCAGAACTTTCTATCTGAGGGAAGTGAGGATGAAATATGACTCCCACATTGATTAATGGCTGACATTTGCCCTAGGGAGTATTAACATAACTCACTTTGAGGCTGTGTTTATAAGAACGCCCAGTGGCTCCAGGGCATGGAAGAGGCACAAGAGGTGGAATAATTCTATACCTGCTTGAGTTGGGATCTTGTTAACAGAAGGTGAACCTGAACACTTAACACCTAAAAACAGAGATGGGCCAAGGGAATGGGAATGGGGCTCCAAAGTATCTGCTACATAAAATAAACATATGTGAAGACCAAATATGGTACATACATGGTTTGCAAATGTTTGATTTTCAGTCCATTGGTTTAGAAATTCACAAACTAGGGACACCTGGGTGGCTCAGTTGGTTGAACATCCGACTTCAGCTCAGGTCATGATCTCAAGTTTCCTGAATTCAAGCCCTGCATCGGGCTTTCTGCTGTCAGCACAGAGCCTGCTTAGGATCTTCTGTCTCCCTCTCTCTCTCTCTCTCTCTCTGCTTCTCTCTCTCTCTCAAAAAGAAGAAAGAAAGAAAGAAAGAAAGAAAGAAAGAAAGAAAGAAAGAAAGAAAGAAAAAGAAAGAAAGAAGGAAGGAAGGAAGGAAAGAAAGAAAGAAAAAGAAAGTTGCAAACTAGGGGTGCCTGGCTGGTTCAGTCACAGGAACGTGTGACTCTTGATCTCAGGGTTGTGAGTTCGAGCCCCACAATGGGTGTAGAGATTACTTAAATAAATAAAACTTAAAAAAAGAAATTCACACACTAATTTCATAGCATTTTTTAACTGGCTTCTCAGAAATTGTAGAGATCAAATACATAAGAGGGCCAAGTTTTGCTTCTTATTTATGCATTAATTCAACAAATTTAATGAACACCTACCACAGGCAACATGCTGGAGATACATTAAAGAACAAAATAAACAAAGTAACTGCCTCACTGAGCTTGCATTCTGGTTTGGAGATAGTCAACAACCAAGTAAGGTAATTTTAGATTATTGGGTTATAGGTGCTGGTTAAAAATGAAATAACAGAAGCTAATAGTGAAAGAGAAAAACATGGCTGCTCTCTCAGATAGGGTGGTCATGAAGGCTTTTCTACATGAATGACATTTGAGGAGAAACCTGAATGAGAAGGGGCAAGCCAAGTGAAGATCTGGGAGGAACATTCTAGGCAAGATGAATAGTTTATGTAAGAGCTTGGAAGGCAGCAGGGGCTCTTATGTTTGAGGAGGACCTGGATCAACAGTGGTGAAGTCAAGAGTGAGGGAAGTAGTAAGAGATGATGTGAAACATGTCAGGTCAGACAGTGCCCTGCTGGCTATGGCAAGGGGGTAAGTCTTCATTCTTCCTGAGATGGAAGCCACCAGAAAATCTTGATTCAGAGGAGGAATGAGATCTCATTTTCTGTTTTAAAAAATCCACTCTGGTTGCTGTGTGGAGAGTGTTCATAGGCAGTTGTGTTCCCTGGATTCATGGAACACAACAAACCTGGATATTTGTGGTTTCCACGAACGAGTGACTCTCTCCGGCACATTTTGCTTAAAACCCATAATAGGTTTTACAAAGGCTTACACACAACTGTTCTTAGCAGCATTTCTCACAATAGTCAAAAAGTGGAAACAACTCAAATGTCCATTAACCGAGGAGTGGAAAAACAAAATGTGTTATCTTCAAGCATATATGCATACAATGGAAAGACATTTAACAATAAAAAGAAATATTGATGCCTGCTACAACATGAATGTCAAATTCATCAGGCTAAATGAAAGAATTCAGACCCAGAAAACCACATATTACATGATTCTATTTATATGAAATGTCCAGAAAAAGCAGATCTATATATAGAGAAAGCAGATTACTGATTGCCTGAGGCTGGGAATGGGAACAGAGATTAACTGCAAGGGAGCAGGAGGGACCAGAGGGGAGTGATGGGAATGTCCTAAAACCATGTGGTCGTGATGGTTGCACAACATGTGAAATCTACTGGAAATCACTGAATTGCATACTTAAAACAGGTGAATTTTAAGGCGTGTAAATTATATCTCAATGATATATATAGTTATTTCTAAATTGGGAATATATGTCCTCAGATCAATGTCTCCACAGACATTGGCCTGACTGAGAGGTTCCCCACCACTTGCTCTAGACAGCAAGTGGCCCCAGTCACCAGCGGTCTGCTTTGGGAATCAATTGACTTAATGTTTTTTCCTCTCCCAACTGTCCTCCCTCTCAGGAGATGGTCCCCAATCCAAACATTCCCCATTTCTATGATTTTCAAAACTCTCAGGTTGGTCTCTTCTTCTATAAGATCTCTTTGTCATCTTCTGCCCACTCACTTCTTTCTCGCAGTTTTTGGCAACTGTTTTAAAAAACTTTATTTTCAGGGGCGCCTGGGTGACTCAGTCAGTTAAGAATCCATCTCTTGGTTTCTTTTGGCTCAGGTCCTGATCTCATGGTCATGAAATAGAGCCCCGTCTCAGGACTTGTGCTTGGCATGGAGCTTGCTTGGAATCTCCCCTCTCTCTCTTGCGCCTCCCTCTCTGTCCCTCTCTCTCTCTCTCTCTGCCCCCCATCTCTGTCAAAATAAATAAATAAACTTAAAAACAACATCTTATTTTTCTTTTTTCCTCTCTCTTCCTCCCTTGCTACCTCTGTTTTATGCACTGTCACCTATCACTCTTTCTCTGTATTTGTTCCTTTTGTGACTCCTCAAAACGACTATAAAAATCATGACCCTTAGGTGGGAGAACAGTACTGGGACAGGCACATAAGTATCAAGAGAAAGGAAAGATTAAGCAGTACTTTGCCAAATCACCCTCTAAACTTGGAAGTACCAAAAAGTCCTTCTCATGAATATCCTCAAAATTTCCTTCTGTCTCACTGTTGTATGATCAGAACTGCTCTCTCTACTTATTTTACAGGACATTTGTTATTAAATCTTATTTTAAAGTTTTGCTTATTTGTATATAATTGTGTTTTAAAATTATTTTTCATTATGACAAGAATATTTACAAAAAATATTTTATTGATGTTAATGTACATACTTTTGTGGTCTGAGCCACTAAAAGGACCACCACTTATTATATTATTTCTATAGAAAAAAAAAATGATGTCTGAATCCCAAGCAAGGATTTGGAATTTAGTTCTGGTTTATTATCTGGAGACTGACATTACTTAACTGGTTTTAAGTACCTTTATTTTTTTTTAAATGGTGTGTCATGATTGTTCCATTGACCAACCTCTTATCTTGTTTTATTGCAAAATTTTTCTGTTCTATTCTTAAAGGCAAAAGGACAATCATAGATGTAGCTAAGTAAAACTAAATTTCCCTGTCAATAGAACAGATGACAGATTCTTCATTTTTGGATCTTCCTATCACATGAAATATACAATTCTGGGACTAATTAGCATATTAATAGTCTCAGTTGTCAGAGTTCACTTCTTGGTTATGAATATCTAAAAGAGTGAGATTCTAAATTCCTTTAAAATTCAGCTTGCAGGAAACAATCAGGACTGCAGATCATAATGCCTTGTTATGTGAGATTATGAAATAAAGTTACTATTATGTCTTGCCCTAAAGGAGGTGGATATATACAGACATGTCAAGGCAGAGTGCATTCAGGAGTGTAAAGAAACTATTCATCCCTATTGGGAGAAGGGTAGGAAAAAACAATGCTGAGCTTTCATTTCCTGTAGGTTGCTCATAATTTATGAGATTTCTTTGCATCTCCAAATATCGTTAAGCCTTCCATATACTTGTTAAGCCACAATAATGAAAACTAAGATCATAAACAGCCAAAACTCCATTTAAGTGTAGGGTGGAATTTTCTAATGCAATGTAGATGGAGAGTATCTCAGCAGAAAAAGTTTGGTTTTATATTTTCTTTTTTATCTGCTAATTTTAAAATAGGCTGCTATAGAAAAGGGTGTGAGTTTGTTTTAGCTTGGTCTCCATTTCCTGTGTAAGTCCTTTGGATGGGTGTTAAGTATAGATATGAAATTACTGGAAAAAACAATCAAAGAGAAAATATTATTACAAAAATTAAATATTAATTTTCCACATAGTTATTTTGAAAGGAAAATCAGTTTGGCAAGGCAGAAAAGGACTTTGGAAAATAAGTGGCCCTGACCCTTCTAGGCTCCCTGATTTAAAAAAAAAAAAAAAAAAGCCCAGTACTTTGGAAAGATCATCCTCAAAGGCCAGTAGGCTATGATCCAACAAATGCCTTTTACCCCACAGGTTGAAGTCTATAAGAAACAGATGATTAAGTTTAGGTCTTTTACAGTGTTAGCTATATTTTTGAATCCTACCCTTTAATTTACTATATGCTTTACAAAATTAGGTAGCTGTAGTAGACAGTTACACCCAGGTGCTAATCCCTTCTTTCAGTAAAAAAAAGCATTGGAATTTACAAATGGGCATTGACCTTTCACTATCTGTTGATGAGAACGTTGTGATCTTTGCCTGCTGCAAATGCACCAGGATATGACACTGATTTTCCAATATTACTGCTGGAGTTGGGGAAAGAGATGGGTGAGTGGGTGCAGTATACCTTGGGGAACATTACTTTTCATGCCCACCTGGGCCAAGTGACTCCTTGCAAAGCAGCCAATAAAAAATTTAAAAATTAAGTTTTCATATAGAAATGTACATGGTTCATATCCTTCCATATAAGCATTTAAAAGCGGTGGGTGGGGAATGAATTCCCACCAGCTTGATGTGAAAAAGATCGGCTTCTCCTCCAAACATTGGTTTGGAAATCTTCCCAAAAGAAAGCTGTCCAATCAAATTGCTGTAATCTTACGCAGTAAAAACAATGTGCTAAATTTATGTATTTTTAAATTAAATTTAAGTTTTTAATGTTTTATCTTTATTTTTGATAAAGATAAAATCAAAGTTGAGTTGGGGAGGGGCAGAGAAAGAGGGAGACAAAGGATCTGAAGCAGGCTACATGTGCTGACTGTGGTCAGCCTGATGCGGGGCTCAAACTCACAAACTGAGAGATCATGACCAAGCAGACATAGGATGCTCAACCAACTGAGCCACCCAGGCACCCTATTAATGTACTATATTTAAACATAACTATCATATTTTTCTAACCATAGTATAAGAACCCTCAAAATCATTTTGTCTAGGATCTTCAGAAAAATGTACACCTTTATAATTTAGGATGGATCACTCCTTAGAGGCCTCCAGGAGCTGCATAACTTCTCTTAGTATCAACTATAAGATTCCAACTGCCTTAGTCTCCATGCCTGATGAAATCTTGTACCTTTTCAAATTTGGGCCATAGCTCCCTATTGGGCATTATTCTTGTTCCTTGTCCTTACTGTGGTTATTATTAGCATTCTGGAAATTCAAGAAAGACAGACACATATACACCCAAGTTCTAGAAACCTTTCCAATTTGGATCTGTGAATTCCAAAAGTAATATTTTAGTACTGAGGACCTGATTTTCAAGAGAAAAATTTAGAGAAGTCTGAAAGTGTGTGTGTGTGCGTGCGTGTGTGTGTGTGTGTGTGTATTTCAAGAGTAAGAGGACTTAACTTTGGGACATAATATTATTTGAAGCTTCACTCACCTCTACCTGAAGCACAAACCAAGGAAATGTGAACAACTTAGTGGTGGAGGGGACACTTATGTGCCTTGTGCCGTTTATATGCTAAATCACTTTCATTTCCTTAATACATGGTAAAGGCATTTCTCTAACACTTCTTTATGGAATTAAACTGTGGACTCCTGGAGGTGAAGCCCATGTTTCACATACAGAGAGCCTGTGTTTCTGAATCCTAGCACCTAGTATAACCCTAGTACATAAAGTACTAAAAACATGATTAACAAATAAATCAACAAATTAATAAGCATGTATTTATAAATTACTGTGACTATGAAATATAATAATTATTTCATAATTATTAATAAATAAGGCCAGTTATGATATTTAGTTTGAATAAACAGCTGCTTGGATTTCAAACACTACCACATTTTCAATTTCTTTGATTGTGATTTTCTGAGATTAATAATTTTGAAATGAATATTAATGTGGGTGGAAGCATCTCAAGTTTGCAGGAGAGTTTCACAGGGGTATAAGGACTATTAAAAGGAGAATCAGGGGGCTTTGATGACTCAGTCGGTTAAGCATCTGACTTCAGCTCAGGTCATGATCATGAGTTCGAGTTCCACATCAGGTGAGCTCAAGCCCCGCTTTGAGTGAGCCTTGTGCCCTGCTTCGGGTGAACACAAGCCCCACTTTGGGTAAACCCCACTTTTCTCTCTATCTCTCTGCCCCTCGTAAGATTCTCTCTCTCTGCCCTTGCTCACTTGCTTCCTCTCTCTCTCTCAAAAATAAAAAAGGAAAATAAAAAAATTTAAATATTCAGTGGGAGTAAATAGAACAACTTCAACAAAAAGATTTTGAAATCTTTTTTTCTTGAAAATATTAACATTAGATCTGTTTACTATTAATCATGGACATACTGTTTTTTTTCACCCAAGATCCCTGATAATTAGTATTGTCTTGTCCAACTCATTGCTTTCCAAACTTTCTTTCTCCATCTTAGGATTCTATAGATGTATGCAAGAGTACTTGGACACCATACACTCTAAAGAAAAACATAGCATAGTTCCTTATACAAATGTGCTTCTGTTTGTTGTATGTGTTCTGTCTTTGTCATTTCTACAAGTCAACTGTATCTTTAAATGATCTTTAAATGATCAAGACTGAATTCAATATTAGTGTCAACAACTGTACTTTTCTATGTTGAATTACTGGTAAGTTTCCTATGTTGAATTTCTTGGCAACCAAGTGAAGGTTCTTTATAAACTGGACTCAAAAGCTCTTATTTACTGTCAGTTCAGAATTCAGTTCTCAAAGTAAATGTCATATGCACAATAGTGCTGTTGTGGATTCAGAACCAAGTACCATTTCAACAATAGTAACTCCTCCTCATCAGTCCATGTTCTGCAGACATCTGGTTTCAGCCAGGCACTTGAGAGACACCTAAGAATGTTTTTAATAGTTCTGTTAGGCCATACATTCTGATAGATTCCCAGATGCTTAGAACTAAATTATTTTCCTGCCTACCTGCTACTTATGTTCTGCATGTCAGGTCCACGATTCCACCTTAAATCTAATGCATAATCTAAAATGCCAGTAGAGGTTGCTTGCCGGTAGTGCAATTTTGAGGAGTTATTTTCTTTTTTTCCTACATTTTCCAAATATTTTATAAAGAGCTTGTGTTATTTTTTAATATGAAAATAAACTTTGTTTAGAAAAAAACAAAAGCAATTCCAAGGATAGATATCAAGGTATTTTGTGCAGAGGAAAAGATTATTTTTTAAAATTATTATTATTATTTCTGGCTGCCAGTGAAATTTCTGCTCTCATATTCTGGCAGACTATGAAACCATCTCAGAAAGAATTTAACTTCTTACTAAAAACATAGAAACATCCTCTTTTTCTACAAGGTTGAAAAGGTTGTCCACATCTCTCCCCATTTAGCTCCAGGGTCTTTCAGAGTGTGTTTGATTTCAAAACCTGTAGAAGATTTCAAACGTAATTTCAGCAGCTTGCCGACCATGTCAGGTCCAAATGCCTGTTCTGTTTGGTGACTACATGATTTAAACATTGAAATTGAATGCTCCTTGCATGAACATTTTATTTCCCAGAGGCCCATGATATATTTAGGTAACCTGCCTGGCACCTGAGGCATTTGAATTTGACAACTTTAGATTAGCATTTAGTAGACCGAGAAATAATGTCCCTGAGACATGTTAGACAAAGGAATAGTTGTACTAATGACATCATTCTGCTTTTAATTTTGCATATGGGAAAAACTAATTTCAGAAATAAGGAATTACATTTAATTCAGGGTGTACAGTCACATGACTCTTGTATGACCTTATAATTTTATCCCCTTTATCTTCCTCCCTGTTTAATCCATTTTACACACATTTCCTGTCTATATTCCTAGAGCCTAACTTTACCCATGTATTTATTGTTTATTCATTTATTCTTCCTTTGCTCTGTGCCAGGCCCCTTTAGGTGCTAAGGAAACAAAAATGGATGTGAAGCTCACAGTTTCACATCCCCTGAAGGGGATCAGATGTGTAAATTAAAAACGACAGGATTGCCATAGTTGGTATGAACTGAGTTCTATAGTACCACAGAGAATGAAGATTGTGACAATACCTGAAAAGTTTTCCAAAGGTGACAATTGAGCTAAGTCTTGAAAGAAGTGGACATTCAGCTGATGATCAACTTAGATAAAGGCATTTGAAGCCAAAGGAAGAGCAAACCCAAAGTACAAGTTCAAGGGAAGACTTGGGAGATTCAAGAAATTGCAATTAGTTTGGTTTGACTGGAGCACAGGGAGTAAGGAATAGGGAGAAAGGAAATATGCATTATTCATTTCATGATTCATTTGATAAATTGTTTAATGACTTACTATGTGTCAAAAATTGATTATATAACAGTGATTTATATAGACAAAGCATTTGTTGCACAGAGATGACAGTCTAATAAGAAATACAGAGAAGAGGCTATAAGATTGAGTGTAGTAAGTGCTATGATAAAGTAAATACTGGGGGTCAAGGAAGCACAGAAGGGTGTGCAGAGGTAGATAAGAGTATGGTAAATCCTATGATGTGCTGCTGGTTCCCCTTCATGTTTAAAGTACTTTTTATTCTAGTTTCTGGGAGAGCTGCTAGAAGACAGCCCTCAAATTGTACCATTGCTCAAGGTTATATTTCCTTCCAGGAACATCCTACATCCCATCCTTGATCAATGTGTTGTATAAAGCTGTGCCCCTCTCACCCAAACTTGGAACATTCTGAAGTGTCATGCTAGCTACAGAGCTCCCTGTGGGGTTGGTTGAGAGGCCTTTCTGAGACTGCAGAAAAGCTCAACTCTTCCCTCTGCCTAATCCGGTCTCCCTCCCTTCCCTTCCATGAGTAGTGACCCACAAGGAATTCTCTAGTAAGTGTCCTGAACACTAGTTTCTGTTTCACACATAGTCTTCTTTCCTGAACAGATTATGAAGTTTTATTGAATGGCATTTTAAGTAACTTGGATTTTGTGCTACTATCAGTTGGATACACAAAGACCTTTTAGCGAGGAAATAACGTGATCATACGTGTAAGTTAAAAGGGTACAAAACAGAAGATAGATTAGTTAGAAAGATATTTTAAAAATGTAAGCAATAAAAGTTTAAAATCTGAATAAAGACAATGACAATGGAGTAAAGAGAATGAAATGGATGTAAGAGGTATTCACTGGCAATATTGGCAGGATTTGGTGATTGATTACAGGTGGCAGACAAAGTAAATGTTCTACAAGATCTCCCAGGGTCTTTGGCTTGGGAGACAGAATAAATTTTGGTGCTATTAATCAAGGTGGAAAATATAGTTGAAGAAACAAGACCATTAGTGAATATGATCAGCTCATTTTTGGACCAGTTGAATTTGAAGTCAACTCAGTGTAGTAAAATGCAGGTAATGCTTGGCAGATAGTTGAAAAGATACATTGAGAGATGAGGAGAGAGGACACTACAAATATAGGTTTGGGGATCATTAGCATATTATGTAGTAGTTAAAGACACAGATGTACATGAGCTTAGAGTATCACTGTTGTGCTCTAAAATGCTCAGATTTCCGTATTGCTTATCAAAGCAATTCCTGACTCTTCCAACTGGCATTCTGACAAAACAATGATGATTCAGCACTACGGACAGTGGCAAAATTTCTTGCACATCCCTGCCCCTCCTAACCCTACCCTCTAATATTTTAGTTCAGTTAGATAAGGGTTTTATTACCTTTCCCTGTTTAACCTTGCTTTACCTCCCACCACTCCCTTAGCCCATATCATATGCTTAAGGTAGCTGTGTTAAAGTCATCTAGTGCAAGTTTTTCTTTGTTTTTTTTTTTTTTTCTCAGATGACAACCTGAGGCCCAAAGAGGCTAAATGATTTGCTCAAAGCCACATTGTTGGTTAGTGACAGAGCTGGGACCCAGATTTCCAGTTAGATCATTAATGGTCTAGAATATCATTAAAATGTTCTGCTACATATAACATGGACCAGAGACTCCACAATTTTCTAAGCAACAAGTTTTAAGCTAATCGTTTGTAAGAAATAACAATAATAATAGCAATAAAATAAACAACTTTTTATCTGATTCTCTGGATCTTAGCTTAGTCTTCTGCTCAGGAAAATTTTTAAAAATTGGTTTGATAATTGTTTTATACTCTTTTTTTAAAGTTTATTTTAAGAGAGAGAGAGAGTGAGAGAGACAGCACGAGTTGGGTAGGGGCAGAGAGAGAGGGAGAGAAAAAATCCCAAGAAGGCTCCACACTGTCAGCACACAGCCCGATGCAGGGCTTGAACTCATGAACCATGAGATCATGACCTGAGCCGAAATCAAGAATCAGACACTCGGCCAACTGAGCCACCCAGGGCGCCCCTAATTTTTTGAAATCCTTTATTAGATATCCTATATTTTTTCTCAATACAGCATCTTTTCTACAGATTTTTGGAGTTTATCTTCAGATTCATTCCTTTGATTTTTGGCATTTTCCAATTTTACTCTTTGCTGCTTCTGTTGCATTTTTTTAACTTTACTAATCCTATTCTTATTTCTAAACCAATCATTCCTAATCTAAAATTGTTCCCATTTTAAATATGTAATGTTATTTTTTAAAGTGACAGCTTTATTAAGATAAAATTCATATACCATAAAATCCATTCTTTTAAAGTGTGCAATCCAATGGTTTTTAGTATATTCATAGCATTGTATAATCATCAGCATTCTCTAATTTCAAAATATGTTCATCATCTGCCAAAGAAACCCCATTTGCTTATTAACAATCACTTTCTATTTCCTCAACCTGCCCAGCCCCTGGCAATCACTATTCTACTATTTCTATGGATTTGCCTTTAATGACATTTCACATAAATAGTCATATAGTATGTGGTCTTTGTGTCTGGCTTCTTTCGCTTAGCAGATTCATCAATACTGTAGCAGGTATCAGCACTCCATTTCTTATTATTGCTAAATAATATCTGTGTGTGTGTGTGTGTGTGTTTAATTTTGTTTATCCATTCATCAGTTTATGGACATTTGTGTTATTCAATTTTTTTGACTATTAGAATAATGCTGGTATGAACATCCATTTATAGAGTACTTCATAAACATATGTTTTTATTTCTTTGGGGTATATTTCATGTCCCTTGCGGATATACCTAGACATAGAATGGCTGGGTCATATGGTAACTATGTTTAACCTTTTGAAGAACTGACAAATCATTTTCCAATGTGGCTGCACCATTTAACATTCCTACCAGCAATGTATGAGCATTCTAATTTCTCCACATCTTCATCAATACCTTTTTTAAAAAATGTTTATTTTTTTATTTTGAAAGAGAGAAAGAGAGAGAGAGAGTGCATGTGTGAGTGGGGGAGGAGATAGATAGATAGAGAGAGAGAGAGAGAGAGAGAGAGAGAGAATCCTGAGCCCAACATGGGGCTCAATTTTACAGATGTGACATCATGACCTGAGCTGAAATCAAAAGTTGGACACTAAATCACTTAAATGACTGAGCTATCTAGGCACCTCTGTCACCAATCCTTTTTTTCCCCCTGAGAGACTGGGGGTCAGGGAGAGGGGCAGAAGGAGAGGGAGGGAGAATCCCAAGCAGGCTCCAAGGTTAGCTTGGAGTCCTATTCTGGGCTCAATCCCACGACCCTGGGTCATGACTGAGCCGAAATCAGGAGTTGGGTGCTCAACCAGCTGAGCCACCCAGGCACCCCTCATCAATACTTTTTATCGTCCTTGTATATTATTGCTATCCTTCTGGGTGTGAAACAGTATCTCATTTTGTGTGTGTGTGTGTGTGCGTGTGTGTGTATTTATGTTTATTTATTTTTGAGACAGACAGAGAGTGCGATCAGGGGAGGGGCAGAGAGTGAGGTAGACACAGAATCCAAGCAGGATCCAGCCCAGAGCCCAACTCAGGGCTTGAACTCACAAACAGTGAGATCATGACCTGAGCAGAAGTGGGATGCATAACCAACTGAGCCATCTAGGCACCCTTCTCATTGTGGTTTTGATTTGCATTTCCTTAATGACTAATGATGTTGAGCATCTTTTCATATGCTTTCTGACCATTTGTCTATCTTATTTGGAAAATTGTCTATTCAGATAATTTTAAAATTGGATTGTCTTTTTATTGTTGAGTTGGAAGAGTTTTGGATAAGGTCCCTTCTCAGTTATATGATTTGCAAATATTTCTCTTGTTATGTGGATTGTATTTTCACTTTGGGAGCACAAAATTTTTTAATTTTGATTAAGCGCAATTTATCTGTTTTTGTCTTTTTCCATTTGTGCTTTTGGTGTCATATCTTAGAAACCATTGCCTAATCCAAGGTCACATATATATATGCATTTTTTAAAAAAGAGTTTTATACTTTTAGCTCTTGCAATTAGGTCTAAATCCATTTTTGTGTTAAATTTTGCATATGGTGTACATATGGCATAATGTTCTTTTGAATTTTGATAACCTAGCATCTTTCTAGTTTCTGGCATTGAGATATTTTCCAAATTTTTTTTTGTATAATTAACTGCTTCATGGGTGTGATCATTTAAGTTTATTCCTCTTTTTAATCTCATTTTATAGATTAAAACTGACTTTGAACTTAGAAGGTGATTCTTTTGCTCATTCATTTTTATGATTATGTTCATGGATATCCATCCATGGAACTCCATCCATGGAGTTCATAGTTTTCAGAAATGTTTGTGGGTCAGGGCGCCTGCGTGGCTCAGTCACTTAAGGATCCAACTTCTGCTCAGGTCATGACCTCAGGGTTTGTGAGTTTGAGCCCTACCTTGGCACTGTGCTGACAGTGTGGAGCCTGCTTGGGATTCTGTGTCTCCGTCTCTCTCTCTCTGCCCCTCCCCTGCTTGTGCTCTGTCTCTCTCTTTCAAACAAACAAAAAAAAAAGAAATGTTTTCAGGTCCTGTTGAAATACTAGGCACAGACAATGGGAGAAGGGAAAAGATAAGATTTACCACAGTTCTATTTTAATAAATTGGATTCCAGCTGTCTGTTGAAGTAGGGAAAGAATTACAGCCCAAAGTGGTAGTGCCAGAGACTCTACCATGTAGCACAGAATTCCTCCTTATATTTTGTGACTTAGTATACCAAAGGTAAGCTGGAGGTCATGGGATATTGGTCTATATGGACCATTTGGGAGTCTTCTGATAGATGTTAGTAGGATTATTATTTGTCCCTCCCTGACTGCTCTATATCTTACATTTGCCTCTAGACACAGAACACCTTAATAGAAATCCCCTGAAGGTTATAGCAAGTGCCAATTCACATAACCCATTTTTATATCTTTATAGATATTCAATAGTAGTTAAAAGGTATAAACTCAATGTCTTCAATCAGAACTCTTCTTTTAGCTTCTAATTTGACTCTGTTCAATACTGATTATTCATGGCTTCCATCTACTGACTTAGATTAGTTCAGCTTCCTATTCTCCTAACCCTAAATAATTATTTTGTGTTTTTGCTGGTATTTCCTATACTTCTTCTGTCTCCTCCATCACCCATCCTGACCTTGGTGAATGATTTCTTTCTTCATGTTTTAGAGAATTAGACTAGGATCAGAGATCAGTTTGTGCTTCTGCCGGAGGCCCCTAGTATTTCTACATTGCCTCACCTCTCTTCGTTCTTATAGTGAACCCCAATTACACTTAAAGTAACCAAGTCTTTGTAATATAGAAGTGCCTATGTACACATACAGGAGCTTTGGAAGAATATTGAAGTACCTTATTCATCTTTATATTGCTCATAGCACTTAGCACCATGCATGCACATAATAGGTGTTCCACAAATAGGTTAAAGGATTCACTTCGGAAGAGCCTGGGTGGTTCAGTCTGTTAAGCATCCATCTCTTGATTTTGGCTCAGGTCAATCTCATGGTTCATGAGATCGAGCCCCATGTTGGGATCCATGCTGACAGTCTGGAGTCTACTTGGGATTCTCTCTCTTCCTCTCTCTCTCTCTCTGCCCCTCTCCTACACACTCTATCAAAATAAATAAATAAACTTAAAAAAGAAAGAATTCACTTGGGGTGACTGGGTGGCTCAGTTGGTTAAGCGTCTGACTTTATGCTCAGTGTTTGATTTCTGCTCAGTTCATGATCTCACAGTTTGTGGGTTTGAGTCCTGCCTCGGGTTCTGTGCTGACAGCACAGAGCCTGCTTGGTTTTTTGTCTGTCTCCCTCTCTCTCTGGCCCTCCCCTGCTTGCTCTCTCTCCTTCAAAATAAATAAAAATAAACTAAAAAAAAAAAAGAATTCACTTGAATAATTAAAATAATAATATATAAATTTTTAGTAAATAAAAAACTTCCCCCATATTTCAAATAGCTTGAAGATAGTTTTTCATCCTTATATTTATTTTGATGGTAGATTTGAAGTGGTGCAAATGGATTTCAGTACTTTATACACAATACTGTTTAGAGGTAATTTAGAGTAGAGAAATACCATAGTCTCAGTAAATTTTAACAACAAAAGATTTGATGGATCAAGGATATGAAATTGTACTTTTATCTTCATTGTATGAATTGAAACTAATGTTTTTCTTATCAGTAGTGTCCTATATATTCTCAATACTATTCCAAAAAGGATTTATGGTAGCTAAAAAAACATACAATATAGCAACTCTTAATGTAATAACAATAGTAAGTTATAAGGAAAATATAAAAAGAGAAAATGAATATAGGAAAAAAGATGAAACCAGGAGAAATGTTAGTAAACAGAATCTATGGGGCAAGGTCACCTACATGCACTTGCTGTGGAAGGCCCCATATTAGGCTCTGACTTTTCCAAGCAATTTCAAGACTGCTCACAACCAGTTATAGAGTCGATGTCTATAGATTTAAACAAGCCAATTGCTCAGGATGAACACAACTTCTCTAGTTACTGAAACTAGACAGAAATTTCTCCGAAAGGTTGTTACAAAGAGGATACTCTAAGTGATAATGGTCACCATCTTTAAAACTAACGCAGTACAACTTAATAGGAGTCATTTCTCAATATAGGTTAAGAGCACACAGTTCTTTATGCAGAAAGTTCAGTAAACTATAAGTTGTGCAGTGTTCTTAGCACTGACAATTACCCTGCTGTTGGTCCTAATATGGAGAACATTTCCATGGTCAACTTGAAATGCTTAGATGCCTCTAATGCAGCTCAACAGCCTTGAAGAAATTTCCAAATAGGTAGGAAAATTGTTAGATAAAATACACCAAAAAAATAAAATAGCAAGGTGTCTGTGGTTTCTGTGAGATTTCTGGTGCAGAAGTGCTGCATAACAACCAATCCCAAATTTCAGAGTCTTAAAAGAACAAACGTTTGATTTTCTTGCTCAGGGTTTGGTCAGCTTCACATCTCCTCATTCCTGAACCAGTGGGTAGTCAGTAGGTTGCAGAAGAAAAAAGTAAAGCCAAAGACAAACATATGGAAAGCCTCTGCTTGCATCACGTGTGCTAACTTCAGCGAGCCAAAGGAAGTCACATAAGCAAGCTCAACACAGAATAGGTGGGAAAAACTGTCTGCCTCTTCTGGCGAGAAGTACTGCACAGCCAGCTGACAAATGCTGTGTAACTATCAGGGAATAAATCTATTTGCTATTCCCTTTCACTTTTTGTTTCCCACTTAGTACCTCTAAGAATCATTTAACTTTGGACTCATAAGGAAACTTAAAGTTTGTTGAGGATGATCTTTTCAGTTTTTTAACTATTTATTTACTTGATGCGGGGGGGGGGGGAAGGGCAGAGAGGGAGACAGAGAATCCCAAGCCAGATCCGAGGATCCAAGCTGTCATCGCAGAGCTCCATACAGGGCTCTATCCCACAAACTGCAAGATCATGACCTGAGCTGAAATCGAGAGTGGAGTGCTCACCCAGGTGCCTGAATCTTTTCATTTTATACATGAGTTATCTGGGGCCCTGGGAGCTTATGGGACTTGGTATACGTCAGTTCTAAGTTCTGCTATGTTGAACTAAAGTTTGTAATGCCTCGATATTCCACCTCTAAACCCTAGGTCTACATGGAGTTTCAGGAGTTTAGTTAGTGAGATGGATATATGATTAAGGACCTAAATTTCAATTTACAGAGGTAAAAGCTTAGATTGCTTATGAATACAGGGTTTGGGTAGTACACTGAAGGGAGCCCTTAAATTCTAGGTTCTTACTTGGAGGAACTGGTTTTTCATTGAGTTTTTGTAATCAAAATATTTACACTCTGAGTTGTTATTTAAAAATAGGTTATGTTTCCAGAAGGAAATGTTTGTTTCCTAGTTGCTTTCCATTGTCTCCATGTTTCATCTGACAAGAATCAAATGTAAGGAAGGGCTAGAGGGTGGGTAGGTGGACTAAGGATGGAAGACTGCCAGAGATGGAGGAAAGATATAAAACAGGGCCTTGTCTGGGTGCCTTTTGTTTTTAAAGTTTTCCTAATGTTCTCCCTGAGGTAAATCACCAGGGACTATGTATTTGGCTTACTCCTCAAAAGCAGATCAGAGCTGAAATGGTAAGCAAACTGCAATGGACTGGAGTAGGGTTTGTTTTGAAAGAAGGGAACAGCTGTTTCTCCTGGAGTCCTCAGCAGACAAGGAGCCTATCCATTTCCTCACTGTTCCTAGATGGTATTGCTTACAGCCCTTTTTGTGTTCTGTTTACCGTTCCAATTCTGTAAGTCAGTTTGACCGGATATTACCTTTTTTTTTTTTTTTTAGAGACACTTAATAGTTAAGATAGTATTTGTTATCAATGTCCTATCCAAGAATGACAGCTTCTTTAACATTTCATGGTTTTACTTCCAGTTTGTTTACTTGTGTGTAACAGCTCTCCTGGCAAGAAACTTGACCCCCGTAGATGATACTATCTTGGAGGAATGTAGGGCGAAGCTAGAGGGTAGTTTTTCTGAGAATCAGTGATCTGATCATACATAATAAACAAAGCCAGATAAGAAGCAGCCATCCAATATGAAACACAAAGAGTAATAATTTAGCTGTACGACTTTAAAATAGAAACACAGGTAAAGATGCAAAATACGTTTTAAAATAATTATTTCCTATAAGTATGATTCCATTTTAACATAAAAAAATTCACATAGCCTCACATGATAGTAATTGTAATTTTAGTAGAAATCGATGGAGCAAATATATAAGGACAAAACACATAATTATGGATTCAGTAATGCTTTTAATTAAAGTCATGCCTTATTGAAAAAAAAGCATTTAAAGTCATTTGAAGAATAGGTATATGTATCAATGCAAGTCACCTTATTGAGGATAGAAATAAGCATCTTTCATGGAACTATGGGTCTCCTTGTAATCATTTTAAAGTTTGCAAATTTCCATGACTTATAGTTTGGGATCTAAACTTTGTCCTCCATCTTTTATATCTGTCAAATTTGGAAGCTGTTCTATTTTATGACATCATAGGTCTCCCATCTCCATAAACAATGCATATTCTCTTGTTTGAGTGATCATAGTTCTTAGTTTTTGTTAATTTCAAATTAGAAAAACTTTGCTCTATGAATTAATAACTGTTGAAGCCAGTGATAAACTTGTTCAAGCAGTACTTAGATTCTGAAACAAACCATGATCGCACATATCATGTTCAGATATTGTAATAGAATCATGTATAATAAATTATTTTAGAAAATATTATCAAATGTTATAGTTTTATCATATAAATCACTATCACTTATTTGCAATTTATAATCTCTTAAAATAATGTCTAGATTGATTTAATATATCTTTATTCCTTCTTTCAAATTTTTCTTTAAAAATATTTTTTTAGGGGTGCCTGAGTGGCTCAGTCAGTTGAGCATCTGGCTTCAGCTCAGGTCATGATCTCACAGTTCATGAGTTCAAGCCTCACATCGGGCTCACAGCTGTCAGCATGGAGCCTGCTTCACATCCACTGTTGCCCTCTCTTTCTGTTCCTCCCTGGCTCATGCTCTCTCTGTCTCAAAAATAAATAAATGTTAAATAATTTAAAAAAAATTTTTTTAAAGTTTATTTTTGAGAGTGGGGAGGGGTAGAGAGGGAGACACAGAATCCAAAGCAGGCTCCAGTCTCTGAGCTGCCAGCACAGAGCCTGATGCAGGACTTGAATTCATGAACTGCCAGATCATGACCTGAGCCGAAGTCCAATGCTTAACCGACTGAGCCACCCAGGTGCCCCCTGAAATTTTTTTTTTATCATGATGAGTGTACTCTTTAATCCATCACTTATTTCACTGATACTCCTCCACCTCCCTCCCACTGGTAACCATTAATTTGTTCTCTGTAGTTAAGAGTCTATTTCTTGGTTTGTCTCTCTTTCTTCTTCCTTTGCTTGTTTGTTTTGTTTCTTACATTCCACATATGAGTGAGAACATATGGTATTTGTCTTTCTCTGATTTATTACACGTAGCATTATAGTCTCTGGCTCTATTCATATTGTTGCAAATGGCAAGATTTAATTCTTTTTTATGGCTGAATAATATTCATACCACATTTTTTTTTATCCATTCATCGATCAGTGGACACTTGGGCTGCTTCCATAATTTGGCTATTGTAGATAGTGTTGCATTAAACATAGAGGTGCATGTTTCCCTTTGAGTTAGTGTTTTTGTGTTTTTTGTAGTAGTAGTGCGATTGCTACTACTTTTGAGAAACCTCCGTACCATTTTCCACAATGGTTGCACAAGTTTGCATTCCTACCAACAGTGCATAAGGGTTCCTTTTTCTCCACATCCTCACCAACACTTGTTGTTTCTTGTTTTTTATTTGATCCATTCTGACAGGTGTGAAGTGATTATCTCATCTAATTTTGTTTTGCATTTCCCTGATGATGAGTGATGTCGAGCATCTTTTCATGTGTTTGTAAGCCATCTGTCTGTCTTCTTTGGAGAAATGTCTGTATATGTCTTCTGCCCATTTTTTAATTGGGTTATTTGTTTTTTGAGTGTTGAGTTTTATAAATTCTTTATATATTTTGGATACTAAGACCTTATTGGCTATGTCATTTGCAAATATGCCCATTCTGTAGGCTGCCTTTCAGTTTTGTTGGTTGTTTCCTTTGTTGTGCAGAAACTTTTTATTTTGATGAAGTTCCAACAGTTTATTTTTGCTCTTATTTCCCTTACCTCAGGATACGTATCTAGAAAAATGTTGCCTTGGTCAATGTTAGAGAAATTACGGCCTCTGCTCTCTTCAAGGATTTCTATGGGTTTAGGTCTCACATTTAGGTCTTAATCCATTTTGAGTTTATTTTTGTGTGTGGTGAAAGAAAGTCGTCCAGTTTCATTCTTTTGCATGTAGCTGTCCAGTTTCCCCAACACCATTTGTTGAAAAGACTGTCTTTTTCCCATTGTATATTAATTCTTCCTTTGTCAAAGATTAATTGACCATATAATTGTGAGTTTATTTCTGGGTTTTTTATTCTATTCCATTGATCTATGTGTCTGTTTTTATACCAGTACCATACTGTTTTAATTACCATGACTTTGTAATACAACTTGAAGTATGGAATTGTGATACCTCCAGTTTCATTTTTCTTTTTCAATACTGCTTTGGCTATTCAAGGTCTTTAGTGGTTCTATACAAATTTTAGGACTGTTTTAGTTCTGTGAAAAATTCTGTTAGTATTTTGATAAGGATTGCATTAAATCTGTAGATTGCTTTGGGTAGTATAGACATTTTAGCAATATTTGTTCTTCCAACCCATGAGCATAGAATGCCTTTCAATTTTTTTGTGTTGTCTTAAGTCTCTTTCATCAGTGTTTTATAATTTTCAGAGTATAGGTCTTTCACTTCTTTGGTTAAGTTTATTCCTAGATATTTTATTATTTTTGGCTCAATTATAAATGGAATTGTTCTCTTAATTTCACTTTCTGCTGCTTCATTATTAGTATATAGGAATGCAACAGACTTCTGCACATTGATTTTGTATCCTGCAACTTTAGTGAATTCATTTATCAGTTCTAAAAGTTATTTGGTGGAGTCTTTAGGGTTTTCTATATATTTGATGACATCATTGGTTTCCTGTCTACCAAGGCAGTGCAAATCCTTGTTAGTTGGATCAAATAGGACAAAATCTAATGAACTAAGCCCTGTCTTTCTAAAAGTCAGAAGACTTGAATTTGGAGTATTTTTTAAAAATATACTATGTTTTTGCTTAAGGAAATCGACACCTTTGAGAGTGTTTTACCTTTTTAAAAATTAAGGATGGGGCTGGAGAGATGTTTGCTCTGTCCAACTCAATAGATTATTGTCAAGATCAAACTAGATTTTGTAACATCTAATTATACAAATAATAAATGGGGGCTGGCCAGTCAATATTTTAGTAAAATCTTCCCAGTTGAAGCCTAATCCTTAGCTGATGCACTACTAGAAATATATAGGTTTCCTAGAGTTACAGTGGCCTGGGTGACTTCCAGCTCTCCAGACTTACAGTGCTTTGTGACACAAGAAGTCAAAGGTCTGTACAGTGGATTGGTTGGAAATGGTGGCCTAGTTTTAAGATTTGTCTCTGCCATTTTAGTGAATCATTTAAACTCTCTGAGCCTCAGTTCCTTGTGAATGGAGAAATGGACCAAAATTTCAGAGGTGTTTACTTATGACAATGGCCTCTTTTTTTTTTTCTTAAATGAAATCTTATTGAGATACTCCAGTATATACACCAAATACAAAACAATGCACAGTTTTCACACAATTTAAAACTTGCAGTTTGCAAGTGAGGCCCTAGGGGTTTAGCTCAAAAACCTCTGCTTTGGTTCATATTTAAGATCCATCTCTAAGTGAAGATGTCTATTTATTAATTTAAAATGAGAGATGTTCCTGTCCAAAGAATTGCTAGTGGTTATCTTCATGGGACATCTTGCCCTAATGGTCATGTCCACTCAGGAGGTCAAACTTAGGTTGGAACTTTGAGCATACAATAAATCAAAGCAAGTTCTATATTCTTGAGGAATAGTACTATCGAGCAGTGGTGATCCAGTGTAATGCCTTCTACATGCTAATAATTTTTTCCTGTAAAGAACTTGGCAGGGAATTCTAGAATCTCAACACCATCCCCTATAGACCAGTATTGAAAAAAACATTCTTTGTGACCATACCATTTAACTTGCCTTTTTAGCCTTCATGTAGATCTCAGTACTCTTTTTGATGTGACCTCTTAACACTCAGAATATGAATCATGAACCTCCAGGTCATAACTTTTAAGGTCATCATGTGTTTGAATGCTCTTCGAAGGATCCTGACTGGAAGGTCACGTGGGTGGTCACTTAGGCTCTGCTTATCTACTTTCTTTATGTTGGAGGGTTTGATTCCACTGAAGAGAGAGCCATTTCTCTTTCTCCAAAGACAAATTCTTAGACATTTCTTGTATACATTGATCTTAAATAGGACTTTCTCAAGCTTCAAGTATCATCAGATGTGCAATGTTCTGACGAATGAGTCATGTTACAGCATGCACTAGACTGTAAGTTCCCCACAAGATTCTGAGCTACTCCAGGACCTGGATGTGAAGGATTCATCTTTCTTTGGTCAGTGCCTAACTGTACCTGACATACAGAGGACACGATAGATAAATCTTAAATGACTACCTAAATGAACTAAGTGAAATTCCAGCAACTCATTAATTAATAAAAGGCTCAATTACATAATAATTTTCAAAAGCAACAGTTATAAAGTTTATAACACTGTTTGTCACTGAGAAAATCTAGTTCATACTAGATTCAGACCCTACCATGCCCTTACACTCTCATGGCTTCAGAAAATGAGAGTTTCCAAACCAGACTGGGGTCATTCTCATGGTGCAGATTAAACTGTCACCCAGTTCTGCCCCCATTTCCAGCCATCTGAGGGGATCTAGAGCATGTAACTCTAGATGAGCACTTTAGCTAATGATGAGACCCATACAGACTAACTTTCTGGGTTCTAATCTTGAACTTTCTATTTGTTAGCTATGTGACTCTGGGCAAATTATTTACTATCTCTGTACCTATGAAGTTGATAGTAGCTAATGTGAGGATTTCATGAGTTAATGCCCCTAAAGCTGTTAGAACAGAGCCAGACATGTTGTAAACATTCAGTAAGTATTGACTCTCATACTTTCATCCTGGTTTAATGGGAGGAACATAAGTTTTAAGTTAGGTAGCCCAGCTTTTAATTCATGTTCTGGCCCTTTCTCTTAGGTAATCACTTAATTTCACTAACCTTGTTTCATCTGTGTAAATGTGGATAATAACATAGCATTGGGGGGTGCTATTTAAAACTACACCAGACTGCAAGCCTTCTGATTCCTAGGACTCCACCCTGATGGGCCTGTTTTGGAGGTCAGCAAGGAAGCCCCAGACAGAGAGAACTAAAGTGTTTTGCGTGATAAGGAAGTATTTTGAGCATCCTAGAGCTTGAGATGAAAGCATCAACCTCAGGAAGGAGAGAAATTTGCAAAATAGCACAGTCTGGAGCTCTATTTGGGGCTGCAGTCTTAATATCCAATATTGCATTGTTTGTCACTTTGGTACCACAGGACCATTCCTTATCTTTTCACCTGAACATAAAAAGATGTCTGTCACACACACAGTCATATGTGGGTGATATTTTGGGAGTGACAAAATAGGGGTGATGTGTTCATGTTACTGACTAAGGCAATACAAGAAGGGAAGGCGAACACAAAAGGGATGTAGAGGGAAGTTGGATGATCAGGCCCGTGCAGGAAAACAGAATGTGAGGAGAGAAAGAGAAACCTGGAGAAGTGGGGAAGAACAGCAGATTTCTCACCAGTGTATGAGATGGCAATGGACCACTTTTATTTTTAAAATGATAAAAATAGGGGCGCCTGGGTGGCTCAGTCGGTTGAGCGTCCGACTTCGGCTCAGGTCATGATCTCGCGGTTCGTGGGTTCAAGCCCCGCATCGGGCTCTGTGCTGACAGCTCAGAGCCTGGAGCCTGCTTCAGATTCTGTGCCTCCCTCTCTCTCTGACCCTCCCCTGCTCACGCTGTCTCTCTCTCTCTCTCAAAAATAAATAAAACATTAAAAAAAAAAAAAAAAAAAAAAAAATTTTTAAAATGATAAAAATAAAGCTAGAATTAGTAGAGCCTAAGAACCCTGGCATTTGAGTTCTATACTCAGCAGGATTCTTAGGACAATATGAGTTCATGGACATAAACTCCTAGCACAGAGTAATCCTTCTGTGAATGATAACCATCACCATTCATCCCATCAATTCATACATTATTCAGTGAGTATTTACCTAACCCAAGGAAGCTGGGCAAGGACCAGCTGGCATATGTGGGGGGCATTGAAGCATACAGGCTCATTCATCTCACCCATGTGGGAGACTTACCTACTCACCACGGCTCCACCCCTGACCTCCCGGCTCCTTTCTGCACAAGAAAATACACTCCCTGAAGGAACAACATTGCCTTTCAGGAGTGCCAGGACTGTGTTCCTTGGGGAACACAGGCAGGCTTGTGTGGTTTTTCTTAAGTCATGTTCATGCTTAAGAAAAAGCCTGTAGACAGGAAGTTTAAAAATTATTTCATTAATCAACTCAGTTAAGGTAAGAGTAATAAGCCAAAGTTCTAAAAACATGCAGTTATTTTACCCATGATCCATTTTCCAGTAAGTGACTACCAAGATAGCTGGAGCACAAGAATAGGTAATAGCTTTGTTTTCCCAAGATGTAGTCATTGTGATTATTTTTAGATGAAAGATTTGGAGCCAGAAGCACAGCTCATAATTATGTTGCTATGATTCTACAACCAGTTGTTTTGTGGAATTAATTCAACCATGACAACTTTAAAGTCACTGCATTTTCTGAAAAAGAATCAGAAGATAAAAACTGAAAATAAAACATGAAGCGCTATTGTCTACCCATTACCTCATATCTTTCTACTGTTTGAAGCTTGCCTGCCCTCTTCCCCTAGGCCCTCCTCTATGCCTAGTTCCACCAATTATTAAAGCCACTGGCGGCTCCTCCTTTGGAATGCTCTCCTAAAGACCCAGCCTGATGGACCTCCCTTCCTCTGAACTCCTCAAATGACTGTGGATTATCTATAGTTTTCCTTTGGAACTCGTCCTCTCCCTTGAATTCTAGTTTATTTTCAGACATATCTTATTATTTCCAAATCTGGGTTTGTACCATGAAATAATTTTACATTACAGAAACAATATGTCAGGGGAACCTGGGTGGCTCAGTCAGTTAACATCGGACTCTTGATTTCGGTTCAGGTCATGATCTCACAGTCATGAAAGAGTCCTGAGTAGGGCTCTGAGCAGCATGGAGCCTGCTTAAGATTCTCTCTCTCTCTCTCTCTCTCTCTCTCTCTCTCCCTTATCCCTCCCCTGCTTGCTCTCTCTCTCCCTCTCAAAATAAATAAATACATAAATATCAAACCAAAACCCCAATATGTCAGATCATTATTATCCAAAATTTGAAAGAGAAAGGAAAGAAAAATATTTATGATCTCATCATCCTAATACTATACTAGTTCTATACTCCTCATTATAAGGTCTTTCTTCCTAAACTTTATTCTATGCTTATTTTTTCATTGATTTAATTCTAAGGGATATGCAATTTCAAAAATGACTTTTTTCAACTACTCTTACAACACAACCATTACACATATTACTATAGAGCCTCCATAATTAAATATTACTTTAAAGGCTGTGTAATATTAACTATTTTTAAAATTCTATATTATTATATCCCACTATTATAAATAATACTGCAGTCAACATCTTTATGCATATAGTTTTTCCAGTGTGTGTATTTATATGTGAATGTGCATGCATATTTTGATAAAAGTTTCTTAGGATAGTGTACCAAAAGGAAATTTACCGAACCAAAGAGTATGATTATTTTTATAGTTTTAGAAACATATTGCCGAGTTAGTTTCCAAAAGAATTGGACCAATTTATATCACCAGAAGTGTATGAGAATATTAGTTTCTCTAGACTTTTACCAGATCATCTTAATTGCTTTGTCTTCATATAAATAAAATAGGGTGACATTAATTCACTGTTTTAATTTTTTACCATAAACTATTTAAGTTTATTTATTTATTTTTGAGAGAGAAAGTGTGAGTGAGAGAGTGGCAGAGAGAGAAGGAGAGAGAGAGAATCCCAAGCAGGCTTCACAAGGTCAGTGCAGAGCCTGATGTGGGGCTTGATCCCATGAACATCATGACCTGAGTTGAAGTCAGACGATCAACCGACTGAGCTACCTCATTACCATGAATTATTTAAAGCATGAAGAAAAATACTAACCTATGGCCCTGGTTTATCAAATCTTAACACATTTCCATATTTTCAGAGTTTTTTTATAAAAATAGAATATTATACTGATGGCTGAATTCCTTGTGTACCCTGTACTAATTCTTCTCCCCTCCTTCCTTCTTTTTCTCTATAGAGACAACTGGAATTGATGTTTATCATTTCTTTGTATATCCATTTCCATATCTTTCAATTGTGAAATCTTTGATTACTAATGAAGCTAAATTTTTCTTGTAACGCTAATATGAAAATACTCAGGTTCTAGAATCAGGTAGAACTGGCTTTGAATTCCTGCTCTGCCAGTTGCAGATCATGTTTCCTTGGACTTCCCTCCCCTGTGCCTCAGTTTCCTCATCCATAATGGAGATAATAATCATTCCTACTGTTCTTTATCATGTTGTTATAAAGGTGAAATGGAGCAGTGCAAGGTAAAATCTTTGGTACAGTGCTCAGCACTCGATAATACTTTTCAATATCACCCTAGTTTCTTTTTTGAATGATCTGCCCTTTGTTTTTCCTAAAAGATTGAATTATCTAAAATTTGTGAAACACTTCATCAAACATGATTGTTTTTGCTCCTCACAACAGCTTATGGGATAGTACTGCAACAGTCCCATTTGATAAATGAGGCAGGGAGCATAGCCATGCCTGAACCTGGGTTTCTGGCGTTGGTACCTCACTTTTCACGCTTAGGTTGTTGCCCTCTTGGTAACCTCTGAATGTTAACAACATTGTTGGCCCAGAAGGTAGTTTTTAGTATTGCACTTTAGCATAATCATTATAGATAGATCCCAGTTTCTCATTTGTAATTGTTTTCTATTTTTTTCTGAATATTCTGTATGAAATATTTATAAACCTAGATATATTCTTAAGTTCAACAAAAAAATGCTACCAATTATATTATACTTACATTGTGAGAGATTTAAGATCTCCAGGCTTGGTATTCCTTTTTCTGAGTTTTTTTTTTTTTTTTTTTTTTAATAAGACAAACTAAGATCTTAAGCAATTTCTGTATCTGAATTTCTACTCTTTAATGAATTAAACCTAAACATTTTAACTAAAATAACCCTATATTGGTCCTCAGTATTTATGAATAGTTAGCTGAAATAGGATTAAAATTTTAGGATTTATGGGGCGCCGGGGTGGCTCAGTCGGTTAAGTGTCCGACTCTTGATTCCAGCTCAGGTCATGATCTCATAGTTCATGAGTTCAAGCCCCACATTGGGCTCTGTGCTGACATCGCAGAGTTTGCTTGTGATTCTCTCTCCCCCCCCTCCCCCGCTTGTGCATGTACTCTCTGTCTCCCCTCCTCTCACATGAATATAAAAAAAATTTAAAACTTTAGGATTTATAAAAATTTAATTTTACAAGAAAATAATAAGCTTTATTATAATGTATTTATAAACCATATTTCATGAAACCTTAGCTTTCATTGTTTATTTTCAAGGCACAAGAAAAGTCCTCTGGATATAGAGTATAATCCTCTCTTGCATGAATTAAGAGGACACATTAATACATATTAATTTTGTTTACACAAATCTTAAACTATAAGAACATCTTAAGGTGACATTTTATGGTAATCATGTTTTTCTCAGTTTATCAAACTCATTTTTTTCTTTGAATATTTTGACACTTTTCACATTAAATGACGTCCTCCTTATCATATTGAAGAAAAACTCAGATTCAGAGAAGCCAAGAGGGGCGAGAGTTAATGAGGCAGCTACAGACAACATTACAAAGCCCCTGGGCATAGTGGAACGAGGGAAACTTAATGGCAACTGGAATAGCAAAGAGCATCCCCAGACTCAGTAGAAGTATAAGTTACAGACATATGATCCTGCAAAAGCTATTTACCAAAATAAATACTCAAGTATTTTGAAAAGACCAATATAGATCCTGCGGACCTAAATCCAGGGTTTGTTTTGTTTGTTTGTTTCCAATAGTAGAATAATCTGGTTCTTTTTTCTCCCAGAAACCACAGGGTTCAGTACGGGTTACTCGGAGTCTATAAAAACCATCACTTTATAAATGACAGTCTGGCCGTCACCTGGCAATCTGCCACTTCGCCGAGCCACTCACTGTAGCAATACTCTGGGTCTGGCCCTTTGCCAGGATCTGAAAAGGGATCAAGGCATATGAGCTTCACGGTGGCTCTTGAGGTCTCCTTCTTCTGGCACCTTCTCTGGGAGGCAGGCTGTCACATCAGCAGAAAGCCACTTTGCAGCCTACAAACATTACTTTCCAACAGAGGTTGTATTAGCAGGAGAATGCCCACACGTACCAAAACATTTTAAGGAAATTCATTTTAAGCCTCTGGATGAAAAGGCAACAGGAAAACTCCAGTGCCTGGTATCGGCTTCCTGTGTGGCAGGTAGGTACCTAAAGGGTGATGACTACCTCGGTCCTGGAAATATGGAGATGCACACTTTCATCGGCTAGCTGACTCATTTCCTCTAAGAAATTTTAAGCAGTCTGTTCTAAAAGATGGTATGTGGGAAGATGAAAATTCTTTAAAAAAAATTGTGTGGTAAAACCCAAACTCAAAACTGGAGCAAAAGTGGCATTGCTCTTCTATGCATCTGAGTTTCTAGAAACAGCTTTAGGCAGCAGGCTCAGGAGCTGGATGGATTCAGGGGCCGTTTTAGGGCAAGCCAGGGTGGGATTAGATGTTCCAGTCTGCACTGTTCTCCTAAGCCTGCCATGATCTGAAACTTAGCTCTTGGGCCTGGGCCAGAACCAGACTGACATTCAAGAGTGAGCAAAGAAGTCAGCAGTGGTCAGGCAGAATGTGCAGAATTCTCTGGATAATGCCTTTCTCTCTTTTCTCCTCCAACACTGATCAAATGCCTCCAACTAACCCCCTTCTTTAGTCTCTATAGGTCCCTGTTGCTGAGATCATATATATTTTTTAGATTATGAAAATAAATGCTAACTGCTATCTCTATCTTTCGGTCTCAGTTGAAAACAGTTATCCTTCAGTGATCTTTCATGGTATAAATAAACTTGCCTAACTTTTCTAAGGCTAAGTTTGCTCTATAACTTCATCAGGAAGTTATCTGTAATGAGAAAAAAAAAGAACCTAGTTAATTAATATGAAGACCAAGTAATGTAAAAATTTGTGTAATCACCCAATTAGGAAAACGTCATATAATTTCAGGTATGCCTTATATACATACATATGTAGGTATGTGTTTGTATATGTATACGTAATTTATTTTGTTATCATTTATAGTACATCTATGAAGAGTGAATTTTAATTGTAGATGCTTTGATCATTGTTAATTCATCTCATATTCTCTGTGAGCACTTATGATAATGAATGTGTTTGATATTCAGGTGGCTTTTCTATGATTTCATTTTGCAGTTCAGTAATTGGAGATTCAAGTTTCATTAAAGACAGAAGTCTCAATTACTATAATGAAAGTATAAATTCGTTATGCTACTAGGTTTTAAAAAACTTTTAAGTCTTACTGTGTTGGAAGAAAAGTCTGTAAGATGTTATTCTTTCAAAATTCAGTTTTAGGTAGTTAAAAATGTTAAAAGTGGATTCCCTGAACATAATATTGTAAAAATATTAGACATGTTTAAGATATACCTTGTTTGTGGCTCAAAGTAGAGGGAAAAAACAGGACCAATTTTACTTCATTAATTTTAATTTAGTTCAGATATGTTTAAATATAAGGTGATCTCCAATTTCCAGGTGCATTTTTAAAAATGGGTTGAAAATGGGACAACTTGATATGCTAAAATTTTGAGGTATAAGTGAAACAATTAAATATCCACACAGCATTAGTTTACTTATATCTATTTAATATACTAATTCAAATATATTGCTTTTTTCCACTGTCATATTTAACATATATTTACAATCACTACAATGTAATCATTGTTTCACTGCATTTTAAAGTGATCTTTAAAAGTTCTTATCTTTTTTTTAAAATACAGATTCCAAATTTTGCAGATTGAATTTAAATCAGGCTATGTGACTTCTTCCATCAATATGTTGTTGATCAAAATAATTAAGAGAGTAACCCATAATATGAGAGGCTGTAAGCACTGGAGTACAGGGTGACTCCACCTTTCCTTAGAGATAATTGGGTTAGAAAAATCTCAGACAAACCTTATCAAAGTGATATATATATATGTTTACTCAATAGAAATTTTAAAAGCTATAAAAGTTTATAGAGAGGTAAGCCAATCTTTCACACCTGTCCCTAGTTTTCCCTGCCCTACTTAGGTACTCAACTAACATTTACTAAATGAATAAGTAATAATTATTTTTATACTATCTTTTTTGTTTTTTAAAATATGTATTATTTTTATAATCAGAAAAAACAATAAAAAATCAGTTTCCCCATAAACCTGAAAACTGCAGCTAGACTTGTGTTTTGTTTTCTGAACATAATACTTATTAAAATTCCAGACCTCCGTTGAAATTTTAGCAAAAATGTCTGATCCTTAAATTAGTCCAGATCATTCTAGGAATTGTTTTAGTGCTATTAACTCCATTTATAATTCCAGAGATCACTGTTTTCTTCCATTGTTTAAGCAATACGGGGAAAATTCTTTGGATGAAAACTTACCAAAGTTAACAGTTATTGAATTGAATTCTCTTCTACTATCTAGAAGTAAGAAAGCTACTAAGAAAACAGTGTTCACCTTTGAAAATTATTTGAGTAGAGAAGTTGTAACCAATTAACTACTCTTAATTAACTAAAATCCTGTTAACGTCAGTGAACATGGCAAATTTCATACGTTTGTAGTTTGCTCCTAAAGTACCTTGGATAGTGGCAAATTTTTCTAATTGGGGCAGCAGTTGCCAGGACCATCCCAATCAGGGCTACTCAGAACTTTCTCTCAGGAGTCTGTGTGCCCAAGTGGTATTCTGAGTCCACATAAACCTGTTGTTCCTCTAGGGGCACCTGGATGGCTCAAGTAGGTTCAGCGTCTGACTTGAGCTTGGGTCATGATCTCACAGTTCCTTGGATTCTGTGTCTCCCTCTCATTCTCTGCCCCTCCCCAACTTGTGCTCTTGCTGTCTCTGAAAAACAAATAAACATAAAAAAAACAAACAAACACCTGTCATTCCTCTCAATCCTCCTGCCTTCCTTTGCTGTTCAAAATGTAAGATGCTTACGTATCTATACTATTGAATAGTTTCAGTCCATATTGCTACGTGCTGCCTTCCTGGTAATGCATCCTTTGTTTTCTGTCCTCAGAAACATCTTCATCATGCTTTATAGAACCCCCACCTTACTATTTCAAACAAACAAATCTAACTCCCTTATATCTTCACAGATTGTTGCAGTTATGTTCTCTGGGAAGCAGATGCTAAAATGGAGTCAGGAGTGGAAGAGGCTTATTGGAGGGTAACACCTGTGAAAGATGAAAGGGGGAGGAAAGAGCATTGCAAAGACTCAGACCCTAGTGCAGATCTGGCCAGGTCACAGTCAACCCAACAGAGAGCTAGAAAACGAAGACTGATGATTACAAGTGTTCTGCATTGGAAAGAATGGCAGGCCCCAATGTCTCTGCCACACTCAGTCACAGGCTGGGGCTATCCAGGATAAGTGTGGCCTCCACTCAAAAGCTGAGGCAGATCCCGCCCTCAGGTGCTAACAGCTGGAAGCTGTCAGTCAATTACATTTCTTGTGGCTGAACATCAAAGACTTTCTTGAAGGGAGATCAGAGACATGCAACTCCAAAGCTGCCTCATAGATTAATTCCACTGCCCCACTTCTGAAATCTTGAAACCCACAACATTTTCCCCACTTACCCTAATGCCCCATCTTTCCACCATTCACTTCCTTATTGTCATTATATTTGCTTTTCGCTTTCATGAGAAACTTCCACTCCCTTATTCCTTCAACCTTCTGTCAATGTTTCGGCCCTCTCTTAATTTCACTGTTTACTCCAGATAGGCTAGATCCAGATTCCCATCCCTTCATCTATTCTCCAGCCAATATCCTTGAATTCTTTGCCCCTTTTCCCTAAGTGCCCACACCACAAAATCCTGTTATACTATCTGCTTTCTTTATTTCTATACTCAAACTTCTGGGTGCAGCTAAAGAAAATCATACAACACCACAGATTAATGACACATGGTTTCCAATCTTAGCTGAACCCTAAACATTACACATCCTATAATTAGGCACTTCCTTCTCACATGGCATATCAAGAAAAATCTTATAATTTGTTTTGCAACATATTGAAGAACATGATGGGAAAAGCATGGGTTTTGTGATCATATGGATTAGATCTGTATCCTAGCTCTTTACTGCCTGTATGACCTTACTTCTCTGGGTCTTTTTCTCCCAATCTTTAAAATGGAGCTAATATTGACTGTTAATGACAGATTGTTTATTTATTTATTTTTAAAATGTTAATTCTAGTATAACTAACATACAGTGTTATATTAGTTTCAGATGTGCAATATTATGACTCAGCAATTCTATGGATTACTCAGTGCTCATCGTGATAAGTGTACTCTTAACCTCCTTCACCTATTTCACCCATCCCCCCACCAACCTCCCCTCTGGTAACCACCAGTTTGTTCTCTATATTAAGTGTCTGTTTTTGGTCTGTCTCTTTTATCTTTTGTTCATCTTTTTAAAAAATTATTTTTATTTTTTATTTTCATTTTGGTGACAGATTGTTGTGAGGATTACATAAAATATTTAACTGGTTTAGTAACAAGTCTCAAATCATTTAAATATATTCTAAAGTCACACTACTGCTACTCAACTGTACTTTATTGAAAACCTGCCTCTCCACTGAATTCATCTCAATTTAATCCATAATGTTTTGACCATTTTGTTATTAAAACAGTCCTCTTATCCACTAGTGTAGGTTAGATAGGAGGCTGTGTGTGTGTGTGTGTGTGTGTGTGTGTATGTGTGTTTAGTGAAGGCATGAGCTACTTTTGTGAACGCCATACTTCCCCCTATACACTTACCTTTCTGATGTCTGAGCAGGAAGACAGGGAAGAACTTGTCTTTTTATACATTGTCAAGGTTGCTGTCCCCCTTCATTGTAAATGACCTTGCATCTTTTCTATAGGCTCAGTATGACCAGGTAGTGACCACAATAAGTTCCATTCACAAATATGTCAGTCCTAACATTGACGGTACCTTGGGACACTTAAATTTGTCTTTTGTTTAAATTCCATCCCTCTCAGCCTTGCCTCCCACTCAAAGGACTACTCTGTGATTTAGTGGTCCATGTCTTACCTACTTTCTCATTGGCCATTGCAGCCCAACCTTGGAGCCAAAGATACAGGTGGGATTCATTTTCTGTATCTCTCAGGAATCATGGAGTTGAGATGAGGTATCCTTGTCCTCTTGGCCTGGCTTCATCACAGATGAGGAAATTGAGGTATAGACAGATTGAATAACCTTTGTGTCTTCGATTTACCTTTCTAACATTGGATGTATCTGCTAGGAATCTAAATGAGATTTTTCAAACCCATTGTTAAAAGAGTTTCTTAGCTTTCTTTTTTTCATTATTATAAATGATTATTTGAGATTACAACTACCCATAATAAATTCAGTAACTTGTCATTTTTGGGACCTGGAAGAGGTTATATATCATGGTCCTTGTAACACCCTTGATACAGCAGAATTATCTGTTCCTTGGAACTTTTTAGTCTTCATCCATAAATCTGCCCCTCTAAAGTGGCAATTGTTCTTTAGGAGCTCTTTGTTACCAGATGGTTTAATTTTTCTACATTTTGTTGGTTTTGATATTTTATATTTCTGTAAACATTGACCTCTCGAAGTTTCCTCATATTATGCACAAGATTTTCTTCTCATTTTCAATATCACTTTTGTCCTTTGTTATATCACTCTTCAATTCTCCGGTTGTTTGCCCAAAATGACAAATTTATGTGAGACAAACACATGTAAGATAGTTTAACTTAATCAGATCAGAGATTTATATCCAAATAATATTATTAAAGTTTAGTTATTTTGAGAGAAGGAGAGAGAGAGAGAGAGAGAGAGAGAGAGAGAGAGACAGGAGAGAGACAGGAGAGAGAGAGTAGGGGAGGGTCAGAAATAGAGGGAGAGAGAGAATCCCAAGCAGGGTCCATGCTGTCAGCACAGAGCCTGACAGGTGGTGGCTTGATCTCATGAACCATGAGATCATGACCTGAGCTAAAACCAAGAGGCGGATGCTTAACTGACTGAGCTACCCAGGTGCCCTTCCAAAAGATTTACAAATGCAACATTTATTTTTTGTTTTTAAATAATGTCTTTTTTGAATACAGTATTTCATTTTTTTTATTTTTAAAAATTTTTATTTTTTTAAATAGTCTCTACACCCAACATGGGGCTTGAACTCATAACCTCTAGATCAAGAGTCACATGCTCCACCAACTGAGCCAGTCAGGTGCCCCTGGAATGCAATATTTTAAATGAAAAGTTTAATATAGTTTGATACTAAATATGGTGTTTTTTGTACTATTTTACTCTTTTGTGATCTAGTTTATATTTTTTAAAAGTCCCTTCCTAAAATATGAAGTATCTAAATTTCACCTAAGCAAATATTTATATACACACACAGTCACTATTTTCATTATTTGCTTTTATTATCTCTGCCTACTAGAACAATTACCGAAATTCTTAAGTTCAGGAATAGTCTTTGCTTATAAGATTTTCCTTATGTTTTTTTTTTTCATACTATCATAACAAAACAAAAATATGCCAATTTACATCAGACTTGGTAATAGTTAGGTAGTTCTTCGGCTCTCAAACCTTTGCTATGATAAATTTTAATCATTCTGAGAAACATGGATACTGGGTGTAATATGGATGTAGGGGGAATCTGAGTTCAGATTCTGGGAATACTCAATATGATTAAAAAGTTGGTTACAGTTTACTTCACATACAGAATATTCTCACTTAGTATTTAAGTTATTTAATTGCATTAGATCTGTATCCTTCAAGTTTAATTAGTAGGAACACAAAAAATTTTATCTTTGGTGCCAACTGCCAAAGTAACATGTTTTTACTATTTCCTCTTACTCTGTAATAGTTATTCAAAATATTTTATAGTCTCAGCATCACATGTTCTTTTGTGTGTGCAGTGGCACACCCTTCACATGGGTAAAAAAAACATGTGAAAAACCTGAGCAAATGATTTTTTTTCTAAGATACTACTTAGAATTGAATGGAAGTTGGCAGTTTTTGGAATAACAAATACATGTATTTTAAACTCACAAAAGACCGAGATTTATCTGTAGTAATTCATACATTTCTTAGAAGTGTATTAAAAGAGGCTTGGTGTTTAACAAATACTGTACCTAATACGAGACCATGGTAACTATAAATCATGAAAAAAAAGGATGCTTTGATATAGCTCTATAGCTTCTTATAATTCTTTTTGGAATTTATTATTAATTTTTAGGCTTCATTCTGAACCTCAACTATTCAAGTTCCTAAACTTGAATGCTGCAACTATTCAAATGAGCTCATGCACATTTAAATCAGGAAAAGTAGCCAATCATATCCTTCTTTCATATTTCTGTCACTTTCTGTCCTTAGAACAAGGTGACCCTTGGGCCATCTGCTCATGATTTGGAGAAATCATGGAACTCTACTGCAGGCAGACTAAATGTAAAACTGCAGTCAAATAAATTACAACATAGATGTGGCAAGTAATAAACTACACAATAAATGTAATTTAACCTCTAAAAGTTTTCAGCAGTATTTCTCAACTCCGAAGTGTTTAAATAGAAAAATGAGGCCTTTGTTATTAGCAAACTTCTAAAACAAACAAACAAACAAACAAAAAAGCATCTCTGGAGTCAATGTCTTGTTGAAGGTAGGGACTTGCTTTTCAGTTTGTCTCTGATTCATGAGACAGGTGTAGAACCCGTTTTCTTCTACAGTGCTCCACCAATATCTATTAAATGAACTATTTTGTATCTAAATATTGGAAGGATCCTAAAATTGCCAATGAAAAGTAAGATTTAAGAAGAGGATCGTGGACCGTTTCGTGCTTCCTCAGAATACTTGCTCCTGTACTCTAGGTTTAGGTGAAGGGTGGGAACTGATCAAATGAAGAGGAACAAGGTGTAGGGTGTAAGGAAGTTACTCCCATTACAAACTTTGGTACCATTTTGATTCCTCTCGTTGCTTATCTGAATCACTGGGCTACTAGATTAAAATTTACGGCCCCTCTCTGAACCCTCTGGTCTTTTTCCTTTCTGCTTTTTCCTGCGCACATTCTTGTACAGTAGGTATTTTGCTACCCTCTCCCCCCTCACCGCCCGGCGTTCAATTTGCGAGTTCAGGAAAACGACTTTTTTTCTGTCCCCCAAATTGATTCTATAAACGATGTTTCTGGAATGCATGGTGACTTTAATCCCAATCCCAAATAAGATTGGCAGTCCCTCAACCCCTCCCAGGCGAGCCTCTTAGCTCAAGCAGCTGTGCAGCGAAGACAGGTCTTCCTCTTCTTTTCCAGAGAGGTGGCCCGGAGGGTTTGAGGGATTACCCTAGCGAGGGCGGTACCGAAAGATACTGCCCCGGGCCAAATTCTATTCATCCTCTTCTCCTCGAGCAGAGCGCGTGGATGGGGAGGGCGGGATGCAGTTGGTGCGTCGAGCCTACCCATCAGTCGCGGACGGAGAAAACCGGCGTAAGGGTACCCAGCGGCACCAGCCCGCAGTTCCCGCCCCGAGCCGCGCCGCGCCGCGCCGCGCACGCGTTATGTAAGCGCCCGAGGCCCCGCCCCTGACAGGTCCCGCCCCCACCCTGCCCCGCTCCGGCTCCGGCTCCGCCGGCGGAGGGGGCGGAGAAAAGCCGCAGCTGCAACTTCGCCTGGAGGCTCTGAGCCTAGCCTGGGCTCAGCCGGGAACCCAGCCGCCGTCACTGCGGAGCCGCCGCTTCCTCGGCCCGGGCCTCAGCGCAGCGGGCTCGGCCATGGCAGCCGCCGCCGCCGGCGCCGCGGCAAATCTGGCCCCTGAGCTCCCCGCCAGTCGCTGAGCAGCCGTTAACCAGACCGCCCGCCCTCCCGCTGGTGCCGCCGCGGCCCCAGGTTCCGCACAAGTTTCCGCCGCCGAAGAAGCAGGAGGTGAAGGCGGGGGGGGGGGGAGTCGTGCGCCCCCGGCCCTCCCACCCGCTATGTGGGGGCGCTTCCTGGCCCCGGAGGCCGGCGGCCGGGACAGCCCCGGCGGAGCCCGCAGTCTCCCGGCGGGTAAGTAACGGGACAGTTTCCCCCGGCTGGTGTGGGGGTCGCGGCCGACCGCGACGCCTCCGGACCCCGCCGCCGTTCCCTTCCCTTCTCAGGCCTGCCTTTCCCCCAGGCCGCCTCCCCGACGCCGCAGCGCGCCCGCCCGCTCCGTTTCCTCCCGGCTGCCGACACCCCGGCACCGCGGGGCTGACATCTGGCTGGCCGCGTCCGCGGTCGCGTCCGCCCCTGCATCGCGCGACCGGGCGTCCAGCCCGCTCCCACTCGGGCCGCAGCCCCGGCGCCCCAACTTCAAGCTCGCCAGGGCCTCCTCTGGTTGCGCTTTGTTGTCCGGCCTCCTCCCTTTTCCTCGTGGGGTGTGTGGCCGACGTGGATAACCGGGCTCACGGGGACCTGAGCGGGAAGGTCGCTGCGACTGTGCTGCGGCGGCTCGGGGCGCGCCTGGAAGGGCCGGGGTCTGCTGCGCCCACGCCCGCAGCTGCTACTTGGGGCGTTTTGGGGCGGGAGGAGGTTGCTGGTGATGCCATCTCCTCCGTGAGTGATCCCCGAGGGGACTTCAGCCCCTCGGTGAAACCTGGTCACCTCCCCGCAGCTCTCTTTCTGGCGGAAGGGGAGGACACGTCCTGCATGAGCCAATAGATCTCTGAGCCGTGGGGGTGTTAATGCGTTTGCCTCTCTCTGGCCCCTTCAGGGAAAATTTGGAGATTGCCGCGTTCAGTGTGTGAAGGGAGCGGTTTGTATCGGACAGCCATTTCATGCCTGCATCGCTCAGAAGTTGTGTAGGAGCCACCAGATTGGGATAAATCTTCCCCTCATTTGGGATATAAAAGATAAGGCTTAAAAAAAATAAGGCTTGGATTGCGTGTGACAAGTTATGTGACGCTGACGATTCCTCAAGGCACTTTAATTGGCCCTTGAACCCTTTGAGAAGCTGAAAGTTATATAGGCCTTTTATCCAGAAAAATTGCCATATGTACAGACGTAAAATTTTTCCTACAATTTTAGGTGGTTCTCGAACTCCTGAGTAACCTTGTTCCACAAAATGTTTTGAATTCCAACTTGTACCTGACATTTTTGTATACATTTTTAAAGCTATTTGCAAAACAAAAAGCGTAGAAGCAGCATTTGGAAGTGAGAATTTTTTTTTCTGGTCGCATTTTCTTCTCTTCAAAATATACTAGGCATAGTTGCTATTAATATTTCAAATAATGCAATTCAGTGATAGTTTAGAAATTTGTGATGTGTTTTTTTTAAGACATAATTTTACCAGTCATTGGGGGAGTGTAATTGACAAGTAGAAATTGTATATATACTTAAGGTGTCCAACTTGATGTTTTGATGTATGTGTGCATTGATCAAAGTATTTAACATATCCATCACCTTATAGAGTGACAGTATTTTTGTGTGTGTGGTGAGAACACTTAAGATTTATCCTCTTAGCAAATTTCAAGCATACAGCACGGTATTAACTGTAGTCACCATACTGTACTTTATTCGAGACATATGTAAAATTTAAAATCCTGAGTTAGATTTAAAATCATTTTCTTAAATTTGGTTCTGCAACACTTTTTAGAAATAATGGAATTTAATGTAGGCATGGATTATTTAATTTTAAAAAATGTAAGTAGGAATTATCTTTTTTAAGACCTAGTCCTAAGGGGAACTGCAGTTGAGAGGTTTCTAATGCTTATGGGGTACTTAGAAATCCTACAATCAAAGTTAACTTCAGTAGTGAGAAGACACTTCATTAGCCCTAGGGGTAGGAGGGAATGGTTTCAATTTATCTGTACCTGTCAAAAGCCATCTGTAGTATCTTTGTAACCTAACCTCTTAAAATAGATTTGTAATAATAACATGTTTGGAGATATAATATCACCCAAGCATTGTATCCATTTTTCCATTGTTTTCAATGAGGAAGAAAACCTCATAGTGAGTAGAAGTTAAGTAACTGAAGGAAGGACTTTGAGGTTGTATTGCAGGCCCTAGACCTTTGCTGTAGCAAAGAATATAGTGGAAGGAGATACTTTATAAATAGTACCCAAGTTGAAGGAATTTGGACAGGATATCTTTACAAAGTGTATATTTTATCTCAATTTTGACAGTGATAAACTATTGGCAAGTCAGGACATGCCTTTCCAATAAATTTGTGTCTTAGCTATATGCCGAGAGTGAATTACTTTTACAGTAATAATGATGTACTTTTTGTTATGCTTCTTTATTCTTTTTAAAAAATGTTTTTAAATGTTTATTTATTTTTGAAAGAGAGACAGAGTGTGAGCAGGGGAGGGGCAGAGGGAGAGGGGGACACAGAATCCGAGGCAGGCTCCAGGCTCTGAGCTGTCAGCACAGAGCCCAATGTGGGGCTCGAACCCATGAACTGTGAGATCATGATCTGAGCTGAAGTTAGACACTTAACCAACTGAGCAACCCTGGTGCCCCTATGCTTCTTTATTCTTGAGCAAATAAGTGTTTAAAATTATTTTTTAGTTAATTTTATAAAGTTATTTTTTTATTTTATTTTTGAGAGAGAGAGAGAGAGAGAGAGAGAGAGAGAGAGAGAGAGAGACAGCATGAGCAAGGGAGGGTCAGAGAGAGGGAGACACAAAATCTGAAGACAGGCTCCAGGCTCTGAGCTAGCTGTCAGCACAGAGCCTGACGCGGGGCTCAAACCCACAAACCGCGAGATCATGACCTGAGCCGAAGCTGGACGTTCAACTGACTGAGCCACCTAGGCACCCATATGCTTCTTTATTCTTGAGCAAATGAGTGTTTAAAATTATTTTTTAGTTAATTTTATAAAGTTAGACCTTAGATGAAAAACTTACATGTAGTTTCTTTTACAAATGAACAGATGGTGAAGGTCAAGATAATGACCTCTGAGTTGATTTATGCAGGGATTTCTTTTCCTTTCTGAGAATTTGAAGACAATTTATATTTTTTGAAATAATGTCCTGTATATCTTTTGACTAACTTGGGCAATTTTAGACTTTTGTGAAAATAAAGAGTTGTTTTCGGATTGTATTTGTCAGCAATCATTTTAATCCTGAAAGCCAATATGAAATCGGGGATAAGCAAATAATTTCTGGTATTGAAATGAGAGTATTTCAGTATGTGAGTTAATTCTAGGTATCCTAAAACTGATTTGTTTATAGAAACATGTAACTAGACTAAAGAGAAAATCAACGGTAATATAGAATCAGAAGAAAATATTGAAGGGAACATTTTTTTAGGTTAATGGTAATAAAATCAAATAACAATAACAAGTGTGGTTTGGAGAATATTGAACTTTGGACCTTTGCTTTGGGATTTAATTTTGTTTTGGTGCCTGTAGTTTTTCAGCTTTATAGAGTAAGGATTTATAAATGTAAATAAGATGAATATGTTCATATATTTCCATACAGAGAAAAAACAAAAGCCCTCCCCCCTTCCCCCTTTTCTATTGGCAAGTATGCTTAGAAAGCTTATTTTGAGAGAAAGCACAAATTGGGGAGGGGTAGAGAGAGAGAGAGAGAGAGGGATATAGAGAGAATCCCAAGCAGGCTCCACACTGTCAGTGCAGAGCCTGATGCTGGGCTTGGACTCACTAATTGTGAAATCATGACCAGAGCCAGAGTTGGACGCTAAACCGACTGAGCTTCACCCCTTGGAAGCTAAATTTAAATAGAACAAGTGTTATGTCTTTATGTATTTGAATGCATTTGAGAATACCTTACTATTCAAAATGTATAATCAGATGGAGAGGGAGAGAGAGACTCTTAAGTAGGCTCCGTGCCCTTCCTGGAGCCCGAAGCAAGGCTGCATCTCACGACAGGGAGACCATGACTGGAGCCTAAATTAAGTCTGACACTTAACCAACTGAGCCATTAAGGCACCCTTTTCCCTTATGTTTTAAAAATCTAGTATGATGTAGTGAGATTTTGAGTACTTATACCTAGTTATACCAAATTTGATTTCATTTTATAAAGCATACTTTAAAAATATTAATATTTTGAACGCTTACAACATTTGGGGCAGGATATGATAGTTTTAAAGTATGCTAAAATATGAAAACACAGATGTGGAGAAATGTCATTTGTTCAGTGCCTTGAGCTGGAAATCTACTTCTTCCTAGTTGAGGCATTGCCATAAGGTGTTTAGTGACATCATAATGATGGTAGTGGTAACTGGTATGATTACATCAGACCCTCAGGTTTTCTGCTGTGCTTCTGAATTAGATGGATCTAACAGTCCTGTGGTGACAGGGAAACGTAACGCTTTTGCCTGGGCTCATTTGGACATGTTCTGTCCAGATAGGCTTGGGGTGACGGGTGAATCTTTAGTGATGACTTTTGTGAAATGAACTTGATTAGTAATTGGAACTTGACCATTTCTTGGCTTGAATTAAGCTGGTAAATTAATCTGAGGCCAGGGACTAAATGGTGAGTTGACCACCACTATTGTCATGTTGTGAATATTTCTGTATGTTGAGAACAGAAAGATTTTACAGAGTCATGATTTTTCTGACCGGATGAAATGTTTGTATGCGTAATCTGAGAAAATGGTGGTGACTTGAAGAGTCCTAGATAGTATTTTACTGAGTGATGGCTTAATTAGTGGGAACTAATGTGTAAAATGTGCATTAAAAAATGAAGAATGTCATCATCTAGATAACTTCCAAAGCTGCAGTGAAATACTAATTATAATCACTAGTTTAAGTTAAAATGTTTGTATTTTACACTGCCAAAAGAATATTCTGAAAAGTAGAATTTATCATATAAAGTATTCATTTTAAGGATGGGAATGGTCAACATAAAAGTATCAAATTGCTTTTCATACTAATATCTTCCACTCTCTATTTTTCTTTAATTATAAAAGTTCATTGTTATTGCCTAATATAGTGGTTGGCACATAATACGTACTTGGCAAATGTTTGCGAGTCATTCTTTCAATAAATATTGTGTAGTAGGCATTGTACTAGGCTGTAGCGATACATCATTGAACAAGAAAGATAAGATCCCAGCTCTGAGGGAGCTTACATTCTAGTGAGGACGAAGCGGACTGTAAGTAAACCACAACAAGAGAATTCACCTGGTAAGTACTGTGAAAACAAGGAAACTGGGTGAAGTGGCAGAGGATGGGTAGAGCTGCTTTGGATAGGCTTGTCAGGGAAGGTCTTTTCTAAGGAGATAACATTGAGCTGAGGCCAAAATGATGAGAAGGAGCCAGACATGAGGGGAAGAGTGTTGAGGCACAGGACACACAGAAGCACCTCCAAGGTAGAAATGAGGTTTTGGGGAGTTTGAGGACTATCAAGAGCCAGTGAATATGGAGCATGGAGATCGTTCAGGAATGTGAGGTGAGGGAGGCCAAATAATGTAAAGCATTGTAAGAACTTGGGATTCTATTCTTTGTGAGGGGAATCTAGATCTAAAAAGAGTAGGAGAGATGACTGTTCATTTCATTCATTTGCTGGGGAGTGCCTACTGTGAGGCAGACACTCTTCTAGTATTGGGGAAACAGAGTAGACATTCTCTATCCTTGGTGTTTATGGATCACTCCTGGCTGTTCTGTGGGGAAGAACTGTGGAGGAATGGGGAAATAAGAGCAGTAGGGAAGACAGTTAATAGATCATTGCAGTTAATAGGTTCCTTCAGTAGGTGGGGTGGGATCACAGTGGTAAGATTGGATTCGGAGAGAAGAAAATGGGTTTGGAATATACTCGAGAAAGCTGAGAGGATTTACTAATGGTTTGGAGATGACAAAGGAGGGAAAGGGAAATCAAAAATGATATCTTAGTTTTGGCTTTAGAAATTATAGCTGGTGGTGCTGTTTCCTGAGGTGTGGGGAAGAGTGAGGAAGGCAGATACAATCAAGAGTTCTTGTTTTGGCCATATGAAGTATGAGATGCTTTTTAGAGATGCAGGCACCATATTGAGTGGGAAACTGAGTATACACATTGAGCTCAGTGCCGCGATGGGAGAGGTGGAGGTAGGAATTTTGAGAGGTATCTGTGTATAAATGGTGTTTAAAGGTATTCACATGGAGAGAATATAGAGAATACAGCAGAGGATCAAGCTCTGGGACGTTTAATGTTTCCTGTCAGGTAGAGGAAGTGGAACAATCCAAAGAAACTGAGAGGGAGCAGCTGGTGAGTTAGGAATAAAACCACAGAGTGTGATGTTCTAGGAGAGAGGAGGCTGAGGGGAGGAGTGATCACTAAAGTCTTGTAGTTCCAATAGGTCATATAAAATGAGCCAGAATAGATCAGTGTCCCTGGCCAGTTTCTGTGAGAGACTCTTAAATTTGAAAATTGTACAGGATTAGAGATTCTCTAATCCACTCAATTCTTTTTTTTTTTATAAATTTATTTTTGAGAGAGAGAGTACCCGTGCAGAGGGTCAGAGGGCTGGGGGAGAGGGAGAGGAAGAGAGAGAGACAGGAACCCAAGCTGGCTCCGCGTTGACAGCAGACAACCCAATGCGGGTACGAATTCAAAAACCGAGAGATCATGACCTGAGCTGAAGTTCGACACCCAACGAACTGAGCCACCTGGGCGCCCCTCCACTCAATTGCATAGAGATTGATACCTAAGTGCTAAATAAAAGTTTGAATTGCTTTTTCCTTACTACTTCTCAAGCTAGGGTGACCAACTGTCTGGGTTTGCCTGGGATGTTCAGTTTCAAAACTAGGGGAGGGGAAGTGTCTCCTGGGATGCCGTACATTGAACAGTGGCTGAACCTTGACTCAAGACATCTGAAATAGTGTAAGTGTTCTTCCCACCAGAGTAGATTTTCTTAATCAGGGGACCAGACTTTGGTATTTAGTTTTATTTCATGCTTTGGCCTGAGAATCTGCCTCAAAATAGTGACTCTCTCTTTGTCTTTTCTCCTGTGATAAATGGTTTTAATACTTCATTGCCTGGTGCTAAAATAATTCAAGTTGTTGATAAGATTTTAAATTACTTTAAAGAATGACTTTAAGATCAGGACTTTTGTTCTATGGCTTTTCTATATGGTAGATGTTTAGTGAATAAACTTGATTGCCTTATTGATGCTATTTTTCAGTACTAAAATTCAGAGTTAGAGATGAACTATAGTTCTTAGTTATCCTGCGGGAGAATGGGATGAAAGATTTGGATTAAATTTTATGTAAAGTTCAAAGTTTTCCACAAGGTGGTTACATTGTAGACATTGTGTGTTTTTTGACCACAAGAAATATATATTGCCTTGCCATGACATTGCAGAAGCTTTTTTGAAGCTTTCTGAGTAGTACTGAATATTCCATCTTGTTTTAGGAATGATGTACTGAAAACTTTGACTAGAAATCAAGTTCTTTAATTTTGGGGAGATATTTATAAATTTTCTCAAAACATTATTTTGAAATGTTTTAGTACTAAAGCTTTTAGTTCTGGCACTTAAATGGGTGTGTGTGTGGCACTTAGGTTCCTAAGTATGAGTAAACAAAAGGCTAATTGAGAAATGATTAGCCTACTCTGGTTTCTTTGGAGGCTAATAGCTGGGTAAATAAAAGTAGCATTTATTAGGTCTAACAGTTTACTTGGGAAAATTTATTTTGATTGGGATTTTTATTTTCTCCTGGATGCTGTTGGTCCTTCTAAGTTTTGGCATAATTTGCCACCATGTAGAGTATTTTTTCTAGTGGTACTATGAAATAGTTACAGTCAAAGACAAAGGTAGGCCTCTGGAATACTGCTTGGTATATTTTCTCCACATTTGTAGTGGTTTTATTAAAAAATTTCTCATTTTTACCAGTTTATAAACTGAAACAAAGGCTTATGGGAGATTAAATTAAATGTGATCCTCATTCCATTTGACTGCCAATATACTTTTTTTTGGATACAGCATTTCACGTAACCAGAAGATAAGCTAGGACTTCCACCTGTTGTCATATTGAAATCAACATGCATGTAATTTTTTCATAGGAGGAGATAGACTTGTCTGTGTTGTTTGCTGCCCTAACCCTCTTGAATTCCTTGCTTTATATAATGAGTACTTGGCATATATTTATTGGTTTGAATTCATACTTTTTCTGTGAAAGACAAACCACTTATGTATCTGATCATTGTTCTTAATTGAGGTAATTTTAATCTCAGCCTGAGATTCCTTGTTATGCTAGAATTGAGAATACGGAAATTTCAGAATCACATTGAAGGAATATAGTCTTATACCTTTTGTGGCAATGTGTTTAAAATTATTTACAGTAGTTAATGAATGAGCTTCCCTATTTGTTTATCTTTAGAAAGCAAAGAATACTAGTTTTTGATTCCTTAAAATTCAGTTTTAATTTACAATCCCACCAACAGTGCACAAGGGTTCCCTTTTCTCCACATCCTTGCAATATTTGTTATTTCTTATCTTTTTGATAATAGCCATTCTAATGGGTGTGAGGTGGTATCTCATTGTGCTTTTGATTTTCATTTTCCTGATGGTTAGTGATGTTGATGTTGAGCACCTTTTCATGTATCTGTAGGCCATTTTTATGTCTTTTTTGGAAAAATACCTGTTAAGGTCCTCAGCCCATTAAAAAAAATCTAATTTGTTGTTATTGCTGTTTGCTGTTGAGTTGTATGAGTTTCTTATATATTTTGGATATTAACTCCCTATCAGATATAGGGTTTGGAAATACTTTTTCCCATTCCATACTTTGCCTTTTCCTTTTGTGGATGGTTTCCTTTGCTGCACAGAAGCTTTTTAGTTTAATATAGTCCCACTGGTTTATTTTTCTTATGTTGCCTTTGCTTTTGGTGTCAAATTAAAAAAAAAAAAAAACAACATTGCCAAGATTGATGTCAAGGAGTTTACCCTCCATTTTCTTCTAGGAGTTTCATGGCTTCAGGTCTTTTGTTCAAGTTTTTAACCCATTTTGAGTTGATCTTTGTGGTATTAAGAGAGGGATGCAGTTTTATTCTTTGGCATGCAGCTGCGCAGCTTTCCCAGCGCCATGTATTGAAGAGACCATCATTTTCCCATTGTGTATTCTTGGCTCCTTTGTAGTAAATTAATACACCATATATGTGTGGGTTTGTGTCTGGGCCTTTTCTTTTTAATGTTTATTTTAGAGAGAGAGGGAGAGGGTGAGTGAGCAGGGAGGGCAGAGAGAGAGGGAGACAGAGAATCTCAAGCAGTCTCCGTACTGTCAGCACAGAGCTCGATGCAGAGGTTGAACTCAAGAACTGTGAGATCATGACCTGAGCCAAAGCCAGGAGTTGAATGCTTAACTGACTGAGCCATTCAGGTACCCCTAATTCTGGGCTGTTTATTCTGTTCTATTGATTTGTGTGTTTGTTTTTATGCCTGGTACTTTAAAAAAATATTTTTTCATACTCATTCGATTATCACAAAAACCCTATAAGAGAGGTACTCTAATTTGTTTTCTCTTTTTACATATGAAGAATCTGAGGTACAGATTAGATAAGTGACTCAAGGTCTCACCGCTAATAAGAGGTAGAATAGAGCTTGAGTCAGGCAGCCTGGTTTCACAGTCCATTCTTTACCACTAGTTACACTATTATTTCTGTAATAAAAGAAAAAAAATTAGGACTATTAGAGTCACTTACCCTAGAGATAAACAGTACTCAGACGGACTGGAGGATGGCAATGAAGAACATAAATATTGTTATATTAAGTTTCCTTCATTTTAGCTAGATATTCTCCAGTGTAGTTTGAGATTTTTTTTCCTGTGTATGTGTGGTTACTATTAATGTGAATGCTTTTTTTATGTTTTAATGTTCTTTTTAATTTTTTGTGACCTTTTTTTTGGCTCTGTAGGAGGTGGTTTCTCAAATTTATTAGGTATTTTAGTCATCATCCCCTCAAACCACTTATAATTATTATTTTTTTAGCTGTTTTGGAAAATATTTACTGATCTTTAAATAGGCACTTAAAATCAAACTAGCTCAAGGGATACTTAAAAATCTCCTGGATTTTAAAATAGACAACAACCACCCCCTAAAACCCCTATTTAATCCTTCTTCTAAAAGGAAGAATATTTTTAGATCTAATTATAATGCTTCCAGAATTTTAGTTTTATACCATGAACATTTACTGGGTACCTAGTAGTAATAATGGCTTATGTTTATTGAGACTCTGCAGCTCTGTGTTAGAGACTTAAAAAAAGTTATCTTTCACTTTCTTAGTTTGCTGAGGGAGAAGAAAGTCCTACACAGATGGGTTAATATAATTTAGTAAATCCAGTTCTGGAAATTTGAGTGATACATTAGGAGAGCACAAAGTAATAGTTATTGAATCCCACTGACTATCTCCTGGAGGAATCGGAAGGCATTTTGAACAAGATTCTGAACTGGGACTTTTAAAGAAGGTAGAGGAGGAAAATAGCATGGAGTCATTAAAGAACCTCGACTGTCTGGAGGCAGTGATGAAGTATGTGTGGCTAGAGCCTGTTTGTAGGGCAGCTGGCATAGGGGAGGGAAGGGTTGCATAGGCATTAGAAGATAGGGCTGTAATTGGTGAAGAAGTTTGCCAAACTTCAGGAGTTTGCAGGAAGGAACCTAAGATCTATATAAGCAAGAGAATGATAAATGTGTTTCATTCTCAGAAGATAACTCTGATAGTAGGGAGGAGGATGGCTTGGGTGGAATTACTTCAGTGGGAGATTCTTGCAGCAGTCCAACCAAAATAAATGATCTGTGGCGGTGGGCATGGAGAGGAAACATCTAATTCCATTTAGTATTTTCAAAATGGACTGACAGTTTTAGAAACTGATTACTTTTAAGTGTTAAGGAATAGTTTTTTTGTTGTTGTTGTGTTCCCTGGATTTATTCCTTTTTAAGTTAGTCGTATGTTGATTTCTACTGATAGAATTGGGGCAGTTGAAGGCCACTTTGTGTAAAAGTACTTTGTGCTTATTAACATTTTGGAGGTGTTAAAATGTGAGATATGTGCATCTTATGCCATATAAGGGTAAGTGTGCTTTGATATTTTGTTTTATGTAAAACGACTGGTCTCAATCCACTGATAGCCTGCATATTGAAAAACACTTCAGTTTGTATTCATGATTTTTATTCAGCTTTTTATGTAAAAATAAATATGCTTTGTCAGTGGTGTTATTTTTATTGTCTTCTGGCGTAGAGTTGTCATTAAAAAAATTCAGCAAGGGGCGCCTGGGTGGCTCAGTTGGTTGAGCTTCTGACTCTTAATTTTGGCTCAGCTCATGTTCCCAAGGTCATGGCATCAAGCCCTGCATTGGGCCTTGTGCTGAGCATGGAGCCTGCTTTCGATGTCCCCTCTCTCCTTCTCTCTCTCCCTCTGTCCCTCTCCCCCACTCACACACTCTTTCTCTAAATTAAAAAAAATCAGTAAGGTTAGTTGTTATTCTAAATGCAGATAATTACAGGTATATCAACATATGGTGGAAAACTTGATATTGTATGCATTTTTGCTTCCAATTAAAAAAATGCTTTAGAAAGAAAATGTAGTAATAGGTTATCTCTTCATTTGATGCTGATCTTCTTATACTTCCAGTGTGATAAATATTAATAATTTTTAAATAAGTTATTCCTGGGCATTCAGTATTCTATTTAAAAGAATTGAAATTCATGTTAAAAAATGTAAAATACTGTTTTCCAAAGAGAAGTTCCAGTGTACCATGTCTTAGTATCTTTGCTCTTCTTACAAAGGTGCTTCTGTCTTTGTTCTAGAGGAAACTGATTTTACAGTCAGTTATTCAAAGTCCATAGTATGTACCTAGAAATTGAGTAGTTCCCATTTCAGTAGCATAGTCTTATAACTACTGTGTGAGAAAATTTTCCTCATTCATCTCCTGGTAAGCATATTTCCCTTCTATTTCTTAACTGCTTTGTACTTCTGGATTGACTTGAATAGAGACAAGACATGTCCTTCACTTCAGAATGAATTAATTCAATCTAAATTAAAGATTGGAATGTTATTTTTTTATTCATGACATTTGTTAATTATCTTCAGTGTTCTAGGCATATAATATAAATTCGATCTTTTTGAAAAAATAAAAAGAAGTACAATTGATCCTTGAACATGCAGGGATTAGGGGCACCAGTCCCCTCGTGCAGTTGAAAATCTGTGTAAATCTTTTGCCTGTCAAAAACTTAACTATTAAGAGCTTCCTGTTGCCTGGGAAGCCTTACTGATAACATAAACAGCCGATTAACACATATTTTATATGTTATGCGTATTATATACTGTAGTTTTACAATAAAGTAAGCTAAAGAAAGCATTATTAAGAAAGTCATAAGAGAAAATACATTTACAGTACTGTTGTACTGTTTGTCAGTACCATGTTTATATCATCTGTGTACAAGATGAATTGTCTGTCAGTGTCTATATCAATATTGTCTTAAATGATACAAAAGTCTTTAAATGTTATATGTGTTACTAACACTAGACACCAAAAGTGAAAAGATAACCTGAAAAAGAGATTCACACATTACAGGTATAACGAGTCATGCACTGATAATGAAGAGCAGTAACAGGATTGTTCCACAGTAGCCTAGCCTGTACACTAACGAATGAGTCATTGTAACATTTTAATGGCATATAGAATTACAGTAGAATATATTAGAATTACATTAGATAGAATATATTCATAATATATTATTGAAAATAGTGCTAGATTTTTTTTTAAAAACCACTTGTGTGTGATAGGCTGATAATGTGGTTTTTTTCATTTACGAGAGAGAGGGACATACTATACGGTAATGTAAATCTTGGAAAGCAAAGTTATAAAACAGTAAGAAGACTAACACAGTATTAATTTTGTATTAAATATTACTCATTTTATGTCTATGTGAAGATAGACTCTCCACTACCATACAGGATTTGCACAGGATGTTGTACATGGTGAATACTTAGGTGGTGGTGATGATGATGATGATGGCATAAAAACATCTCACACAGTTCTTGCCATACAGTTACTAGATTTTCATGCAAAGACACATATGTATCACAGGTAAGTTTCTTAACTGTATGGCATGGTGATTATTTCTATTGGTTCAGTGGAAGTGGATCATCATAAAGGGGTTCCTTCATCCATGTTGTATTTCATGTTGAATAGGCTGAGGAGGAGGAGAAAAAGGAGGGGTTGGTCCTGCTTTCTCAAGAGTGGTAGAGGTGGAGGAAGTGGAAGGGAAGGCAGTAGAAGCAGGCACACTTGGTATAACTTAACATAAATGCATCGTAATTTTGGTCTGACTTTTTCGCTTTCTCAAAAATGTTTCTATACTGTACCAGTCATTCTTCTACCATTTGCTTTAGTTTTTAGTGCTTGTATCATGGAAAAGTCCACGTTGTAAAGAAATCAAAGCAGTCTTGAGTAATCAGAACCCTTCTGCCCGATTGTTCAATGTCAGTTTGTTTTCTGACACTGCTTCTATGTCTTCTTTTACATTGTCTGGCATTGGTTCAGAAGCACTCATCTCCATCAAGCCATTTTCTGTTAATTTCTCTGTTGTGGTATCTGTTAGCTTTTGAATTTCTTCAAGATCCGTATCTTGAAAGCCTTAATTTCCCACCTATTTTGTCATATCCACAATCTGTTTGTGATTAATTTCTTTGACTGGCTCTGTCGTTAATCCTGTGACAGGATTATGCATAACATCTTGACACAGTTTTCTCCAGCGGGAATTTATTTTTTCTGGGTTGATGGCTTTTACAGCTTTTTCTGTAACCAATGATGGTAATCCTTCCACACTTGCATGCTGTTCTTTCTCTTGGAGTTCTGTTCCTTTATGTTTACAATGCTTTCCATAGGGAACCATGCAAAATGAATCTTAAAGGTCCTTATGACCTCTTGGTCTAGAGGCTGACATAGAGACATTGTATTAAGGGGCAGGTAAGCCACCTTAATATCTTTGGTGTCCAACTCATAAGGTTCTAGGTGGTCAGGAGCATTGTCCAATATCAAAAGCTCGTTGAAAAGCAGTCCCTTACTGGCAAGGTACTTCCCGACTTGAGGGACAAAGCATCGATGAAACCAGTCTAGAAAAAGTGTTCTTGTTCAGCCTGTTACACAACCAAAAGTCTGGCCGCTGATGGTTACCTTTTTCCTTCAAGGCCTGGGGGTTAGGAGCTTTACAGATAAGGACAGTCCTGATCATACAACTGACGGGCATTTGCACAAAACAAGAGTCAGCCTATCCCTTCCTGCATTAAATTTGGTGCTCGTTCCTCTTCCTTACTAATAAATATCCTTTGTGGCAATTTTTTCCAGAGTAGGATACATTGGTCTGCCTCGTCAGGCAGATCTTCTTTCTCGTCAGTGATTTTCCTAATGGTGTTGGAGAACTTGTCTACTGCCTCTCAGTTGTCAGAAGCTGCTTCTCCTGTTATCTTGACATTTTTAAAGCCAAAGTTCTTTCTAAAATTATCAAACCATCCTGTGCTGGCATTAAATTCTTCAGCTTTATATCCTTCACCTTCCTTTGCTTTAAGTTGTCATTGTACTATAATGAGACTTTGCTTTTTCTCAAATCAATCTAGAGTCTATAAGTAGGCCATTCTTAGGACAATTTTGTACCCACATACAAGCTGTATTTTCAAATCAAGAAAGATATTTCACAAAAAGTTTGAACTTTTTTGCTTTCCTGCTGGTGTAGCTGCAGTAACAGCTTGGCAAATTTCCTTTCCTTTTCTTTCGTTCTTTCGTTCTTTCTTTCTTTCTTTCTTTTTCTTTTTTTTTTTGTTTAACTGATCCTTATGCTGAGTTCATTTATCTAGAAATAGAAGGCAACTACAGGTAGAGACCTCAAACTATAGTACCTATCAAGCATTCAACTTTTTCTTTCTCATGTCCTGACTTTTTTCTGTTTCTTGGAAGCATTTCCAGCATCACCAGTGATACTTCATATGGGTTCCTTGGTTTTGGAAGTTTATGTTACTGCACAAAACATGGTGAAAAATATGTGAGAAGCACGAGAGATCAGTTTTTACTGTGCTACACAATTTACTGGAGATGATTACCTTCAAATGGCTTTTTAAGTGGATGCTTGAAATACTTGAGCTCACTGTAATAGCAACAAGAAGTGGCTGCAAAATCATTACAGTAGTATACTGTATACTACAGTTAATTTATGCAGTTATGATTTATTATTACATGTTTGCATTTGTTTACATTTCTCTTGACTGAATGGCACCATGTATGGTGTAGAAGTGTTTGTGTAAGGTTTGATAAATTGTAACTTTTTGTAATAAGATTTTTATATATTTTATGGGAGTAAATAAGAAAATAGGACTAGCATCTACATATATTTTATGTGTTCAGACAAACCTAACTTTTTCTTAATTTTTTTGTTATTTCTACGCTACTTGGTTTGTCTGCAAGTTTTTTCATGCTGTAACAAATCTCCAAGAAGTTTTCTGATATGCTTACTTAAAAAATTCCATGTATAAGGGGAGTTGCTCAGTTCAAACCCATTGTTGTTCAAGGACCAACCATAATTTTAAAAATCTAAAAACTTTATTTTTTAATTTCTCTGTTAGTAAGATGGGACATTGTTTCATATCTTTATTTGTCATTTATGTGTACTCCCAGCCTATTTATGCTATTTACTGGGTATTCCTAAAAAATATTTCTCCAATAGGTTTGCACATGGGAGAGAAAGTAGTGGGCTGGTTACCCTTTTTGATAATGATTTAGACAGAACTTTGAGTTCATAGACCGGGGATATTACCTGAGGAGCCTATTGAAGAAAACATTATGGTGTAGATTATAGGCAGTCCAGAGTTAGAACAGGCCTGGTTACAGAATACTTTCACTTGGTGTTTTAATATGTGAGTGATTAATCAAGTGAATTAAAGTAAGAACCATTCTGAGAGAGGTCTAGACTCCACAAAGTTTTAAGTGGTTGTTCTGTTCTGGACATCAAAGCTTGTAGAAGTGTTTCTTCGGTTGATATGTTTAAATTTTGAGTTAATTTAAATGTATGTGGTTTTTAAGGCTACTTATTTGTTTTATACATCTGTAAAACCAAAAAATTTAATTTATAAAAGTACATTTAAATAGAAATTCAAACTAATGTTAACATGACAATGTTTTATTAAAACTAAAGGTTTAATGTTGGGATTAATATTGGTAGAAAATAGCTTAAGTTCTGGTTTATTATTAATCTGTTTATAAATTTTGATTTTTTAATATTAATATAGAGGATGGCTGTTCCTGAAAGTGTGGTAAAATGATTTAATTCATTTTATAGACATATTTATCTTTCTGTGATCCTTATGTTGAAATCTAAAAAGGCATTGGATGCCAGTTTCAATAGTGTGTCACTTTGTAATTCTGTGAAGATGTCTTGTTTCATATCATGATGATAAGTGCCCCATGTGTTATTTGCTCTTTACTTACAAGCAACTATATTTGTGAACATAAAACACAAATGTGGGCATTAAAATTATTCAGATCATCTGTAATGTGCTTATTAACTTTTTAAGGATTTATTGAAATGAAAGCCCAAAATCCTTGTATAGAACTTGTTAAGTTCCACAAGTAAATCTTCAGGCTCCAATCTGAGAATCACTTTGTTAGCCATTAATAAAGATAAGTGTTTCTATAGCTTTTATATAAAATTCAACAGATTTAAAATTGCTCTTTTAGATCATAGTAACTTTTATAAACTAGTAATAAATAGTTCACAAACTGGTACTGGTTGATGGATATACTTTGTATGGCATTGCAATGGATAGTAATTTAAGAATGAAATATGCAGAAAACTAAAATGATGGATGAATCCAAAAAAGGCAAATAAAAACGAAAAAATGGACAAGATAAGTAAAGACTGAGAGAACATAGAAAAGTGATGTTAGCTAAAAAATAAAGATTTAATATAACTCAAGGGAAAATAGAGCAAAGAGCCAAGAAGATGCTATGGTGTTTAACTTTTAGCAAAACATAACTAAAGAAGTAAATACACAGTAATTTTAAATGTTAAGTGATAAGGATATAGTAGAAAAAAGATTTATTTTCCATTAGCATATTCCACTTAAATTATCATGCAATATGATTCAATTAGACTTTTCCTGGACCTCCCTTCTCAAGCTAATGCCTCTGTGTGGAATCACAGATGCCTACGTATCAAATGTTCCAGAGCACAGTGTTGACATTTACAGATAGATAGGCTTGACATTTTTTTAATGTTAATTTTTAATTTTAGAGAGAGCACGAGCAGGGAATTAGGGTAGAGAATCCTCTGTAGGGTCCATGCTCAGTGCAAAGCCATATGTGAGGTTTGATCCCATGTCTGAAATCAAGAGTCAGACAGTTGACTGAGCCATGCAGGCCTCCCGATTTGACATTTTATTTTATTATTTTATTTTTTAATGTTTATTTTTGAGAGAAAGAGTGTGAGTGGGAGACAGGCAGAGAGAGAGGGAGAAAGAGAATTTGAAGCAGGCTCTGTGCTAATTGCACAAAACTCGAAGTGGGGCTCTAGTTCACAAAGTATGAGCAGAAGTAGGATGCTCAACTGACTGAGCCACCCAAGCGCCCCCTGATTTGACATTTAACAAGGCAGCAGTATGTGTTTGAAAGTTCAATACTTGTAAACAGAAATCAGAGTACTTCAGCAAAGGAAGCTGCTAAATCAGCATTGAATTGTTAGGTGTATGATATGTAAGTTTATATGGTGAATCTTAGATATCACTGATCTATTTTAATTATTTGGGACAGAAAATAACCTTTTTTTTTTAAACTTTATATGTATTTTTTCTAAGGTCAGAAAAGATCTTTTCTGTCTACTAGACATTGTGAATATGCTAACTTTTGCATATTTTCCTTTGTAGGCCCAGATTATTCCTCATCAGCATGGTTACCTGGTAATGAATCATTGTGGCAGGCCACAACTGTTCCCTCTAACCATCGAAATAATCATATCAGGAGACATAGTATAACTTCTGACAGTGGGGACACTGGCATTGGAACTTCCTGTTCTGACAGCGTGGAAGGTGAGCTGAAATTCTTAGTGTTTAGACATGAGCCTTCAGAGAATGGTTGTGATTGAGAACATTTAAGGGATATATTCTGTTGTTCTAAAATAAGAAATTATAAAGTAGTGTTTGAATATTTAACAATGTTCAGTGTTATATATCAAATAAAATTATTTCTCTGCTCATATTAGTTTTTCCTTCATTTAAACTATTTATTTTGAGGTAATTGTAGATTCACATCCAATTTTAAGAAATAGTACAGAGTTTTTATTCATTCTTTATTCAGTACCTCCAACCCCCATCCATGGTAATATGTTGCAAAACTCTGCAGTATGGTGTCACAACCAGGATATTGATACAGTCAAAATACAGAACGTTTCTATCAACACAGTATATACCTCACATTGCTCATGCTGCCCCTTAAGTCTTGGAAACCACTAATCTATTCTCTATTTTTATAATTTTGTCATTTCAAGAATGCTGTATTAGAGGAATCATATATTATGTAACCCTTAAATACTGGCTTTTTTCTTTTCTTTTTTTTTTTTTTGATGACTTGTTCAGGTTGTTGTGTATATCAGTAGTTCATTTCTTTTATTGCTAAGTAGTATTCAACATTGGTGGTATTAGGTAGACCACATTTTGCTTAACTATTTACCCACTGAAAGGTATTTGGGTTGTTTCAGTTTTGGCTATTGGGAATAAAGCTACTATAAGCATTCATGTACAGGTTTTGGTATAAACATATGTCTTCATTTCTCTGTGGTAAACATTTAGGAACGCAGTTGCTGGTTGTATGGAAGTTGTATGTTTAGTTTTTAAAGAAATTGTCACACTGTTTTTCAGAGTGATTATTTCAGTTAGCAGTGGATATACGGATCATTGTGAATGATCTAGTTTTTTTTGTCATTCTAGCTAGTTTTGGTGGTTTTTTAAAAGTATTTTTCTTTTAATTTTCTTAATGTTTTATTTACTTTTGAGAGAGAGAGAGAGAGAGAGAGACAGACAGACAGACAGACAAAGAGGGAAATAAAGAATCTGAAGCAGGCTCCAGGCTCTGAGCTGTCAGCAGAGTCTGACACGGGGCTTGAACTCAGGAACTGTGAGATCATGATCTGAGCTGAAGTCAGACACAACTGATTGAGCCACCCAGGTGCCCTGCATTGGTGGTTTTTAAATTCTAGCCTTTCTGATGAGAATGTAGTGGTATCTCACTGTGGTTTTAATTTTCACTTCCTTAAAGATTAATACTGTTGGACAGTTTCTTCACATGCTTATTTTCCATCTGTCTTTTGCCCATTTTTAATCAGATTATTTCCTTTATTTTACTGTTGAGTTTTGACAGTTCTTAATATATTTCGGATACTAATCCTTTGTTGGCTATATGGTTTGCAAATATATTCTTGCACTCTGTAGCTTGTCTTTTCATCCTCTAACAGTGTCTTTGCAGCGCAGAAATTTTAAAATTTGATGGTTAGTGTATAGTTTCTTTCTTTATGGATTGTGCTTTTGGGGTCAAGTCTAAAAACTCTTTGCCTAGTCTCAGATCTTAAAGTTCATTTTCTCTTTTTTCCTTAAATTTTTATCATTTTTTCTTTTCCATTTAATTCCATGATCCATTTTTGAGTTAAATTTTTATAAAGTAAGTGTGTTTGGGTGTCCCCAAGACCACCCTTCATCTCAGTGATTTGCTTTAAGGGAATCAGAACTCAGAAGAGCTGTCATACTCATGGAATCAGCAATAGAAAAAGAAGCAAAGGGCAGGGTCTAGGAGATGCTAGGCCCAAACTTCCAGTTGTCTTCTCCCAGTGGAGTTGTGTCTGTTTAATTCTCCCAGCAGTGATTTGTGACAGCACATACAGAGTATTGCTCACCAGGCAAGGTCCACCCAAGCCTTGGTGTCCAGGGTTTTTTTTACGGGTTCGTTATGTTGACATAGTTGACTCCCTGTGTGGATTACCTGACACTCTAGCCCTTGAGAGATCAAGCTGGTATCACATGATTCAAGCCTCCCTCCACAAATCACATTATTAGCATAGACTATATGAAGTGACCCAAGGTCCCCAGGTAAACAAAGACACTCTTATTAAGCAGGATATTCCAAGGGCTTAGAGGTTACCTCTTAGGAGCCAAAAAAAGGGGTCAGACCTGTCTTGGAATGTACAAGAAAGATATTGAAAACTGAGACATCGTGACTTAATCCTTTTGTACAACTAAGATTGAAGTTCATTACTTGCCTAGTAAGTCTTGAAATTGGGTAGCATACTTATTCCTGTTTTTTTCTTTTTCAAAACCATTTTTGCTATTTTCATTCCTTTGCTTTTCTATGTAAGTTTTAATAATTTTGTCTATATCTACCAAAAATTTTGCTCGGAATTTATAGGAATTGTGTTATCCATATATCAGCTTGGGGAGAATTGACATATTTACTCTCTTCAGTCTTTCAGTCCATTAATGTGGTATAGTTCTCCATTTATTTAGATTTTAACTTTATTCACCAATGTTGTACATGTTTTTTTAGATTTATACCTAAATATTTCTTTTTTTCTTTTTTTCTTTTTGGAGTGAATGTCAGTGGAGTGTATTTCCAGTTTTGGTGTCCATATGTTGTTATTACATACAAATAAAATAGATTTTTGTGTCTTTATTTTGTGACATTGCTGAACTCACTCTTTAGTTCTACAAGGTTTTTTTGGGTAGGTTCTTGGAATTTACTCTGTACACAATCATGCCATCAGTAAATAGGGATGTTCATCCTTTCCAATCTGTGTGCCTTTTATTTCTTTTGCTTAACTTAACTACAGTGACCAGACCATCCAGAACAGTATTGAAGATGAGTAGTAGGAGTGGACAGTCTGGTCTTTTTCCTGATCTTACAGATAAAGTGCTTAGTCTTCTACTGTTGAGTACCTGTGTAACAACTGTTAGCTGTAGATTTTTCATAGATGCCATTTATCAATTTGAGGGTTTCCCTCTAGTCTTACTTTACTGAGATTTTTTTTTCGATGGATGAGTATTAGATTTTGCAAATGCTTTTTCTGCATCACTTGATAAATGGTATTCTTTAGCTTGTTGATATGGTGGCAGGTTCATTGCTTGATTTTTCAAATATTGAGCCAGCTTTTCATCCCTGGAATAAATTTCACTTGGTCATAATGTATAATTCTTTTTATGTATTGCTGAATTCTATTAATGTTTTGTTAAGGAATTTTTCTCTGTATCCATAGGGCTATTGGTCTATAGTTTTCTTTTTTGGGGAAACTGTCTTGTCCGGTTTTGATGTCAGAATAATACTAGCTTTATAAAATGAATTGGAAAGTATTCTTTCCTATTTTCTGGAAGAGAAATGTATGGAGTGATATTAATTCTGTAGATGTTTGGTAGAATTCCTTAGTGAAATAATCTGGGCCTAGAGATTTATTTTTTCATAGTTTTAAAATAATGAATTGTTTCCTTAATAGTTATAGGGTTATTCAAATTATCTCTTTCAAATGGAATGAATGTTGATAGTACCTGCTCACCCCCAGGGAAGTGGTCTGTTTTGTCTTAGTTGTCAAATTTATGTGTGTAGAGTTGTTCATAGTATTTCCTTATTATCTCTTGATGTCTGCAGCCTCTGTTGTGGTATCCCTTATTCCATTTCTGGTATTGGTAATTTGTGTTATCTTTTCTTTTTTCTTTTTTAGTCTTGGTAGCAGTTTGTCAATTTTATTGCTCTTTTCAAAGGATCAGTTCTTTGTTTCATTAATTTTTCTCCTTTGTTTTCTGTTTTCAATTCAGTGGTTTCTGCTTTTTATTATTTCTCTCCTTTGCTTTGGGTTCATTTTGCTTCTTTTTAAAATTCTTAAGGTGGGAGATTAATCTGGTTAGTGATTTGAAACTTTCCCTCTTTTAGATGTATGCATTTGGTGCTATAAATTTCTCTTTTGCACTGTTTTGGCTTTGTCCCACAAATTTTGATATGTTATGTTTTCATTTAGTTTATTTTCTTAATTTACTTTGAGACTTCCGTTTTGACCTCAGTTATTTAAGAGTATGTTGTTTAGTTTCAAAGTGTTTGGTATTTTTCTGCCGTCTTTCTCTTATTAATTCAAGTTTGATTCCATTGTAGTCAGAAATACTATGATTTCAATTCTTTTAAAATTTTTGAGGCTTCTTTTAGTCTCAGCCTATGTTTATTTGGTATATCTTCTGTGGGCACTTGAAAAGAATGTGTATTTTGCTCTTGTTGGGTTACGTGTTCTATAAACATTGATTAGATCCCATTGGTGGATGGTGTTTTTTCCTATATCTTTGATTTTCTGTCTAGTTATTCAGTCATTTTAAAGTCTCAGCTATAATTGTGGATTTGTGTACTTTGGTTGGTTCTTTACATTTTTGTTTCATATATTGTAGTTCTGGTGCTTGGTGCATACACATTTAGGATTGCTATGTATTCTTGGTAGATTGGCCTTTTTATCATTATATAGTATTCCTCTCTCTCTCTCTGATAGTTTTCTTGTACTAAAGTCTGCTTTTTTTAAAATTTGTAGTTTAATGTCAAGTTGGTTTCCATATAACACCCAGTGCTATTCCCCACAAGTGCCCTCCTCCATGTCCATCACCCCCTTCCCTTTTCCCCCTCCCCCTTAAGCCCTCAGTTTGTTTCAGTATTCAAGAGTCTCTCATGATTTGCCTCCCTTCCTCTCCCTAACTCTTTTTCTCCCCTTCCCCTCCCCATTGAAGTCTGGTTTATCTGATGTTTATACAGCTACTCTGGCTTTTCTTTGATTAATGTTTAAATGGTAAATGTTTTCTATTTTTTTACTTTCAACCATCTGTATCATTATAGTTGAAGTTAGTTTCGACAGCATACAGTTGGATCATGATTTACAATTCACTCTGCTGATCTCTGTCTTTTAATTGGTATATTTAGGCTATTTACATTTAATGTAATTACTAAGTTATTGATACTTAAGTTCTCTGTCCTCTTTCTGTCTTCATATTCCTGCTTTCCTTTGCATTACTGGAACATTTTTAGAATTCTACTTGGACTTATCTACAGTATTTTTTAAAAAAGTTTATTAGAGAGAACACATGTTCATACGCATGTGTGAACAGGAAGGGGTAGAGAGAGAGGGAGATTGAGAGTTCCAAGCAGGCTCTGCCCTGTCAGCATGGAGCCCAGTGTGGGGCTCAAACCCATGAACCATGAGATCATGAGTCAGATGCCTAACTGACTGAGCCACTCAGGTGCCCCTATAGTATATTTAAGTGTATTTCTTTGTATAGCTCTTTTTGTGATTGCTGTAGGTATATATATGTAATATAAATAACTTTAACGTTTGAGTGGAGTATAGAATCCCTTTACCATCCCCCACTTATAATAGAAATTTTTCAAATATTTATATATTAATAACTATATTAGACAGTGTTATAATTTTTACTTCAACCATCAAACATAATTTAGGAAACTCAAGAGGAAATAGCCTATTTTTGCTTTCTGTGTTCTTTCTTCCTTTATGTTTTAAGGTTCTTTTTATTGTTTCTTTTTGGTTTAGCCATTTTTTTAGGATACATCTACTTATGACAAATTACCTGAGTTTCTTTTCAAATGAGAATACCGTGATTTCCCCTTGATTCCTGAAGCATAATTTCACTGGGTATTCAATTCTAGTTAGAGTTTTTTTTTTTTTTTTTTTAAGTACTTGAAAAGTATTGTGCCACTTCCAGGCCTCCATGGTTTCTGATGACAAATCTCTTGTCATTTTTCTCTGGCTACTCTAAAGATTTTTTTCTTTGTCTTCAATTTTTAGAAATTAAGTATCACATGTCTTTGGATGGATTTCTTTATATTTTTCCCATTTGGGCTTTGTACAGCCTCTTGAATCTGAACGTCCTGCCCAATCTGGGAAGTTTCCAATCATTATTTTCTTTGAGTACTTGAGCCTTTCCCTCTTTCCTTACAGGACTCTGATGGAACAAATCATAAATCTTTTGTTATTGTCCTATAGGCTTCTGATGCTCTGTTCCTTTTTTTTCCCTCCCTCTCCTATTTTTTATTTGTTATTTAGACTGGGTAGTTTTTATTGTTTTGTCTTCCAGTTAACTGATTATTTTTTTGGGGGGGTGTTCCACTCCATTCTAATTGTGAACCCATCCACTGAGCTTCGTATTTTTGTCATTATATTTTTCAGTTCTAAAATTTTATTTATTTATTTATTTTTATGTGTTTTATTTCTTAGCTGATGCTTTGTTTTGTCATTTGTTTCAGGCATGCCTGTATTGTTCATCGAAGCAATTTTATAATTTCTTTAAAATCCTTACCAGAGAGTTCTGTTATCTTGGTGTTGGCATTTATTTATTTCTTTTTTCATTCATTTTTGGAATTTATTCTTTGTATGACAAATAATTTTCAACTGAAATTTGGAGTATTTTGTACAGTTAAGAGATTCTAGATTTAATTTATTTACTACATAACAAATATTGTTACATTTATACTTTTGTCATATGTCTTGTAACTATAAGCTATTTACACATAAGTAAATAATATAAAATTATTATAAATGTTTATTTGTATGTTTAGACATTTCCTGTTAGCTGATTTTGTAGGGTACTGCTCTAGCATGTGAAACGGGGAGAGGTACTACCTCCTTACTGCCAGATGGAGTTAGAAGTCTATGTTCCCCACTTGGCCTCTGTTGATACATGATGAGTTTGTAGGGGGGTGCCTTGTTACTGCTGGGTGGGGGTAGAAGTCCAGGTTTTTCAGATCATCATTACTGACACCATTTGTGGGTGACCTCTGTATTGCTGGGAGATGGTGAATGTCCAGACTCTCTGTTAGGCAGGCCACTCTGATATAACCTAAGAATATATGTGTACATAGTGGGTATCCATAATGCCAGACAGGGATGAAAATCATGTCTCCCTCCTTGCCCTTCTTTGAAACTACCCTGGCGAGGCTATTTTGGAGAACTTTGTTATAGCATGGCAAGATTGGAAGTCTAGGCTCTCCACTTGCTTTTGTTAGTGTGGGTGGAAGTAGGGCTGTAGTTTTTTGTATGGTGTTTGGCTGGAGAAGAATATTTACTGTCTGAAAAATTTCAGTCATTTTAGGCTTCCTCTTTTCTGGTCTGTTGGCTAGGGAGAACAGGCTTTTCTGCGACTTTTTTGGGCCATGTCCTTTGGTTCTTTTGGGTGGCTGTTTTTTTCAGTTCCGAAGCAGGGTGGCAAAAAGAAAACTCAAGGAATTCACCACTGTCTTGTTCTTTGGGTCCTGAGTTTCTTAGCTGGTCTGCCATCTTTCCTCCAACTTTCAATCTTATGTTTGAATCTTATCTTATGTTTGTTTTACATATAATGTCTAGGGCTTTTAGTTGCATTTAGTGGGAAGTATAGGGAAGAGTGTGTGCTTTCCATGATCTCACCAGTGTTTTCTTACAGATGTTAATAAAAATCATAACTATTATTATTTGCTATAACTTTGTTAGCAGTGCATTGAATACTGATTTCATTATGGTCTTGCATCTAATGTTAGTTGACTCTTTAAAACATACAACTCAAGAAAAGGAAGGAAATATATACAAGGTGGTGAAGGGGCAGATAAATAGTATGAATTGTAAAAAATAACAATTGTAAGACAAGTATTCTTTTGTTAAATTGAAAGATTAATATAATTTAAGTATATAGTACTTGTATTTCTTTAAGTTTCTTCTTTACCCTCCCTAAATATAAAATTTTATATTCTGTTTTATAAACCAAAATTTTATAAATTTGGTTTATAAATGAATACTCTTAGAACTGTTGGTTTTATTGTAAGTTTGTTTAAGTATTATTCATATTTTTATCTCTTGAAATGAAGTTTAGTAGAGTTTTTTTACTTCATTGATCTGAAATAGCATTTTAGCATATTATTCTTTGTGTACTACTGACATTTATTTTAGAGTCCTCAGTGGGAGGCCAGTGATATTCCTGAAGTATTAAAGAAAATGTCCCATTATAGAGACTTTTTTTCAAGCTTTCAGCATACTAATGGACTATTATCTTAAGCTATAAATGATAAGTAGGATTATTTTCTTTTGGTAGTAGTCATAGTGTTAGAATTGGATGGGTCTTTAGAGAAAATATAATTAATTAGACCATTATATAAGTGAGCAAATTAATTCCCAAAAGATTTAATGACTGCTGTTACTAATATGGTGGTTAAGAGCTTATCCTGTGTTTAAACCTGTTATCACATAATTATCTCTGCAACCTTGAATAATTCCTCATTTCAGCCTTATTTTTTTCAGTTCTCATTTGGAGAGAACTCGTTTTTATGTATTATGAAGATTTAACAGCATGACTTTTAAATCGCTTCATGCAGGTCTTTGCATTACCATCATTGATTTAAAAATGATTTGTGTTCTCCTTCCTTGATCTCTTACTTTTTTTGTGTCTCTTTCCTCAAATTTCTCTTTCTGAGGAAGTTCACCATCTGGCTTATCTAAAACAGTGTTGCTTCTACTGCCACCCTCAGTTTTGTACCCACACCCTTGCTTTATTTTGGGTTTGTTTATTCTGTCATAGAATAGGGACTGGTATTATTTACTGGATGCTCAATTTTGTTCAACGAGACAGTGCATATATAGATTTTCAGTTGAGGTTCCTGTTTTTAGCCTGCTTTTTGTACCTGATATATCTGAGGTTAAACCCTCTTTGATATTCTCCCAGACAAATGAACTCCCTATGCTACATTTCCAGACTTGTATTTTATGCCATGTATTCTGTCCTGCTAAAGTAATTCACCCTTTATTTTCCACCTTCTGGGATTTTCTTGCCATTTTTTTCTCTGATGGTCCTGTATTTTTCATTGCCATGAGTTTCTACTATATTACTTTTCTGTCATTTCATTGCATCTTGAAAGGGAGAGAATATAACTTTGTGCACTCAGATAGTAATCTTGAACCAGAAAATGTGAGACAGATATAAATGAAGAACAAAGAGAGGGGCACCTGGGTGGCTCAGTTGGTTAAACGTCCGACTCTTGGTTTGGTCATGATCTTGCATTTGTGAATTTAAGCCCCACATTGGGCTCTGGGCTGCTGGTGTGGAGCCTGCTTGGGATTCTTTTTCTCCTTCTCTCTCTGGCCCTCCCCCGCTCTCTCTCTCAAAATAAACAAATAAACTTAAAAAAGAAAAGAGAAAAAAGAACTGAAAAAATTATACAACTTTTCCTTTAATGTCAATTATTCTGTGTATTTCTTCTACTTCCCCAATTTAAAAAAAAGTAATAAATGCACATTTAAAAAAGTATAAAGGTGAACATAATTTTAAAAGCAAATTTATATTTCAAATATTACTAAATTTGTGGTCTTTGGAAAATTTGAACCTATATAGAATTAAATAGAGCAAAAAGTGAAATCTCCCTTTATTTCCCTCCTTTAATTCTTGCTTTATTTTCAAAGGTAACATATTATTAGTGTGTTGCATAATCTGCCAGATCTTTTGCTGTACATTTATTTACCTACACACAGGTTTTAAAATAAAACTAAAACTGGATCATTCCATATATGTTTGTGATTTGCTTTCTTTTTTTTGGTCTTATTTATATTGGATTTCTTTAAAAAACAATTTTCATTGTAAATGAATCACATGACCTAATCCACATCACCTCCTAGAATTGCCTTTCTCTGAGGACATTCAAACATTCAAATGTTGAGGTAAGATTGGGACTGGGTTTGACCTCCTGGACATTTAAGAGTAAAATAGACTTCTTTGGGTGGGGTGGAGGGAGATGTTTTTTGATGTATTCAAAGGAACACACAGAATGAATAAAAGTCGTTCCAGTTTATAACAGATGAGCCAAATCACAAGTCAAAATAAAATAAAAGGCTAGAATATCTGTTCTATAGATAGCATTTCTCCAGCAAACATATCAACTTAAGTACTTTTTAAAAACACATTTGATTTAATGAAAATTCAAAAGTTTTGAACACTGATAAAAAATGGTAAATTTAAGAAACACACTGGGAATAAATATTTGAAATAAAATTAACATGGAAATAATAATTCATGTTATTTAATGAGCTTCTACAAATAAGGACAATGCCCCCACATAGGTATTCATTTATAAAATTTAAAATGTTATATAATTTAGAATATTTTATAGATAAAAGATACAAGTAAACAATTCATGGGAAAAGTACAGATGCCCAATAAGCATCAAAAAGATGATCAAAGTCATAGTGAAATAAAAATCTGGATGATGAGATACTGCTTTTCACCGATAGGGGAAAATTGTCCCTCTCCCCAAAAAGTAGACTCTAATATCCAGGGTCTAAGCATAGATGGGAAAAGTAGTACTCTCATAACTAGTACATATATTCAGCCTTTATGGAGGACAATTTGGCAATGATAACTAACAACAATCTAGCTGTCACTATGTCTTAGGCACCTTACACAATAATTCATTTAATCCTCACAATAACCCTCTAATGGAGGAAGTGAGACACAAAGAGGTCAATTACCTGTAAATATCCTATGTAAAGTATAAGTACTCTTGATTCAGCACACACACAGGTGAACAAAGATCATACGTACAAATATAGTCACCGTAACACTGTTTAGTAAAAGTTTAGAGACAACTTTAAGTATATTAATAGGGATGTGCTTAAATATTTCACTGCGTATCCAGTTAAAATAATTAGGTAGCTCTGTATGTGCAAACCTAGAAATTCAAGCAGATATCTACCTTAAGACAACAAATTGAACACTCTCCTTTAATTTAACTAACTCCTTTCTGAAATCCCTCTAAAACTCGGGGAAAAATGAACAAACAACACCTATGGTCACAAGGAGAACAAAGGAAAACAAGTGAAATTCTGGGAGCTATAATTCAGAACAACAAGTAAAAAATTTTTCTAGCAGATGCCAAAAAGCTGAATCCTAAACCAGCAACAAAAATTCAGGAGCAAGCTTTCCGTATGTATTATTAAAAATCCTCTATAAGGTCCTGGAACTGGTAGTACCAAGATTGCCAGGTTTCTCCACTGTATAGTAACTCTTCCACTGTTTTTTTTTTTTTTTCAAGTTTATTTCTTTATTTTGAGAGGGAGAGTGCGCTTGCGCACAAATGTGTGGGGAGGGGCAACAAACAGAGAGGGAGAGAGAATCCCAAGCAGCCTTTGAGCTGTTAATGTGGAGCCTGCAGGCTCCATCCCATGAACCATGAGATCATGATCTGAGCCAAAATCAAGAGTCAGACACTTAACCAACTGAGCCACCCAGGTGCTCCTTCTGCTTTCTATTATATTCTGGTATTTGGATGCAGTTTTAGGGGGAGGATTAAACACCTCCTAGAAGAGGAGGTACCTGAATTTAATATTTAGAATTATTCTTTAAAATATATTTGTCCTGTCGTTTCTATTCCATTTATTTATTCACTTGTTTATACCAATGTGGGTTCATGTATATAGACATAGTTTTTTAAAATTAAACTTCAGACTTCATTAGAATTTCCCAGTTTTTTGTTAATGTCCTCCTTCTGCTCTTAGTTCCTCTCCAGGATACCATTATTACTTTTAGTTGTAATGTCTCCCTTAATCTCCTTTGGTCTGTTATAATTTCCCATGCTTTCCTTTTTTCATAATCTTAGGAGTGTTGAGGAAGACTGGTTAGGCATTTTATAGGATGTCCCTCAAATTGGATTTGTCTGATGTTTTCTCCTGATTAGATTGAGATTATGCATTTTGGGAAGAATAATACAGAGATGCAAGTGTCATATATCAGAGGGTACATGATATTTACCTGATACCAGTGGTGATGTTAATCTTGATCACTTGGTTAAAATGTGTTTGCTGGGTTTCTCCACTACAAAACTTATTTTGCCCTTTCATATTCTATTCTTTGGAAGCAAATCACTAAGTCCAGCCCAAACTCACAGTGGGTATGAGGTACTGAGTTTTATATCCTGGAGGGGAAGATATGTATATTATTTGGAATTAGTTTTTTTTTTTTTTTTAAGTAGGCATCATGCCCAGTATGGAGCCCAATGTGGGGCTTAAACTCATGACCCTGAGATCAAGAGTAGGGCAGTTAATGGACTGATCCACCCAGGAGCCCCTAATTGGAATTCTTTTATAAGAAAGATTCATCCTTATCTCCCTCATTTATATTAGTATGGACTATGCATATATATTTTATTTTTTGGGTTATGACTCAATAATATTTATTTTGTTGCTCAAATTATTACAGCTTTGACCATTAGGAACTCGTTCATGTTGGCTCCTATGACACTTTCTGCCCCACACCCATCCTTTTGTTTTTGAGCATTTCCCTACTTTTGGGTACTATAAAGTGTCCCATACTCATCTTACATTTTCTCTACCCTCAATCTGGAATCAGTGATTTCTCCAAGGAGCCCTGATTCCTTTTATTGGAGAATGGTATTTATAAATCAAGATCTAGGTGCTGAGAATACTTGTTACGCTGGGGTGTCATGGCTTCTAGGCTGTCCCAGAGGACAGAGCTAGGCTATGCAGGTATGTCTACTAACTCGTAGATAACACACGTCTATAATTATTTCTGTGTGTATTCATCAGTATTTATATTAAGATGAACATGTGTTTCATGCTGATGTCTCTTGACTCTAATCCAGTAAACCAGAGCTTAATTTTTAGCCTTTACCTCCCACCGTCTACCATCTATTTACTTATTTGTTCAACCCCTAGGGTACAACTAAAGCAGGTTCAGAACCATTAACCCATACTTCCCTGTGTTTGTTTTCTAGGGCTTCCATAACCAATTACCACACACTGGGTGGCTTAAAACAATAGAAATATATTTACTCATACTTTTGGAGACCACAAGTCCAAAGTCAAGGGCTGTACAGGGCCATGCTGTCTTCAGAGGCTCTACGAATGAATTGTCTTTCCTTGCCGCTTTAGCTTCTGGTGGTTACCAGCAATCCTCTTTTACATGGCTTTCTTTGGTTCGCCTTTGTGTCTTCAGATCTCTGTCTCCCCTTATAAGAACACCTGTCACAGGATTTAGGGCCCACCCTAATTCAGCATGACCTCATCTTTTGATTACATTTGCACAGACCCTATTTCCAAATGAGGCCAAATTAGCAGGTTCTGGGTGTTTTAATGTATCTTTAGGGGGGACACAATTCATTCCAGAAAACTCTATCATGGAATATGTGGGTGAACAGAAAGGCATAAAATAAATGGTGAAGAGTAATTTGAGCTAAGTTTAATTGAAAATAAAACAGAACTGCTTTGAGGGCTTTAAAAAATGTAATTAGCTATTCTCATCAATGAACTTTAAAAACTAGTTTTTTTGAGGAGAGAATGATGCGGGAAGGATAACAGATCTGAGGATTTAAAAGTTGCTGAGTGGATGCCCTGGGATTTTCTTAGTGTTATTGTAAAGCTGTTTGCTTTAAGCAAATCATACTTTCTTAACTTGAGCCCTGTTATGTTATGACTTTTCAGAAATTTACTTGAGATCCAGAAATGAAATAAACTCAGTAATCTTTTTTTCAAATAGTTACTTCAAACTCCATTGAATATTATGGTATTAACATGGATCCAGCTGGAAATTTTCCTTCCTCAGTTTGGCCAAGGAGAGCTTAAAAATAATCTCCCACCCTCCCCTCAGACTACGCTACGCAGTATCAAGGCTGGTATGCTATCTTTTCATGATGATTGGCTGGAGAACTGAAAATACCTCATTGAGAATGTTACTGATAATAGTTTCTTTTTCATAATCTCCAGAAACTCTGATCCTGATGTGTGTTATTATATAATTACTCATCTTTTCTATTGCTATTTAGAAAATGACCTTTTCTCCTGTCTCCTCTCTTCAGTTAGTTAATTGAAACGAATTTATCTGTTTTAACAGTAGCAAATATCATGGCTTTTTCTAACTAATTCACCAGGTGTTAAATACAAGTTCCTTTAATCTTTTAGGGATGAAGAGCATGATTTCCACTTTCTCCTTGAATTGGACCAATATGAAGATGTTTTATTTTTTGGACATCCATTATTTTTTGCTGTTACCTCCAAGCTGAACTCTCAACTCCTTTCCCTACTGCTTTTTTAGTAACACATGAAGCAAAGAGTGATTTTACTGGTATATATTACACAGAACTATACAGAGTATCCTAATGGTCAAAGAATCCATTGAGTTTTAAGGCATGATAACAATAGGTAGTGTTACTTGGAAGCTGTTATATATGAATAAAGCATGAGGGCAAATAGGACAAGAGTTCTAGGAGAGAATAAGGAGTGTGAAGAATGGTGGATGAAAGTAAGATGGAGTAGTAGAACTCTGCAAGACTGACAATAACAGAAATTTGGGACTTCTGTGGAAAACGAGTCAGAATTATGGTTTGAGTGATTGGTGCTGATGATGAATGATCTTGATTGCGTTTATGATTGACTATCTGGAGAGGTGAAGTGTACTGTTTAAAAAAAGTCAGCTGTTTAAAAATGTTACCTGAATATAGGAAATAGTTTTAGGAGGTATATTAAAGCAGGCACATGTAGCAGGCATATTCTGTTTAGTTAGAAGGAAAGCTTTGTGTGTTTGCTTATGTAATACTGGATTCCATTTAGGATATGTTTTCCCTTTTCGTAATATCTACTTCATGGGAGCTGTTCTTTTGCTTTTCTTCTCTGTTCTTTGGTAATTGTCCTGAGTCTTCTAACTCAAAGTCTTGTTTTTCATTGTTGGATTCACTTCATGGCATATCTGTTTTATGTTAAGGGATCAGGAAAATAACCACTGTGGAGGATTACTGAATATTAAAAATAGCCTTGCATTAGAACATAACTAATAGGTTGAGATTTATAATATAATGTCAGCTTTATAAACTAAATATGCTTTGTGTTAGTTTATTTTATATGAATGTCATGTGGATGTGCTTTACTTACTTTGGCCTTGTCTTTTTGTTATTCACTAACCATAGATCTATAAAGTGTTTTTTTTCTCATTTATAAAACTAAATCTTTTCTTATGAAATCAAAACAGTATAGAATAATCCAAAAGTGTTCATCTCCTTTGTTCTGTAACTCCCATCTGAGAATTACAGTGGTGTATACTTATATTAATTTCTAAAGAATATACATGAAATTTGGACGAGTGTTACCAAGTATAATTTGAGTTTGTTTTAGAGTGTGTCTACAGAATATTTTATTTAGCTGCCTTTAACTCTGTTCCTGTTCCTGTTTGTCTTGGAGGAGGGTATATCTTCCTTCTTGATTTCCAATGCTGTGGCATGAAGTGCTGCATTATTTTGGTTTGTTGTGACAATTTTTAGGTGAAATGTGTAAATGCATGTGAATTCTTGCAAGATTGATTATCGTAAAAATCTCAGCATACATATTAAATACATGATTTACATACCACATGGAGCTGTTAAAACTGTAGATTTAACTCGACAATTTAACGTACTATACTTGATATCAATATATATACCTAAAACTATTGTAGATTACAGTCAGCTCTTTTCTGGAGATACTTAAGGTAGTTTATGGAAAACAGTAATAGAGAGCTGTGTGGTCCAGTATGGTAGCTGCTAGCAATATCTGGCTTATTGAGTGCTTAAACTGTGCCTCGTCCAAACTGAAATGTAAAATGCACACTGGACTTTGAATACTTTGTGTAAAAAAATGTAAAATATCTTAATGATCCTTTTTAATACTGATCACATGATGACATGATAATATTGGATTTGTTGGGTTAAATCAAGGCATTCTTGAAGTTAATTTTACCTTTTTACTATTTTCAGATGTGGTTACTATAAAACTTAAAATTATAAGTGTAGTTTATGTTATATTTCTGTTGGACATACTGGGCATACTGGTATTGACAGTGTATAATTTGTAAATGGTTTACTTTCAAAGATTTAATGAGTGTATATGTTGATATATTTCCAAGTAGGAACAACATTGGCTTCTCAAAACAGCTCCTGTAAGCCCACTTAATATTTAATGTGAAGAAATTTATATTGATAGTATTATGTCTATGATAAATTATATTCTGCTGTCAGTCTTGGAGTGCCAAGAGCACACCCCTTTTATCATTTTGACAGTGATAAAGAGCTTCACTGTAGTGGGATTGCCCTAGTTCCTTTAACAAAGAGAAAGTTAGTTGAGTATGGTGGGGTGGAAAGGATTAGGTAGGGAAGATTTTAGATTGGAGAATTCCTGAAATTCTGAAGAGTTCTGTTGTTCAGTGGGAAATGGGAAAAGGAATAATGTCAATAATTCCTGCTGGAATTCCCCTTTCTTGGGTCTGAGATGTAGGCACTTGGACTCAATTAGGAGGAAGGAAGGAACATTCATCCCCCTGTATTCTCAGAGCAGTTTGCTGCGAGGGCAGTAGGTACCCACATGAAGGTGAGCGGGTAGGAGAGTATGAGAGCACCACTCTTTGGTAATATAGACTTTGGTTGGAAATTAAGTGTTTAGGAGAAAAGAGCCAATCTTGCTACAGGCTTTTAAAGTTTGGCTGCTTTTTGCAAATAATAATTATGTTACACAATTTAGGTATTTAACCTGTGATAGTAAATTTTGAGTTCTTATTTACCTCAATGATTATTTCTCTTTATCTACAAGACAATTATGGTTGAATAGATATACCTCTGTATACTAAATGTAAACTTAATTTATTGGGTATAGATCAGAGTACATGGAATCATGTTTATTCAGCTCCATGGTACATTGCTTTAAGTAAACAGTACATCTGTGTTGCAAGTTGTCAGACTTTAAACTGAATAGTACTGTCTAATCAGACCCCTAACCCCACCCCATTTTCTGCCTTTTATCATTGTTTGGTTTTAACTGATGTTCCAAGTGATGCTCTTTGGACACTGTCAAATCCTCCAAGTATCCTATATGAATCATCTGAAAAATAACTTGCATTCTTTTTTATTTGAATTCTTTAAAAACTTAAAATCTATATGAGTGTAGAGTAATTGAATACAGAATATAAGTGCTCTATGAATGACAAATATCCAGTTTTATAAATTATTGTTATATATATAGAAGTAACTTCCCTTTTTTCCCTCTCCAGCATGTAGCTTTTAGAGGTTCATTCACTTATTAATAAGTGTTTATTGAAAACTTAATGTCTTTCAAGAACTGGAGAATTGAAAAAGATTAAAATGGAGGGAGATGGTTACATCAGAATCTTAGCAGGAATGGGACTCTAGTACAGAACTATATTCTAAAATTAAGATTGAGTGATTTACTTTTAGCCATGGTATTTTGAGATTTCAAAGCTAACAAGAGGGAGGGCTTTTTTTTTCAATTTAACAAGAAGTTGAGGTACTAATTTAACATTAGTGGTATGACCTTTTAGGTATGGTAATTTGTTCGTGAGGTATCCAGTTCAGGTTGGTACGAAAACAGATCTGTGACTAAGGATAGATGCATCTTCAAGACCACCAAATAGTAACATGGGCCACACTGGCAGATCACCAGTTTCTTCTGAGGTTTTCTTGCCAAGACCTGGAGGCTCTAAATAGCTGCTGTTACCATAAAAATTTGTTTGAGGGAGTTGTTTTTGACATATACAGTACTAGTGTAGATATAACCTAGATGTGGGGCCAGAATTGAATGATTAATGGGGAAAGAAACAAGAGGAAACTGTGAATATAGGACCCTGTGTCAATAAAAGAACTTATTTTTTGTTTCGGCTGGCTTTGTCACCTTCCCCAGGACAATCTACCTCTCCTTTATGACATGGAGCCTGGGAGGTAGGCTTGCAGGCAGGTTTGTTTGTTTGTTTGTTTTTTATCTTTTTAAACCCTAGTTTTTAAATGTAGCTTCTAACAGTCTGGGGCTGATTTTCAAACATATTTATAAAAGGTACAGATAGGGTTAAATAATTTTTTACTTTCATAATTTTCAACTGCTAATTTGTATTAGAGATAATTTTCTTATCTAATTAACCTCATTTATTTCGAAAGGAGGGAATGATAAAAATGGAGTTCAATTTAATCAATCTTCATTAGTTAGTTGTTTTTACTAAGAAATAATAGGGCTGTTTAATAATAGAAATTTTGAGGTCATCCTGTGAATATATATCAGAAAAGAAGAAAAATCAGAAAAGTTACCAGTTGGTGCATTATCTTTATTGTATGAAGAAATGAAGGCCTTGAAAGGTAAGGACTTGTTCAGTCATTTATTTATTCACATAGCCAATATTTATTGGGTGTCTGCTATGTGTGAGATACTGTGCTAGGGGTTAGGATTAAACAGACATTTCCCCAGTTCCTTGCGTACATAAAGTCTAGTGGAGGAGACAGATAGGAAATAATTACCATAAAATAAGAACAGTATGATGGATGAAATACATAGGTTAGGAGATACACCAAAATCCACTGGATTAGGTGAAGGACCCCTGGCAGAAGAGATGTTTAAGTTGAGGCCCAAAAAGTTAAGTCGGAACTGGCAGGGCACAAGGCAGGAGAGTAGGCTGAGAGAACAGCGTGGCCAGTGACTAGAAGGTGAGAGATTCAGGGGATGGAGCAGAAGAGAGCCAAACTGGATTCAAGGAGACCACTTATGTTGCAGGTAGGATTCTTGGTGACTTGTTCATAAAAAGAGAGTGGAAAGGGAGAAATTGAGGTCATTGAGGAGACATTTAGGAGATGAAAACAGTACATTCTTTCTTTTTAAGCAGCTTTATTTAGATGGAATTCGTATACTCTACAGTTCAGCCATTTCAAGGGTATAATTCAGGGATGCCTGGCTGGCTCAGTTGGTAGAGCATGCAACTCTTGGGCTCAGGGTTGTGAGCCCCACATTGGGCATGGGGCCTCCATGTGTATAATTCAGTGCCGTTTAGTGTATTCAGAGTTGTATATCTATTACCAGTATCACTTTTGGGACATTTTCATTATCCCCCAAATAAGCCCCACTCCCCTTAGTCATCATCCTGAACACTCTTATTACCCCAGGCCTAGGCAGCCACTAATTTTGGAGGATGTCATAAAACTTTCCCAGGGCTCTTTGTTTTCTTTGCTTATGTATTTTATTACAGTGAATAGGTTTTATTAGTTTTATTTGCCAAACGTTTTCTCTAAAACCCTTCATTTTATTTTATTTTTTATTTTTTTCTTTTATAGTTTATTGTCAAGTTGGTTTCCGTATAACACCCAGTGCTCATCCCTGCAAGTGCCCTCCTCCATGCCCATCACCCCCCTTCCCCTCTCCACCTCCCCCATCAGCCCTCAGTTTGTTCTCAGTATTCAAGAGTCTCATGGCTTCCCTCCCTCCCTCGCCCCATTTCCCCCCCTCCCCCTCCCCCATGGTCCTCTGTTAAATTTCTCCTGTTACACTTATGAGTGAAAACATATGGTATCTGTCCTTCTCCACTTGACTTATTTCACTTAGCATGACACCCTCGAGTTCTAGCCACGTTGCTACAAATGGCCAGATTTCATTCTTTCTCATTGCCATGTAGTATTCCACTGCATATATAAACCACATCTTCTTGATCCATTCATCAGTTGTTGGACATTTAGGCTCTTTCCATGATTTGGCTATTGTTGAAAGTGCTGCTATGGACATTGGGGGACATGTGCCCCTATGCATCAGCACTTCTGTATCCCTTGGGTAAATCCCTAGCAGTGCTATTGCTGGGTCATAGGGGAGTTCTATTGATAGTTTTTTGAGGAACCTCCATACTGTTTTCCAGAGCAGCTGCACCAGTTTACATTCCCACAAACAGTGTAGGAGGGTCCGGGTTTCTCCACATCCTCACCAGCATCTATAGTCTCTTGAGTTGTTCATTTTATCCACTCTGACCGGCGTGAGGTGGTATCTCAGTGTGGTTTTGACTTGTATTTCCCTGATGATGAGTGACACTGAGCATTATTTCATGTGTCTGTTGGCCATCTGGATGTCCTCTTTGGAGAAGTGTCTATTCATGTCTTCTGCCCATTTCTTCACTGGATTATTCATTTTTCGGGTGTGGAGTTTGGTGAGTTCCTTATAGATTTTGGATACTAGCCCTTTATCTGATATGTCATTGGCAACTATCTTTTCCCATTCCGACGGTAAAACCCCTCATTTTAAAGTAAAATATTCTCTCGCTCTTAGTTTTTTTTCCCTTTTTTACAGAAAATTCTAAATATATGCCAAAATAGAAAGAAAGTAAAATGGTAAAACCCACATGTACACGGCACCAAATTTATACAATCAAAAATTATTCTTCAAATCTAACTTCAGAGCTCTGCCTAACTCCACTGTTTAAAGTATCTGTACTCAGAAGGGAGAAACTAGAGGGAAAGAAGGCTGAGAGGTATAATTTAGGATAGTATAGGTAACACTAGACCGAGAAACAGGAGACCAGCATTCTATTTTGAGATTTGTACTTGGTCAAGTAATTTAACCTTTATGGACTTTTAGTTCTTCATTTGCATTGGGAGTAGGTCAGAGGTTATGCACAAAACATTTTTTTTTTTGCTTGTGAAATTAAATCATTTCACGGCAGCATTCAAACAATTATGATTTACATTCTTTTGCAAACAAAATACCCTTTTCCTTTGCACACCATCTCTACTTAGTATTCTTGTTGATCTACATTATTTCTTAAAAGGAAATATTTGAATTTTAAATTCTTAAACATGGCATATAATGGCATCACAGCTTTAGTCGGTTTGCAGGTTTGTTTGCTGGAGGTATATTTAGCTTTATGGAATTAATTTTTTACCTTCAGTGTTACTCATCCATTCATCCATCCATTCATTTTTTTCACTGAGTTTTAATTTTTTTTGTTTCTTGGCCTAGTCGAATATGAATGCTTGAACCTGATGACCAAGCTAGGCTGAATTTAGTTCATTTTAGTTCCCTGTGATGAGCCTATGTACTTCTGATCTGGAGAGGCTGTTGACGTGGTCGTGGGTTTAGGGACATTAATGACTTCACATCTTCCCAGAACTGCAGATAGATAGAGGATATATAGATGGATAGATAATTTGTTATCTGTTCTGTCATAGTAAGTTTTGTTTCTAAGAAATTTCACGTTTTTAAAAATCAATATAATTTAAGTTGTAATTTGGTGAAAATTTTTACAGGAGAGAAATAACTTACAGCTCTTTTCAAGTAAACTTCCTGGTGAGACATAATCTTAAAACTAGTATGAGATGGCCAGAAAATGGTATAGTTGAATGAAATTTTAGAAGACATTTAAGAAAAAAAATTAGTTTTTGTGTAAAAAGGGAAGCTGTTTTTATTGACTAGCTTTTAAAATGTTTTGAGTTATTGGCCTCTTTTAAAAAATTTTCTAATGTTTATTTTTGAGAGAGAGAGACAGAGCATGAACAGGGGAGGGACAGAGGGAGAGAGGTAGACACAGAATCTGAAGCAGGCTCTGGGCTCTGAGCGATCAGCACAGAGCCCGATGGCAGGGCTCGAACTCACGAACCACTAGATCATGACCTGAGCCGAAGTTGGACGCTTAACCAACCGAACCACCCAGGTGCCCCTGAATTATTGGCCTTTTTAAGCTGTACTGTGGATTGTCCTTTAAGTAAATTGCTAATAATCTGGAGATCAGAAATGCCCTCCACTCTCTTTTTTTGAAGCCAGTTTTCATTTTACTTTATATATACAGAAATGCTTATGCACATAACTGCATACTATTGCTATCATAAACAATCACTAAAAGAGTAAGCCATATGTTTGGCTGTAAGGAAAGAAGTTTTTCACTGTCCTTAAATAAAAACAAGAAATTTAGGAAAGCATGATTTTTATGATACTGATACTTGACATACAGTTTTTCTAATGTTCTTGACAGTTATTTTTATATGATTCTTCTTTGTGATTATTCTTAGACTTGATACAGATGCCATAATGCCAAAAGAGGACTTAATATTTTAGGTTTATCTTTTGTCTGTCAACTTTAACTGGATTAAAAAATTACTTGAAAAAAAATTTTTTTGGTAGATTTTCACTTACTGTGATGACTATTATATTTTGGTGCATTTTAAAACTCTCCTATGTTTGCTTTCTTTTATGCTTTTGCCTTGGGTTTTTTCCTTTTTTTTTTTTTTTTTGCCTTCTTTTGATTGACTTTTTTCTTCATGCCATTTTCCTTCTAGTTTATTAGAATTATACAGTACCTGTGTTTTTAAAAAACAGCTTAATTATTGGGGCGCCTGGGTGGCTCAGACAGTCAGATGTCCAACTCTTGATTTCAGTTCAGGTCATGATCTCAGAGTTTGTGAGATCAATCACTGTGTTGGGCTCTGTGCTGACAGTGTGGGGCCTGCTTGGGATTCTCTCCCTCTCTCTCTCTGCTCCTCCTCTGCTCATTCTCTTTCTCTCGAAATAAATAAACTTAAAAAACAAAAACAAAAAACCCCAGCTTTATTGAGATACAATTCACATACCATACAATTCACCCAAAGTAATACAATTTAATGGTTTTTAATATATTTTCACTATTGTGCAGTTATTACCACAATCTAATTTTAGAACAGTTTTAGCCTCCATAAAAGAAATCCATTAGCTATCACTCTTCATCTTCCCTAAGCAACCACAGATCTTTCTGTCTTTATAGATACCTTTGTACTGGGCAAGTCATATAAATGGAATCATCTAATATGTGATCTTTTGTGACTGATTTTCGTTTAGCATAATGTTTTTAAGATTTGTTCAGGTTGTAGCATGTACTAGTACTTCATTTCTTTTTATTGCCATATAATATTCTATTGTATGGATAATACCACAATTTATCTTTCCATCAGTTGATGGACATTTGGGTTATTTTGGCTTTGGGCTGTTAAGAATGATGCCTTTATGAACATGTTGTCATTTCTTTTGGGTATGTGCCTAGGATTGGAATTGCTGGGTATTGTGATAACTCTGTGTTTAACCTTTTGAGGACCTGCCAAACTGTTTCCTGAGCAGTGGTGCGTTTTTTCATTCCCACCAGTGTTGTATGAAGGTTCCAGTTCTCCACATCCTTGCCAACACTTATTAATCTGTCATTATGATGAAAGCTATTCTAGTGGGTATAAAGTGGTATCTCATTGCAGTTTTGATTTGCATTTCCATGTCCTGCATCTTTTCATATGCTTTAATAAGTCCATTTGTATACCTTCTTTGGAGAAATGTCTGTTCAAATCTGCACCTATGCTTAAATTGGGTCATTTGTGTTTTTATGGAGTTGTAAGAGTTTTTAATATCTAGATACAAGTCCCTATGAGATAAATGATTTGCAAAAATTCTCTCCCATTTTGTGGGTAGTTTTTTTACTTTCTTGTTAGTCTCATTGGCAGCAAGTTTTAAAAATTTTGATAAAGTCCAGTTTATCTTTACATGTTTTGTTGCTTGAGCTTTTGGTATTGTATTTAAAAAACCACTGTCTGACTTAACATCGTGAAGATTTACACCTATGGTTACTTTTAAGAGTTTTATAGTTTTAGCTGTTGCATTTAGGCTTATGATTCATTTTGAATTAATACTTATGGATCGTACAGGGTAGGGGTCCAACTTTAGCTGTACAGTTGCACCAAGTCTACTTATTCTTTTAGTTGTTAATGTAGCCATTATAATATGCAACCCTTAACTTGACTGTTTAGAATGGCGATTAGAATCTTTGTCTTCCTCTCACAAATATAAGGACCTTAAAACATGGGAATGCTGATCTACCCCCGTTTTGAGTTATATATTTTGATTCTATTGTTTTTTACCCCACAAATTAGATAGTTTTATTATTTTATGCAATTGTCCTTTATTTTTTAGATTTAATTGTGTTTACTTAAAAAAGCTTTTTATTTTTATTTTTGCATTTTTTTAATGTTTATTTTTGAGAGAGAGATTGAGCGGGAGCCTGTGACCAGGGGAGGGGCAGAGAGAGAGAGGGAGGCGCGGAGGATCTGCAGTGGGCTCTGTGCTGACAGCAGACAGCAGACAGCCTAATGTGGGGCTCGAACTCACAAACCACTAGATCATGGCTGAGCCAAAGTCAGATGCTTAACCTAAGACTGAGCCACCCAGGCGCCCCTTATTTTTATTTTTTATTTTTTTAATTTTTTTTTGCAATTCAGGGCTCATTTGTTTTCTTTTTTCTTTTTAAAAAAATTTTTTTTAACATTTATTTATTTTTGAGAGACAGGGAGAGACAGATCATGAGCAGGGAAGGGGCAGAGAGAGAGGGACACACAGAATCGGAAGCAGACTCCAGGCTCTGAGCTGCCAGCACAGAGCCCAACGTGGGGCTCGCACCCACAAACCGCGAGATCATGGCCTGAGCCAAAGTCCCAACGCTCAACGACTGAGCCACCTAGGCGCCCCAGGGCTCATTTGTTTTATATGTGGAAGAAACTAAAGGAAACTTAGTAGTTCCTTTGGTGAGTCTGTTGATGATAAGCTCCATATTTGTTAGCTGAAAATATATTTTGCTCTCATTCTTGAAAGATAGCTTGCCTTTCCAAACAATTCTTGGGTGCCCGTTATTTACTGTTAACCCTTCGAAGGTAGTATTTCCCTGTGATGTGGATTCCATTATTGCTGTTGAGCAGTTGGCTATCATCCTGAGAGTTCTTTTATGAATAGTCTGCCTTTTCTCTCTGGCTCACTTCTCATTGTCTGGTGTTCTATAGTTTCCTAATGATAAACTTTACTCTTGCTCTGCAGCTGTGTATGTAATGGTGAAGTATGAACCCTGAGGGGAAGGGCTATTTTCATATTTTTGTGAATAATGTATTTTCATTGTCTTTTCTACCTAGTACATTTGCTTGTACAGAACTCATTCCTAGGAGATTCTTTGGTTTAATTATTGTCGAATTTCTTTTGATAGCTCTTTTCCTACCAGAATGTAGTTTAGAATATTTTTAAATATTTATAAAAATATAGGGAATGGTTAGAAATGTTCATTTGTTTAAAAAAAAAAAAAGGATAGGGTTACATGTGGCATAAAAAAAGGTTTTTTTCTGACATGATATGATTAAAGCATTAGGAAGGGAAAAAATATCATGGTGCTATATAAAACTTAATTATTTCCTTTGGGTTAGAGTTAAAATTTTTATTTAAAAGTTTATTTGTTATAATATTTCATTGAATGATAAATATATTAAATCAAAATATTTTGATATGGGGTTATATAGTTTCCTGATTAATTTTTTAACTATGAAGACTTGTGATTTATTGTTGTAATCTAGGTCTGGAGGGTTTGGTCTTTTTTGAATTCATTTCCTTTTCACTTTGAAGGATAGAGCAGAGAGAGACTACCTATAGACAAGAGAAGATAGAATCAATGTATTTATCTATTGCCAGATAACAATAACATGACAGTGAAACAGAAGGTTGAGATTTTGTTTAGAATTCAGAGTACATTACCTTAAATATTATTCACTTGTATTATCAGGTTACAGCGAAGTCCTCTTATATATTTCCCTTGCAAGCTGAAATCTATCTGAAACCATTAGCCGTACTATGCTCTCTGTGAATGCTATAGACCCAGTCCTCTGGCTTTTAAAAGGACTACACTTTGCTGGTTTCAGATTTCATTGTGGTAACTTAGATGTGGCCCAGATGCCATTGTAATAACTTGCATTTGAGATTTGCGTCTACAATTAGATAGTATAATAAAGCACATTAGGAATTGTATTGTGTCTACCCCTAATTGCCTGTGTTTCATGAGGGCAAAATAACATTTTTAAGCTGTTAAAATGAATATTTTTTGGACTCATCTCTGACAAATAATGGTCCTTTTTCTAGATATTCATACTATCAAATTCTTAATTTTTTCTTCATTATTTCATGTTATATGTACATGTGTATGTATGTGCATATGTGTGTGAACAGACTAAGCTTTAATCCCTAGTTTTGGCAGTACTGAATTCTGAAAGTCACAGTCAATGAGTTTTTACAACTCAAATATTGGTGATGGTTGAACTTGGGATATTTAAGCTTGAAGGCTTCAGAACTGGAATCAGACCTGGATGGAATGATGTTGTAGTGAATAGAACAGAGAATCACTTACTAAGCAGTAATATTTCTTGGTCCCCTCTCTACCTTAACTGAATCAGGATCTCTTAGAATAGGGCTTCAGATCCCAGGTAACTTTTTTAGTATGTTAAAGTTTGAGAACTTCAGATAAGTGGCTTTTAGGAATAAATTCTATCTTCTGTGTAATATTCTTTGAATAGTATATATCAATATTTTTTCAGATTTGTAGGAGTAAATACTCATCTGATACAGAATTTGTTTTTATCACCAGTTGATTTTCTCTGCAGTTGGGAAATATTGAGCTAGCACAGGAAGACAGAAAAGTAGCACATTATCAGATATAAGTAACAGCCAAGGCAGTGATCTCTGGTATCAGAGGTTTCAGCTGTGACATGGAAAGTGAGACAGTCACCTGATACATTATTCATACTTAAGTAACAGTGTTATTTGAGATATTTTAAACTCTTTGAGGTCACAAAACAAAATATCTTTGCAATAGTTTGACCAAATGGTAAAATTATGCTCCTTGAAAAGAAATTAAAATAAGACATTGTATGTCCTCTTTCCATGATGAGGGGTGTACTTTTGTTAAGTTCGGGGTGTATTCTTTCATACCGTTTCTCTGCTCATGAATAGATACGTATTTACGTACATTCACTTATATGCTGGCATATTTTAAATATTGATTATACAGACAGATATATACAGCCCCTCTTCTCTCAAAGGCTGTAACAATTTATGTTCCCCTTACTGTAGGATATTATAACCTTTAAATACTTTTATGAATAGGATAGGGAACACACTTTTCACTATTAATGAGTTTGAACATCTGTGTTTATTTAACATTTATTTTAATTTCTTGTGATTTGCTTTCTAATTTCCTTTGCCTGTTTTAAAATTGGTTTGTTAGGTTTTGTTTTGTTTTAATTTATTGGAGTTCCTTGTATAGTATGGATATTTACTCTTGTCTGTTATATGATGGAATAATGTTTACTTATTTCAATGATGCAATAATAATTAACATTTTGCATTATACTGGGAATTCTTCTCAGTCCTTTATGTGTATTTTTTCTTTTAATCTTCACTGTTGTCATGTCTACTTTATGGATGAGGTGACCGTGATGCAAGAAGGTTTAAGTAAGTTGTTTGAACACATGTGACTAAGTGGGAGAGTCAGGATTTGAATCTTAAAAGACTAGTTTTAAAACTGTTACATTTAACCTTACACTTATCTTATTAATTTTTTTCAATGTAAATAACTGAAAATTAAAAACAATTTTTTTTTTTAACTTTTAAAGATATTCAGGGCACCTGGGTGGCTCAGTCAGTTAAGAATTTGGCTCAGGTCATAGATCGCATGGTTTGTGACATTGAGCCCTGGGAGCCCTACTTTAGACTCTGTACTGACAGCCTGGAGTCTGCTTGAGATTCTATCTCTGCCCCTCTCTACTCATGCTTTTTTTTCCCCCTCTCAATAATTAATAAACTTAAAAAAATAAAGGTATTTAATGATTTTAATACAAATACTCATTTAGAAATAGTGACAAACGTGCATGTGTTTATATATCTATATACACACTTATATAGTTGGTAAATAGATGTAATACTATAATATATTAATACAGATATTTCATATTATAGTGACATTTGTCCTATTTCCATTTAGAACTGATCTTCAGTAGCATATTCCCTTCCTTTTTTCTATTGATTACCATAATAATCTTCATGTTGCTAATCATTTTGCTTTAATCTATCCTCAACAGTGTTATTGGAATAATCATTTTAAGTATGGTTTTGATCATGTTACTCCTTTGGAAACTTTCCATGGTATCACATTTCTTGCTTAATGAAGGCCAGGCTCTTCCCTTACCTGGGCATTTGAAGACTTACATAACTGTTTCACCTTTACCTTTCAGGAATTTCCTTGAGCAGTTTTTTTTTTTCTGTTTAAAAAATTTAGTTTGCTGGCTGTGATGCAATATATAGTATACCAGTCTTTGAATCTAATGGTTCAAGTTCAGATTTCCATGACACTTTGTTTTGTTTGCATGCAATATGACATAATGCAAAGCACTGTCATTTCTAGAATTTCTATATAGGTATGACCTAAGATGTGGCAAACTGGTTGGAAAGCGGGTGAGGGAATCAAGCACATTTTTCTGAAGCAGGGTTTATATAAAAAAACAAAAGATTTTTCTTTCTTTAGATTGTGTATTGGGTTGATGGGAGAATGGGTGTGGGGGGCAGGACAAAAGTCCACCCCAGCCACCCTAGGGTACAGCCACTGGTGTTAGATACAGGCTTGCAGTATCTGACAGACCCTCCTTACTATGTGATCTTGAGCAATATACTTAACTTCTCTAAATGTTAATTTTCTCCTTTGAGCAGCTTTTCTTGACACTGCATACAGCAGATAAATGGGATACTTTGTTATTTACTTTTGGAGTTACATTCTTCTGGCTTTATACTTTGATCAGTTAGTGTTCTTAATCAGCAAAAGAAGCTTGCTGACCTGATTGAGCAGATGAAGAATTTATTTAAGGGTGTTTGGTTCCTCATAGAATTTGGGTGGAGAACCAGGCTTCAGGTTAAACTTACAGGTAATATGCCTCAAACTGTTTCTGAGAACTGTCACTTCGCTGGCCCCACCAAGCACCAGTTACTTTGCCAGCCCCACCAAGCTCCAGTGCTGCCCACTTGCTGCCCCTTCTGGGCTGGTGCTCCCATTGTGGAAGGCTGATGCCTGTGCTGTTGCCCATGCCAGCCAAAAATGGAAAGTCCATCTAGAGCCCATTTTCTTTCTTTTTATTTAAAAAAAATTGTTTTTAAATGTTCGTTTTTGAGTGACAGAGCGTGAGCAGGGGAAGGGCAGAGAGAGAAGGAGACACAGAATCTGAAGCAGTAGAGCCCATTTTCTAATGTGACTCCCTTCCAAACTGAAATATTGTGTCGGTGCTTCTAATGTTTGCATCATAGTTGCAGAATATTTTGGGAATTTGAGGTCTAAAATTAATTTAGGAAGATTAGACTTATAATAATGTGGGAATTTTCCTGAGTATAAAAAGATTCTGCAGAAGCTGATGAAAAGTTGAACGTGATAAATGTTGACTATAATACTTTTGCTTGTATTCTTTCATCTGTAATATTTCTTCTTCTTCATCTCCAAGTGAATGGGTCTGTGTAAAGACCTACTGGAATTTCACTGTTTGAATTAGTCTCCTTAGCTCTTCTCATGTGAATTTTCTTATGACCTTTTCATCATTTCTTTTTGCATTATTTTATTTCTTTAAAACAGTATCAATGCTAACAAGGACTAGTAAATATATTCCAGTATGTGCCAAAGAATATGGAAAAATATAGAATGAACTCTGAAAGTTGCCTTTTTCTACTCACCTCTTCTCCCTTCATACTTTCAATTGCTCTCCTCTTTTGAAGTGTCCTCTAATAAAATTTATAATCTTTAATTTTAAGTTGACACATCTGATGATAATTTGGAACTTGATGGTAAGTTCATGGAATATAGAGGTCTTTATTTTTGCTCTGGGTTTCCATGGAACCTACTAAAACTGTTACTGTGTGTAGAACGATAATACAGGAAGGCTTGACCTAAGGCAATAGCTGTGTAATCATGTTGGAAGTGAAGGCTTCCAACTTAGGGATTTAGTGAATGTGCAGAGAAAGATAGCCATCTAAAGTAGACTCTAGGACTTCTAGCTTGGGAATCACACCATTGATGTGTGGGAAGACATAGGGGAATGGAGGGAAGGGAAGACTAAGAATGGAGGAATTACTGTGTATCTACAAATATATTGCTGGAATGCTTTCTGATTATGTTCCATTATTTTTAGGAAGGGAGGGAGAGAGCGTGAGGGAGTGAGTGCATGTGAGTGGGCAGGGGGTGGGGAAGAAAGAGGGAATCCCAAGCAGACTTCCAGCCTCCAGTGCAGAGGCCCATACCGGGCTTGAACTCACAAAGTGCAAGATCATGACCTCAGCTGAAATCAGGAGTTGGACGTTTAACCGACTGAGCCACTCGGGCACCCCACCCATATTTCTGATTTTAATTAGAGTTTGGCGAGGTGCTAAAATGTTAAGTGTGGCATAGATTTCCACAGTTTAGGAAATACCATGAAAAATACCATTTTCTGGTAAAGTTATTTCTGAGGCTGGGTGATGAATAAGACCTCTCAGTGAGAAGATGGATTTTTTCTTTTAAAAAAGTCAACATAATTAAATAAGGTGACTATACATCTGTTTTCTAGGCCTTTGTCGTCTGTAAGTAGATGGTAAATGGGCATATATTCCATTGTGTATCCATTTATCAAAAATGATATTTGAAAGTATGTTTGGTTTGTTTCAGATAAACGTAATGATAAACTCGTTTTGATAAACTGTCTCTGAAAAACTTGTGCTGGGAAACCATATTCGGATATTTGTTTTGGCATTTTGCATTTAGCCTCATTTCCACCACCCCTCCCCATTAATTATAACTAATTTGACATTCTTTTTTCTTTCCAGATCATTCTACTTCAAGTGGCACATTATCCTTTAAGCCTAGTCGGTCGTTGGTTACTCTTCCTACTGCTCATGTCATGCCGTCTAACTCCAGCGCTTCAGTTTCCAAACATAGGGAATCATTGATGTCAGATGGCTCAAAATGGAGTACAAACCTCATGCAAGCATTGGGAAACCACAGTAGGGGAGAACAGGACTCTTCACTAGACATGAAGGACTTCCGGCCCCTCCGGAAATGGTCATCTTTATCCAAACTCACTGCCCCGGATAACTGCAGCCAGGGTGGCATTGTTCACACTGAAGAGTCCAGGAGTGGTTTGGAAAAGACAGGGAGAGGCAGGGTTTTAACATCACAACTAAGAACAATTGGGCCTAGCTGCTTACATGATAGTATGGAGATGCTTAAACTAGAAGACAAAGAAATAAATAAAAAGCGATCGTCAACTCTGGACTGCAAATATAAATTTGAGAGCTGTAGCAAAGAGGACTTCAGAGCTTCCTCCTCCACCCTTAGGAGACAGACCTTAGACATGACATACAGTGCCTTACCTGAAAGCAAGCCCAATATGACTAATGCAGAGGCCTTTGAACCTCCAAAATATTTAATGCTTGGTCAGCAGGCAGTAGGTGGAGTTCCCATTCAGCCTTCTGTAAGGACACAGATGTGGCTTACGGAGCAGTTGCGGACAAACCCTTTGGAAAATAGAACTACAGAGGACTCTTACAGTTTAGCTCCTTGGCAACAGCAGCAAATTGAAGAGTTTCGACAAGAAAATGAAACACCAATGCAGGTACGGCTCAGTCTAGTGTTTGCTTCCCTCCAGTGGATGTTATGAGTACAGTAGCACGCTTGCAGTAAGCATATGACTGTGTGACCACAGACAGGGATGGTTTTGTTTTTCCTCTTGCCTACAAGTTACTAAGCATAAAAGGTATAAATTGCTGAAGTATTATTTGGATAAACAAAAGTAAAAAAATATTTGAGGCTGATAAGATGTTTCCTTCGCATTTGTTAAGTAGGCATAAAAATAAAGAAAAACATACTTAATTTAAAGAAACTTGAAACAGACACGGGGACTGGCCCAGTATAACTGGAAGAACATTAATTCTGGAGTATGAGGTCTTGGATTTTATTTTTGGTTCTATCAGTTTCAGAACCTGGATGATTTTCTACCTATCACTTAATACTTCATTTCTTTGAGTCTTAGTTTCTTTTCCCTTTCTTTTTTTTTATTTAGATACAATTGACATATTACATTAGTTTCAATTCTACATCATAATGATCTGCTATATATGTTTTGTGACTTGGTCACTGCAATAAGTCTGGTTAATGTCTCTCACTATGCATAGTTTAAAAATTTTTTCCCCCTTGTGAGAACTTGTAAGATTTTTTTTTCTTAGCAACTTTCAAATATATAATACAGTATTATTAATTATAGTCATCATGCTGTATATTATATATTACATCCTCATGACTTGTTTATTTTATAACTGGAAGTTTGTCTTTTGATTCCCTTCACCCATTTTGCCCACCCTCAGCCTGTGGCAACCACCAGTCAGTTCTCTGTGTGTATCTGTTTTTTTTTTTTTTTTAAGATTCTACATATAATTGAGATCATATGGTATTTGTATTTGACTGACTTAATTCACTTAGCGTAATGCCCTTAAGGTACATTCACATCACAAATGGCAAGATTTCATTTTTTTTTAAGTGACTGAATAATATTGTATATGTACCACGTTTTCTTTATTCATTCAATCATCAGTGAGCACTTAAGGTTGCTTTCATGTCTTGGCTATTGTAATTAGAGCTGCAGTGGACATGGGAGTGCATATATTTTTGGGGGTTACTGTTTCCATTTATTTCAGATAAATACCCAGAAGGGGAATTGCTGGATCATATGATAGCTCTATTTTTAATTTTTTGAGGAACCACCCACACTGTTTCCCATAGTGGCTGCATCAATTTACATTCCCACCAGCACTACACAAGGGTTCTCTCCACATCTTCGCCAACATTTGTTTTCTCTTGTCTTTTTGATAACCATTCGAACAGGTGTGAGGTGATACCTCATTGTGGTTTTGATTTGCATTTCCTTGATAGTGATGTTGAGCACCTTTTCGTGTGTATAATGGCCATCTGCATGTCTTCTCATTTCTTCTTCTGTGAAATGAGAAAGTGGAAGTAAAATTATTTATAAAAGCTTTGGTGGTGTTTGAAATATATTTAGGTTTATAAAATAGAGGTGTGCTTATTTTAAAAAGATTAAGTTGGGTATCAAGATTTATTAATCAGTTTGAGGAAAGTATTTTATAAAATATCACATATAAATAAAACAGGTGTGTATCCCCTAAAGTAACATGCAAATGTGTACATTTTTTGATCTGGAAATGTTTTCTATTCCAAGATAATTTCCACAGCTCATTTTAACTGGGAAAGCAATTATCTGTAGAATTTTTTCGTAAATCCTATCATACATTTTTTATTAACAGTATTTTCTGAAACCAATTAATTCTATCAGAAATTATAAACTTTCCCTTAGAGAAAACATTTAAAATTACTGTTTGTTACTGCTACTAATAAAAAACAATAAAGATTAAAGGAATATATTCTATGAAAGGATAAGGAGATCACTTATCTAGGAACCTCACAGATCTGAGTATGGCCCCAAAACATAGGTGCACCCTGTTGTACAGCTACATTCACAGGAGAATCCTTAACACGTCCCATGTGCCTTCCTTGTTCTTGTTTTGGGCAGGACTGCTTATAGTCTTGATTATGTATATTCAGACCACATAACCAAACATTATTATGATGTCTGAGCTACAAAGCAGAAAAGAGTAATTTAACTAGACTTGTGATTTATCAGTTCAAGTGATTGAAAGATAAGAAATGTAATTTTTAAAAGAATTATATTTTATTTTTTAATTACAAATATTTTTTAATGTTTATTTTTGAGACAGAGAGACAGAGCGCAAGGGGGGAGGGGCAGAGAGAGGGAAACAGAATCTGAAGCAGGCTTCAGGCTCTGAGCTGTCAGCACAGCGCCTAACTCAGAGCTTGAGCTCACGATCTGCGAGATCATGATCCTAGCTTAAGTCTGACGCTTAACTGACTGACTGAGCCCCCCTGTTATGTTTTAGTTCTTAATGCTTTGTGATTATAGGAGAACAGGGGTCAACAGGGATCAGGCAGATACTTCTCCAGCTGGTATTTTTGTACAGAATTGTAGTTGTCCAGGAGGTACTGAGTATTTCTCTTCCAACCTTTAGTAGGTTGTGATGACCTAACTTAAGTCGGTGTGATAGAAGGGTAACTGAGAAAATTGGGTGAATTGAAAGGAGTAAGTCCTAATTCACTCCTTTCATTCTGTGCAGAGAAACCTCTGCTATATACTAGATTTTTTCCCAATCTCTTGAAGCAATGCAGAGAGGCTAGGGAGCTTGGAGGTGCACTGTAGAGCCAGACTTCTTTTTAATTCTTCTCCCTAGTACATGCAAAGGAAGAAGGCTACAAAAGGACAGAAGTTGCATGCACCCTGGAATGTCCTGATTTTTGATTAACCATATTTGGGATGGTCTCTTTGTAGTGTTCTTAAGTTTTGTAGTAGAAAGATGAAACCAGGCAAAGAACACTTAGACATTTTAGTTGCTGTGTTTAAATGATCACTTCTCTTATTCCCTTCTTGGAGTACTACAGAAAAAAAGTCTTAAATGCCTTTTCCTTGGAGCCTCCAAGTGCTATCTTTATTATAAAAGTTCTCATCTTAGTTGTTTCTTAAAAGACTTAAAAATTGACTTCCTTTTAGTCTAATTTTTATATAAAGGGAAGAGCCTTAATAAGGATTGGCCCATCTGATAAATTGTGAGAATGGATATGATTTTCAAGCACAATTGGCTAAACTCCCACCATGAAAAAACCCTCTTTTTACAACTAAGGAGAGGAATTTGGCCGAGAGTCACAATCTGATACCACCATAGATTTATATAGAACTTTAGCTTATTTCATTTGATCTTCACAGTTTATTTTCCTGCTTTTCTCCCTCAAAAGGTTACAATTGTAATGTGGAAGTTTTGCTCTTCTTAGGGATAATCATTAAGTCCGCCTCGCAGTCTAATGCTCATGCTGTTCCTTGCTTCCCATGATCCTGCTACATCAGCTAGAGTGCAGGTAGTGTAGTACTCTGAAATGTTTTCCTTGGTGAATGAGGAGAAGCCGTCGGTGCCTTCGGGTGGTTAGAACATAGACCTCCATGTGCAAACTGTCTTTGGGTTTTTCCTCTGTACTATGCTTTCCCTCTCCTGTCACCCTCCCCAAAATCTCTCTGACCCTACAAGCACCATAACAGAAGAGAAAAACAAGCAACAAAGTCTTGTCTTCTCTTTGGAAAGAACGTAATCCCTTATTATATCCCTCTTGTATTTCTGAGCAGCGGAATGGGATGGGAATGGAAGGTGTATACGTCTGTACAAAACAGTATCCATTGGATTCCTGTAAGCTCACAGTGCATCTCTCAGGCAGTAGTGAAGAAATGGTCTCTTCATTGACAAAGTGGTTTATCCTTTTTCCTCTTATATTCCCTAGGATGTTTCTAAGTTCTGGGTTGCAATTTATTAAAAAGAGGAAGATAAGATTTTCTGCCTAATTAAATCATGAAGGGGCTTGATCAGCCAAGATATTGACACCTAGTGATTTCAACATTTTTTGCTGGAAAATTTATATAAATCAAAAATGTAAATAAAAATTTGATCAAATGACTTAAAGTAAAATGACTTGGTTTTTGTCTTACATGATAAGAGATTGAAAAAAGTTTTACTTTGACTTTAATGTTTATTATTATTATTATTATTATTATTATTTTGAGGGAGAGAGAGCACGAGTCCGGGAGCGGCAGAGAGAGAGGGAGACAGGAGCCCAAGTGGGCTCTGTGTTGACGGCAGTGAGCCTGATGTGGGGCTTGAACTCAGGATAGGCGAGATCATGACCTGAGCCGAAGTTGGAGGCTTAACTAAGCCACCCAGGTGTTCCTGAAAAAGTTTTATTTTTAACATGAGAGTGTTTTCTTATTTTTTCTTATTTTTGTATCGTTTTGTCTTTGATATTTTGTTTTTACTGGTTAAAAAAATGTAACTGTGCATTGAAAGATGTGGACCGGACCCTATGATACTCTAAATAGTTAGGATGTGAGGTTGTGATACATTCTCTAGGTAACTAAAAAGCATATAATTGAATTTTGTATACAAGCTATAGTAAATTAGTAATGTGTTTGACTTTAACCTTTCAACTTTTCAACATAGTATTGGCATATCATTTTATGCATTTTAAAGTTGTGTTGTTAACTTAGCAGCAGAGCAAGTTTTTTTTTGAAAATTTATCATTTCCCCACTTTGCCAGAAGTCTAAAAATAATCAAAAGGAGAAATAAAAATCTAGATAGTAGGAAATTCATTGTTTTATGTAGGTCTGCCCTCTTGTGTCCTTATGAGGAAATCTTGGTCTTATTTTATTTGAGAAAAGTCACTGAAAACAACCTACAAAATTGAAACTGCTTATAATTAGATTGTTTTATGGTCATATCCATTATGAGTTTATTAAAGTGAGATTTCACTGAGTTCAAAAAGGTTCTTTTTATTGTAGGTAGTTTGCATTAAATAAACATTTTGAACCAACTAAAGTATAAAAGGCAACATTAAACATTTAAAAATTAGTTCATTTTTAGTACCCTGTAAATTAAGAGTAGAATTTATTCTACAGGAGAAAGGACATTTGATATTTAAACATTTTTAAATACATTGTTTTATTATGTCTTACTCTTTACATATCATGATAAACAGAATAAATAAGTTCCATTTAAAGAATAGGTTTTTGTTCTACAGTATAGTCTGAGTTACAGTATTCTATAATCTTCCAAGAAAAAAGTTTTAATTTCTATTAAGGGCAGAAAACAAAAACTTATTTATTCCTATTTTACTTAGGAAAACCCCCATAACTTCACATTTTATAGTTTGATGTTGATGTTATAGTGAACAATATAATGGAAGGCATAGAGTTTAGCATTTCAAATTTTCCACTTATTTCTAAGATCAGTGCAGCTAATACAGAGCATGGTTACTTTTTTCACAAGTAATTACTGACACCTGTGAGGTGAATGTATTGTTTGTTATTTATAAGCTTTTTAATTGATATTAGGGATTTCCCACCCATAGATGAGGCTTTGCTGAAGAAATTTCCCTGTCAGTATGAGATCCCTTTTTCCTCTTTTCTCAGATATCAGTGAACCAAAACTCTCTCCCTCCCCATCTCCAGCACCTCTCACATACCCAGGAAAAAGCATTGTCTCCTTTATGATACTGTTAGTAGCACTGTGCTACAATCCAGAGTCGGTATAGTGACTTTTCAAATTCTTTTAGTGACCACATTTTGGAAGGTCAGTAAATTATGTGTTCTCTACTCTTTTAATAATTGCTATATTAGTAATATGTCTTAAAGTTAAAATTATTGGATTATGCAGTATAGGTATAAATAACTTTAGGCCTAATTTTAAACTGAGTCAAGTTAAGTTATAACATTTTGGTGAATGTATTTTCCAACAACAGTTTTTTTTTTTTTTTTTTACTTCCATAATGAGTTGGAAGGTATTTTCAAATGATCACAGGGGAAACTGAAAATGTATTCGGCAAGAAAATAATTGTAGATTAGCATTGCTGGATTTATAATTTAGCATGGTAGAATGGCCTACCAAATAGGTAGGTAGTGACCATCTGGTTGATAGATAAAGGAAAATAGCTATATCCTGTTAATAAACAGGACAAAAAGTTGATGTCAAAGTGTGATCCAATAATTAATTTGGAGGAACCAGATTTTCATTTTTAAATGCTTGAAATAATATATTTTTCTTTTATTCTTTTTTAAATTCTTTTCCTTGCCTACACTGAGTATGAGGTTAGAATAAAAGACAATCTATAAAATCATTCTAAAGTCTTAAGCTTTCATGATTCAAAAGACATAGTGTAGTAAGTTATGTACTCAGATGATCAACTGCAGTGCCTTAAATTAAGGTTAGATTCTAGTAGTGTATTAATAATTGTGGCTAATTATACTCTCTGCTGTTAAATTAACGAGTAGTTCACATCTGCTGATCATAATGTACTAGAGAGGACAGATTTATTGTTTGCTTATGTATACTAGCATTCTGTAATTCTTTGAAAAAATTAGTTAAGGGAAATTTTATTTATGTAAGGGTATGGCCTTGCTTTTTCATACTTGTTTCTCATAAACCTTAAAAATGTTAGTGTAGTACAGAGAAAGAATACAATTTGTATTTTAAAATGTAGATTTTGAAAGTTACTACAAAGACTTCTGAATGATAAGAACAAAGGTAATAGATGTGAGGAATCAGTAGGCTATTTCAAATGATGACACTTCATTTGGATGATTATTTTGGTACAAACTTGGTGAAAACCTGAAAAATACTTAAACACCAAAGACGCTTTTACAATACAATATACATTTACCCCAAAAAGTGAAGCTAATGCTTTATAGGTGAAGTGAACTGGTTAGCAGTGCAGTTTCAAAACTAAACTTCTTGTTCATCCTCAGAAGGAATTTGGGATAGAAACTTACAAGCTCTGTAGAGGAATTTGATAGTTACATTATACACACTTATAGTCATTTTGAAGTTAATTTTTGAAAATAAAGCTCTTTTCATGTTTACAAGATCCCACAGATGAATACATTTTCTAACAATTGTTTTGTTCTGAATCTTGACCTTTTCACAAAGAAATTCTTCTATTTAGGAAGTGGCCTGGTATGTAGTATTTCCCCCTCTTCATGGGATGACAGATTTTAAGCTGATGGTGACAAGTTGCATCACTGGAGACTGCAGCAGAACTTCAGAGAAGCATCACAATGATGCAGATCAACAAGAGACATATTAAAATGAGACAGAAATTTATAAATAGGTTCTGGAGATTTTGACGTGCTTGTTGAGGCATTTCAATGGTTGAAGCTCTTCTTATAGCAGAGCGAGTGAGGTATTGGACTTTCTCCATGACACCAGGAAAGCAGGAAGTCTGAAGTTTTAAATGGTGAAGAGAAAGGTAAAGCTGGCAGCCAATAGTGAGCTCAGTCACTCTTCTGTTAGGTAGCCTGGAATTTTAAAATAGTGAATGGATTAGGATCATGTATATAACCTATTCTCTGAACAGGTAAAAACACAATTTTGTGATTAATTCATCTTTCTCATTGTTATTTGTATTTGTGACATCAAATATGCACATATTGATATGACATCAAATATGCATGTACACACACACGTGCGCGCATATGTGTTTCGCTCTGTCTCTCCTGAGTGTCTGTCTGTTTTTGGTGAGGGTCACCATGATGTCTCATTTGTTTTGTGTTTGGAGTGTTAATAACTTCAGTTTTTGCCTCCTCCTCTCAAAATGACTAGCAGTATTGTTAGGTTTAGGGTGCAGCTCATTTTCAACTATTCCCTTGAGCAAAAGTTCTCACATACGGTTTCATTAAGACTATTTCTCTGCGAGCATAATTGTTCTGAACATTAGTGCATTGATGGCTTCAGACAAAATCTTATAAGAAATGCATACAATAAATTATTTTCCAGATGTTGATTTTAGTCCAAAATAAAATAGTTAAATGAGAAGTCTTTTACCAGGACTAAAGATTCAAATGTTTGTCATTCCTTTTTATGATTTGATAGTTTTGTAGCATATGCTATTTTGAGTTACATTTTTATAAGACTTGATATTAAATACTGAAGACTGTCAGGCTCAGAAGGCATAGTAATAAAACTCTCATTATCTCACTGTGTACCACAGACAGTTCTTATTTAGAAATGGCCTGTACTCAAGAGCAGTGGTTTCCATTTGCGTTTTTCCAGAGCTTCCATAAATTCTGCTTAATTAATTGATTAGTTTCCTCCTAATTAATTGTAGTAATTAATAAATGAGACAAAATAAAACAATGCATTATTATAAAAAAATTAGAGATTAGAAAGTAACTGTAAATTAACTGTCTGGAGATAATAGTTACAAATATTTGGGGATATTTTATTGTCCATTAAGATATTTCTATATAAATTTTGAAATAAGAAAAATTTAGAAATTGAATAAAAAATAACCATAATCAGCTGCCCAGAGATCATGGCTGTTAATACTTGTTGTTATGTTGTTGTCAATCAAGATATTACCACCTTCTCCAGCTTCCAGATTTCATTTTCTCCCTAATCTATATATCACGTGAAAACCCAGCTCAATGAGTCGTCTCCATTTCTGATAGAGACTAGTGCTAAAGAGAGCAGAGGGGAGAAATAAAAGAATGGGAGAGGGGAGTATATATTTTAGGCATAATCAGGGAGAAGGAGCCATTTAGTGTTACAAAGAATCCATGTGGTATATATGGTTACATTCTGTAGTTTTAATACCTCATCTTGGCTCTGTTAGGTTTGAATTATATATTAGACTGGGCTTCCATTTGGCTGGAGGCTCTGGCCTCCTTTCTGGTGTTGGTCTGTAGTGAGGAGATCCAAACAACTTACATCTAACTTTATGTATGTTTATAGTATATATTCTTCGTTGCCCAACACCAGTGGCTGTTAATTTACAACACCCTCTACTTAGTAGTTAGCAACTTAAATATGTTTATAAAATTTAATTACTTTTGTTTGAATTCTTCAGATAAGATACTTTAGGAATAAAGCCTTTAAGAAAATGCATTTTTAAAGTTTTTTTTTTCCTGCTTATATTTATTTGCGTGTTATAGATGCAATGAATTTATACTATTCAGTAATTGTAGGGAGGATCCCATTATTCATTCTTTTATGTATTTGATTACTCTATAAGAAGATCTATAACAGTATAGTTAAGGAATAAGAACTAGCACTGGTCATTCCTATTTGATCTTATATTTTTGTGAAGTTTCATAAATAGTATAAAAGTTTTGAATTTAAATTATTTTGAGATAAAACAAGGAAAAGGAAGAAGCTGTCTAGTTGTTCATCATGAAATGTATATACAAGAGTCATTCCCTACCCTGACACTTTGATGAGTGGTACTTCAGTCACATGAAACATGTCACCTTTCCATAAATACTTCATTGCCTTTTTTGATTCTGTCTTTTGCACATGTTGTTCTGGCTCTGCCTGGAATGTCTACCCTCCACCCTCTGCTCTACCTTTGATTCTATGCCAGGCAAACTTCAGTTGATCCTTAAGGCCGAGTTTAAATATCACTTCCTAATGAAACTTTCCATTACTCATTAAGGTAAAATTGGTTATCACCTCTGCCGGTTTTCAGTTGGGTTTTAGTCTTACCTATTTCAGGAGTGCTATTATTTTTATTTACATGTCCTTGCCCACAAGTAGACTTTTAGTTCATGAGTATGAGGAACCACATGTTTATTTTGTATTCTAGTATGCAGTGGATGATTGTTACTATTTGAATAAATCAATGAAGTTGAATAAGGGATTCTTATGATTTACTATTTCTAGAAGATTGTTAATTTTCTAGTGCTATGGCTAACAGTTTAACTAGTTAGAATAACAGAATTTGATAGTTGAACATATAATCTCCACTATTCTTTCTCAAGTCTCTATTACAGATGAAGGTAATGAAGCTCAGAGGATTACAAATTCGATAAATTGTTAATATTAACAACATTAACCTGAATGAAGCTTTGTTCAGATGGGTATTTGGTGTTTGTGAAATATGAAGAGGTAGGTCCTAGGAAGATGAACTCTGCTGATGAAAGTATGATGAATACACTTTAAAGATGATATCATGGTACTTCAGCAGGCAATTATGTTCCTGGAAACAAATTGAGTATAAAAGCAACAATCAAAAATAGTGTCGTTTCTTGTCAAACTTAGAAATATGTTATCATTCCAAACTGATTTGTAGCCGCTTAGAATCTTATGCTAAAACCAAAACCAAATCTGCTTTATATACTGCAGTGTTAGTTGTATGCCTTCAGTTTATTGGGCCCGACTTATTTTACAGTGCACAGTCTGAAATGTGTTGAGTCCTGATTCTACTGAACTTCCAAAATCTGTATGATAATAATTAAGCCAGAATTTATCCATGTAAGATGGGTCTTCCTGTCGTATGTTGAGAATTGAAAGGCTGTGTGTGGGAACACAACAATCCTATCTTTGGAATTGTCTGTGACCTTCACTGCATCATCATTTATGACACAGTTGTCAGGTGTTTACCATTCTTTTCTCTGCACTCGCAACATCCTATGAGTTTAGAACTCCCAACAGTTTTTTTCCCCCGCTCCATTCCGTAGAGCCAAGTTGGTAATAGAGTAAGACTTGATGGAAGCCTAGAAAAAGTAGTTTCACTTAATTTTCATTTTATCTGATGATATTAGAGCATTCTTTTAGAATAATCAGAAAGAGTTTGTATTGGGAAGTTCTGAACTTGCATCTGGCACCAGCAGCAATGGAGATAGAATTTAGTCCTGCTCCCCTTTTTATTTTTTATTTATTTTATAGTTTATTGTAAAGTTGGTTTCCATATAACAACCAGTGCTCATCCCAACAAGTGCCCTCCTCCATGCCCATCACCCATTTTCCCCTCTCCCCCACCCCCATCAACCCTCAGTTTGTTCTCAGTATTTAAGAATCTCTTATGGTTTGCCTCCCTCCCTCTCCTTAACTATTTTTTCCCCTTCCCCTCCCCATGGTCCTCTGTTAAGTTTCTCCTGTTCCACATATGAGTGAAAACATATGATATCTTTCCTTCTCTGCCTGACTTATTTCACTTCCTGCTCCCCTTTTAGTTGTTTTGGACAGAAGGAGTAAGACACTTTAAATGTTAATTCATCACCCAGGCCCTACAATCAGAATATTCAAACTATGAAACACTCTTTGATAGGAGCCTGGTTGTAGAAATGCCAGATCCCTGTCTCTTGAGTTACAAGAGGGAGAAGATTACCCACAGGGTATTTTGTTGTATGTCTCTGGGATCTGTTCTAATTTTTGGAGGAATGGGAAGACTAACTCTGCTAATCTTTGTAGGATTTTTAAAGTTTTTGGTTGTCCACTTTTCCTCATTTGCTCAAACAAGTGAAATTGGGAAGTAAATACTGTCAAGTTCAAGATAATACTCTGTTTCTTTGAAGTGGAAAAAGGAAAGAGACAAACCACAGGGAATGCTAATCTTTCAACTAATATACCATGGTAGGCAACATTTTGGATGGAAGGTACTGTATCAGCTTCTGCAGGGATCCACACTTTGTAGTGTTTCCTATTTCTTAATATACGAGATACATTCTTGTGCAAAACAATCCTCAGTCTCAGACTTTGGAAAACTTTTGGTGGTCTGCTTTATAACTTCCTAGGACATTGAAGCCTTAACAATGCTGCGTATGGTAAGCAGTAATCATCACCTATAATTTAAGCATTTTCAGTGCGTTGTATAACTTTCTGAACTTCAGTTTTTTGGGGATACTTTCTCTGCTGAAACCATAAATTCCTGAGATTCTTTATATTTGTGGAATTCAGAATTTTGCTTCCTTTTTGACTGCTTGCTTATTCTTTTAGTAAATCTGAGCATATTTTCCAAGTAAATTGAAGTGTTGCAACACTACAATCCAATAGATACTTTTTAAGAATTTTTTCCATGTAATAGGTTCAGAAGATTAGACCTATCTATATTAAGATTATTTGGGGGTTTTATTTTGTCCTACTGTTCGCTGTCATTTTCACAGATAATCTGAAAGTGATGTGTATGCATATTTTTGACTTGGCTGAATTAAATCAGGACACTTCATCATTAGATTTGTAATCAATCTGTTGGCATCCAGAAGTTCACTTTGGTAGAATAGTTTTCCTTTTGAGATTGCCTAACTTGGAGGTTCTATTTGAAGTAACTTTGTGGCAGCAGTATCCCACTACTTTATTGGTCCATACTGGCTATCTGAAAGAATCTTCTGGCCGCTTCTGCCTAGTTATGAAAAGAATTGTGTAAATACAAAAATCAGTATGTTCTCAACCTCTAAATTGACCCCATAATGACATAACTGCAATATAATATCACTGTAAAGCTCTGCCTTGAGGAAGATATGTTAAACAACAGCATAGAGAGATTTTCTCTTTGAAATTGTCACATTGCTGTTGCTATTTTGTCTGTAGGCTTATCCTTGTTATCTGTTTATTATGTTTAATTTATTCACAGTTAAAGTATTCTTTTTAACTCTGTAGTTGAGATTTCAGATTCTTCTTTTGGGGGGTAAAGATGCATGAAGGGAGTGTAGCGGGGAGTTTTAAGGAAAAATAAATGCCAGTTAAATACACCACACTAAACTAAGTGAATTGGTCTTTTTTTTTTTTTTTTTTTTTTTTTAAGCCCTTAAGGTGGAGTACATTTAGAAAAGCACTAGAGGTCCTCAGTTGACTGTGAATATACTTGAGTGGCGATGTAGGCCCAGGCTTGATTTTCACATGTTTATTTGGTAATACATGCTTCAGAGTTGTGTAGGGTAAGAATATTGAAGTACAATTTCTAGAAATGTTCAAGGAGACTATGTAATATCTGATTTAGGTAATTGTAATTTAGATAGATTCTTTCCTTTATTTTTAATCTTTAGGTTTATTCCTTTGCTATTCTGACCAGCAGTGTTGTTAATTCACTGTTTAGATGAAAGTTAGTCATTTTCAAAGCCAACAAGGCAAGATCTCTCTGTTCAAGCATTTTACAATAAATGGGGTGAAATACTTTAAATGGTAGAATGTGAGGAGGTCAGAAATGAAATTGAGGAAAGGTAAGGATTTAATATTGGAACTGGAATATAGTACAGAATTGTGGTTTTTGTGAAAAGTTTTGAGAAATTATAACCTAGTTTTTAGGTATATAGGCTAAATAGATTAAAGGCACAAATATTTTAGCAATGAAACAAATACAAGGAAACATTGATTGTAACATGTTATATTGTTTTTTAAAGTCTGTGCAGTTATTTTGAGTTTTGCCTTCCATAGTTTATTGCTTAATAACAAGGATATCTATAACTTTCTAATATCCCTGGCTTTAAAAGTGATTAGGAGGATATTATATAGGTTTTTTAAGACTATAATGCCCCATTTAAATTAGCTTTAAATGAAATGGAGTGGTTTCAAATTGAAATAGAAGTTTGTGTCCTCTCACTTTACAATTTAGAGTACCATTAACAGTATTTGAAGACTTTTAGTTTTTTTTGCTTTGCCAATGTCACAATGTATTTTTAAGCCATGTTGATCAGTGGATGTGATGTGCATGTGGTTTAGAGTTCTAAAATTTTGGCTCCTGCCAAGGTACCACCATTTCCTAGCTCTGTGACCTTGTAATTCACCTTTTTGCATCTGTTTCCTAATTTGTAAAATAGAGATGCAGCACCAAAACATATGGGGAGTTAAAAGGATCAAATGAAATATTTGTATACAGCAGTACATTTAGAAGATTGTTCAAGAATAAAGAAGGAAGTTTTAATGGACCCTTTATATTTCCAGGATTGGTAATAAATATACAGTTTAACCTAGAGAGTTAATCTAATCTTTATATTTTTTACTTAAAAATTTAATGTATTAAATAATTTAATACATTCCATAATATATAATACATTTAATATGTTAAAATTTTTATACAGTTTTTATACAAATATTTTGTTTATACAGACATTCTGTCTCCAATTAATTAGATTAAGAAATAATGTATAAAAGTATATAACCAAATGTACTTTTTTCCTGGAATATTATTTTCCTTTATGTCCACTAAAATACTGTCACAATAATTTTGGTATTTGCATTTTAGGAAATGATAGTGACTAACTTCTTAGTAAAGCAGGTGACTTTAACTTTTTCACATTTTTAAAACATTTTTCATAATTTAAACATCCTGCATATTTCTTCTATTTTATTTCATGTGATAGTTTTGCTGGTACTTAGTTTTAAAACTCCTGTCTTTATCAATAAAGATAGTACTTAAATTTCACCTTATGATAGAGATAAATTATTTGGGACAAAATGTCTGGCAGGGCATTTATGTTTGAAATTTGAACAACAGGCACAGTAAACTGTGTGATTTCTGTTAACCTGTACACATTTTTATAAGGGTATCTTTAATAGCAGAATTTGTGCTCTTTCTATAAATTATTAACTTTTTGGAGTAATATGTGATGTGGTGAAATTCTGATATCATGTAAGAGCTCATGAATATCTCATTTGAAGTGTGAGAATGTAATTTGATAGGTTTTTGAATAAAAGTGCATAAATCTATATATAACATCAGTACCAAGTTACTTTTATGTGATATCAAAGGAAAAACATTTATAGGTCTAAAGATGAGAGACAATTAGGGTACCTCAGTGGTAGACAAAAATTAGAAATGTTTTTGCATGTCTTAAGGAAAGCTCCTTGTGGAATTACAAGTTCTTTCTGTAAAAAGCAATAGAGTTAATATTTGTCATAAGAACTTAGAATTCTAGAGGTAAATTTTATTGTGGCATACATATAAAAATAAAAATGAGATAAAATCAATGTAATACTCTTTGTGTCCTGGCAGAGATTTAAAAATAAAGACACATTTTATGTACTAAACTGAGGATTGTAATATCAAGTGTAAGTGGAATTCAGACAGAAGTCATAAAATTTATTGTATCATCTTCATTTCTGGGCGTTTTAAAAATTTCTTTCTCCCTCCTCGTTCCCCTTCCAATTGCAGGAGTGAATAATGGGAAACCATGGAGGGTGGTAACTTAGTAACAGTATATTCATTATTAATAGGCGCAGCGTAAACATTTTATCAAATTAACTCAAATGAAATATTTACGAATGTTCTGCCAAAGTAATGTCTCTTTACTTTTAAAAAGTGCTAAAAATTAGTATTCTCTGAGTTTGTATGTGTTTTTGATGGGTTTTAAATTTTCCAAACTTGTTATTTATGATATAATACTGGATTTCATATAAGTAACTGAATTTATTAAATCTTGGGATTCTTTTTGGAAGTGTTTGTTAAAAGTTTAGTAGACTTTTATAGAGAGGGAAAAAGTGTTTAAATGCATTTTAAAAAATAGTTTGCTTTATATTGTTTGAACTCTATGAAATATTTACTGTAAGGAATGATAATATTGAAATAGTCATGCCAGCAAGTGTACAACATGGATATATTTTACAATCACGCGACTGTTCATAGTATCACAGATACAAATAGAAGCCCAGTCCTATCCTGTTTTTCAGCACAGTAACATAACAAGATGAAGCCATTGTTTTTGCTTGAGGAAATAAAATCTCCACTACCACCAAATAGGGTAACATAATTGAAAGATATTTTAATTGGCAGAAATTCATTCTTGAGAAGTAAAATAAAAATGAAAGTCAAAGTAAAATGATAAACCAATAGCCAGGGTCAAAGATGATGCAACCCTTATTAATTTAAAGTTAAATCTTGTTCTTACTGTCTTTGAACGGATATGCACTTATTTAGAAATTAAGGTTTTTGTCATATTAAACATTTTATTTAACTTTGAACAAAATTTATAAAATATGATTAACTTTTGAAAAAGTTCAGTAATTTCGAATTATAGAAAGCAAGAATGACCAAAATCAATGAAATTTGTTTCTTACCTTGGCTGTTGTGATGATCACAATATAGAGTATTGTGAGTTGTATGAAGTCTTATTGGGGTTTAGTTAGAAAGTTTTCTGACTCTGTTACCAGAATTATGGGAACAATTGAAGTAGGTGTGGGAGGAAAAGTATTCTAGGGAGGTCTTTATGATGTCACACAAGAATTCTGAAGTTATGATTGGTTAGCCTTAGTCTTATCACAACCAAACTTTTTAGAATGTCATTTATCTTACTTTAGGTGTGGAAAGGTCATTAACACTTTGTGCCACCTTTTTTGCTTACAATTTAAAAAAGTATACAGGAGATAAATGAAACAAAACAAAACAAAAAAACCCCTAAGTTTTCAGTTGTATAAAGCTCCTTTAAAGATTCATGAATCTTCAGGCTTAAAAATAATTGTGTACTAAGGGTGATAATGTTGAAGAACTAAAATAGATATATAGGAATTTTAATGAGCAAGAATATTAGTAGCTTAAGTCAAACAACTTTCATTGTGCTGTTGCTCTCATGCAAAGTTTCATGTTAGCTCCTAACAATGCAGTGATTACACATTTTCACAGGATGAAATTTTATGCCTTTTACTATCATGTTCTCTTTCTTCATTACCAGTGTGTATATACGGGACGGAGTGTGTGTGAGAAACCCAGACTACTAACTGACTTCAGTTTAAAAATTTAGCTTTATCATATAGTTAAAGTAAGAACTAATACATGTATTTAACTTGTGTTTTCTTCAGTTAGAGCTTTCACAGTGTATTTATAAACAATAATTATCATATTTAAACCGATGTATATTACCCCAGGAAAAGTTACAATTTACAAATTTCAGAATTTAAGATTTTTTAACAGCTGCATTTAACTACCATAAAATATTATTAAATTTTAATAAGCTGTATCAAGAGTAACTTTCTAGTAAAAATGAAATAATCACAGATTCCTCATAAATGGCATCCTAGTTAATGATATTTTATTGAAAATAGATGTGCATTTTGTTAGACATTTGAGTTGTGTAATTTTTCTGAAAAGATTGCCTCATTTAATGCAGCAATTGTTTTCATGAAAATTACTATACAAATGAAATTATAGTAAATGGAATGATATATGAACTTCCTAGAACAGTTTATCTAAGAGTAGAACTGGGAAATAATTCTTTTTTTGAAAAGCTATACATTATTTTCCTGTTTGCTTTAATTTTTTGTTTATATAGTATATTAGATTTACTTAACTCACCACACCTGAAAATTCCAATTTTTAAATCTCTTCTGTTATTCTGGAGGAGTTATCTGTTAATTTTTATATATATATATTTATAGCAGAGTGAACTCAGCCTGCTTCACTTTCGTATGGGTAACTAAAATGTGTTGCAGCAGCTGCGTATGTGTCCTTAAATGGAGATGGTTTTGACTTCTTCCAAAGAAAGATAAAATCCTTCTCTAGAGCAAATCTCTTGTTATTTAAGGAATCAACTAAAACTAATAGAAAAATAATTTCAAAAGACCCTCTGTGAACATTGCTAAGGGAAAATTTACAACGTAAAAAATAAAACCCAAAATTAGAGAAATTGCATGAATAATGTTAGACATTTTGCTCAAAATGCTACGAGCTTTTTTTTTTCTTTCAGACCTTGTGTATTAAGGATCTCTTACTAATATCATCAATTGCCAGTGATAACTGAAATACAAAACCTAGGTTTGAAATACAAGCCTAAAGCAGTTTACAGTGGTTTGTCAAAGATGACACCACTCTTACGCAACAGATTGAGGATTCAAATCTGGATCTGTTTAGTTATAATTCCTTGATAGTTGGGCATGTTGAGGGGACGGAATCATAATTTGAATATGGATTTCACAGAGTTGCATACATCAACTAAGAAATTTTAAGATGGTGATAGGTGAATATTGAAAGCTGTTACTATTTTTAAAGGTCTGCTTTCAGCGTATCTGCCAGTTAGGTATGCATTCGTTTGAAAATGAGGCTTAGGGGATAGATCATTATAGTATGAACATTTCTAGTTCTAAGAAAATATAGTTAGTAGTACTTAGATTAACTAAGAAATTGCCATTGGTTGGAGAAAATATTCCCTAGATATCTCACATGTTGGCAGATTTACTTAAAAAGCGTACATAGGCATGCACACACACATACCTTAGAAGGAATGTTAACTCTTTGTGTCATAGTTGGAAAATGGAAAAAACTTAACGTTTTAGATTTGTACATAGGTGTGCAGCTACTGGGTTTACCCTTTTCCTTTTGGTTAGCTGCTGTTGCTGCTTGTTATTAGTCCAAATGGAGCTCTAGGAAGTGTTACCTTTTAGTTTTAGCTTGATTGCTCAAAAGTTGTTTAGAAGGAGCATTTGTGAGCTACAGTATAATCAGTAGAGTGTTCCTCAAAATTCCATAACTAGGGGCTGGGAAAATGTTTTCCCGGTGCTTTGTCAGAGTTTTCATTTGGATTCAGACTATGTTTTAAATCCATTTCTGGTCACATGACTTAATACCAACAACTTCTCTAAGCTGCCTTATCTTTGGAATGGATTTGTTGTGAGAGTTTAATAAGATGAAGTATATGTCCTGACTATTAGAGATCCTGCAGTAAAGTGTACATTTAGTGTTAGTACAGTTGACCCTTGAACATTGGGAGCAGGGTCTGGGGGAGGAAGGGGTGTTGAAACTCTCTCACATACAGTTGAAAATTCATGGATAACTTTTGACTCCCCCAAAACTTAACTACTAATAAATAGCCTACTGTTGACCGGAAGCTTTATCAATAATATAAACAGAACACATACTTTTTTTTTTTTAATTTTAATGTCTTTATTTTATTTTGAGAGAGAGAGACAGAGTGCGGGCAGGGGGAGGGGCAGAGAGAGAGAGAGAGGGAGACACAGAATCTGAAGCTCCAGGCTTCAGGCTCCAGGTTCTGAGCTGTCAGCACAGAGCTTGACGCAGGGCTGAAACTCACAAACTGGGAGATCATGACCTGAGCTGAAGTCGGACGCTTAACCTGCTGAGCCACCCAGGCTCCCCAGAACACATATTTTATATATGTACTATATACTGTATTTTTTATAATAAAGCAAGCTAGAGAAGAGATAATGTTAAGAAAATCATAAGGAAAATACATTACTGTGCATATATTTATTTTTAAAAATCCACACATAAGTGGACTTGTGTAGTTCAAACTGTGTTGTTCAAGGGTCCACTGTACTTATTTTCTCTTTTCCTTTAGAAGATGATTCTTTGGGCACCTGGGTAGCTCAGTAGGTTAAGTGAGTTTTAATTTCAGCATAGATCATGATCTCACGGTTCGTGGGATTGAGTCTCATGTTGGGCTCTAAGCTGACAGGGCAGAGCCTGCTTGGAATTTTCTCTTACTCTCTTCTCTGTCCCTCCCCCACCCATGCCTGCTGTCTCTCTCTCAAAATTAATTAAATAAATAAATATTTAGAAACTTTTAAGAAGATGTTTCTTAACCTGCAGTCCATGGATAGAGTTCAATGGTCTTGAAATTGGATAGGGAAAAATTACATCTTTAGTAATTTAGTAATTAGTAATTTAGTAATTAGTAATTTTAGTAATTTAGCTAAATGAGATTTAGCATATCTTCAGTTCTGACTATAGACTTCAGACTACAGAAGTGTTAGCCGTACATTTGACTGTCACTATAGGATTCTCAGGTAATTTCATGTATTTGTTTTCAGAAAGCTTAAAGTACTATTTACATTCATCACAGAAATTACCACAATTAGGCCTGCCTGGAAATATTGTTATTTATTGCATTAATAAAGAAGCACAAATATTACATAAGAAATTTGCTTTTTAAAAATAATTTTTCACTGTAATTCATTTCCTTTCTAATCCTATGCATCTTGTTTTTTAAAGAAAGTTTTATTTTAGCACAGTTCTAAATGTACAGAATTATTACAAGTATACTACAGAGAGTTCCTGTATACTCCATACCCAGTTTCCCCTGTTGTTAACATCCTACATTAGTATGGTACATTTGTCATAACAGTTGCAACAGTATTTTAACTAAAGCCCATACTTTATTGAGATTTCCTCAGTTTTCTCTAGTGTCCTTTTTCTTTTCCAGGACCCTGTCCAGGATACTAGATTACATTTACTAGTCATGGTTCCTTTGGTCTCCTTGGTTTTGACAATTTCTGAGACTTTGCTTTTTTTGAATGACCCTGACCATTTTGAAGAGTGCTGGTCAGATATTTTTTGGAATGTTCTCCAGTTGGGATATGTCTGATGTTTCTCTCATGGTTAGACTGGTTAATGTGTTTTTGAGAGGAAGACCAGAGAGGTAAAGTACCATTTTCATCACATATCAAGAGTACACACTATCAACATGACATCACTATTGCTGACCTTGATCACCTTGCTGAAGTGTGGCATTCATCATCATTCTCTGCTATAAACTTACTCCCCACCCCTTCCTTACCATGTTCTCTAGAAGAAAATAACTAGGCACCGCTCACACTTGGGCTTCACTATCTTAAGAATGATGTGTCTATAAAATTACTTGGAATCCTATGTATTTGATGGGTATAAAAACATTCTGAGAACAAATCAGTAGGCTTCAGCACTCTGCCATAAAAAGTCAATGGCACACAAAAAGTTAAGAATTCCTGTGTTTCTGTAGTTTGTATGGGCAGCCCTTTCTGAAAGAGGAGGGCTGAGTTTTCAAACAAGTTAAGCTCCAGACCTCTTAGTTTGTTTTTTTAGGCTCTGTCTTTCTAGCTTTGTCTCTTATCACATTCCTTTGTATCCTGTACTCTGACCCTGTGCTGTGGCCCTCTGAACAGTCTATTGTTCTATTTTAAGCCTCCCTCCTTACCAACCTTTATTCTCAGCAAAGGGCTGTTTCAGTTTACATCAGTGCAGCCCTCCCTGCTTTATGCCAATTTTGCATGTTTCTCTGTTGTCTCTTTTTATTGTGTTTGTTAGTGGTATCTGCGTACACTTGACTGTAGGCTCCTTGAGAGCTGATCCAATAACTCATATTTATACCACTACTTACTCTCTGTGGTACTATTACCTAGGATAGAGCCTGGCTCATTGTAACTCTTAAATACTGATTGAATGATTGGACAAGTGAATTAAAAAACAGGAAAGATTGCAAAGTGGAGTAATCCTGAAGAAGGAAATGTTAAGGATAATTTAAAAATCCTTCTTAATTTCAAAGCTCACTGTGGAGGAGGAGGAGAAGGATGTGAATGATTGAGACACTTGGGACAAGAGTAGAATAACAGAAAATAATTTTCCTTTTTGTCATTTAAAATCGTTGAGCATATATTTAGAGGGTAAGAGCCAAGGAAGGTCACACCATAAGTTCATGCTTCCCAAATTGAGCCTTTTAATAATTAAAAAAATTTTTCTCTTCTCCTTGGATTCATAGCAATCTATGGAGTTTATATATTTTGAATATTGTATGGCCTGCTTTTATATATGTAGTTACTCAGCTTTTATTCTAATAGTAGTTATTTTTAAATTTTTAATTATATGCACCTTTAAGATTACTACCTAAAACAAAGGCAGGATGTTAATAATAACCCCTATTTAACCACGTGGTCCTGCCATGTTCCCCTTCCCCCCAACCAAGCAAATGATTATTTGGATCCTGGGTTCATTTCTTTGCATTTGTTTTTATATAGTTTTGTGACATTTTTAATGTATTCCTTGAAAGTATTTTTTTTGTTTTAGTTAACTTTATGTAAAGGACATCATGATGTATGTAATCTTTTACATGGAATATTTAAATTGCAACTTGTAGAGTGGTGTGTCAGAGGCAAATAAACTTTCAAGGTAGACCAGCTTCAGGAGACTTATGTGGGGATGAAATTAAAACAAAATATAATAAAGTACAAAAATAATAACAGCAAAATGCACACTTCGCATAAGTTTTTGTGATACATACAACTTTCTATTTTTCTTTTCAAATTTATTTATTTTGAGAGAGAGAGAGAGAGCGTGCGTGCTAGGGAGAGGTAGAGAGAGGAAGAGAGAGAGAATCCCAATCCCAACGCAGGACTCAATCCCATACACCATGAGATCATGACCTGAGCCAAAATCATGATGCTTAACCGACTGAGCCACCCAGGTGCCCCGAGACATGCAACATTTTAAAGATAGGGAGCTTTCTTAGATTAGACCTACTAGACAAGCCAGGGGAAAGATTTTATCTAACTCTTAAGGACACTTTTCTATTAAAAGTTTGAGAATTACTGCCTTAAAATTTAAAACCACCTAATAATTAGTTGAAAAAACATCTAAGAACAAAAAGGAGAATGAGAATAGTAGTCCTAGACTGAAGGGATAGGGAAGTGCTTAAGGCAGTAGGAAAGAGAATAGGCATTACTTAGTGGGAAAAAAAGAAGGACCAGTTCTTTTTTTTTTTTAATTTTTATTTAACATTTTCTTATTTTTGAGAGAGAGAAAGAGAGCGAGAGAGAGTGTGAGCGGGGGAGGAGCAGAGAGAGAGAGGGACACACAGAATTCGAAGCAGGCTCCAGGTTCTCAGCTGTCAGCACAGAGCTCACTCAGCGCAGGGCTCAAACCCATGGACCGCAAGGTCATGACCTGAGCCGAAGTCAGACATTTAACCAACTGAGCCACCCAGGCACCCCAAAAGAAAGACCAGTTCGAAAGTGACCTGCAAACCTTATGGTCATTTGAGGGAGGTAGATTAACTTTTAGAATTGATTTGCCGGATACTTGGAGGCCCAAACATTTTATTTTTTCCTAAATGTCTGAACTCTCAATGAACTCTCTTTCCTTATTAAATTTCCCAATTCACAATGGGGAAGAGTTTGACATCAATAAAGTTTAAGTAAGGGCTCACATAAACCTAAGGTTTGCACAGTTTTTGGAAAATTTATGAAACACACTCTGAGTTGTAGAAAGAAATGTTATAGTATGGTCTGTGGCTTCAAAGAACTTGTCTATCAGTACACAAGTAATATGCAAATGAAGCATTCAAAATTTGGACGTTAACCACTAGTGTAAGATAACATCTGGAGGACAAGGAAATTCAAGATTAAGAATGAAATTAGCACATATAATAAGGAACAATATGTTTTCTAAGGGAACTGCATATTTTTACAAAGGGAGCTGACAGAACCAAAGCCAATATAAGAAATGGAAACACACACACCCTTAAGCTGGAATATAGATTTAACAACAACAAAAACAACATTCAGGCCTCTAGCTACTTGATTCAGAACTTAATAAACCATGATGCTATTTCACTGTTGTTAAGATTCTAATTCAGTTCCATGATACTTGTTTTTTTTTCTTCACACGTTAAACTCATTAGCTTTTGTGGACACCCCAGCACTGGAGCCCCTTGCATTCCCAGTCTTTATATTGGCATCAGAATGGAAGTTTGAGACTCATTTTTGTTTCTGTCTTCTACCAGATTCCCCATTCACTAAGAAATAAAATGCAGATTGCCAAATATAAATCTTTTATCCATTGCTTCATCAACTCTCCTCTGAACTTTTATAGAAGCCTTGTCACTAGTCTTCTACCATCCTTCTTGACCCTCTCCTCTTCAACCTTTACCTTGTTATCTAAGTTGCTTTCTCAAGTGCAAAATTGACTGTCACATGTGGAGAACTTCTCTTTGTATCAACGTCTCCCTCAAGGTTAAAAGCCCAGACTTTGCAGCCTTATATACAGTCTTTCCTGATCTGTCATTGTCATCTATTCCAACCTTAATGGATTTGACAACTTTGCCATTGTATATGTTATTTCTTCCTCTTCATTCTTTACTTTCTTGTTCCTCTGAAAAGCCTTCATTGTTCAAATCAGTAGGGGGGAGTCTGTTTCTCTAGCTTCTAATTAAAAAAAATTAATATTTATTTATTTTTGAGGGACAGACAGAGCACAGCAGGGGAGGGGCAGAGAGAGAGAGAGGGAGACACAGAATCCGAAGCAGGCTCCAGGCTCTGAGCTGTCAGCACAGAGCCCGATGCAGGACTCGAACTCTTGAACCGTGAAATCATGACCTGAGCCATGAGATCATGACCTGAGCTGATGTCGGACGCTTAACTGACGCTCCAGTTTCTAATTTTTAGTTGCATAAGTAATATCTTTTATAATTCAGGTAAATCAAATAAACCAGTAGTTGGAAGGGGATTTTATATATTTTATAGATATATTTGTTTTCCTTGCCATGAACTTCATGAATAGAGACTGATTTATTTTTTATATTGTCCTTATACTGCTTATCCCTTAAAAGTTAAATTTTATGGATATTTAGAATATTATTTTACATTATTATAAGTGAGCTTTTAAAAGGATAAGTTGAAGGAACGGAGAAGTGAGAATAGAGACTCTCTGAGGTTTCAGATGAACTGATTTCTTTGTCTCTAATGATTGCTTATGAAAATTTAAGATTTTACATGCACTTGATTTTTTTTTAACTTGTTCACGCTTTCACATATGTGTGTAACATACCAGTTTGTGGAATGGCTGTGTGTTGGTCATGGCTTATTAATGAGGAGCTGTGTAACTTGAGCTGTCATTCTTGTCTTTTTCTTACTACCTTCCTTTGTGATTTTCATAAATCTTTCTGTATTCTAGTTTTCTCATAAAAGGAAAGCAGATTGAATTAATTTCGAATGTATCTTTGAAGCTCAAATGTATTAGGATTATACTAAGCTAGCTTCAAAATATATATACATTTTCATTTTCTTTTTTGAGAGAGAGAGAGCATGTGCGCTTGCTTGTGCAGTGGAGGAGGAGCAGAGGGAAAGAGAGTGAGAATCTTTTTTTTTTTTTAATTAAAAAATTTTTTTAATGTTTTATTTATTTTTGAGAGAGAGGGAGAGACAGCGTGAGCAGGGGAGGGGCAGAGAGAGAGGGAGACACAGAATGCGAACACAGGCTCCAGGCTCTGAACTAGCTGTCAGCACAGAGCCTGACGTGGGGCTCGAACCCACAAACTGTGAGATCATGACCTGAGCCAGAATTCAACCGACTGAGCCACCCAGGCGTCTCGAGAGTGAGAATCTTAAGCAGACTCCACACCCAGTGTGGAGCCATGCAGGGAGCTCGATCTTAGGACCATGCATGAGATCATGCATGACCTGAGTTGAAATCAAGAGTCAGACACTTAACTGACTGAGCCACCCAAACTCCCCCCAAAATGTGGTTATTTTTAAAGACCATTTATATCAGCTAGTTCTGTTAAAATAATTAAACCTATAAATTTTACATATCAGTTCCTAATTCATTCCTTTAGTGAAACCACAGGTTTACTGGTTCCCAGACACTGTACTAGGTAAAGGATGTCTTTATGCATCTCGTATTTAAAAAAAACTCTTAAAATAAGAAATCAGTACATATTCATTGAAGAATAATTTTTATTTATTAATATGTTTGGGCATTTTGATGTGATTATATATTAAAATACATATTATAAACTTTAATGATTTTATTTTTGGCATATAAATGTGCCATAATTTATTGAATTAGTCTTTTTTTGGTGATTAGTGACATAATTTTTGCCATTGTAAACCATAAAAACACTTGTGATGAACATCTTTATAAATAAATCTGATATCTTTCTTTGTCTTTATCGGTCTCCTGGCTCTGTAAACATGTGATAACTGTTGGTCTATTCAAGGATGACCAAGCTCTTAAATGAATTTGATTTGTCTGAAATCCAATTTAATAATTTTCAAAAGTTAGGTAGTTAGTTGATAGCATTTCCTTTTAATTAGATGAGCTTCTTTGAGAAAATGACAAGAATTTTTTGGTTGAGGGTTAGACTCTGATGAAGCTGGTAAATATTCAGAGTGATGTGAATGGCAACCCTAGCAACTGAAAGAGTTAACACTTTTAGTTTAGATCAAGTGGCCTCTTGAACTATGTTCCTGCACTAAGGATGGGAGGAGAGATAACCTTACCCTAATTTAGGTCTGAGCTTTCATAGAAAGACGCTGATAATATCAACATTTAAGAGAAGTCTTTGCCTCAGGTGAGAATCTCTAAAATATAATAGTTTCTGTTCTTCAGTTATATACTAAGGCCTCTTGAAGTTGTTGGAATACAAATGCAATTAGCCCTTGATTTTTCAGCATAGATGCATTCTTGAAAAGGTTATATAAAATGGATTTTGATAAGTGGAATTCATGTTTACCTTATAAAGCAAGAGATATATAAAGTGTCCCAGTGGAAAAGACTAATAAGCTCAACTTCCTAATATGTAGGCATTGTAACTTTTTTTTAAGGAGAAAGTCTTTATTTTTTTTTGGGAGAGAAAATTTATTTATTTTGAGACAGCACGAGCAATCAAGTGGGGGAGGGGCAGAGAGGGAGAGGGAAAGAGAGAAAGTTCCAAGCAAGCTCTGGACTGTCAGCACAGAGTCTGACATGGGGCTTGAACTCATGACTCAGGGCTCAAACTCATGAACCATGAGATCATGACCTGAGCCAAAATTAAAAGTCAGCTGCTCAGCTGAATGAGCCACCCAGGCACCACTAGGCATTGTAACTTTTTATCTGCAATTTTATGTACTGAGAGTTGTGCATTGGTTTTGATACAACTCAGTACATCTGTACTTTAAACCTGTCTCCAAATTGAAGGCTTATGTAACAAGGCAAAAGGATGTGAATATCTCATCATCTGCTGTTTTCATTTGCCTTTGGGTAACTGATCAAAGGTGATAAGTTGGTTTTAGGACCAGCCCGAGTAGAGTATTATTATCAAGAGGATAATTTTGGCACAGTTGTTCGTTCATGAGCCTCTCTTTTTAATGTATTAATTTTCATAGGTGTATTGCTTAGTTGGGATCATGGATATTTGAAGAATTGATTGTTGACTCCAGCATTAATATATTGATGTTTTTAAATCTAGCTTGAAAAAATAATATCTTAAAAATGTTTTGAAGTAAATATCTAAAAATACTTGTGTAATTGTAAATCCATGTAATGTTAGAGAACCAAAAAGACTTCACATTAAGACTATTAAGACTTCACATCTCCAACATATAGAATACAGTATGGCCACTGAAGATTGTCTTTCAAATTTATCTCTAAAATGCAAAATAAAATAAAATTAGTTATGTGGATTATTTAGAGATTTGCTGAGTCTGAAAGAAATGAGGCTAGACGTCAAGGGCAGGAAAATATGATTTTTATTCACCTGTAAGTTTATGAACTGATCTTTGAACTATAATCTTTAAAGTGTATATATTTATTTTTATTATATATGTTATTGCTATTAAAATAATGAGATTTTAAGTAGTCATAATTTGAGAGATAGTAGCTTTTTGTAATTATTAATTTTTTTAATGTTTGTTTATTTTTGAGAGAGAGAGAGAGAGAGAGAGCGAGCAGGGGAGGGGCAGGGAGAGAGGGAGACACAGAATCCGAAGCAGGCTCCAGGCTCTGAGCTGTCAGCATAGAGCCTGATGTGGGGTTAGAACTCACAAACCTGCAAGATCACGACCTAAGCCGGTCAGCCAAAGTCAGCGCTTAACTGACAGAGCCACCCAGGCACCCCAAGTAATTATAAATTTTTAGATCACTCAATATTTACCACAGGTTTTGTGCTGAGTACCAGGGATTATAAGAATAGGGCCTGGTTTATGATACAGTTTAAACTGGGAAAGGAACCACTGTCATAGTGACTGTTGTGTTATTCTAATTAAAATACCTGTCAGTGCTTTTGGAAATATTTAGAATTTTTTTTGATGTCTGAAAAATACACTTGAGGGACTGTAGTTATTCATATTTTCTTGACTGATTATATGCTATGGACCAGGTGTTGAACTGGACTCAAGATTTTAAAAAATGCTAACATTTCTGATTCTAATAATTTTTAGAAAACTATGTGAAGGGATATTTAAATTGAATAACAATCAACTTGCTTATGTTTTATGCTCTAACATAGAGAGGACTCTCTAATTCCTCTCAACAATTTTGCCCTGAGAAGATTTTCCATTGTTAACTCTTGAAATATTTTTTAAAAAACAGTATTTTTAACATATAGGAAAAGAAAACATAATGGCCAGTAGTTGTACTGTTAGAAAAGAAAAAGTATATGGACGGTAAGCAAAGTCAAAAAGTCCAACTGATATAAAGTAGAAGCCTACTTCCTCTCTCCCCACAAGATAATCATCATTAATAGTTTCTTTTGTCCTTTTAAAAAAATCCCTTTCATACATTTTAAAATAATGTAGACACTGCTTTGGTCCTAAAACACATTTATTATGTATTTTTCTGTTATCTCTTGATAGTAAAATATGATAAACAACTTGAATAAAACATATTTTGGTAATCTGCTTTTAAAAATGAAGTATGTTAGTGCTTGTGTTACAGCTCTGTTTTAGTAGAATCTGGTTCTATAGTGTGGTACATTTGTTATCTATACCCTTGGCTAGATCCCAGATAGACCCACATTATATTAAATATCTCATTTTGATAGACTTCTCTCCATTTCCATTTCATACAGTATCCCTTTCATAAATTGTCAGTTGTATATATATTTTTCAGTTTGGTTACCAGTAGAAGCTGTCAGGTTTGTTAATTACAGTTAACAAATTAAGTTTATTAAATTCTACTGTTAATATATTTCATCTTAAATTAAAAAAAAGTAAATTATAACAACAAAGGGTTTGGATAAAGCTACATTCTGTTTTATAAGTAAAATTAATGATTAAATTTGAAGACTTAAGCTTTATTTTTTTTAATCTTCTAAATGATTTGCTTAAGGAAAATGATTTGCTCCTTAATCTTGGATATACCATTTCCCCCTTCACTTTTGTATTATGACTGTAATGAGATCTTGTTTCATAGTGGATCATTCCTTTGTTGGCATTTTTATTAATTAATTAATTATATATTTTTAAATGTTTATAATTTTGAGAGTGCACAGGCAGGGGAGAGGCAGAAAGAGAGGGGTGGTCAGAGAATCCCAAGAGAGCTCTGCACTGACAGGCCAACAACAGGGAGCCTGGTGGGGCGGGGGGTGGGGGTAGAACTCAGGACCTGTGAAATCATGACCTGAGCAGAAGTTAGACACTCAGTCGACTAAGCCACCAGTTGGCAATTTTTAAAAACATGGTAAGACTAATGAAGATTGCACATAAAGCAGATTGATCTTTGAGAGGAAAAATGCCCCTTCTTCTAAAAGAAAAGAATTAATTTAATAGTAATTTAGTTGTTTAGCAAGGGGGAAATGGTAATATTTTTAGGATTCTTGTTATTTTCAGGCACATGTATTTTTAAGACATAAAATATAGGTGTGTATTCCTTTCATCAGTTTCTTTTTATAATTTTTTTCAGGGTTTTTACCCTTGAAGTAACTCAGTATATTTGCATTATTATTTAGTAAAGCATATTAGGATGGTAAAGATAGTTGGCATTACAGAATTAGTAATAAAGACAAATTGAAGAAATAATGAGATCATTAAAACACAGTTCTTTCTATAATTTAAATTTCAGAAGTCAAGATGCAGACTTCAGTTTATAATTGGTCACTAGGAAGAGGTTATAGATAGAATGTTTTTTAAGTATGGTCTTTTGGTTTGAATTTTGTTAGAGAAAATTTGTAGTAATACACTCTATAAATAATTACATGGCAGGCTTAAGATACAGATTTTTAAATTAGTTCACATTTCTTTTAGTAATAATAATATAGTATGTGATGTATGGATTTTATTCTAATGTAGAGTTTTTTTAAGTAATCATATAATTCATGTTTTTCCTACTCTTGGTGAATAGAAGTTGTTTGAATTCTATGTAATTTGTAGGTTTTTTTCATCTTCCTTACTGAGTTTTTTGAATTTAACTTTTGGGTGAAGTATCATGATTCTTATACCAAAAAGCACTTGTAGGATATTGCTTCAGAGAGACCATTCCAGGAAACAGGAAGATTTGCTGTGTTGTGTGACATGTTGTGAGTGATGAACAAATGAGCTAACTAACAAAGGCAAATGAAGGAGAGATAATGAGCTTGAAGAATTGCAGAGGCTGTATTGCAGTTAAGTGTGGTAGCACTAGATTATCTAAATTTAACAGTATTTGTCCAAGCTGAGGCCAAAGAATTTTGAGCTATTTTCAGCTGCAATATGGTAAGCTTATTTTAGAAGCATGTTTGACCATTAAGTGACATATTTTGGCAAGTTTTCACAGCATCTGGATCTCATCTAAGTGGCATGTATTTGGGGTTGTGGATGCCTGCTATCTCTATTCATTTATGAAAATGGAATTGACTGAAATGCCTATGTATGTATTATGGATCTATACATTTGGGTAGGTGGGGTCTAGATGCAGAAGAGTAATGATTCTTCTTTGGCCAGGAAATTACTGTTTTCTTCTGTAAAGCACAATTGCAATTATGTCTCTTAGGCATTTGTAGGTAAATCCACTCTTTCCTTGAGATTGGTAATTTGAATATAAAATACTTTTTAATCCCAAATATGTTTGAAAAATGTTTACTTGTGGAAAGTGCCCTTGTTTGACCTGCACAGATTTTGAAATGTTCATTACTTTGATGACATCCTTTCTATTCTATATTTCAAATTAGCTCACACAGTTATATGCCTTTATAATTATATTTTAAATTTCATCTTCATGTCTTGTTAAAGTTTAATTATTATTCATAGACTATAAATATAAATTATATATTAAATTATCAATGTCACCTAGATTACTTATATTGGCCATAGTCCATGACTGACTACTTAAAATTCTAATTAGAACAATATCACAACAGTAATTTTCTATTTTATTGATATGTGAATTTTGATATATATTTTTTCTAGAAATATTCAAAGCTCTCTTCAGCATGTCTTATTCACTTTCTATCAAAACAGTACCTATGTTTTCTGGAATATGGTAAAAATGTATATTTTACTAACAATACATAATTGCCACAAAATACTATCCCTCTCATGTCCAGTTACAATTTTATAGAATAGAAATTCTTAATTGTTTTCTAACTACTTGGGATAAAAATGTGTTACTAATGAGCAATAGGGGAGAGGTTATTTGAATATAAAATATTTTCTTCTCTTCATATCAGGGAGCAGGGTTGTCCTCTGTCTTAAATGAAGCCTTCTTTGTTGTATAGTATTAACAACTCTTAAGAATCCATTTGTAGGTTGTTATAGGGGAGGAGAAATAATTTTTCCTCCACCTTTCTGAGTTCTTGGCTGAGACTATTATAGTAATAGATTAACAAGAGAGAAATAGGTTTACCAATATGTGTACCTCATATACCCGTGGAAGATACACAAAGGAAAATGAGGAAGTCATTAAGAGATAGATTTAAAAAAAGATTTAGAATTCAGGATTAAATATTTTAATGAGGAAAGTGGGGGTAGGATATAGCCCTCTAAGGGAAAGTAAATGATTTTTAGGAAAGATGGATGGGCCCTAAGAAGAATAGATGGGAGCTGTGATAGTCTGTGAGAAAGTTTGTCTGAGTGCAGTCAGTGTCTGTTACAAGTCTCATCTTCCGTGATAAGTTTCAGTCCTCCTTGGTTGATGAAGTTTCCAGGGACGGGATTTATGGTAATTGAGATTCTTTTGGAGGATCTGGCTTTAGGCAGGTAGTGGAGTTCAGAGAAAACCTCTCCCAATACTTGGTGTTTTTCAAGTGCCTGTGGCTCAAAATATTTCGAAGTGCCGTATTTTGGGGTGGTATATCCTGAATTCCTACAGGCATACTTTGGGGTGGCGTATTCTGCTACCCTTCATTATCAGTTTTGTTCTTGTCTTCTTGGGGTACTGTATTTACTTCATACGATGTTTTATCTCTTGATTATTTGTAGATGTAAGATAGCCCCAAAGTGAAGAAGAAATATGAAATTATACCCAGGATAGTGTATTGTATGCTCTACAGTGTACCTTTGAGTACTTAAGTATTCTTCCCTAGCAAAGAAGGCCTTCGTTTCCCCTTAGCCCTACTTTTAGGGAGAGAGGGAAATAAAATGTAGATCTTAAATGTTCTCCCCACAAGGAAAAAAAACATGGTAATTATGTTAGGTGATGAAGGTGTTAGTTAACTCTATTGGGGTCATTGTCTTACAGTATATATAAGTGTACCAATTCAGCAGTTGTATGTCATAAACCTACCCAATGTTAAATATCAGTTATATCACTACAAAGCTGGTGGAGGGGAAGGCCAATGAGAAGAATTCTTGTTGTGATGGAATGTTTTGCATCTTGACCATGTCAGTATTCTGGTGGTGATATAGTACAGTTTTGCAAGACATTACCATTAGAGAAGCTGGGAAAGTATACATGGGAGCTCACTGCATTATTTCTTACAACGCAGTGTGTGTATCTATAATGATCTCAAAAAGTTTAATTTAAAAAAAGGAAAAAAGATCAGTTGACCAATATGGGTAGGTCTATTTGTGGATCTTTATTATGTTCTGTTCGTCTATCTTTATGTTAATAACACACCCTCATGAATATTGCAGCTTTATAATAAGTCTTGAAATCAAATATTGTAAGTTCTTTACTTTCTTAAATTTCCACAGGAATTATAGAATCAGCTTGTCAACTTCTAAAAACACCTGCTTGGATTTTATTTTGGCTTGTGATTAATCTATAAATCAGTGTAGGGACAAACAATATCTTAATACTGAAGTACATCTCTCTTTTTTTAAAAAAATAGCTTTTGTAATTTCTTAGTGATATTTTATAGTTTTCAGTGTACAGACCTTACCATATGTATTATTAAATTTTTGTTTCTTTTATTTTTATGAATATAATTTTAAAATTTTAATTTATAATTGTTTATATGCTACACATAGAATTATGATTATTTTTATGTTGATCTTGAATTGTGCAACCTTGGTAAAGTTACTTATTTTAGTAGGCTTTTAAAATTATTCTATTAATGTGGTAAGTCGCATTTCTGTGGTAAACCTAGGTCATATTATCTATCCATATGTCTATTTTAATTGATTTTGTTAAGAATTTTTATATTTATGAGGGATGATGATCTGTAGTTTTCTTTTTTCCTGTTTTATCTGGCTTTGATATCTGAGTAATATTGGTGGTCTCATAAAATGAGTTGGTAAATACTCACTTTTCTGAGTTTGTGGAAGATTAGTGTTAATTCTTTAAATGGTCAGTAGAATTCTCCAATGAAACTGCCTAGAGATTTCTTTTTCAGGTTTGTTGTTTTTAATCTCTGCATTCAGTTACTCTTATAGTTACAGGGATATTAAAATGATCTAATTCATACTGGATGAATTATGATAGTTTGTGCTTTTTGAGAAGTTCGCACATTTCACTGGGTTGTTCAATGTGTGTGTGTGTAGAGTTGTTCCTAATAATTTCCGTATTGGGTTTTGTTTTTCATAGCTACAGTATCTGTAGTGATATCTTCTGTTTCATTCCTAATATTAGTCATTTGCATCTTCTCCCTTTTTCTTTTTCAGCCTAGCCAGTTTTGTCAATTTTATTGAAAGAATTAGCTTTTTCCACCCCCCATTGACTTTTGTGTATTTGTTTTTATGTTTTAAACCTAGTGGATTTCTGGGCACCTGGGTGGTTCAGTCGGTTAAGTGTCCGATTTCAGCTCAGGTCATGATATTGCAGTTTGTGAGTTTGAGCCTCGCGTTGGGCTCTGTGCTGACAGCTCAGAGCCTGGAGCCTGCTTCAGATTCTCTGTCTCCCTCTCTCTCTGCCCCTCCCCTAGTCATGCTCTGTCTCTCAAAAATGAATGTTAAGAAATAAAAATTTTAAAAAACCTAGTGGATTTCTGTTCTTACCCTTATTTTCTTCCATCTGCTTACTTTGGTTTATATTTTGTAGTTTCTAAAGATGGGAGTTTAGATTATTGAGTTGAGATGTTTTCTCTTCTCTAATTTAATGATTTGGTGCTATAAATTCTTTGTCCTGTGTTAGCTGCATCTCACAAATTCTGATATTGAAAATATATATGTCATTCAGTCAACCTATGTATTATTTAGAAGTGTATTTTTAAAATGATATTGTTTTAATGTGAATTTCTGCATTTGCTGCGAAGTATATTTTAAATCTTCTTCATTTATAATATTCTTTATTATTTATTATTCAAGCCCTCCCTTACTGTCTTTCTCAAAAATTTTCCTCTTGCACTGTTTTATCTTTTCTTAACAGTTAGGTAGAAACTACCTGTAAAATTACTACCTGATTTAATAAGTAGTAAGACTCACTTTTGGTAATTGATATTTTTTTAGAAAGTTCTCAATTTCATGTAAAATTTTAAATTTATTGATATGCTGTATATATTACAATACAGTTTAAAGTATTCTGTGTGTGTGTGTGTGTGTGTGTATACACATATATATATGGGAGAGAGACAGTCTTTTTGCAACTACCCAGCTTTGATGGGGAAAGCAGCCATAGATGATATATAAAAGAATGAACATGACTGTGTTCCAATAAAACTTTAATTATGGGCCCTGATTTTTAAATTTCATATAATTTTCCTGTATTATAAAATATTTTTGTCTATATATGCCTATCACTAAAAATGACAATTATGGAGACTTTTTTCATCTAACACTTTTATAACAAGGTCATATCATTATATAATAAAACCATATTAAACAAAGTTATAATATTCAACCTGAAGTATATTGTGAAGTGTCAAACAGCAAGGCAGCCACTTTACCTTTATAATTTTTAAAATTTATTTCATTTCATTCATTTATATTGAGAGAGATAGTACAAGCATGAGATTGTCCTGACACGGGGCTAATATATAGATGCATATGTGTAGTGTACATATATATGTATATGAGATTATAAATTCTTAAGACTAGGGCTTAATCTCACGAGCCATGAGATCAAGACCTGAGCCAAAATCAAGAGTCAGACACTTAACCGACTGAGCCCCCCCAGGTCCCCCTGTATCTTTATGATTTTGCATAGAATATAAACAATGCTTTATTACTAAAGATACACCGAAAAGGAGCAACTGATGAAATTTAAAAAGTTACTTTTAAGTTCACCTATAGCATTTGGTTGTGTGTGGTTTCTTCTCCTTTTTTTAATTTTTATGAATTAGGATTGAGGTTTATTTAGTAAGAAAGACTATCATGCTGCTGATTTGGTAATTCTTTGTATGTTACATTTTTTAAAAAATTGAGGTATAATTGACATTTAACATTATATTAGTTTCAGGTGTGTAACCTAATAATTTGATATTTGTATATGCTATGAAATGATGACCACTATGTCTAGTTACCATCCATCACCATACAACTGATAAAAATTTATTTTTATCATAACTTACAGCAGTTCAGACTTCAGTCTTGGCAAGGCTAAAAAAGAATCTGACAGAAATAGCATAGGATTGTTTTATACTACATTTATTTTGAGAGAGAGAGAAAGAGAGAGAGAGAGTGAGCACAGGAGGGGAAGAGAGAGAGGAAGAGAGAGAATCCCAAGCAGATTCTGTGCTTTTAGCCTAGAGCCTGACACGGGACTTGATCTTACAAATCATGAGATCATGACCTGAGTCAAAATCAAGAATTGGACACTTAACCAGCTGAGCTAGCCAGGCATCCTGTTATGGAACTTTTAATATTTACTTTCATTCAGCAATTTTTAAATATTAATTCATCTTTATTACAAGAAAGGAAGCCTTTCTTTTTTTTCTTTATTCCTGTTTGCTCAGTTTTGTAGCTCAATTTTGATTTGTTTTCCAAAGAGTTTAGATCAAGGGAGCTACAAGTCAGAAAAATAAGTTTTCATATTGTTTTGTGTATATTCTTGGAAGTATTTGGTACGTGCTTCAGCAGTCCATTCTGCCAATTATTCACGTGCTATAAGCCAAATGGTATCTTTATTTGCTTTTCTCTTGCAAACTATTGTTATTTGCTTTTCTCTTGCAAATCTACTTTTTTGTACTCTTTACTCTCTTTCTTGAAGCCAAGAAGTGTTTCAAAACAAGAAAAGGATTCTCATTAGGAAGTTGTCAGCCATAGGGAAGTTCTTTAGCAGAAGATGTATGAAGAGTAGAATAGTTCCTCACAAGATCATCATCTGTTACCTGGGCTTTTGTGTTGTTTGTGTTTGTGTTGTTGGTGTTGATGTTTTGACTTTTTTATTTCCTTTTTTGAGCTGTGGGCATTTGCTTAGTGAAATAGGAACAAGATATAGAAGGTAAAACATAGTCATTCCTGATGTGTGGTAATCAGAAATGGAGAAACCTTTCTTAGATCTTTGGAAGAGGAGACTAGTACCTGAGAAGTGTTTTTGTTAGGCATGATAGCAATATACAAAAAACATTATTTAAAATGCCTGTCAACTGGCATCAGGATATTAATATATAACTCATATATGAGTGTATATTCATTTTTAGTCATCAAATAAATGAAATATTTAGTATTATAGCACAAATAGTTTACGGAATCATTAGTTTGATAATTTTCAAATCTTACATTGAGTTTTGGAATTGTTGATATGGTTTTTTCATTTTGCTTATTAGCTTTTACTGGTTTTAATTAATTCTTTTTGAGCTATAATTTGACAAAATAAATTTAGTCAATTACTTACCCACTAAATTGGTAGTCATTAAGTAACATGGAGTTGCAGTAAGTAGAGACTTTCTCATAATATCAACAATATTTTTTATGGTGCTGAATTCTCTTTTAACTCCTGAGGATAGTTACTGTCAAAAATGTTTTCAGCTCTTGTGATGATAGGAAATTTTGTGAATACCGTATTTAGGCCATACTAGAAGCAGTGTAACAATTTCCTTAAGAGCGCATGCTCTTGTTGGTGTGCCCAGGTTTGAATCTCAGTTCTGCCAACTAAATACAAGCTGGTAGGTAGTTCTGAGATGGGAAAATTTTGGAGGGCTGGCTAGTGCAGGGAACCAACCAATCAGAAAGGATGCCACTTATGGGTGGGGCATATTGAAGGCCCCTTTTAATGTCAAGAAGTAACTCTTCATTTGTTGGATGATGGAGTGTTCTGAGGAGTGGCCTGGATAGTGGACAGGACCTTTGGGGATTTGGACAACAGCTAATTTACCAACCACAGTAAAAACACTTCAGTACTGTAGCAACTAGTGTATCTTTACTAGGACATATGGCTGAATATCAGTCTGGGTTGTATGTTAGGCAAAGGAAAGAATGAAATTCTGAGAAGGATCTCTGACTAACCTGCCCATATAATATTAAATGTAACTTACACTCCAAATATCTGCCCATCTGACAAGGTTATATTCCCTCTTATCTCCTGGTTTCTGTCCTTCCTAGTCTGTTCATCTTGTTCTGTCTTCTGCCTGAAACATACTATCCTAGTATTACTTGAAAATCATCTTAACTTAAAGGGTTAATCCAGGACTAGTGGATGTCACACACTTAGTGGTTTATTCAGAAATAGGTCTTGCCAGTAGCCTCTTTGGAGAACAAAGGATAAAAATATCACTGCAGGTTTGAATTCTCCTAAAGTCGCTTTGGAGTGTTTCTCTAGGATTATTAATCCTGCCAAGGAATTTATGTTCCTACTTGATTTATCAATTGTATTAGTGTCCTAGAGCTTCACAAAGGACACAAACTGGGTAGCTTACACAACAAATTTATTGTCTCAGTTCTGAAAGTTAGAAGTCCAATATCAAGGTATTGGCTGAGTTGGTTCCTTCTGAGGGCTGGGAATAAGAATCTGTTCCAGGCCGGGTTCTAGTGGTTTGCTGGCAATCTTTTATGTTGCTGTCATTTAGATGCATCACTACAATCTCTGCTTTCATCTTCAAATGGTGTTCTTTCTGTATCTCTTTACAGGGTCTGCCTTTGTGCACATTCATGTTCAAATTTGCCCATTACACAGGATACCTGTCATAATGGAATTAGGACCCACCCCAGTGACTTCATCTTTTAAAAAAAATTTTTTTGATGTTTATTTATTTTTGAGAGAGAGAGACAGAGTGTGTGCAGGGGAGGGGCAATGAGAGGGGGACACAGAATCCAAAGCAGGCTCCAGGCTCTAAACTGCCTAGCACAGAGCCTGACGTGGGGCTTGAGCCCATGTGCTGTGAGATCATGACCTGGGCCGAAGTTGGATGCTTACTGACTGAGCCACCCAGGCATCCCGCTTCCCTCCCTCCCCCAAACTTCATCTTAACTTGACTACTGTAAAGACCCTGTTTCCAAATAAAGTTACCTTTTTGAGGTACTTGGGGATTAGGACTTCAACATATCTTTTTGAGGAGATGCAATTCATTCTATGACTATACTAAGTCATACTTACTAATACTAAGGTTTTCTTTTTGTTCTAACATAGAAATTTGAAGGTATCTGTCATATTGGCTTTTATCAGTGTTGATTGTTTTAAATCTGTGAAATTTCTCTTAAATTCTAAGCAGATTTTTTCCAAATTATGTACTTTACATTGGAGACCAGTAGTCACCCAAATTATACCTGCTTAATTCATATTTTCTTTAAATATATTTACTATTTTGTGGAAATATTTTTGCTTTTGAAATTTTAATGTAATTAAATGTGATGTGATAGATGACAATTTGAAGTCTGCATACTACAGATACTGTTGTTATTTCCTTGTGGAAGCCTTTCCAGTAATGTTTGTCTAGTCTAACCATGGTTCATTGTCTTCTTGTACTTCTTCCTGAGACAGTGAGTGATTAATCTCTCACTTCCAGAAAGCTTCCACAAGATGAGAATAAGATCTTATATATAGTGTTGTAATAAGCCAGATTAAATATTCTGTTATCACTAATTCATTAGACTTGTACTTTTACTTCAGAACTTCCTTGAAATTCTTCGAGTTATGTTGTATTCCCATGTGTGATTTCAGACAGTCTTTTTAAAAAAAACTCAAAGGGAGAGTGTTCTCATTTTTTAATGAAAGTCATTGGGAAAATATTAGATGACACATAAATATTTATTTTAAACACTTTTAGTGTACTAATAGTGTAAATATATTTGTGCAGGTTTTGACTGGATCATCTCGTCAAAGTTACTCACCTTCTGGCTATCAGGATTTCAGTAAGTGGGAATCAGTGCTGAAAATAAAAGAAGGACTGCTAAGGCAGAAAGAAATTGTAATTGATCGGTGAGTCTATTTTTTTATTTACTAAATATTTCAGGCACACAGAAATGTAGATTACTGAAACAAATAACATTTGTATCTACTACTTAAGAGTTTAAGAAATACAGTCTTACAAATACATGGTCTCATTTCTGTCCCTCCCTCATCCCACCCTCTTTAAGAACCCCTATCAGAACTGAGGGTTGGTCTGTTCTATTTTCTACCATCCTTTCTACCATCCCCACTCCCTCTGGCAGTGCATTTATATGTTAGATCTGAAGGCAAAGAAACTGAAAATCGTGAATGTTTAAAATTAAATGATTTACAGATAATAATTTTGGAAATTTGGGGGGACAGTTCAAAAATTTTGCATTTTTGAGTACCAAAGCTCTGAAAAAATGTTTTTGTACTTAATAGACAGTCTCCTGATTATTTTGAGCAATAAACATTAATATTACTTAATTATATTATTATTGATGTATGTTGGTTCTACATAATTTATGTATACTTTAGGGATACTTAAACCTGTGTGTATAGTAATGAGGAAGTTGTTTGAGGAGACATTTTTTTTCTTAATGCTAGTTACTACTTATTTTCATGTGCTTATTTGAGATAAAGCAGTAGACATTTTAGCCTTAAAATTAAATCCCAATTCAAATCTTTAAATATATTTAGAGGCACCTGGTTGGCTCAGTCAGTTAAGTGTCTGACTCTTGATTTTGGTTCGAGTCATGATCTCACAGTTGTGGGTTCAAGCCCCCATTGGGCTGTGCACTGTCAGCACAGAACCTCTTTGGGATTCTCTCTCCCCCCCCGCCCCTCCCCCACCTGCACTCGCGCACTCTCTCTCTCTCTCTCTCTCTCAAAATAAATAAACTTTAAAAAATAAGTATATTTAATAGCTGAAGTTTCAAAAGATTTTGCTTAGAAATTTACCATTAGTAAGCAGTATCTACTGGAGTGTAACTAGACCACGGATATCTGAACTTTTTGTTCTCTACTATGTTCCCAACATCTTGAACAAAGCCTTGAACTTAGTGTATGCTTAATGTTTGATACTTGGTGAGGCAGGAGGGAAGAAAGATTTGAGAGACAGGTTGACCAGAGTAAAGCCATTTTGATTTTAGGCTGACCCTTAACCTGAAAGTTAGCAAGTCATAAAAAGAGTCACAAGATCTGACTCCTCAAAAACCACAAGACCTCACTCCCTCTGGCAGTAAAAGCCACATGGACTGGACATTCTTAAAATTGCTCCCTGTGGGTAATTTCAGAACTCTAAAACAATGGAAAAATTAACTGCCCAATGTGAATGATAAACTCAAAGTTAAAGAGTACGGTTTTTTCTGTATGGTTAGCTAATTTTAAAACAAACTTATAAAACCCTTTGTTAAAGGCAAGAGGAGCCGTCTTCCTCACCTGGGAGGAGACGACCACTAACTTTATATGTGAAGTAGCAGCTTTCTTATTTCTAACTTAATAAATCTTTGCCCCTTTCTCTAAATGGCTAGTTCTTAAATTCTTTCTCACACAAAGTCAAGAACCCTCTTGGCAATGGGCCTGATGCCCTCCCTCTAGAGGCCTTGCCCGTCTGACACCACTTACATGTTTGATAAATGAATGAAGATTCTAAAAGTTAGTTTTGATTGATTTTATGAAAAGGCTGTATAAAAATATTAGACATTTTTTAGTACAAGTGAGTTTTATATGTGGGCAGTTATAGACCCCGATGGACATATATTTTGTACACTTAACAATTTAATTCACTGTACATACTTGAAACTAATATTTTTTAAGCAGACTGAAATTCAGAATTTTATTAATATGGGTGTACTCTCCCTCAAAACAATCAGAATCAATCGACTTTTTATTTTTTTTAATATTTTTTTACATTTATTTATCATTGAGAGACAGAGTGAGACAGAGCATGAGCAGGGGAGGGGCAGAGAGAGAGAGAGACACAGAATTGGAAACAGGCTCCAGGCTCTGAGCTGTCAGCACAGAGCCCGATGAGGGGCTCGAACTCACGAACTGTGAGATCATGACCTGAGCCGAAGTTGGACGCTCAACCGACTGAGCCATCCAGGCGCCCCAACTTTTATTTTTTTGAACACCATTATAATTGCCATTCCACTGGGTATAAATAAGTTAATAAGTGTCTTAGTTCATTTGGACTGCTTTAATAAAATACTGTAGACTGGGTGGCTTATAAACAACAGAAATTTATTTCTCCTTTTTCTGGAGACTAAGAAGTCCAAGTTCAAGGCACCAGCAGATTCATTGTCTAGTGAGGGTCGTCTTTCTGTTTCATAGATGGCTATCTTCTTGCTGCATCGTCACATGGTAAAAGGGGTGAGGGAGTTCCTTGGGGCCTCTTTTATAAAGGCACTGATCCTATTCATGAGGACTCTGCCCCTCCTGACCTAAGCATCTCCCACGGGCCCCTAGTCTCCGTATACCATCACATTGGGCTTTGGGATTTAATATATAAATTTTGGGGGTGGGGGCACAAACATTCAGTCTATGACAGTAGGAAATGCATATAATTATCAACATAATCTATTAAAAAAATATATTTCCCAACTTTTTATGCTATAAACGGTACTAAGGAAATAATCCAAAATAATTCAGAGTTGCTCAATTTTGCATTTCTTTATCTAGTCCTATTCACCTATGCAGCTCCCTTCTTAAACCTAGTTTTAGAACATGAGGGAGGCTTAAATAAGTGAGTGTATTTAAAAGTCCTGCCAGATGCATGGGTACCGTCAGGAAATAGTAGCCACATATACATGATTTGTAAATAATAGTTATGTGTCTGTGCTTGTTTCTCCTCAGACTCCAGCCCCCTCACAGAAGAGACTGTTTCTTGTACATTTTATTACTCATAATGTACTCAACAAACATTCATTAAGGGGAAATAACTTCATTTTACTGGAAAAGAGGTTAAGGTTGCTGGTCAGCCTGTGCTGTTACTGATACTAGTAGTTGTTACAATTGCTCAGCTTTTGCTCAACTTTTGCTACTGGATTGATCAGATAAAATTTAGGAATAAGTCATTGTACTTGAGACTGATATAGAGAGGCAACCCTTAAACCTTCTGGAATGACACAGTGAGTTAATGCTATAAGTAAATGACACTGGCAGGGTAGAGGGAAATTCTCATTTTGTCATTACTTGGAATTTGTAGTATGTTTGCTATTTAATTGTGTGTGGAAGTAAAATCACATAATTGTATTAGTAAGCTTTTAAAAATCAGTAGTGCATTCTTTGGTATAGTGTAGATACTTTTTTAATTGAAATCATAACATCCTTTTAACTGCTTTACAAGCTAAGATTTATGATCAGATTTCTTAAAGCACGGCCTAGATGTACATACCATGGTTATTAAAAATTATTGGAATTCCATCCTTATGTATTTGATCAATTAACATGTGAGATTTTGTTCATGGCAATTTGTAGTACATGTCTTTTACTTTGAGAGGGACTCCATAATGCAAGAATAGTTACTTTCCATCACAGGTGTTCAAGTGAGATTTGATTATTTTTTCAGCTGATTTAAACATTTAAACACAGTTTTAATAGTTCATATCTAGCTAAGTTATTTTGGTTGTTTATACCTAGGCATATAGTATTATAGAATCAATTTCTAAATTTACAGTTGACCTTTAATAGCATAGTGATTAGGGACTGTGATCCCTTGCACAGTTGAAAATCCATGTATAACTGTTGACTTTCCCCAAACCTAAGTGCTAGTAGCCTACTGTTGACCTGAAGCCTTCCTGATAACATAGTCAATCAGCATATATCTTGTATGTATTATATACTGTACTCTTAATAGCAAACTAGAGAAGAGAAAATGTTATTAAAATCATAAGGAAAAAGGAATACATTTAACAATATTATACTCTATTCATTGAAAAAAATCTGCATATCAGTGGATCTGCACATTTCAAACTTTTGTTGTTCCAGGAGCCATGTGTATTGTATTTCAGTCCCACCTACTGTACTGCAATTCAGTTTTGACACTAAATAACCTAAGTTAGCTTCAGACTCCACAGCTTTAAGGGCACACAGTCCCCAACAAGACTGCCTATCTTCAGATGCCAGTCTGAAGGTGGCCTCACCAGGCTATCCACACTTCTAACCAACTGGCTACAAATCTGGTGAGTTCCCAGAATTTTTATTGGAGTTTCATTGTGTAGGCACAATTGATTAGATCATTGGCCATTGTGATTGAACTCGGTCTCCAGCCTCCTCCTCTCCCTGGAGGTTAGATTGGCTCAAAGTCACAGACCTCCAGTCACATGGTTGGCTTTCTGGTGAATAGTCCCCATCCTAAAGTTGCTATCTAGGGCCTATGAGTCACCTTGTCTCATAAATACAAGAGTTTTCTAGGGGGCTCATTAATAATAAATACTCGAAGGATTTAGAGTCTCCTTCCCAGGAACCAGGAGCAAAAGCTGTTTCTTTATTATTCTTTATTATTGATTATTTATTTGTAAAATCTTAAGATTTGTAGATAAATGTGTAAGAACCTCTTTAATATACCTTGGGAGTATTTTGAAGCTATACACTTAGCTTTGTTTGGCAGGCCCACCTTTGGAGAAATTGAAAATTCTGACTAGCCCAAGAAAAATTAATACAATCCATCCTCTTTTTATCAAATTAAAAATTATTAACAAAGTATATTTAGAAGTATATTTCAAAACTAAACCCCAGGGCCATATTTCATATAGTCTCAAATTGTGTGAAAGCTGATTTTGGAAGCCAAGGGTAAGGAGACAGATTCTTCAAAAACTGTTTTATCCCTTTTTTACAGTACTAGAGGTAGTTTGATAAATGTGAACAAATGAAATAGAGGATACATTGCTACATGGTTGTAGGTTTTTTCTTTTATGTGCCCTCTTTTGAAATAGATTGGGAAAAAGGAAATACATGGAAAATTAAAAGAATAAAATCTCAGGGTGCCTGGGTGGCTCAGTCGGTTAAGTGTCCAGCTCTTGATTTTGGCTCAGGTCATGATCATTCTTGCAGTCATGAGATCAAGTCTCTCACTGGGCTCCATGCTGACCATGGAGCCTCCTTGGGATTCTCTTTCTCCTTTTCTCTCTGCTCCTCTCTCTCTCAAAATAAATAAATAAAACTTAAAAATATCTCATCAAGCTTTCTCATTCCATCCTTGATCTTTGGCTACCTGTGCCTTTAGTTTAGTCCCCCTCTCTCCTTTTATTTTGATATGTATGAGGGATGTCTCTTTGATAACCATTTCGGATAAATTATTTAAGATGGTTGCGCATAAGTCATTTGGTGGTAGTATCCATAATGTCTTCAAAAGCCATTAATGATTTTATTTTTTAAAAATTTTTTCTTTAATGTTTATTTTTTGGTAGACAGAGAGAACACAAGCAGGAGAGAAGAGAGAGAGGGGGACACAGAATCTGAAGTAGGCTCCAGGCTCTGAGCTGTTAGCACAGAGCCTGATGCGGGGCTCAAACCCACAGACCATGAGGTCATGACCTGAGCTGAAGTCGGATGCTTAACCGACTGAGCTACCCAGGCACCCCGCCATTAATGGTTTTAAAACTCACAATGGAAACTATTTTCAGAAACCAAATTTAATTAGAAAAGGAAAGGAACCTTCTCAAAAGGTAACAGTTACATATTTTTGCTTTTCTGTATTTTCTCAACTAGTGACTGAATTTATGCATATTCTTATTTGTTTCTTGGATCAGGGACAGGATCACTGCATTTTTAGCTAGGTCCAGTCTTTCTTTTAGTAACATAGTTCTTGTAGCAGCTCCTTGATTTCACAGTTTTGACCTAAATTTTTTAAATGTATTTTCTGATTTATAAAGGCCATGTTAAGTATTCTACCTGATTCCTTTTTTGTTCTGTTGTAATGACAGTCCCCACTATGGTCAGGACTTTACCATCTGTTTCAGTCAATTCTTGGCAAAAGGAAGGGGTGGGACTCAATGGGTACCAGCTCTCACTTTTTTTTTTTTTTAACTATGAAGAAAAAAATCACATAACATGAAGTCTGTTGTTTTAACACATCTTTAAGTATGCAGTAGAGTTTTAGCTTTATACATATTTTTTTTTTTTTTTTTTTTTGCTCTCATAGCTGCTGAAGGTGAGTTTTTGCTACTGACAAGGGACAAACTGAATCATTTGATCTTTTTTTTTTTTTTTTTAACTTTATAGTTTATTGTCAGGTTAGTTTCCATATAACACCCAGTGCTCTTCCCCACAAGTGACCTCCACCAAGACCATCACCCCGCTTTACCTTTTCCCCTTCCCCCCTCAGTTTGTTTTCAGGATTCAAGAGTCTCTCGTGTTTTTTCTCCCTCCCTCTCCCTAACTCTTTTTCCTCC
>CM053577.1:43130988-43434917 GCA_028646485.1 Cryptoprocta ferox
AAAAAATTATACATAATTTTTTACGGTAGAGTTCTAGAACTTTTTCAGTTTGCATGACTGAAACTCTGTACTCATTCAGCAACAACTCCTCAGGTCCTCCTCACTCCACCCCATGGAAACCATCATTATCTTTCTGCTTCTATAAGTTTGACCACTTATTTTGATAGAGGAGGAAAAAGTTTTTCTCGACCATTTAGAGTTCCTTGGCTGGATCTGGAAATTAAACCAACAAAGACACATAAATAGTGGAAAAGCATACAGATCTATTTAATACAAGTTTTATGTGACATAGGAGCCTTTGTAAGGAAGTGAACACCCATAGTAACAGACCTGACTATTTTATGCTAAGCTTGTTGAAGAATGGATAGTCATGGAGGAATACGATAGGTTAAGGTATATGTAAATAATTGTATAGTAAACTGGGGGAAATTTAGCAAGGCATGCTTGGTAAGATTCTTCTTTGGGCCCTTTAGTCTTCAGAGATAGGAATGTACCTTCCCTCTGCGTTTTGGGGGGGAGCACCTCCCACTTGAGTGTTCTATGACCTGTTTAGGGAAGAAGGGCAAGGGTAGGGAGGAGGTCAGAGTGACCTTGCTTTTGTTATTTTCTTAAACTCCTTTGGCTTAAAACATTCAGTATACCAAGGTGCCATATTTTGGGGTAGCATCTCCTAAACCCAATCAAATCCTCATATAAGTGGAATGATGCAGATTGTCCCTTTATGACTGCTTATTGCACCTAGTATGACATCCTCAAGGTTCATCCATGGTGTAGCATATGACAGAATTTTCTTCTGTTTTTTAGACACTGTGTGTGTGTGTGTGTGTGTGTGTTTGTGTATATATATGACATTTTTCTTTATTTATCCATAGATGGACATTTAGGGTGTTTTCATCTCTTGTCTATTATGAAAGCACCTTTGTTTTTAAAATGTATTTTTGGTTGTTATGTAATGCCTTGATTGGCAGTTATTTTCTTTCAGCACTCTGGGATATTATTCCATTGCTCTCCGGTTTCTCTTAAGTCATCCACAGGTCTTCCTGCTGCCGTATTAAATGCACTCTTTGTTATTTTTTGGATTTAATTATTTTTTCTATTCTCAGCAGTTTTGTTACAATGTGCCTATGGTGGTTTTCATCATATTTGGTACTTTTGGAGATTGAAGTACTTTTGATTCCAGGTGGATGTTTTTCATCAGTTTTGGAAAATTCTTGGTCTTTATCTCTTCAAATATTGTTTTCTCTCTATATTTTTACTAGGACTGCAAAATATCTATGTTAGACTATTATCACCATTTCTCATGTCTTTTTCTTTTATTAAGAAAAGTAGAGAAGAGGAAGGAAGCAAGGGAGGAAAGAGAATTGATTGTTTAACTTAAGAAGGCCAGTAAAAGAATAATAAACATAAAAAAGAACAAAGGAAATAATAAAAATAAGAGCAGAAATTAATCAAATGGATAAATCTCTAGTTCTAATCAGGGAAAAAGAAAGACTCAAAATATTAGTAATAAAAAATTAGAGATTTTAAAGCAGTGCTATAAACTTATATTAACAAATCTGAACACATATAATAAAATGAATAATTTTAAAGGAATACCAAAACTGACTTGAAAAGAAATGGATAACTTGCATAAATCAATAATGTTCAAAAAATATAATCAAATTATGTTAACGATATATTGAGGTGATTATTTCACAATATATACACATCAATGTGTTATAGTCAATCATTGTTATACATTTGAAATTAATATAATGTTAAATGTCAGTTATACATCACTTAAAAAAATATAGTTGGCAATCATAAGTCTTCTAGATCCAGACAGTTTTAGAAATAAGATTTGCCAGATTATTTCTTTAAAGTTTTTTGGGTTTTTTCCCCATTGAAAAAAGAGGGGAGGTGCCTGAGTGGCTTAGTTGGTTAAGTATTGGACTTTTGATTTCGGCTCAGATGATCTCATGGTTCATGAGATCCAGCCCTGTGTTGGGCTATGTGCTGACAGTGGAGCCAGCTTGGTGCTCACTCGCTCTCACGCTCTCTCTCTCTCTCTCTCTCTCTCTTTCTTTCTCCCTCCTCCCTCTCCTTCTCTCTCTGCCCCTTCCCCACTTGCCTGCTTTCTCTCTCTCAAAATAAACAAATAAATACACATTTTAAAATAGTGGGATTTTGTTTTTGTTTTTGTTTTTTATAGGTAGCATATAGTTGAATCTTTCTCTTTATCCATTTGGACAGTGTCTGCTTTTTAGTTGGGGTTATTTAGGCCATTTTGTAATTTTGATATAGTTAAGTTTAAATCTCCTGTCTTGGTTGTTTGTTTTCTCTTTTTTTTTTAATGTTTGTTTATTTTTGAGAGAGACAGAGCATGAGTTGGGGAAGGGCAGAGAGAGAGGGAGTCACAGAATCGGAAGCAGGCTCCAGGCTCTGAGCTGTCAGCACAGAGTCCGACGCGGGGCTTGAACTCATGAACTGTGAGATTATGACCTGAGCTGAAGTCGGACGCTTAACCGACTGAGCCACCCAGGCGCCCCTTGGCTGTTTATTTTCTAATTGTCCCATCTGTTCTGAGTTCACCTTTCCTTTCTCTTAAATTAGTATTGTTTTTTATAAACCCCTTTATGTCCTTTATTGGCTTATTAGCTATAACTCTATTGAGTTATTATAGTGGTTGCTGTAGAGTTTATAATATACATCTTTAAAGTGCAGTAGTCTACCCTCAAGCATTACTTACTATATACTGCTTCATGTATAACATAAGAATCTTATGAAAATATACTTCCATTTTTCTTCTCTCAGTCTGTGAGCTATTTTGTCATACACTTTAGTTCTACAAAGATTATAAACCCCCACAATACATTGTTGGTTTGTTTGTTTGCTTTACACAGTGTATTATCTTTTAAAGATATATAAATAATAAGAACAGTATATTACGTAATTGCCCATGTAGTTATCATTTTTAGTATTCTATTTTTGTGTGGATCTCAGGTTTTCGTTTGGAATTGGTTTTCTTTTACTTGGAGGTGTACCTTTATCATTTCTAGTAGTTGAAGTCTGCTGTGCTGGATTCTTTCAGCTTTTTAAGTTTTCAGAAAAGTCTATTTCACCTCTTCTTTGATATTTTCATTGGGTGATGAATTCTAGATTGATAATTTTTATTTTGCTCTAAAATTACCTTGGGCAAAACATTCTGTAGATTGATAGCTTTAAAATTTTAATACTTTAATGTAATACTTTAAAGTACTTCATTGACTTCTTGTTTGTATTATTTTAATTTTTTTATGTTTTTATTTATTATTGAGACAGAGAGAAACAGAGCATGAGTGGGGGAGGGGCAGAGAGAGAGGAAGACACAGAATCTGAAGCAGGCTCCAGGCTCTGAGCTGTCAGCACAGAGCCCGATGCGGGGCTCGAACCCACGAACCGTGAGATCATAACCTTAGCCAAAGTCGGCCACTTAACCTACTGAGCCACCCAGGCACCCCTGTATTATTTTAGATGAGACATCTGCTATCCTTTTTACCTTGTGTTTGTGAATGAATTTATCTTTTTTTCACAGCCTACTGTTAAGATTTTTATCACTGATTTTAAGCCATTTGATTAAAATGTACCTTGGTTTAGTTTTCTTCATGTTATTTGTGCTTGAGGTTCTCTGCTATTCTTAGATTTGTGGATGTATAGTTCTCATTAAATCTGGAAACATTTTGGCCAGTTTTCTACAAATATTTTTCTGTCTCTGCCCCCCTTTAGGGATTCTAATTATACATATATTTGACCTCTTAAGGAAATCCCACAGCTCAGTGATGCTCAGGTCATGATCTTATGGGTCATGGGTTGGAGCCCCGCATCCGGCTCTGCACTGACATTGTGGAGCCTGCGTGGGATTTTGTCTCTCTTACTCTCTTTCTGCTTCTGCCCCGCTCTCTCTCTCAAAATAAATAAATACACTTAAAAATAAAAATATAGGTTATATTTTCCTGCTTCTTTGCATGCCTGGTAATTTTTGATCAAGTGCCAGGTATTACAAATGTTAACATTTTTTGGATGTTACATGTTTTTGTATTCCTGAACTTTGTTCTGGAGTCAAAATTGCCCTTTGTTGCAAATTGCTGCTAAATGATGCCCTGTGAATTATGAAGTCTTCCACTGTGGCATTTGAAAACAAGCACACTTCTAGGACCCATGTAAGCCTCAGGCACTGTTCCTTCTTATCTTTTTGGTTGACTACCACCTACCATCCTCCCCTACATATGCATGTGAGGTAGTTCCTCATGTGTTTATTCATCAGTACTCAACTAAATATTAAGGGTGGCTCTGCACTGTGAGCTCTGATTGCCTTGGTTTCTCCAGCATCCCAGCTTTGTCTTTTCAGCTCAGAGAGAGGTCTCTTTCCCTGCATTGGGTGGGGCCTGCAGCAGTAGGCTCTGACAGTCATAGAGCTCACCTCATTTGTTGCCCATCTCTCAGCAGTAACTGTTCCTAATTAACTGATATCCAGAGAGTCATTGTTCCCTGTGTTTTGTTCTGTTTTGTAATTGTGTCAGGCAGAAAGGCACAGCTGGTATCTGTTACTCTGTCTTGGCCAGAAGAGGAAGTTTAGTTTTCCTGGTAAAGCTTGAAATTCTTTGACAAGTGTCATGACTCTCTTACCTGTTTAGTATTTTTTTCAACATTTATTTATTTTTGAAAGAGTGCGAGCAGGGGTCGGGGGGCAGAGAGGGAGACACAGAATCCGAAGCAGGCCTCCAGGCTCTGAGCTGTTAGCACAGAGCCTGACTCGGGGCTCAAACCCACGAATAGCAAGATCATGACCTGAGCCAAAGTCGGATGCTTAAGCGACTGAGCCCCTCGGGTGCCCCTATCTGTTTATTGTTTGATGTTTTCTATTTGAATTTTCTTTAAGGATAGTGTATCTAAGAAACTGAATGGCTTAGAGTAAGATCTCTGATTCAGTTTGAAACTTACAACCTAACTTGCTCCAAAAGTTACTTTGTGAGTAATTTTGGAAAATACCAAGCTATTTGTTTACCTACATGTATCCTTACTTTTTCTTAAAAGCTTTTCTTTCTCATAACCTTATGATGAGACTTGTTATTAAAGGATTTTTGAAGATTATCAATAACACATATAAAGCTCTTAACATGATACCGGTTACATAACAGCTTTCAAATACAGTTGACCCTGAACAACACAGGTTTGAACTACATAGGTCCACTTACACATGGATTTTTTTCCAGCAAATACAGTACTATAAATGCATTTTCTGTTCCTTGTGATTTTCTTAATAACATTTTCTCTAGCTTTATTATAAGAGTATAGTATATAATACACAGAGCTTCCAAAATATCTGTTAGTCGACTGTTTACATTATTGGTAGGGCTTCCAGTCAACAGCAGGCTTTTAGTAGTTAACTTGTTGGGGAGCTAAATATTATATGCCAATTTTAACTGCATGACAGGGCAGGGAGGGTCAGTGCCTATAACCTCCACATTGTTCAGGCATCAACTGTCTATAAGTATACATACTCACAAAAGTTAAATGACTTGATTAAAGTAAGCTATGAGTTGCTGAGGAAAGATTTGAACTTCAGTGTGTCTGTTTCCAACATGAAGTTATGTTAAAGTGAAACGTCTGAGCTATCCAAAGATGCAGCTCTGTCACCAGGGAAGTTCTCCAGCATTGGTGACAGTTATGTGTAGACTGTGTAACCTAGGATGTTGTCGAGCAGACACAGGCATAGAACAGCAGTTAGGCTAGATGATATTTATGAAAATACCTTTCATCTCTGACGGTGAGATTCTTAGAACTGTCAGGGGATATTTAAGTGTTAAACAGAATTAGCACAGATGAAAATAATGGATTTTAAGGTAAAGGCATTCTAAACTGAGGACATAACATTTATTATATGCGGTAACAAGAAAAAAGGAAGCAAAACATGACTTTGTTATTACTAAGAAGAATAGTCCACAAAACACTATATTTTATAAAATGCAAGAAATACTCTACAGTATAAATAAACCCTCTGTGTATTCCACATAACCCATGGTATGGTGGTTTTTTAAATTTCCCTATTATGAATGTTAAGGTTGATAATACATTTAACTCTTACATCAAATTACTGGAATGCTTAAAGTTCTGTTCTTAATGGTCTCTTAGAAAAGCATATTCTCTATAATGTCACCTCAATTTATGTTTTGCAGGCAGAAGCAGCAAATTAGCCACCTACATGAGAGGATAAGGGATAATGAATTACGGGCACAACATGCCATGTTAGGACATTATGTAAACTGTGAAGATTCTTACGTGGCTGGTTTGCAGGTAAGGTGTAGAGGATTTTGTAGTTGTTGTTTATTAATAAAGCATGTTAAATTATTTGCTGACCTTGTAATGTTAGGATGTTTTTTAATTCATCATGTTCATGTTTATGTACATAGTAAAAGATGTCCAAGAATTATCTTCCAGATGTAAAGTTCACATCCCCTTCCCACACACGTACAGGAATTACTGTTACTGGTGAATACACCAGTTTCTAGTGTATCCTTCTAGAGTTAATATGTATCACTAGCAGATATAAATGTATTTTATTCCTCTATCTTCACAAAAAGTATCAAAATATATACATTGTCCATTCAACTTGCTTTTTTTCCCTTTATATTACCTAAAATTATATAAAATGCAGTGATTAAAAAAACAGAGACAGACTCAGAAATACAAAGAACAAACTGATGGTTGCCTGGAAGAATGGGCAGAACAGGTGAAGGGAAATGTTATAGGCTTCCAGTTATGGAATGAATAAGGCATGGGAGTTAAAAGGTAGAACAGGGAATGTAGTCATTGGTACTGTAATAGTGTTGTATGGTGACAAATGGTAGCTACACTTGTGGTGAGCACAGCATAACATATAGACTTGTTGAATCACTATATTGTACACCTGAAACTGAAGTAATGTGGGTCAACTGTACTTCTGTTAAAAAAATTTCAGTGATCATTTCTAAGTCATTACAATGACAGTATCCTTTTCCTTTGCTTTTACAACTGATTGATTTTTCATTTTATGGAGATAGCATAATTTACTCATCTTGTCCCCACTAGTCAGAATTTGGGTTGTTTCTTGTTTGGGGCTACTATAAATAATGTTGTGAAGAATAACTTTTATAAACACTGTTTTGCTCATGTGAATATTTTTTAACTTAAATTATCCAAAGTAAAATTTATAGGTGTTATAAGAGCTGGTAATTTTTATTTGTATTGTCAAATTGCTATTGTAGTAACACACTGTGAGATTTTTGCCTTTCTAATGGGTTTGCATAAAGGAGTTATCTCCATGGTTTAAAAAAAAGTTAGAATTATGTTAAAATACATAATTTCTACCATTATAGAAACGTAACACCATAGAATATAAAATCTATCATCATAACCATTTTTTTCATCCTAACCATTTTTTAAGTATACAGTTCAGCGGCACCTGGATGGCTCAGTCGGTTAAGTGTCCAACTTTGGCTCAGGTCATGATCTCACGGTTCGTGGATTCGAGCCCTGCATCGAGTTCTGTGCTGACAGCTCAGAGCCTGGAGCCTGTTTCGGATTCTGTGTCTGCCTCTCTCTCTGCCCCTCCCCCACTGGTGCTCTGTCTCTCTCTGTCTCAAAAATAAATAAAACAAAAAAATTTAAAAAAATAAGTATATAGTTCAGTGGTGTCAAAAACATTTATAATATTTTGCAACCATCACCACCATCCATTTCCATACCTCTTTACATCTTATAAAACTGAAACTTTGTACCCATTAAACACTAACTCTCTATTCGCCTCCCCAACCCCTGGCAACTACTGTTCTACTTCCTGTCTCTATGATTTTGATTACTCTAATTATCTTATGTAAAGTAAATCATACAGTATTTGTCTTTTTGTGACTGGCTTATTGCACTTAGCATAGTTTCCTCAGGGTTCATCCATACCCTAGCATGTGTCAAAATTTCATTCCTTTTAAAGGCTGAACAATATTCCATCATTTGTATATCACATTTTGTCTTATGTGCTCATCTGTTGACAGGCATTTTGTTTGCTTCCACATGTTAGCTCTAGTGAGTAATGCTGCCATGAACATTTTTTATATTTATATGAACATGAGTATATAAATATCTCTTAAAGACCTTGCCTTCAGTCCTTTTGAGTATATACCCAGAAGAAGAATTGCTGGATCATATAGTAATTCTATTTTTAAGGTTTTGAGGAAGCACTATACTGTTTTCCATAGTGACTGTACCATTTTGCATATGCACCAACAGTCTACAGGCTTCCAGTGTGTCCACATGGTCACCAACACTTGCTATTTTTATTTTGTTTTTTGATAGTAGCCATCCCAATGGATATGAGGTAATATCTCATTGTAGTTTTGATATGCATTTTCTTAAAGATTAGTGATACGAGCATCTTTTTTTATGGCTTATTGGCTCTTTGTATGTCTTCTTTTTTAAAAAAAATATTTATTTATTTTTGAGAGAGAGAGAGAGAGAGGGAGGGAAGGGCAGAGAGAAGTGGGGAGAGAGAAAAGTCCCAAGCTCTGTTGGTAATGTCTTCTCACGCACAAAATTTTTTATAGTGTTTTTAATGTTTGTTTATTTTTGAGAGAGAGAGAGAGAAAGACAGAGCACGAGCAGGGGAGGGGCAGAAAGAGAGGGAGACACAGAATCTGAAGCAGGTTTTCCCAGTGCAGGGCTTGAAGACATGGACTGCGAGATCATGACCTGAGACAAAGTCGGACGGACGCTTAACCAACTGAGCCACCCAGGCGCCCCAGTGCACAACATTTTTTATTTTTTCAAGTCCAGTTTGCCTACTTTTTCTTTTATTGCCTGTGCCTTTGGTGTCATATCCAAAAAATATTGCAAAATTCATTGTCTTGAAGTTTTTGCCACATGTTTTCTTTTAGGAATTTTAGAGTTTTAGGTCTTATGTTTAGGTCTTTGACCGACAGTGAGTAATTTTTGTATATGGTATTAGGTAAAGGTTCACCTTCATTCTTTACATAAGGATAGTCCCGTTTTCCCAGCACTATTTGTTGAAAAGACTCTTTTCTACATTGAATGGTCTTGGCACCTGGTCCAAAATCATTTGACCATGTATGCCAGGGTGAATTTTTGGGCTCTATATTCTATTCCATTGGTCTATATATATATCTTTCATTATCCACACATTATTCATAATGGTGCCACACTGTTTTGATTACTGTGGCTTTGTAGTAAGTTTTGAAATCTGGAAATGTGAGTCCCCCAGGTTTTTCTTCTTTTTAGGATTCTTTAAACTATTTGTGGTCCTTTGAGATTCTATATGAACTTTAGTGTGGGTTTTTCTGTGTTTGCAAAATAATGTGATTTTGATAGGGATTGCACTGAATCTGTAGCTCACTAGATCACTTTGAGTAGTATTAACATCTTAACAATATTGAATTTTCCAGTCCATGAACATGACATGTATTTCCATTTATTTATGTCTTCTTCAATTTCAGTGTTTTATATTTTTTATTATATAAGTCTTTTACAAACCTTGGTTATTGTAAATAGGATTGTTTCCATAATTTCCTTTTCAGATTGTTCATTGTTAATGCATCATAGAAATGCAACAGATTTTCGTATGTTGACTTTGTATCTGAATACATTGCTAAATTTACTCAATAATTCTAACAAGTTTTTTTGTGGAATTTTTAGGATTTTCTACGTATAAGATTATATCATCTGTGAACAGAGATAGTTTTACCTCTTCCTTTCCAATATGGATGCCATGTATTTCTTTTCCTTGCCTAATTCCTCTGACTGTAACTTCCAGTATTCTGTTGAATAGAAGTGGGGAAGGAATCCTTGCCTTGTTTCTGATCTTAGAGGAAAAGCTTTCAGTCTTTCACCATTGAGTATATGTTTGCTATTAGGTTTTTACTATATAACTTTTATTATGTTGAGGTAGTTTCCTTCCAGTATCTTTCTTCCATTCCTAGTGTTTTGTGTTTTAATCATGAAAGATAATTGAATTTTGTCATGTGCTTTTTCAGCATCAGTTAAGATGATTATGGGTTTTTTCCTTTATTCTGTTAATGTGGTATATTACATTGATCAGTTTTCATATATAGAGCCATTCTTGCATTCCAGGAATAAATTCTACATGGTCATAGATTATTATCCTTTTAAAATACTGCTGCATTCAGTTTGTCACTATCATGTTGAGGATTTTTGCATCAAAGATACTTGTCTGTAGTTTTCTTGTAGTGTCTGTCTGGCTTTGGTATCAAGTAATGCTGGCTTCATAGAATGACTTAGGAAGAAGGGTAGTTTCTTCTCTTTCAGTGTTTGGAAAAGTTTGAAAGGGATTGTTGTTAGGTTGTTGTTTTTTTGTTTTTTTACATGTTTGCTAGAATTCACCAGTGAAGCCATCAGGTCGAGGGCAAGGGCTTTTTTGAAGCGGAGGGTTTTGATTAGTGATTCAGTCTCTCATTGATAGGTCTGCTCAGATTTTCTATTTATTCATGATTTAGTCTTGATAGGTTTTATGTTTTTAGGAATTTGTCCATTGTGTTTGATTTATCCAATTTGTTGGCATACATTTAATCACTCACAGTACTCTCTTATAATCCTTTTTATTTCTGCAGAATAGATATTAATGTCCCCATTTTCATTTCTGATTTTAGTAATTTGAGCCTTCTTTTTCCTTAACCCATGTAGGTAAAGATTTGTCTATTTTGTTGTTGTTGTTTTTGTCAGAGAACCAGATTTTGGTTTCAATAATTTTCTCTATCTTTATTTTCTTTATTTCATTCATCTCTCTTTTAATCCTTATTATTTCATTCCTTCTGATAGTTTTGGATTTAGTTTATTCTCCTTTTTCTCATCCCATAGGTTGTTAAGTTAGGTTGTTGATTTAAGATCTTTCTTGTTTTCTTCATATGGTTTTAATGTTTTTCTCCTGAGTGATATTGAATTTCTTTTTATATATCTAAGGCCCCATTCATATTTCTTTTCTGTGAAATGTCATTTCATATCCTTTGCTTATTTTTCTGTTAAGTATTGGTTTTTTGCTTATTGATTTTATAAGCCCTTTACATATAAAAGAAATTAGCTTTTTGTCTTATAATTTGATTTGAAAATATATTTTCTGAATTTTTCATAATATTTTCTATTTCTGTCATTCTGTTTCTTTTTCCTGTATCTATTATTTTCTATCATGAAATCTCTATAATTCTAATGCGCATTTTACAGATAAGTTCCATTTCACTAATGGATCCATTTAACAGAACAATTGCAAAACATCTACTGTGTTAAATTATGAGGTCACAGAGGTAAAGAATAGTTCCTACCTTGATGAATCTCAAACTACAGAGGAAGAGACTATATAGGTAAACATGTTTACCCATTCCTTCAAAATATGTGTTCACTGTGGTTAAAGCAATGTGTAGGTGCACAGAGTAGAAATGTGAATGAGGTTAATTTTGCCATTGAGAGTACAGTCTAACTGGAACATAGACAAAGGGTCTATGAAACCTTATAACAAAATTTATATGGCTGGAAGGGTGACTTTCCCCAATTATTACTTTTCAAAAGAATTTGTCTTAAAAATTGTATGTTTTTCTGTGTCAACTTTATGATTGGCTTATTTCCCAAAGAATATAAACTATTGGTATTTTTATTAGGGTCAAAAGTGAGGATTCATAACTTTATAGAGATATATACTTCTTTTCATGGAATTTTTTTTGGTCTTAATTAAGGTCTTTATTTCTGGAATTAAATCATTTTAAGTGGGATTTTTTTTCTTCCATTATATTTTCAAACTTGTTTATATATTTTAAAGGAATTGGTATATTAATATCAGGAAATACTGAAGACCAGCTATTTATCAGACTTACGTGAGGCAGAAACATTTTACAGAGATTCCAGCTTGTTTACCATACTTCAGTTACTAATACATCAGAATACTTCATTGCAGTGTGGTCTTATCTGTTAGTTCTGTCCCATGATATTAAGGCTCTATGGAACTGAGATTAATAGTGTGCAGTTATTTTAAAGTGGTATTTCTGTACCGTGTAAGTAGTATAATTTGTTCTAAAAACAGTTCTATAGAACCATGCAGTTTTTCCTTGTAATTTTATTATTCTGAATAAAGGGTTAGCTTGAATTACACAATTATTATATTGCCAAAGGCATGTGTTTTTTAGTATGCATCTGAAAGCCGAAGAAAATGTTTTTTGACACAGTATCAGGCCAGTAGAGGGCTCTCCAAGTCAGTCTACAAGGACATATAGATACAGCTGGAGGGATATAGAAAAGGGGTTGCTGCAAATATTAGAAGGATTTAAAATTATGTGGGGAATTAAAATATTGTTGAGAAATTAGACTTCAAAAGATTAGGGAAATTAATAAAAGGGAATGAAGGAAAACCCAAAGTACTAAATGGATATCATAAATATAGGAGATGAATTTTTTTATTAGATAGATATATGGAGCTGATAAATGGCAAGGGTTTACAAGAAACAAATAATGATAAAAAATATTTCTTAGCAAATGAAATTTTTTGGTGTTTGAATAGTGCTTTTTTTTTAAATTTTTTATTTATTAATTTGACACATAATGTAGAAGTTTAAGGTGTACAGCACACTATTTTGACACATATGTTTGCTAAAGTAGCAATATTTATTATATTACATAATTGTAGTACATCTTATTGTCTATATTCATTACACTTTCTGTGGCTTATTTACTGTTCCTAAGTACCCTTATACAAGTTTATGCCCTATACACTATTATTCAAATTTCCACCTCTCCACCCCCCATCCTCTGGTAACCACTATTTTCTCTCTGTTTTTTACAGGTTTAACTCTTTGTAGATTGTACGTATAAGTGATATCATGTAGTACTTAATATTTCTCCTTCTGACTTACATTGCTGAGCATAATGTGTTTAAGGTCCATTCATGTCATTATAAATGATAGGATATCTTCCTTTCTCATGGCTGGATAATATTCCACTGTGTACATGTACCACATCTTTTTTACGTATTGATAGACATTTGGATTGTTTCCATATCTGAGCAGTTAGGAATAATGCTGTGATAAACATGGGAGGGTATATATTTGTCAGAATCCTATTTGCATTTCCTTTGGGAATATACCCAGAAATGGGATGGCTAGATTGTATGGTAGATCTATTTTATTGGTTTATAGTGGCTGTACCAATGAACCTTCCCACCAGTGATGTGTAAGAGTTCTTTTTTCACTACATCCTCACTTGCATCTGCTCTTTCTTGTTTTCTTGATGATATCATTCTAACAGGTGTGACATGGTATCTCACCATGGTTTTGATTTGCATTTTCCTGATGATTAATGAAGTGGAGAATTTTGCCATGTGTCTGTTGGCTATTTTGATGCCCTCTTTCGAGAAATGTCTGTTTAGTTCTTTTGTCCATTTTTAATTGGATTGTTTATTTTTTATTATTAAATTGACTTGTATTCTTTTTGTATTTTGGATATTAATCCTTTTCTGGTACATAGTTTTCAGAAATATTTTCTTATTCTATAGTTTTTCTTTTCCTCTTGTTAATTACTAGATCTTCTGCTATGCAGAAGCATTGAGTTTGATGTAGTTCCATTTGTTGATTTTTGCTTTTGTTGTTTGTGCATTTGGCATCATGTCCAAAAGGCAAGTCATTGTTGAGACCAATATGGATGAATTTTTCCCCTATGTTTCATTCTAGGAGTTTTATGGTATCAGATCTTTTGTTTAAGTCTTTGATCCATTTCAAGTTAGTTTTTGTGAGTAGCGTGAGATAGGGGCTCGATTTCATTATTTTGCATGTGTTTGTACAATTTTCCTTCCCAGCACATGTGTTGAAGATATTGTCCTTTCCCCATAGGGTATTCTTTGTTCTCGTGTCAAGTATCAGTTGACTGTATATGTCAGGATTTAAATCTGGGCTCTGTATTCCATTCCATTGATTGATATGTCTTTTTTTGTACCGGTATCTTACTTATTTTATTACTATGGCTTTTTAGTATAGCTCGAAATCCGGAAGCATGATACCTCTGGCTTTAATTTTTTTCTTTTTTTTACTCAGGATTGCTTTGGCTATTTGGGATCTTTTGTGGTTCCACACAGATTTTAAGAGTTATTTCTTCAATTTCTGTGAAGAATAGCAAAGGAATTATTATATCAGCTGTATGAACAATAGTTTTTATGCATAGCATTTTATATATGCACAGTTTTGGGCACATAGCTTGTTCATCCTAATTCCATAGCACATTAAACAAAGGAAAATATACTTTCCATATTCTGTATATTCTAGGTTAAAGAAAAAGTAAATTATGACATAAAATAACATCCTTTTATGAATTTATAGATGTAAAACATATTTTTGGGAAATAAATCTATTTGACTATTAAAAACTTTGAACGGGGCGCCTGGGTGGCTCAGTCGGTTAAGCAGCCAACTTCGGCTCAGGTCATGATATCACGGTTCATGGGTTCGAGCCCCGCATCAGGCTCTGTGCTGACAGCTCAGAGCCTGGAGCCTGCTTCGGATTCTGTGTCTCCCTCTCTTTCTGACCCACCCCCACCCATGCTCTGTTTCTCTCTGTCTCAATAATAAATAAAACATAAAAAAAAAAAAAAAGAACTTTGAACAGCCTTACGATCAAGATGACCTGAGAGTTAAACATCAGTAAATCTCATAGGTATAAGATGAGAACTAGGTCTTTATCCTAAAATCACACTTCCTAGATTGTTTTAGTAGTAAAATTGCTGGAAGAGAACAGGGATTTATCTTTATAATGCCTTACACCAAAATTTTAACCTGTGGTTAACAGGCCTTCTTAGGGGGCAAAAAAATATGAAGGATCCCTTTTACCTTTTGATAAAAACTGAAGAAGAGATGTCTTCTTTTAATATAGATGTGAGCCTTGGAAAAGACCAACCAAATAATAATTAATTACACTTCATTGATGCATCGTTTCTTGTTTTCTTTCCATTTTATCCTTTTTCTATTTATATAGTTTTTTTATTTCATTTTCCTTCAGCTCTTTTTTTCTACTACCAAGTTTTATGGTTTTAATGAGCATTTTATAAATGAGTCCCACCTTTACAAACAAGCTCATTCAACAAAACATAAACATCAAATATGTTAAATGCTGGGGCAGCAAAAGTGAAGGATACTTTCTGTATTCACGATCTTGAATCCCACAGAGAGAGACAATATCAAAAGACATGTTTATCCATTTCTTCAAAAATCATTTGTTTACTGTGGATAAGGCACCATGTAGGCCCTAGTAATATAAATGTGAATGAAGTTGGTTTTTTCATCAAAGAGTGTACAATCTCGTGAGGAAGACAGATAAACAAGAGATAATTGCAGTAAGTTGGAGGTGCCCAAATGGGATATATATGAAGTACTATGGGAATCCCTACTAAGAACATATAAACCAGCCTTGCAGAGGGAGGCTCAAGCTTCTGTGAGAGGGGATATCTGATCTGAGAACCTGATGAAGTAAAAGAATTTAGGTAGGTTAAGGACACGTAGGAGTAGTGCTTGAGGCATGGTATATTGTGTGTGAAGAGGCCCAAAGGCAAGAGAGGAGATACTGCATTTGGAAAACTACACATTATTCTGTACAGATGAAGTGCAAAATTAGAGAAGGGTAGTGGTAAGAGGTGTGCTTAGAGAGGTAAGGCAGGGGTCAAGTTGTATCGAGGGCTTAAAAAGTAAGGAACTCATTTGTCCCTATTTTAGGTATAGTTACAGTTAATGCCTGTTGTACTATCATAATGTTTCATAGCACCCTCTTTGTCTCTCCCAAGTATCCTAATTTTGTCACTCCAGGGGCATAATAGAGACTGGATTTAAGTTGGATGGTATTAGGGCAGAAACCAGTCAGGAGGCTATGTAAGTAGTCCAAAGGTTAAATGGACATCTGAATTTAACAACAGTGTTGGTTAGGACAAAAGGAAGAATGTTTATTAAACATCTCTGTGACCAAGCATGGGCTTGATTTGATGACTTTAATGTGGTGAGAGAAGTCATTGCCTATTTTCAGATGGGCGAAATTGATCGGCTTATATTGCCAAAGACCAGGATAGAGACAACTACATCAGGAGTAAGTTCTATTAGAGGAAAAAAATAATGAATTATGTTTATACATTATATTGTAAATTTGGGACTGAGATGATGAATGAGGCTGATATTCATAGGTAGGTCTAAGGGAGAGATTAGAAATATAGGACTTGTCAGTCCACCCGGGTGGTGATTGAAGCTTGGGCATGATCACATGTTCCAGGGAGTGAAGAAAATGGGACCCGTAAGTAAGACAGGGAAGAGCAGTATTTTAATAGGCAGTAAACGAGCATGGTGGAGGGGTGTGGGGTTGGGGTAGGAGGTTGTGTATTGTTATAGAAATGAAGGGAAGACAGGCTTTCTTCACAGACTCAGTGGTTGTAGGACACTCAGGTTGAAAAAGCAGTTTAAAGGCTTAAAGCAGTTCCGGCTTCAGGCTTTTCTTTTTCTGCTTAATTTCATCTAGAAGTTCTACAATTTGTCTTGTTATGAAACACATTTCTGTAGTACATATTTGCGCATACATGAATGGTAGAATGATGTCAGTATAGTTTTCAAGTATCATTGGTTCATATGTGGTTTTTTGTTTTTTTTCCCAGGCAAGGGAAGTTAGAACAGTGTGAGTAAAATTAGAGTCTTTGGCAGACTGCAGAACAGGACTAGGCTCACCTGCTGCATTGGCAGCAGAAGCCTCTTCAAGCTTCATTTTCAGAAAATTGTACTCTACTGCCTTGAGAAATGCATTCCCTCCTTCAGTAGCTTCAGTTCCTGGCAGGTTGTGTTGCCTCTTACCACCTGAATGTACTCCCCATATGGCAGAGTTGTACCTCTATCGTCTCAATACCCACCAGGCCTGCTCTAAGTAAAGTGACACCAGCATTTTGACTGTTTGTGTGCATGTGGTCGTTTAATATTAACTGTGACTGCCGGCCCAAGATGTTCAACTCTTCTCCCCAGTTACTGATTTGATTAGTAATCTGGTTTAAGTTGCATAGTCTTTGAGTGGACTATTACTTTTCCTTTTCCTTTAAGCCCTACTATTTTTAGTGCTTGCTTTTTGAGTGGTTTTCCAGGAATATTTCATTGTAGTGGAAACACCTGTATTAACTTATTTGTAAAATTAATAAATTTTATATTTTAGAACAGTTTTAGGTTCACAACAAAATTGAGCAGAATGTACAGAGCTTTCATATATCCTTTGCCCCCACATACCTGCCTACGGCTTTCTCCACTGTTGACACCTTCTGTCACAGGATATCTTTGTTACAGTTGAACCTATATTGACCCATTGTTATCACCCACAGGCCATAGTTTACATTGAGGTTCACACGTGGTGTTATAATTCTGTGAATTTGGACAAATGTGTAATGACCTGTATCCATTATTGTAGAATCATACAGAATAGTTTCACTGCCCTAAAACTCTGTGCTCTGCCTGTTCACTCCCTCCTGTCCTTTATCCTCTGGCAATAGCCAGTCTTTTTACTGCCTCCATAGTTTTGCTTCTTCCAGAATGTGATACAGTTGGAATCATACAGTATATAATCTTTCAGATTCGCTTCTTTCACTTCATAATACACATTTAAGTTTCCTCTATGTCTTTTTTTTTTTTTTTGAGAGAGAGAGTGCACGCAGGCATGCATACACATGGGCAAGCAAGGTGGGGGCAGGGCAGAGAGAGAGAGAGAGAGAGAGAGAGAGAGAGAGAATCCCAAGCAGCCCCATGCTCAGCATGGAGCCTGAGGTGCAGGGCTCGATCCCACAACCCTGGCATTATGACCTAGCCAAATTCAAGGATCAGATGCTCAGCCACCCAGGTGCTCCATCATCATATTGATAGCTTATTTCTTTTTAGTGCTGAATAATATTCCATTGTCTGTATGTACAATAGTTTATTTATCCACTCACCCAATGAAGGAAATTTTAGCTATTTCTAAGTTTTGGCAAATATGAATAAAGCTGCTATAAACTTTCACATGAAGCTTTTTGTGTAGCATATTTTCTATTCATCTGGGTAAATACCAAGGAACACAACTGCTGGATCATATGGTAAAAGTATGTTTAGTTTAAGTAGTTGCCAAGATGTCTTTCAAAGTGGCTATATTACTTTGCGTTCCCTCCAGTAATGAACAGAAGTTTCTGTTGTTGCATATCCTCACCAGCATTTGGTGTGCAGAGTTTGGGATTTTGGCCATTCTAACAGGTATATAGTGGTAGGTAGCTCACTGTTGTTTTCATTTGCAATACCTTAAAGACTTTTGATGTTTAACATCTTTTCCTATGTTTATTTGTAATCCACATATTTTCTTCAGTGAGAAATCTGTTTGTTCAGGTTGATCCCCCATTGAAAAAATTTGTGTTGTTTTTTATTGTTGAGTTTTAGGAGTTCTTTGTATAGTTTGGATACAAATCCTTTATCAGATGTGTCTTTTGCAGATAGTTTCTGCCAGTATGTGGCTTATCCTCTCATTTTCTTGATAATGTCTTCTGCAGAGCAGAAATTTGTGATGAAATCCAGCTTACTTTTTTAAGCATTTTAAAAAAATATATATTTATTTTGAGATAGAGAGTAAGAGTACAAGCCGGGGAGGGGCAGAGAGAGAGAATCCATGCAGGCTTCATGCTGTCAGCACAGATCCCAGTGTGGGACTCAGTGCCATGAACCATGAGATCTGAGTTGGATGCTTAAACGACTGAATCACCCAGGTGCCCCCATTTGTTTCATTTACGGATCTTACCTTTGGTAGTATATCTAAAAGTTATTGCCATATTCAAAGTCATCTAAGTTTTTTCCTATGTTATATTCTAGGTGTTTTATAGTTTTGCGTTTTACATTTAGGTCTGTAGTCCATTTTGAGTTAATTTTTGGGAAGCGTGTAAAGCCTGTGTCTAGATTCATTTTCTTGCATGAAGATGTCCCATTGTTCCAGCATCATTTGTTGAAAAGACTTTCTTTGCTCCGTTGTACTGCTTTTGTTCCTTTGTGAAAAATCAGTTGACTATATTTATGTGGGTCTATTTCTAGGCTTTCAATTCTGTTCCACTGACCTGTTTGTTTGGTCTTTCCTCAAAGCCATACACTCTAGATTACTGTAGATTTACTGTAAGTCTTGATGTCAAGTGGTCAGTCCTCCATCTTTGTTCTTTTCCTTCAGTATTATGTTGGCTATTCTGGGTCTTTTGTTTTTTCATAGAAACTTTACAATCAGTTTGTTGCTACCCACAAAGTAAGTCACTTGGAGTTGCCTGAGATTGCATTGAATCTATGGATTAAGTTGGGTAAACCTTAACATCTTGACAGCATTGAGTCTGTTCATGGACATGGAATATCTCTTTATTTAGTCCTTCTTTGGTGTCTTTGATCAGAGTTTTGTAACTTTCCTTATATCTTGTACCTATTTTGTTATATTTATACTTACTTTTGGGGGGTGGTGCTAATGTAAATGCGAATGTGTTTTAAATTTTAAATTCCACTTGTTCATTGCTGGTATATAAGAAAATGGACTTTCATATATTAACCTTGTGTCTTGGTATTATTTTCCGATTAGTTTCAGGAGGTGGGTTTTTTTGTTTTTGTTTTTGTTTTTTTTTTTTTTGGTCTGTTTTCTTGGATTTTCTATATAGGTGTTATATCATCTGTGAACGAAACTGTTTTATTTCTTTCTTTTGCCCAACTGGCATACATTTTATTTCCTTCTCTTGTTTTATTGCATTCTCTAGGATTTCCAGTACAGTGTGGAAAATCAGTGGTGGAAGGAACATCCTTGCCTTGTTCCTGATGAAGCTTCAAGTTTCTCACCATTAACTGCTGCTAGCTGTAGTTTCTTTTTTTTTAATGTTCTTTATCATGTTTAGTAAGTTTGCCTCTATTTCAAGTTTGGTTAGAGTTTTTATCAAGAATGAGTGTTGAATTTTGTCAGAATTCTTTTCTGCATTTAATTGATATGGTCATAATGTTTTTTCTCTGTAGCCTGTTGATATGATGGATTACATTAATTGATTTTTGAATGTTGAACCAGCCTAAATTGCTGGGATAAATTTCAGTTGGTCATGGTGAATAATTCTTTTTATACATTGTTAGATCCATTTTGCTATTTTTTTGAGGAGCCATTTATGTAAAATACTCGTCTGTAGCTTTCTGTTTCTAAAAACTAAGAAAAAAAATTTTTTTAGTAATTTCTACACCCAACGTGGGGCTTGAACTCATTACCCTGAGATCAAGCATCACATGCTCTTCCAAGTGAGCCAGGCAGATGCCTTGGTAGTTTTCTTGTAATGTCTTTGTCTCATTTGGTATTAGGGTAATTGTGGCCTCATAAAATGAGTTAAAAGTATTCCTTCTGCTTCTGTATCTGCAAGAGATTATAAAAAGTTGGTATAATTTCTTCCTTAAATTCTTGGTAGAATTCACCAGTAAACCCACCTGGGCTTGTGCTTTCTCTTTTAGATGGCTATTAATTATTGATTCCATTTCTTTAACAGGCCTATTCAGATTATTTATTTCTTGTATGAGTTTTGGCAGGTTGTGGTTTTCAAGAAATTAGTCTATTTCATCTAGGTCATCAAATTCATAGGGCATAAAGTTGTTCATAATACTCCTTGATTATATTTTTAATGTCCATGGGATCTGTAGTGATGTTTGCCTTTAAAATATGATATTAGTAAATTTGTATCTTATTTTCTTTCTTCTTACTTAGCCTGAACTAGAAGGTTATTGATTTTATAGATCTTTTCCAGAATGAGTTTTGTTTTTGTTCATTTTCTATATTGATTTCCTGTTTTCAGTTTCACTGATTTCTGCTCTAATTTTTATTCTTCTACCTACTTTGGATTTGATTTATTTTTCTCTGTCTAGTTTCCAAGGTGGAAGCTTAGATAATTGATTTTAAATCTTTCTTGTTTTCTAATATATGCACTTGACATTATAAATTTCCCTCAAAGCACTGCTTTCACTACATCCCACAAATTTTAGATAATCTGTATTTTTATTTCCTTTTAGTGCAGAATATTTTAAAATTTCTCTTGAGATTTCTTCTTTGACCCATATATTATTTAGAAATGTATTGTTTAATCTTCAAGCATTTTGGGATTTTTATAGCTACCTTTCTGTTGATTTCTAGTTTAATTCCATTATGGTTTGAGAACATATATTATTTGATCTCTTTTTAAAAAAATTTTTTTAATGTTTTATTTATTTTTGAGAGAGAGACAGTGTGATCATGGGAGGGTCAGAGAGAGAGGGAGAAAGAATCCGAAGCAGACTCCAGGCTCTGAGCTAGCTGTCAGCACAGAGCCCAACACGGGGCTCAAACCCACGAACCGTGAGATCATGACCTGAGCTGAAGCTGGACACTCAACCGACTGAGCCACCCAGGCGCCTCAATCTCTCTCTTTTTTTAAATTTGTTAAGATGTGTTTTATCACCCAAAATGTGGTCTGTTTTGGTAAATGTTCTGTGTGAGCCTGAGAAGAATGTGTAATCTGAAGTAGTCTATACATGTCAATTACATCCAGTCAGTTGTTGATGCTGTTAAGTTCAGTAATGTTCTTACTAATTTTCTTCTGATAGAGGGTTGTTAAAATCTCCAGCTATTATAGTGGATTCATTTGTTTCTCCTTGTAGTTCTCTTGGTTTTTACCTCACATATTTTGCTGCTCTGTTGTTAAGCTCATACACATTAAAGATTGGTAAGTCTTCTTGGAGTATTGACCCTTTTATGTAATGCCCATTTTGGTTCCTGATAACTTTCCTGGCTGTAAAGTCTGCTTTTTTTTTTTTTTATTTGAAATTAGTACAGCTATTCTTCTTTCTTTTGATGAAAGTTAACATGACATATCTTTTTCCATCCCTTTACTCTTAATCTGTATGTGTCATCATTTTTAGTGTGGGTTTCTTGTAGGGAGCATATAGTCAGGTCTTGTTTTTGGACCCACTCAGGCAGTCTTTCTCTTTCAGTTGATGTATTTACACTGTTTACATTTAAAGTGATTATTGATATAGTTGGGTTAAAACTAAGCATGTTTGTTACTGTTTTGTAGCCCTTGTTCTTTGTTCCCATTTTTGTCTTCCACACTTTGCCTTTTGCACTTTTACTTGGACATTTTATATGATTCCATTTTCTCTCCTTTCTTAGAATATAGATTACACTTCTTTTCTTAGTGGTTGCCCCAGAGTTTGCAATATACACTTACAACCAATCCAAGTCTGCTTGTAGGTAACACTACCTTTCATGAGTAATGCAAATTCCTTGTAATAATTAAGTACTGCTAAATCTTCCCTCCTCCTTCTTGTATCATTACTGTCATTCATTTCACTTAAACATACACACAAACACACACTAAGTGAATGCATTGTTGCCATTATTGTTTTGAATAAACTTATCTGTTAGAATAAGACAAATAAAAGCTTTTATTTTATTTAAACTTTTATCTTCTCCGATGTTTTTTCTTTCTATACATAGATCTGAGTTTCTGACCTATATTATTTCCTTCTCTCTGAAGAACTTCCTTTTACATTTCTTGCAAGCCAAGTACATTGGTAACAAACTCCCTCAGCTTTGTCTGAGGAAACCTTTATTTCTCCTTCACCTTTGAAGAATAATTCAAATTATTCGTTCAAGTAATTCATAGGGTATAGAATTCTAGGTTGGTGGTTTTTTTTCTCTCAACACTAAATATTTCACTCTTTCTTCTTGTTTGCATGGTTTCTGAGAAGTCAGATACAACTGTTATGTTAGCCTGTCTAGAGATAATATGTTTTTTCCTCTGGTTTATTTCAAGATTTTTTTTATCTTTGATTTTCAGAAATTTAAATATAATATGCCTCGATGTAGGGGTTTTTTGTTTTTGTTTTTAATTTATTCTGCTTGCTGTTCTCTGAGCTTCCTGAATCTGAGATATGGTAGCTGACAGTTTGGGGGAAATTCTCAATCATTATTGTTTCAAATGCTGTTTTCATTCCTTTTTTCTCCTTGTATGGTTATACCTTTTGTAGTTATGTCACAGTTCTTAGATATTCTGTTTTATTTCTTCCAGTCTTTTTTTTCTTTGTTCTTTAGTTTCGGAAGTTTCTTGTCATATCCTCAAGCTCTGAGATTGTTTCCTGAGCTATGTTCAGTCAACTGATGAACCCATCAAAAACATTCTTTATTTCTGTTACAGCATTTTTGATCTCCAAAATTTTTTTATTCTAAGAATATCCACCTCTGTGCTTATTAACTATCTACTCTTGCCTGTTTTCTGCCTTAGCATTAATGCCCTATATTGATGATAGTCTTAAAAAATGTTTTGTCTGATAATTCCAGCATTCCTGTCATATCTGACTGTGGTTCTGATGCTTGTTCAGTCTCTCCAACTGTGATTTTTGCCTTTTAGTGTGCCTTGTAATTTTTTGTTGAAAGTTAGATCTGATGTACAAGGTAGAAGGAAATGTGGTAAATAATATAATGGTAAGGTGTTGGGGAAGAAGTATTCGGTAGTCCTTTGATTAGGTCTTAGTCTTTTTGTGAGCCTGTGCTTCTGGACTCTGGACTTTACGAATGCTTCTGTTTTTTTCTTTCCCACCCTTAAGTGAGACAGGATGGGTAGAGGCAACTGGAATTGAGTATTTCTCTTCTAGGTAGGTTAGTTCCCTTCTAGGTAGGTTAGTCTCTAGTTAAATAGTTTCTACTGAAGACAGGGCTTGTTAAGAAGAATGTAGTGTTCTGGCATATTTCCAAATGGTTCCTTTTCTCCTCTTCCTGCTAGGAGCATGAAGAGATTTTCCCCTGATAATTAATCACTGTGAGGACCTGATAGGGCTTGTGGCAGTAAAACTCAGAAAAGTTGCGTGTCCCCTATGACTAGATCTCCCTTGGAGTTTTTGACTCTCAGAATTATCCATTCTGAGCCTCCAGCAATTCATCAGTTTCAGTTCTGGTTTTCCTACTCCAGCATTGGGTGCAAGGAGGATTTTGTTCTAATAAGTGTGACTTTCTGTATTCACCTGTCTCTCCAATTCGGGGGGTAGAAGTTTACCCTGTGACCTTACTTCTGATATATCTAAGAATAATTACTGATTTTTCAGTGTGTTCAGCGTTTTCACTTGTTAATAAAACAGATGGAATGGAAATTTCTGAGCTCATTACATGCCAGATTATAAACTGGAAGTCTGTATTATTTTTTTTAGTTTCCTATCCTAGCCTACCAATCTTTCTGAGTTCTAAACCCACCTCTCTAACTTCCTCTCTATTTTTATGTTCAAATGATATCTTAATAAGCTCTTAATAAGCTCTAATTGTAATTAAGTACATCTGCTTAGAGCTCTTCTCCTATATGACCTCCTTACCTTGGCTAAGAATATGGTCTTCCCTATTAGTTGACTAAAAATCTCAAACCTTGGTTATCTAACATTTCCTGTCTGTTTACTTCTTAAAAAATAATTTTCTCTAAATCCTCTCAATTCTACTTCCAGACTTTCTTCATTCTGTTCTCTATGTTTTTGTTTAGCTCCTCTTTTTTATCAGCTAAGTAGGTTAGAATAGTTTCTGAAAGTGACATATTCATATGCATTCATTCATTCTCAGTATCATCTAATCCCTGTTTTCCACTGCTTCCAGTTGTTGTAGCACTCTCTTGTCCTCTTTACTCTTTCCCTTCAGCCAGAAGATACTGAGAGTCTGGGAGCCAGGGTGGCTCAGTCGGTTGAGCATCCGACTTTGGCTCCGGTCAGGATCTCATGGCTTGTGAATTTGAGCCCTGTGTCAGGATCTCTGCTGACAACTCAGAGCCTGGAGCCTGCTTCGCATTCTGTGTCCCTCTCTTGCTCTGCCCCTCCCCCACCCATGCTCTGTCTCTTTCAAGAATAAATAAACATTTTAAAAAGTTACTGAAAGTCTACCTGCTGGGCTAAATGCCAGGGAATACAGAGATTTACAGAACAGAGTTCACAGTCTTCTTAAATCATGTTACTTTGTTGTTATAAAACCATCACTGATTTCCCATTTCCTGTGAATTAAGATCTAACTCTGAACCTTGTGATTATACAATATGGTCCCACTTAGATTTTTAAATTTCCCCTTATATCCATCCTCCCTCTTATAATCCATACTTAAAAAAATTTTTTTTTAATGTTTGTTTATTTCTGAGAGAGAGAACGTGAGCAGGAGAGGGGCAGAGAGAGAGAGGGAGACACAGAATGAGAAACAGGCTCCAGGCTCTCAGCTGTCAGCACAAAGCCCAACGCAGGGCTTGAACCCACGAACCCGCAAGATCATGACCTGAGCTGAAGTCTGACACTTAACCGACTGAGCCACCCAGGTGCCCCTTGACACCCATATTTTAAACAGATATGGGTACTCTCTGCATATATCCCATTTATTTACTTTTTTAATGTTTATTTATTTTTGAGAGAGCAGGAGAGGGGAAGAGAGAGTGGGAAAGAAAATCCCAACCAGGCTCAGCATGGTCCGCACAGAGCCTGGCGTGGGGCTCCATTGCATGAACCATGAGATCATGACCTGAGCTCTTCCTTTCTCCATTCCTGCCAGAATCCTCCTTATTTTTAAAGCGTATATTAAAAGCCACCTCCCAGTAAAGCCCTTTTCCTCATTCTCCCAATGGTGTCTTCATTTATCTTCCCACTTCCCCCATGCTTTGTACTTAAAGTGACTTTTCTGTGGCTACCATATTGTATGGTGCTCTCTATATATAATCATTTGAGGGTTTCTCTGATGCCTCTGATTAGAATTTGAATTTTTAAATATTTTTTATGTCTTTATTTTTGAAAGACCGAGAGCAAGCGGGGGAGGGGCAGAGAGAGAGGGAGACCCAGAATCTGAAGCAGGCTCCAGGCTCTGAGCTGTCGGCACAGACCCTGATGCGGGGCTCAAACCCACAGACTGTGAGATCATGACCTGAGCCACGGATGCTCAACTGACTGAACCACCCCTAGAATTTAAGTTTTTAAAGGACAGTGGTAGAGTCTATCATCTTTGAAATACCCAGCACATGATAAATGCTGTTTATATAATTTTTGAATTGTAACTCCACCTTTGGTGAAGTATGAGTTCTTCAAGGTCTAGTTCAAGTTCATTTCCTGTAATACCTTCCTGTAGGTACTACAGTACAACTGTCTTAGCACTTAAGACAGTTTTGTCTTTCTTTGTGTGACACTTCATTAAACTGCTGAGACCTTGCTTTATTAACTGTTGAATCCCTAGTACACAATTCCTAACATATGTACTTAGTAAATATTTATTGAATAAATGGAAAAATAATCTGTCTCTTTCCTTTCACAATACTTTATTGGTATCTTTTGTAGTACTTAGGGCATTCTGATTTTTTGAGGAAATATTTGTATTTTCTGTCTTCCCTTTCCTGGTTGTAATACTGCACGGTAGGGGAAAGATCTAACCTGAATTCCTTATAAAACCTCACTCATGGAAACAAGAATACATTTGTTCAGTCAGCAATTATTTTTTGAGCTCTTATTTTATGCCAGTGATTATTCTAGGGAATAGCAATATAAGAGCAACTATGATGGACATAGTTGGAAAGCAGTTCCTGCTTTCATGGACCTTACATTCTAGTTAGGGGGGAAACTCAATTAATACTTACTGATGGGGCATTTGGGTGGTTCAGTTGGTTGAGTGTCCAACTCTTGATTTCAACTCAGGTCATGATCTCATAGTTGTGTTATTGAGCCTGTGTCAGGCTCTGCTCTGGGCACGGAGCCTGCTTGAGATTCTCTCTCCTTCCTCCCTTTGCTCACCCTCCTCCCACTCCAAACTCATGTGCATGCACTCTCTTTGTCTCTCTCAAAAAAATACTGAGTTTAATATTAGCTGGAAATGCTCACCTGCGAAGAATTAGTTCTTTAGTTTTTATTTCCCTAGACCTTTCACTTGTATTTAATGTATTATTTATGTCTCTATTTATACTTTTTAACCAAAAAACTTGCCTTTATTAAGCTTTTCTTTATGTGTTAAGAACTTTACGTATTTTATCTCTGTTCTTAAAAAAAAAAACCAAAAGCACTGCAAGGTAGACATTATTATTTCTGTTTTATAGATGAGAAGACTGAGGTTTGGCATTGGTAAGTAACATGATTTACTCATGGCATGTAACTAGTAAGTGGGAGAGCCATGGGATTCATGCCAAGGGCTATCTGTTGCAGAAGCCTATGTATACACTCTCTGTACAATACCTTATTTCCAATTTCTTTCCATTTTTTCAGGACAAGTAAATTTTTAACCTGTTTTTTTTTTTTTCTTTCCTGATAGCCACAATATGAGAACAGTTCACTCCAAACTCCATTTTGTGATCAGTCAGTGTCCCATTCCCAGCAAGAGGAACTTGAGCAAAAGCTTGCATCTACTGAAAAAGAGGTTTTACAGCTCAACCAGTTTCTCAAACAAAGAATAAGCCAATTTAGTGAAGAGAAGAAGAAACTGGAGGAAAAGGTAGATCTTTTTAATAAAGTTGAATTAGGTCAATAACATTGCTTCAGCATATAATTCTTTGTCATCTCATGTATTTGAGGTGTTATACCAGGTTGTACATTTCTATTAACATGATTAGTTTTGTAGTAACTTTTAAGAAAGCCTGTGCTATCTACAAAAATCTAGAGATTTTCTTGGGATTAAAAGTGCCACAGTATAATATATTTTGCTAATTAGTAGTGAAATATTTTTTTAAATTAATTGCCTGCACTGAGATGTGACACAAATAACTTTTTTTCTCTTTTTTGGGTCCCTGTGTCTTTGTCACGTTGGGTATGAAGGATTGGTAAATGAAATAAAGGTGGTCTTTTTTTCATAAGGACATGACTTGAAGTTTTTTAAGCTGAAGCCCCTGATTCAGAACAAGTAGTGAAAAAACAAAATCTTTATGCGTGTGATATATCCTTATATTTGACTCTTCTGCCTTCATTAAAGTATTTTCATATTTCATTTCATTCCATTATAGTGTCGTTAAAGATTAGGTAGATTACTTGCTAGCCCTAATTTACTGAAGAAGCATAGATCCTTAAGCTGCTGCTTAGTTGCAGAACTGGTTTTAGACTCTTGATATGCCCAGCTTATTATATTAACTGAATCTTCCTTTCAAGTGATCTTGAAACAGTCACCATGATTTCTGCAAGCATGTTTGGAGTTATTAATAGAGTATTCAGTTGACATTTTTGTGTGTTTGTGTATATATATATATACATGTGAGTTAAATTTTTGGTTTTCCAAAACCTGACAAAAATGTACATGGTTTCTCTTAGCTATAGAATTTATTTTATGTTGGCTAACTTGAAAATAACTTAAGTACCTTTTTCGTGTTTCTTTTCTGTATTTTGAGGGGCTCCATACAATACCATAATCTGGAGGGAGCTAAGGAAATATTTATTGGTTCTATAGATGTGGGAGGGATTAAAATATTTTCTCACCTGAGATTTGTTAATTGAAAGATTGTGTGAAAATTATGATGATTCAGTGGATATAATTTTTAAAATATATTTTTATGTTTTATGTAGATTTTTCTCATCTTATGTTACTTTAAAAATATTTCAAACTGTTCATGTCCAAAACACAATTCTTATTTTGCCTTCTGAGTGTCCTCTTCTTCTTAAACAATATAAAACAAAATTTTCTTCAGTGTTCATTACTGTATGTTCAGTTACTGATGCACGTTGGAAACCTTACCAACGTGATTCAGCTGGTCTCCTAAATATATATACAAACTATATAACACTACCAGAGTGGTCCAAGTTATCATCTCTTGGCAAAAGCTTTTGTTAAGAGCCTCTTCATTGGTGTCTCTGAATCCAATCTTTTCCTGACTGTCTGCTTTCCCCTCTATGTCCAATTACTTTTTTTGGGGTTTTGTTACAATTCCATGTATTTTATTTATTATATTTTTTAATTGAAGCATAATTTATATATAGTCAAATCAAGACATCTCAATGACTAGGAGTGCCTGGCTGGCTTAGTCAGTAGAACATGTGACTCTTGATCTCAGGGTCGTGAGTTTGAGCCCTGTGTTGGGCATAGAGTTTACTTAACTTCACCCAAGAAGGTCCTTTGTGCTTCTTTCTAGTCCAGTTTACTTCCTGTTTCTGAATCACTGTTATCACTACAGATTAGTTTTGAATCTTCTTGGTCTTCATATAAATGGAGTCATACTGCATGTATTCTTTTGTGTTGGTTTTCTTTCACTTAATATTTTTGATATTTATTTATATTGTTGAATGTATTGGTAGTTTGTTCCTATCTGCTGCTGAGTTGCATTGTATTATATAGATAGATCATAGTGTGTCTACTCTATTGTTAATGGATATTTGAATTGTTTGCATTTGGGGGAATTATGAACAAGGCTGCTGTAAACCTTCTTATAACAGACTTTTTTAAATATAAATATTTTCGTTTCTCCTGGGTAAACTCCTAAGAGTGGACTTTCTGAGTCATATATTTCATATGGTAGATGTTTAACTTACAGGAAACTACCTGAGTTCTGCACACTCAGTGACCTTTCTGAGTTGGCTGAATAGATTTGGGCATCCTGAGCCGGTGGTCCTGTGCTGAGATGCTTCAAAGCCTTATAAAAATGCTAAGATCCCCACGAAGCCCTACTGTACCTAAGTTTAGCAAGAAATTTGGGTAGGAATGAGGTTAATGGGCTTTATCATTTGTAAAATCAGGAGTGCTAATAAAAGAAGTAAAGCTTTGAAAGCTTCAAGTCCTGCACCTGCTTATGGTCCTCGTTAACCAGCTTTACGTGGAGTACACATCAGATGGAAGCTGGTCAGGCTGGCTTTAAATTTCAGCAAGCTCTGTTAGATGGGAACACGGAACATCGCTATACACTTGCAGAAGTGCTGTTTCATTTGTGGTATATAAACGTACCTGTGAGGTAGAAAGAAAAGAAGAAGAGACCACTCGAGTTCTCCCAGTGTTTGTACCATTTAACCCTTCTCCTATCAATGTATGGATAGTTGCTCCACAGCCTCTCAGTCTATTCTTGATAGCGTGGAGGACTGAACTTTTTAAAATGAAGATCTAGTCATTTGACATACTTGATAAAACCCAATAATGCTCATTGTCTTTAAAATAAGAATCAAATTCCTCCCATGACCAGAAAGGCCCTGCCTAGTTCTGTAATCTTTGGCTGTATCAATCTCCCTCTGGTACACCATGTCATGGTGCAATGCTTACAGTTGCTGAGACAGGTCAGGCTTTGTTTCTGGTATCAGAGTCTTTACACAGAGTTTCCTCTTTGCCTGGTTAATACTTGACTCTCTTCTCCCACTACTCACTCACCTATTTATTTTGTCAAATCTCAGCTTAAGTATCTTTCTCCTCTAACCCCTTCTTTTATATGTTTAGAGCGTTTTGTTCTTGTTTTTCCAGTGCTTAACACAATTTTGAGTAATCTTGATATTTTAATATTTCTGTAAGCTTCATAAAGGCAGGGATGTATCAGTTTGTCACTGTAGCGTATGTAGCACCAGCCATGGTGCCTGCCATATTGAATGAACGAATGAATGCTTTCAAGTCATTTTTGTTATGAGGGAAGAGAGTGAGATAAGCCCAGCAAAGGACTCTGGAAAGAATAAATTAGAAAGAGATATTAAAGATGTCAGAGTGAGTATATGATAGAGCAAATTCCTGAGATAAATAGGGAAAGGTTGGTAACAGATGCCAAGATGGAAGAATTACTTTTGGGAAAGAGGAACAGTCTCTATGTGGAGTGAGGCAGTTGAGAATGGAAATGTGTATACGAGAGAAATTCAGAAGGGGGTTGGTGTTAGAGTTTGTGTCAGAGGCCATGGAGATGATGTGAGTTTTTGAAGCGAGTATAGAAGCTAGTAAATAGACTCATGGGTAATGAATTCACAGAACAGCGCTTGAGGCCCACATGAGATTGGATTGCATTGTTTCCTTCTGCATTTCCTCTCTGTTATCCTGATCAAAGACAGAAAAACATTCAATGTGATAATAACAAAAATAGAAGTTGTTTCTTAAATAAAATATGTTAATGTTTATTTTTGAGAAAGAGAGCACAGTCAGGCAAGGGGCAGAGAGTTGGAGACACAGGGTTTGAAGCAGTCTCCAGGCTCTGAGCTGTCAGCACAGAGCCCGATGGGGGACTCAAACTCACAAGCCGTGAGACTATGATCTGAGCCAAAGTCAGACACCTAATCGACTAAGCCACCCAGGTGCCCCAGAAATTGCTTTTTGATAAGCTCTTTCTTGTATATGCCAGACAGCATTTTAAGGGGCATTAAATGCATTTTTTCATTTAATATTAACTAATCTTCACAAAAATCCTAGCGACATATACTATATCCCCATTTAAAAAAATGAGCAAATTGAAGCTTTGAGAGAAGTTGAACAATTTGTCCAGTTGGATGTGGGTAGAAATTGTTGAAAAGCGAGAAGTAAAATTCAAGACAGTTTAACTCGATAGGTGATGCTTTATTCTATTAATAATGATTTATTTAAAAAATTAGAGGAAAACATTTCCTCAGTAATCTATTTTGTTTAAAAAATTATATTTAAAATAAAGAAAAATATATTTGTTTGTAAACCTCTTCTGAAAACAGGGCCCTCCTTATTGCCTTCTAGGAATAATCTCAGCACTAAATAATATTTCCTTGAAAGGAAAAAAGTAACCTTTTATAAATAGAATAGGGAAGATTTGTTAGTGATACCTCATTTATCTGGCAGTAATTACTGGAGTTCAGATTTTAGTAACCAACGCAAAACTTGTAAGTTAAAAAATAAAACAAAACAAAAGAGCTTCTCATCAGTGAACAGCGCTAAGAAAAAAAAAACAACCCAAGACCCAGTGATTATGTGTGATTAGCTTGTGGTCAGCAAATAAATAGCATAAATAGTATACAATAGGAGAGTATTGGCAGACATTTGTGATCAAGGGCAGCAAGCTTGACACGACAGCAAAGAAGACAGTTGTCCAGCCAAAGAAAAAAAAGAAAACCAGGACATCTTTGCATAGTAGAAGATAGCATGACTATCCTATACCATTGGCTGCTCTTTGAGGAAGGACATCATTGTGTCATACTTAAGACACGTAAAAAATTAAATACAAATTAAGGAGACTTTAGTAAAAATAGGCTGGTTATTTTTATTTCTGTAACTTAACATGCTCATTTGATAAGGCAAGAATAGGTTCTTTTGATGGGGAATCCAGGCAGAACTGGTTGCTAGAGAATTTTGGGGAATTTGGTTATGTGGAGTGTGAAAGAACTGAAAGAACATTAACCTTTCAGTCAGATGATTTATCTATTCATGTCCTCTGCTTATTTTTTAATCATATTATTTGTTTTTTGGTGTTGAGTTATATTCTTTATAGATTTTGGATATTAATTCCATACTGGATATACCATGAAAAGATGCTAAATATCACTAATCATCAAAGAAATTCAAAACCACAATGTCACCTTACACCTGTCAGAATAGCTAAAATCAAAAACATAAGAAATAACAAATGTTGATGAAGAGAAAAAGGAACCCTTGTACACTATTGGTGGGAACCCAAATTGGTGCAGCCTCTGTGGAAAACAGTATGAAGGTCCCTTAAAAATTAATAATAGAATTACCGTATGATCCAGTAATTCCAGTACTGGGTCTTTACCCAAAGAAAACGAAAACACTAATTCAAAAAGATATATGTAGTCCTAGGTTTATTGCAACATTACTTATAATAGCCAAGATATGGAAGCAACCCAAGTGTTTGTTGTTAAATGAATGGATAAAGAAGATGTGACATATATACACAACCATATATTACTCAGCCATAAAAAGAATGGGATGTTGCTGTTTGCAACAACATGGATGTATGTAGGGAATATAATGCTAAGTGAAATAACTCAGTCAGAGAAAGACAGATACCATATGATTTTACTCGTACATGGAATTTAAGAAACAAAACACACAAAGAGAAAAAGAAAGAAACCAAAATCAGACTCTTAAATACAGAATACAAACTGGTGGTTACCAGAGAGCCAGAGTGTGTGTTGGGTGGGTGAGGGGGTGAAATAGATAAAAGGGATGAAGAATAAATTTATTTTTATGAGCTCTGAGTAATGTATACATTTGTTGAATTATTATACACCTAAATTAAAATAACACTGTATGATAATTATACTCAAGTAAAAAAAAAGAAAAGGGGAGAGAAAGGGGAATTGCATTATGTGGTCCCTCAGGTCATTAACCAGTCTCAACAATCTGTGGGTTCTGAAAGATCACAAATTGTCACCAGCACACTTGCCTTTAATCCTGAGAAATCCCCAGTAAATAATAAAACTTATCTGTTTTACCAATGTTGCTCTTCACCCAAATTAATAAATAGATCCTAATGTTATTGATGGAATGAATAGATGAAAGGAGATGTGATTTGTTTTTCCAATTGAAGTTGTTTTAATAAAAGTTGTTATACAGTGGACTTAAAAGAAATTAGATAAGACATGAAAGAAACTAGATTGTGCACAAGTGTTAGCTTTAATAAAATTTGGGAGAGTAAACCATTATACTACTAATTACTGGCACTAATTTCCCTGGTGAATATGGGAGAAGGGTGTGAAAATATTTTAGAACCCTGTAAGTTTTTGTAAGATTAGTAACTTAAGGTGAATAAGAGTCTGGAGTTTACTTTTTAGGTAACTATTTGTGTATACATGTTATTTGTAATTGATCTGAAATATTAACTTTGAATATATGATATAAAATTTAAAGATCGTGTATTTCAGGTGGAAAGGTGAAAAAATTAGTACATACAAATCTGAGTCTCAGCCTTCACAAATTGAGATTTACTGGAATCATGTACTGTATAATCGATGTTCAATTAACATATTGTGTCAATCCTAAAATGACATCATTGGTACGGCAAACCTTTATTGTATGCAATTTTGAGAAAGAAAATATGTTACAAGTTCAATTATGACATAATAAATACCTTAACAGTAGTCTTGGCTTGAGGTATGTATGTATTGGTCTCACTAGTGCCCATATCTCTTTCCAATTCTCTGGTGATTTCGGTAAGTTCTCCTGGCTTTGATTGCATTTCTCGAGTATGTGATAAGTAGTTTCTTTGCAAGTTAGTAACAAAACAGCTTTAATTACTTTTAGATATATTCCTTTCTTTTTTTTTAAGTTTATTTATTTTGATAGAGATCATGCATGCAAGGTGGGGTAGGGGGAGAGAGAGAGAGGGAGAGAGAGGAAATCCCAAACAGGCTCCACACTGACCTGAGCCAAAGTTGCTCACCCAATTGAGCCACCCAGGAGTCCCAAGTATCTTCCTTTCTTAATTCACATGAAACATTTGGATATAGCTTTGTAAGAAATAAGAAATTGAAGTCATCCCTCCAGAGATGAATATTTGCTTCACTGATTTTCAAATTCAAATTTTAAAATTTTAAATTAAACCCTGTGGTTCTGTTTCTTTGTCTTTCCAGATACTCAGTAACTTTTTTCAATGCCAGGTTATAATATAACATTTTTAAGGTATTTTAAATATCATTTAAACTCAGCACATAGTTGCAACGTGTACACAGTGTTGAAATGACAGAGATATGAATAGCTTTGACCAAGTCTGCACATGTGCAGGCAATAAAAACTATGTCATTACTACTACCTGGCTGACTGCAGTTTATAGGATGCCATCAGTTGCAAAAGCAAACAAACAAAAGTTTCAAAACTCTTGACTTCAGTAATAAGAAAGTTTGTAAAAATGTGAATCTTAGAATTGATGAAATAAGGTGAACTCTTACCTGAGTTGGTGGTAGTCTTAAGTATAACCTGGAACTGTTGGTTCTGTTATTATTTTTTTAATGGCACAAAGCCCCTGAAGATCCGTAATCTTTTTTCTTTAGCTTAAAACCAGAGATAGATATATCAGTAGCCTGAAAAAGAAATGTCAGAAGGAATCTGAACAAAACAAAGAAAAGCAGAGAAGAATTGAGACCTTGGAAAAGTATCTGGCTGATCTTCCAACTCTAGATGATGTACAGAGTCAGAGTCTTCAGGTAACATGAAAAAATGTTCATCTTTAAATGACTTGAAAACATACTACTTTCTTAGGTTGACTCTTTAGAAATTTCATAATTTTTATAATTTTGGTTCTATATTTGGCTAATTATGTTAAAATCTATGTGTTTAATTGCTGTTGTTAGGATTAACTTTAATAAGAAACTTCATCTAAGCATGAGTGTATCTTTCTTGTTGTTAATTAATATATGGTTACTTTCCTAAGAAAACTGTATGTTAACTCTTTTACTTAACATTTTACTCTAAAAGATAGTTTCTGAACCAGTCTGACAGCCCCATCCCATACATACATGCATGCACTGTATGTTCTCTGGCTTTACCCAATATTCTCCGGCTCAGCCAAGGCTCAAGACATTTCTTTACTATCTTTCCAGGTATTTGATTTGTTTTCCTCATTCTTCTTAACCTTTCCATAAATTCTTCCACCTTAGTCTGTGGTTTCCATTCACTCCTCTGACCTCTTCTGACCATTTTTCTTTTTTACAAGTACCTTATCCAGAGTCTTTCTACCAACTCTGGTGAAACCTGTCTTCTCGATCTGTTAAACCTACTCTTCAGTCTTTCTCAGTTTTTCTAATCATGGAATTCTCAATCTCAGTGCTATTGACATTCAAGGGTAGATAATTTTTTGTTTTGAGATTTTGTCCTGTGCATTAAAGTATACTTAATGGCATTTCTTGCTTCTACCTACTAGATGCCAAGAGGACTGCTCCTTCCCTCTTCCCTCCCTGAAACCAAAAATGTCTACAAACATTTCCAAATATTTCCTTGAGGGAGAAATCACTCTCAGTTGAGAATCATTGGTGTAATCCATGGAGTGTCATTATTTTACAGACTCTAGATCTACAATGGATTCTCTGTATAAGACTAAGAGAGGTTAATGTCAGGAAGGAACTGAAGAAGTACTACAGGAGTTTGCATGAGCAGGAACAGAGGGGAATATAGACGTAAAAGCACATGTTCATGCCACTTTACACCATTAGGTTGGCTCATATTTAAAAAATGAAGAAAAAGTAACAAGTATTGGTGAGAATGTGAGGAAATTAGAATCCTTGTGCACAGTTGGTGGGAATGTAAAATGGTGTAGCCACTATGGAAAACCATATGATATGTTTCATCAAACAATAACCATCAGTTCCCCTTCTGGATACATACCCAAAAGAATTGAAAGCAGAGTCTCAGACAGATGTTTGTACATACATGTGTTCATAGTAACATTATTTGCAATAGCCAAAAGATGGAAGCAACCTAGTCACTGATGGATGAATGGATAAAATGTCGCATATACATATAATTGATGTATAAAAAAATTGGAATTCTGAAACATGGATAAACCTAAGGACGTTGTGTTAAGTGAAATAAGCCAGACATAAAGATAAATACAGTATGAAGTACCTAAAGTAGTCAAATTCATAGAGACAGAAAGTCAGAGTAGTTGCTGGATACTGAGAGCAGAGCTGGAAGGGGAGTTGTTAATGAGCGTAGAGTTTGTTTTGCAAGATGAAAAGAGTTCTGTTGATTAGTTGTACAACAGTGTGAATGTACTAATACTATTGTACATTTAAACATGATTAAGATGGTAAATTTTGTGTTATGCATAAAATATAGTGTGATTTTAACCACAAGCTTAATAATTGCGAACACAGTTACAGTTTCTAGCAGAAACACATTTAATATTCTATGTGTTATAAACTTTAAGACTTGCTCCTTAGCTTCAGATTCTAGAAGAAAAAAATAAGAATTTGCAAGAGACTCTGCTGGATGTGGAAAAAAAGCTTGAAGAGATCAAAACACAGTGTCAAGAAAAAGAGGCACAGATAATATGCCAGAAAAAGAAAGAAAAGGAGTTGATAACTACAGTTCAGAGGTAAGCAAACCTTTAGTAATTTTTGTTAATTTTTATTGTTCATATTTTTCATAAGGCATTTCACTTAAAATACATTAATTTGTAATTATTACTATATTGTTATCTTAAAGATGAACTCTTAAAAACTAAGTATTATATAATTGAAGCACGTTATCTTGGCTGTGATTTCACATTTTAATGCAACATACTGACATCTTACCAAAGGTTTTATATGAGAATAGTGAAAATCTACCCCCCTCCCCACCAAAAACAAAACAAAACAAAAAACCCAATTGGAAACTGAAAGTATTAACACAGTCTGATGGCTTTGCCAAAAAAATATGTAAACAAAGAGAGGCAGTCAAATACTCAGACTTCACTCCTTAATGAGATATATCAAAGTGAAATCATTGACTCCCATTTTCCCTTCCTGTAGAACAACAGGTACGGCCATTTTGCCATGTATCTTTCAAGTTCACTCATATATACTGCCTCATGGGACTCTTCTCTTTTAAATTAATATAGTTAGAATGACAGGGAATATGATTTATTAGTATATTTAGCTAATATATTTAATCTGAAAAATTAATAACTAGATTCCTGAAAAACCTAGAGAGCTGTGTTATATGCAACTACATGCACTCTCTGTTTTATAAAACTTAAACCTTAATAGATGACCAACTATAAATAGATAAAACTATATGGAAGAATAAGACAACATAGCAACAAAAATTGGTAAAATTTGTGTTTTACCAATTATATGTAACTCTAATCAAAATCCATCTGATAATTGCATGTTAATATTGCTTTACTACTTTCAAAGCCTAAAATATACCTGGTCTACTCTTCTTCTCAGATTTCAGTGCAGAAAACATCAGATTCTGGGACATTATGGTCTTCAGTGTTTCTAACCTCTGCTTCAAAAAATTCATATTTTTTTTTAATGTTTATTTATTTTGAGAGAGAGAGAGTGAGTGGAGGAGAGGCAGAGAGAGAGAGGGAGAGGGAATCCCAGGCAGGCTTCACGCTGTCAGTACAGAGTCCATGCAGGGCCTGATCTCACAAATCATGAGATCATGACCTGAGCTGAAGTCGAGAGTCCATCATTTGACTGCCTGAGCCACCCAAAGTTCATATACTTTTAACTTTACGTTTATTTTCCCCTTACTTTTTGCTTTCTTGCTCTTTAATTTCCCTTTCTGTAACTCCACATCTTACAGTCTATTCTCTAGTCTCAAAACAGCTTCCTGACCTCCACTAATTCAACCATATGTTCTTTTTCTTTCATCTTAAATAAAGTGAGAAGAGGTATTATAGGGCATTTTGAACACAAACTCAAGCCGTGCCATTTTATGAATAAAATCAGGAACACTTGAAAATAATTTGTTCCATTGTGTGCTTTTACATATTTAATATGATAGTATACCTTCTCTTTTATTTAGATTTTCTCTTTTATTAGGTTTTTGGAGAACACTGAGCCTCGTCTCATTGATCATAAAGACTTAGTACAGTGCATTTCAGAATCTGTGTTCCATTTTTTTTACCTGGATACTCTCTGAGATGATAGCATCCCAGAAATTTTCTCTTAATTTCAAATAGATATAAAGGACCAAATAAGGTCTTCTGTAATTCTTCAGTACTTGTATAGCTATGGTGTCCCTTGACCTTGGAGGTAGAGGTGTTAGTTTCCTCAGCTATATGATAAAGTTCTTGTTTCCACAAGAATTCCAGATGTGTATGTGACTATGCATTATATCATTACATTTATCTGTGCCTATATAATATCCCTAAGTTTTCCATGTATGAATATATGAGAACTTTTGGTATTTAAAAATCAGATAAAAATTTTTCATTAGAAGTAAAATATAGCTCTTATATTATATATATAAATATAGTGAAATAATGCAATTTATTTTTCTCAGAATGTTGTAACTGCATCAAAGCAGTGTCTTGACACTGATCTGGAGGGAGAAAACTCATTCTGAAATAAAAATAATACATTTTTCACTTTTAGACTGAAAAAGAAAATCATTTTATGACAAGTAACAATATATTACAAAGCAGTACACTACATTCATAATACATAAAAACTTGTCTGGTGCCATTATTTATTAACATGTTGGAACATATTGGAAGCCCTTATTGTACCATGTAGGACTGTCAATTCTTTGTCCAGAATCTAGGTCTGGCATTTCTTTCACTTCTTTATTTTTAAAAGAGAGAGAAAGCACAAGAAAGCCATAATACTTAGAAGAAGAAAAATAATGAAAATACCAAAACCCAAACTATAAGAAGTCTTGTTTCTTTTAGTGCTCTGCAACTCTTAAGTCTGATTATAAGCTAGAGTGGAACTATGCCGAGGTGTCTTTCTGTTTTGATTTTGGTCATTATTCTTAACGGTGTAGTTCCTTTTAACCAAAACATGACCTCCTCCTTTTCTCAAGATGAGCATTTTTTTTTCTCTTTCAATCTTTTATTCTTAATATACCACAGGGGCTTCTTTTTGTTGTTTCCTTTTTTGCAATGCAAGTGTCTGCCATGAATAGCATGAGAAATGATTAGGTCAAATAATAAACACATTGCTGCTCTTATTAATGAAGGAGAAATGTAATTCTGCTGGTTTTTGGCAACAACGATCATTACAAAGAAACATTGGCTGAGCTCAAAATGAAGATAAAAGATGTATATCCATATTCTCAGGCTCCCAAACAAAATCATCATAATCAAGGAATTCTCCTTTTGCAGGAGAAGGAAACAACAGGATTTAGGTTGCCGAGCTCAGATTAGGATCATAAGGAACTTCATTAGGGCCTAAGGATGTCACACACTAAGCAGCTTTCCAGTCTCCAATCTGCCATTTTGAAAAAGATAATCAGCCTCCGCTATATTTTTTTTACTTCTATGAAATGTAGGTGCTCATTCTTATTCATAATGTAGTCTGTAGGTCTTGATTATTGCTTGATTAAAAAATATGATAGACCATAAGAAGGGACCATCATTTATGTTGAAGTCATCTACCAAAATCAGCACATAGAGTGGATTTTATTTATATAATTGTCTTTCTAAAACATACAGCTTGCAGCAAAAAGTAGAAAGATGCCTTGAAGATGGAATTCGCCTTCCCATGTTAGATGCAAAACAGCTTCAGAATGAAAATGATAACCTGAGAGAACAAAATGAGAATGCTAGTAAGGTCAGTTTATATTTTTGCTAATACTTAACAACTTAGTTTGAATGTTTTTATTTGGAAAGAAAATTACTCTTTTATTTATTTTTATTTCTTAATGTGTGCATGAGGGGGTGGGCAAAGAGAGAGGAGGAGAGAGAGAATCCTAAGTAGGCTCCGTGCTGTCAGTATGGAGCCCGAGACAGGGTTCAAACTCACAAACTGTGAGATCATGACCTGTAGCCAAAATAAAGAGTAAGATGCCTAACTGACTGAGCCACCCAGGCACCCCTATTTAATTTTTTTGAGAACGAGAGTGAGAGCAGGGGAGGGGCAGAGGGAGAGGAGGAAAGAGAGAATCTTAAGGAGGCTCAATTCCCAGCACAGAGCCCGATGCCAGGCTCAATATCACGACCTTGAGATCAGGACCCTGAGTCAATATCAAGAGTTGGACGCTTAATGACTGAGCCACCCAGGTTCCCCATGTCTTTTTAAGTAGCTACACACCCAATGTGGGGCTTGACCTCACAACCCAGAGATTAAGATTAACATGCTCCTACTGACTGAGCCAGCCAGTCTCCCCGAAAATGACAATTTAAGTAAATTTAAGTAATTCAGATTTTAGTAAAAGCCAAACTAAGGAGAAATTAAATTGCTTTTTAGCAAAACAAAAGGGTATCTTTTCCTTCCTAAAGTATTCAAGCTCTGTCTCAAAGTTATTTTTATAAATTGCATAGCGTTTTATCAAGAACTAGAGGAAGATTTTTGCAGTTATATGTATGTGTGATCCAAATCATATGTCTATTTAAAGGATACTTGATATGAATAATTTTGTAAAAAAGAAAATCATACCCTGATTTAGAAAAAATAAATTCATTATTTCCTGTGGTTTTTTTTGTTGTTTTCTTGAACTATTGGTACTTTTTAAAAGCAGTAGAAAAAATTTCAGTTAACACTGGTAATATTTTCTGTATTTTAGATTATAGACAGCCAACAAAATGAGATTGAAAGAATGATTTTAGAAATTCAGGTAAGGAATGTTTTGTATATATTTTAATTTAGCTGTATACTGACTTACTCTTAATCGCTATATAATCTAAAAATATTAAAGCATATATGTATATGAAAAGATTAATAGCACTTGAAGTGAAGTTACAAATTCTTTAATATTAATATTTCACTTTTTTAGAATGAAAATGCTATTTGGTAAATAAATTATTCAAAATATTTTGAAGATTGTTCTTCTCTATTCCTTACCTTTCCTGTTTTTAATTGGGTATAGTCTCCTACTGAGAGCACATTTGGTTAATGTGTGATCAGGTCATCAGTGATCTACTTATTAATGATCATGGACTATTTTCAGTCCATTGTGACTGGCCAACACTTCTCTTCCTTCTTATATTATCCCTTCTATATTATCAAAGTATAACATGTTCTTTACATATTTGTGGTTTTACTTCCTGCTTAATTTCTTGAGAGACTGTGGTAGCTCATTTACATATCTAGAGCTTAGAGTGTCTGATTCATAATCCAAAATTTGTGGATTAAATGGATTTTCATTTTTTTTTATTGATATGCCAGATACTTAGCACCTACAGCTGTGTCAGGCACTGTTCTTGGCACTGGGGATTCATCAGTGAAAAAGCAAGTCCTGGCTATTCTAGTGGGGCTATTCAATGGATAAAATGGAAATATAATGTCAAGGAATGATATGTACCATTAAAAAAATCGGGTAGAGAACAGTGATAGTGCTACATTAGATATAGTGGTCATGAAAAGTTTTTCCTGAGGAAGTAATATTTGAACAGAGTTTTGGATGAAGACAACCAAGGGAAGAGCATTTAGTGCCTGAAGGTGTCTGATGTGCTCCATGACCAGCAAAACGGCTGCTAGTCTGGAGTAGTGCAGTGATGGTGAGGTAGAGACATGAGCAGTGATCGTGAAAAGTAGCCTGGGGCTAGATCACTTAGGGCTAGATGTCATTGTATTTTATAATATGTATGATGAAAGCCTTTGGACATATTTTGCTGAATAATTTTATTTTTATACCTCCTAATTGTTTTACTTCTTAAAAATGGAAGTAAAAGATAAATGGTTTAAGTGTCAGAATTATAGATGGTATGCTTTTTTGTGTGTGTGCATGTTAAGTTGATTTATCATTTTATTCAAACACTAGGCCAGTTCAACAAGTGTGTGGGTCTCCTAGATTGGCTCACAAGGTTATACTCTTTAATCTGTATTCCTGTAGACATAACTTCAGTTCTCAAAACCATTCAAACCACAAAATGGTTAGGTTCCTTCAGCCATTATTATCTGATTTATTATAGGCCATAATAGAAGGAATTTATATTTCACTTGGTAACATTTTCCAAGAAATCAGTCAAATGAAAGTTACCTCAATCCAAATTAAGGACACTGAACATTGTCCTTTGACACTGAAATTTTAGTGGTTAAGACTTGTAAGAGTTTATTCGTCACATACTATCTCACAGTATAGATTATCAGGATATATTTGTATTAATTGAAATACGCCTTTTTCTTATTTGTGGTGGCATCTTAATACAATTTATTCTTACACATCAACCAAGTCTTTTAGTCACATTTAGATGTCATGACCATATATAAATGAATATGTAGAAGAATATGTAATTATAAGGCATTCTATTCTTTGATCTTAAAATGCTTGAGTAAACATTTCTTTATTTTTTCAAACTAATGAATAGAAATCAAATTATTGAAATGCATTTATTTCCAAATATTGGGGGCCAGACAATATACTGATTAATTCTATTGTCTTTTGAAGCAATGAGTAAGTCATTCTGGCCATCTAGATCTATAGATCTAGTATATGGTTTGCTAACAGAGACAGATAGCAAATGTTGATGACTGTCCAATGCAGCTATATATATCAAGATATTTAAATAGAAAATTATAGAGGATGACAAATATGCTTAAAATGAGAAAATTTTGTGCTTTGTGTTCCTTGTTAAAACTCTTTAGTTCTTGTTCTTTTCCAGTTAAAAAAAGCTAGTTTTTTTATTTGGTTGTTTGTGATGAGTATAAAAGATGTGTACTCTGTGAACATCTAAAAATATTGCTTATTCTTAAAAAAATGGATACTAGTCGTTTCCCTAGCACTGGAAATCACAGAGAGAATCTTTTTTATTATTTTTTAAATATTTTTATTTATTTGTTTCTGAGAGCGAGAGGTGAACACAAGTGAGAGAGGGGCAGAGAGAGAGAGAGAGAGAGAGAGAGAGAGAGAGACTCAGAATCTGAAGCAGGCTCTAGGCTCCAAGCTGTCAGCTCAGAGCCTCTTGTGGGGCTTGAACCCATGAACCATGAAATCATCATCTGAGCTGAACTATGGGATCATGACCTGAGCTGAAATGAAGAGTTGTTCCCTTAAGCCAACCAGGTGCCCTGAATTATGCATTAAGCTATCAGTACAGTATTAAATTTATCATAACATTTCACTGCTATTATAATTTGCATATTCTTTGTTCCTCCACAGTGCCAGGAAGTTCTTCCATTTTAGAGGGTTTAGTAGACAAAACAGATGTAGTATTATTAGAATTTCATGTTTCGCTGCTTCTTTATGTCCCCGCAAACTATTGAGATGACCAAATTTGTTCAAATTTCATTTGTCTGACTTTTGGAGTATCGCATTGCCTTGGGTGTAAGCAGGTTATTCTTACAGTTTAAATTTTATGGCAAAAGAGAAAAATGAAATCCCTTGCCATGTTCATTTTATATCCAATTTATAGGAGATAAAAATAAGGCATTGTTACAAAGTGCTATATTTAAAATACAGCTGTGGTTTACCACCATGTACCAGAAGTCAAATAAATACAAAGCTGGTTTAGGTCAGTGGCAGATTTATTGATTCTGATGTTGGGGAGAAATCAATCTTCTACTAGTTTTATTTGTTATTGAATATAGAAAGGTAATACTTTGTGTAAAAATATACTGATTTTGAAACTGAGTTTAGTGCTATAAAGATACAGATTTATCTACTATTTTGTTCACCTGTCAAGATGATATTGTTAACTGGCATGAGTAACTTGTTTATTCATTGATCCTTTAGAAATAATGCCTTTGTTTACATTTATGAAACCAGTATAGCTAAACTGGCTTCTTCGCCTACAAGCTTTTCTTCTGTCATTATACAATATAAAAATATATTTTGTAATAGAACATTCCCCATCATTTCCATAAATGTGACTTTAGTTGGAATGTGAATTAGTTCTTCATTGGGCATTGCCTTCCCTCCTATTTATTCCTTAAAAGCACATTTCACCTGCATAAATAATCCTGTTTCTGGTGAGCTGTTATCATTTTGTGTAACTATTAATAAGCTTTTGGCAGAGGAGATACAGAATAAGAAAAGTTTGTTAGGTGCCCTTGTTTTTCCTAGCATACTAAAATTGTTTCTTCATTGAAAGAATTTTCGCATTTAAATCGACTTTCTGAGTTGACAGCTATCAAGGAACATAATATCATAAAAGATACAATGATGCTTTAAGGTCATTAAGACTTAACTTTTAACAGCATGGTTGGAACCACCAGTCTATCCTATTTTTAACACTTCAAGAGAAGATGTTTTCATAGCCTCCAAAGATTTTATTCCAATTTTTAGCAAGTCTCTATTAAAGCCTTCATCCAGCAGGTTTTCTCAATAGAAACAGTGGGAAAATGGATCATAAGCCAGTAGAATGTCTTATAAGCCGAATTTAACTTTTCTTTAACCTAAATAGATAAACTGATTTAACATTTTCACTTTATTATTGTGTGATGTTTACCTCCTATTTTTATGTTATCCCAGTTTTGTGATGTGATCTGACATGAAGTTCTTTCTTCTTAGTTTTTTTCAATTTTTAAAAAGTTTACCTTTGTGAAATTGCTTTTATAATGCATGAAAAGCTAAAAACATTCTTAATCAGAAATTAATACTAATTTTTGAAAAACCTAGCAACCAAACAATGTCTTTTATCAAAGGAAAAGTAGTTTAAAAAAATAAGCGTTCTCTCCATGTTTGTATTTTTAAAGAGAACAGTCTCTAATGTACATGCAGGCCTGTTATATGTACATTATAGTCGTTTAATTAAAATGGTAAAAAATATAAGAGGTGGTTGTAACAAGAAAAATTCTTTGTGTCTAAGGTGAGGAATTCTGAGGCAGGAAGAGAGTCAGCTCACTTGAATCAAGAAAGAACGTTCTTGAGCTTGTTGTGTGCTATGAGTGGTCACCAAAGCTGTATGAACATTCAAATTATTTAGATTTCTGGGCCCCAGTGGGAACCTGATGAGTCAATATCTCTGGGGTGAATCCTAGGCAGTTCTTCCTTGGCCTGGCAGCATCCTTATCTTGGTGCTGGTAGGAAGTTTCGGTCACGGTCCTCAGGGGCCTCATTGCTCCCAAAGTGGGAATTGACTGGGAAGATTGAGATTTAAGTAAAAAGTGGGGCAGGGGTAGTTCTGAGAAACCTGGGTGTGTTCTGGACACATTTAAACTGCTTTGGTAGTTCTTGCTTATAAGCCTGAAAGCAGATCAAGAGCTGAAAAGAAAAGAAACCTGGGCAGGTTGTTTTTCTTTATATTGTGCTGATTTTTAAATAACAGCTTTATTGAGATAGAATTCACATAGCCTGCAATTCACCCATTTAAAGTGTATAATTCAGTAGTATTTAGTATTCTCAGATATGTGGAACCAAGACCACAGTCAATTCTGGAACCTTTTTATCACTTCATAAACCCCTTACCCTTTAGCTGTCATTCCCTTAAACCCTGTTCCCTCCCCATCCATCGAAATCACTAATCTCCTTCCTGTCTTAATAGATTTGCCTGTTCTAGACATCTCATATAAATGTAATACGTCATCTTTTGTGACTCTTTCCCTGACCACCCCAGCAGCATTAATTGCCAGCTGATCCTCTGTTTACTCTTTTGCTTTCAGTGATGCCCTGTGGTATAAATTGCTTCACAGACCAATGTATTCTATTTCCTTTGAAGGAAGAGCTCCTTAGGTTAATGTTTGAGATCTTTTTCTCTTCCCAGGAGTGCTTTTCCCAAGTGTTTCTTTCACTTTTTCTCTCCAAGAATCTAGCCAGCCAGTAGTATCCTGTACCTTCAATGAATCTAACAGTTTCCTCCCAACTCCCTTTTGCCACAACCTCCACTGTTTTTGAGAGTGCACTTAGGCCTGAACTTCACAGTCGGCTGCACATGAATTCATGAATTCAGTTCCTTTAGAGAGACATTTAGAGCTCCCTATTCTGTGGCTTCCTTCTCCCCAGGCAAAATCTTTGAGCCGGTCAGTGCTGGTGGGAACAATGTCAAACTTCTGAGAGATTCCAGAAGATAAACATTCAGAGCAAAGAGAGTGGGCAGTAGCTCTAGATCTCGGCTTGCTTCTAGAACCCCTGCCCTAGAAGCCAAGGCAAGGGCAGTCAGGTCCCCGGTGGTCCCCACAGTGCTGTACCCAAGGTAAAGCCTCTGTTCCGGGAGGGGGCCGGGGCAGAAAGAAGACTGGAGTCTCCACCTTTTGCCTGGAACTTAGCCTCAGGTGCAGGTAGCTGAGGGCAGGAGGAGAAATGCTGATGTCAGCCCCTCCTGGGAAGATAGCTCTCCCCTGGGACTGGGGGCAGAGAGCCCAGTGTAGTACTGGAGTCTGGAGTGAAATTTCCATCTCACAGAGCTGTGAGAGCTTAAAGATGGAGTAGCTTTTGTTTCAAATATTATAGACTTTGCTGTTCTTTTAGTAGATTTTCTCGAATATATGTTTATTCATTTGCTGTGTGCTCTTAGAACCATAAATGTGCTCTTTTATAGTTTTCACTGAGGAGTGGGTCTGAGGGACTCCCTGTAGTGTCATGCTAGAAGCAGAATTCTCAGGCAGATTTTTTTTAAAAGTTAAATCGGGTAGTAAGATAATGGTTAAAGGAATTTGAGCTATACATGGTCTTGGATTATTATAAACAAAAACCTAAAATATAGCAATTTTTATTGTGTTTGCATATTCCTTATTTTTTATCTTAGAGTTTATAAGTATTTTGAAAATTCTTAATTTTTTTTAATGTTTATTTGATAGAGAGACACAGAGCGTGGGCAGGGGAGGGGCAGAGAGAGAGGAGGAGACACAGAGTCTGAAGCAGGCTCCAGGCTCAGCTGTCAGCACAGAGCCCAATGCAGGGCTCAAAGTCAAAAACCATGAGATCATGACCTGGGCCGAAGTCATACGCTTAACCGACTGAGCCACCCAGGTGCCCCTGAAAATTCTTTTTATTAGTATGTAGGAAGGAGGAAAAGGGATTTACTATTTCTCCACAATTAGACTAAAGTGAGAAATGGAGCCCCTGTTAAGTGCAGAGGTATCAGTGATACGATGCTGATGAGGATGATATAACATGGCACAGGAACTGTGCTTTCTGATTAAATTTATTATTTCTAAACCTCAGTAGTAAGCTTAACAGGTAAGACAGAGCATCCTTTTATATATGAAATAGCCAAGATTTAAAAAGATGTGCCTGAGGTCTCAGCTCCAATTCTAATTCCTGTCCGACCTCAGAGTTTGTGCTCTTGGCGTTGCTCCTGGCTGTTTCAAAGTGAAAAGTCCCAAGAGAAGGGCAGAAATGCATAAGAGAAGTGTTAATCTGATCTCTTCCTTATGTCAGCTTTAGGGGAAAGACTTGTTTTAAGGGTCTTTTCCTGGAATGAAAGATCTTAACTAAAGCATGTCAGAAAACTAGCCTTGTGGAAGGCACCTTGTGTTCAGTTGCCTAGAAGTAGAATTTGGAAATTTTGTCTCCAAAGTGAAATTTTTAGTACATTATACTCTGCAATATGGTAGTATTATTAGCTCCTTGAGATTTAAGTAAAGTGCCTGGTTTTTGTTTTCTGATATATTTATTTAAGAGTTTTATAATAGGTGGACTAGGCTCTTTGAATAATCCTTATCCAAATCAACACTTAGCACAGTGCTTTGTGTATAAAAGATGCTCAGTAACTATTTTTGAATGAATGAACATAGCCTTTTACTTAAAAACTAAATTAGGTTTTAGTTGTTTCCTCATCCCTTTTCATTCAGTAACTTTAACTGAGTTTCAACCATGGGCCAGGCAATTTTCTGGGGGATAACTAGTGAACAAAGACCAAAATCTTTGCCCACAAGAAAATTAAACCCACAATGCTGTATTGGAATGGGTTCTTATTTTTTCCAGCTTTATTGAAGTATAATTGACAAAGTTGTAAGATATTTAAAGTGTACATCATGATGATTTAAGAAATGGGCTCTTTTTAATATTTAGTATAAGAAGAAAGGAATTAGTGATTATTGCATAACTATTTCGTACCAGGTGAAAGTCATTTAGGCTTTTGATTATAAACCACAAAACCAATTCACTTCAGCCTAAACAAAAACAGAATGCAGAGATACTCTGGAACCCATGAGTAGGAATAAAACCAGGCTTCAGGAAAGAAGAGGCTTTGTTGCTTTGCTCATTGCAGTGTGTCTCATTCTCCTCTCTCTGTGCACACTGACTTCCTTTATTCTTTAGCTCACATAGCAGAGTATATAGCTGTCCTCAGCCCCTACATTCTGTATGTAGTTCATTTCTGGTCATGCAGAGACGAACTCCTAGACTCTGCATCCCAGGTTTTCAGGTGTGGTCAAGTGTTCACTCTGCTTGATTCAGTGAGCTATACCGGAGAGGTGCAGAATTCTTACAAATATGGCCACTTGTGACTTGTGGGATTTGAGAATAGGCAAACACCCAAAATGTCTGCATACACACTGCATAATCTTCACAGTACCTTCCACAAGGGTGGAAATTCTTTCTGATGATCTTGGAACCTAGAAAGGTTGAATAACTTACCCATGGTTGCACAGCACATAAGGTGTGGACCCAGAACCAAGTTTTGTCTTACTGCAAAATCTTATGTTACTGTTACCATTAACTCTATACTTTTTTTTAAACTGTTAACTTACTTATTTTTTTTTGAGCTATGATTGACATATAACATATTAGTTTCAAGAGTATAATTATTTGATATTTTATATATTGTGAAAAGAGCACATAGTTTACTTTTTTTTCTGTGATAAGAACTTTTAAGATCTACTCTTTTGGCAATTTTCAAATATAACTGTAGACACCATGCTGGACAGTACATCCCCAGGGCTTATTTTATAACTGAAAGTTTATACCTCTTCACCCACTTCCCCTAATTCTGCTCCCCAACCCACCCCAACCATTAATTTATTCTCTGTTATTTCTGAGGATTTTTTGTTTTTTTGATTTCACAGGTGAGTGAGATCACATGGTATTTGCCTTTCTCTGTCTGACTTACCTCACTTAGTATAATGCCCTTGGGGTCAATCCACTTGTTGCAAGTGACAAGATTTTCTTTTTTTGTATTGTTAATATTCCATTTGTACAAACCAGATTGTGTATACCTCATATTCTTGATCCATTCATCCATCAGTGGATAGTTTGTTTCCATGTCTTGGCTATTAGAAATCATGCTGCAATGAACATGGGGGTTCAGATATCATAGTGTTTTTCAGAAGTAGAAATGATGAATCACATAGTAGTTGTATTCTTAATTTTTTGAGGAACCTCCATGCTTTTTTCCTTAGCGGCTGCACCAGTTTACATTCCTACCAACAGTGCACGAGAGTTCCCTTTTCTCCACATCCTCACCAGCACTTGTTATCTCTTGTCTTTGATAATGGCCATTCTAACCATGTGAGGTGATACCTCATTGTGGTTGTGATTTGTATTTCTCTGACAATTAGTAATGTTAAGCACTTTTTCATGTACCTGTTGGCCACCTGTATATTTTCTTTGAAAAATATGTATTTAGAATCTCTGCCCATTTTTTAAAATAAAAATTTTTTTTGAGAGAGAGAGAGGAGGAAGAGCAAGGGAGGTACAGAAAGAGAAGGAAAGAGAGAATCCCAACCAGGCTCCGTGCTGTTGGCGCAGAGCCCGATGTGGAGCCCAAACTCACAAACCATGTGATAATGACCTGAGCTGAAATCAAGAGTCAGAGAGAGGCTTAATCAACTGAACTACCCAGGCACCCCCATTTTATTTCATTTTTTATCCGATTTTTTTTTTGTTTTTGTTTGCTAATTAAGTTCTATGTAAATTTTGGATATTAACCACTTTACAGATATGATTTGCAGTTATTTTCTCTGATTTGTTAAGTTGCCTTTTCTTTTTTTTTTTTTTTTTTGGTGTGTGTATGTGTGTTGCTGTACAGCACCTTTTTAGTTTGATGCAGTCCTCCCATCTTTTTACATTTTTGATGCCACTATTTTTTTAATCCATTAACAAACTATCAGTTAGTTGTTTCTACTACTTTTGTCTTTTAACCGTCATACTAGCCTTATAAGTTATTAACCCAACACCCTTACAGTGTTATTTTGAATATTACTATATATTTACCTTTACCAGTGAGATTTATACTTTCACATGTTTTCCTGTTACTAATTAATTAGCACCCTAGCACCCTTTCATTTCAGCAAAAAGAAGTCCCTTGAACATTTCTTGTAAGACTAGTTTAGTGGTGATAAACTCTCAGCTTTTGCTTGTCTGGAAAACTTTTTTTTTAAGGTTTATTTTTGAGAGGAAATGTGTGTGTGTGTGGGCTGAGGAGGGGTAGAGAGAGAGGATGAGAGAAGTAGGGACAGAGGATCTGAAGTGGGCTCTCTGCTGACAGCACAGATGCAGGGCTCAAACTCATGAACCATGAGATCATGTCCTGACCCGAAATCGGATATTTAACCGACAGCCACCCAGGTGCCCCTAGAAAATTCTTTCTCTCTCCCTCGTTTCTGAGGACAACTTTGTAGGGTTAAGTATTCTTGGTTGACAGTACTTTCAGCTCTTCGAAAAGATTTTGCCACACCCTTCTGGCCTATACAGTTTCTGCTCAAAATCTGCTGAGAATTTTGTAGGGGTTTCCTTGTATATAGCAAAGTTGTTTTCCTCTTGCTGCTTTTAGGATTCTCTCCTTGTCTTTAAGTTTTGAATATAATCATAATGTGCCTCTTTAGGTCTCATTGGGTTTATTGTATTTGGAACTCTCTTGGTTTCCTAGCTCTTGATGTCTCTTTCCTTCCCCAGGTTAGGGAAGTTTTCAGCCATTATTTCTTCAAATAAGTTTTCTGTCCCTTTCTCTCTCTCTTCCTTCTGAGACCCTGTAATGCAAATATTGATTTGCTTGGGATTGTCCTTTCAGTCCCTTAAGCCATCTTCATTCTTTTACTTGTTGTTGCTCTGATTGAATGAAATCTGCCCTGAGTTCACTGATCCTTTCTTCTGCTTCATTTAGTCTGCTGTAGAACACATCTGTTGTATTTTTAGTTCAGTTATTCTACTCTTCAGCTCTTTGACTTCTACTTGGTACTTTTCTTATATTTTCTGTTTGTTGAAATTCTCACTTTGCTCATGCATTGTCTTGCTAACCTTGGTGAGAATCTTTATGACTGCTATTTTGAACTTACTTGTCTTTGTTTCATTAAGGCGTTTTTCTGAGGCTTTCTTCTTCTTTAATTTGGAATATATTCCTCTGGTTCTTTTTGACTTACCAAATTTGTTTTGACTCTGTGTGCTTGTTTCTCTGCATTAGGTAAAACAGCCACCTTTCCCAGTCTCTAAGGAGTGGCCTCATGTAGGAGATGAAGGAGTTTCTTTTAACTAGTTTTTTTTAAAAGATGTTGACAGGGACCTGGGTGGCTCAGTCAGTTAAATGTCTGACTCTTGATTTAGGCTCAGGTCATGATCTCATGGTGTGTGATATTGAGCCCTGCATCTGGCTCCGCACTGACAGCGTGGAGCCTGCTTGGGATTCTCTGCCTCTCCCCAACTTGTTCATGCACACCTGCACTCGCTCTCAAAATAAATAAGCATTAAAACAAAACAAAAAAAAAACTATTTAAAAATAAAATAAAAGGTGTTGAGAAAAAATATCACCCAATTCCGTTGAAAGAATGCCTTCCCCTTGTTAATGCTTTGTAGATGCCATTATTACCTTTCTGTTAAGTATGCATGGTTCTTATTGCTATTCCTAATGCAGCACTATGATCTTACCTTTCATGTATAGTTACATACACTATTGCAAGAATAGTGGTATTTGTATTAATAGAATCATAACAGTATGAAACTTTTTATCTGTTTTCAATAATTCAAAGTGATTGACTTGTTTCTAGATCATTGAAATACATACAATAAAATTTTAAATGAAAAAATTTTAGAAGAACTTTCTTTTTAAGGTTTTTGTTATTTTCTTATTTGATTTATTTAACTAGGCAATAAATTTAACATCTGTAGCATAAATCCTATTATAATAAAGATATAGGCAAGCTAGTAGGCTAGTGTATAAAAATTGGACAAAGTACCTCATTAGAATTTTTTTTTATAATTTAAGGGGATAAGATTAATTGCATTTGTGATTTTTAAGTTAAAGTTTATTTTGAAGACATGTAAAATGGTTTCAAAAAATTGTACTGTATTTCAAAAAAGGGGGTCTCTTTCTTTCCTAGAATTCTGTACCTGTACTTGTCTTAGGATCTTGCCCAGTCCCATGGTTTTGCATGTAATGAGTTTGCTCACTACTCCCTAACTTCTTTCAGCTCATAATTCTTCCCTGACCTTACAACTTGTATAAACAACTGCCTATTCAACAGTACTACTTGACACATCAGGCATAATATATTATATCCAAATTGAATTTCTTACCCTCCCCAAACAGAAAATAGTAAAACCTGCTCTACGTTCCATGTTCAGACCCTTCTCTATTGATGGCCAATTTGTCCTTCCATTTGCTCAGTCCAGAAACCTTAGACTTATCCTTGACTTCTCTTCTGCCTCATATTTGTGAACAAACCTTATTACCTTCAAAATATATCTAGCATCTGACCTCTCCTGACCTCTATTGTGTTGCCACCCTGGTCTAACCCATCTTTATTCTTTGTATCGATTATTTCTGCCTGCTTCCATTTTTGGTTGCCTACAGTCTATTCTCATCAGCCCGAGTGACTTATTAAACAAAAACCAGATCATGCCATGTCTCTTCTGAGAATCTTTCAGTGGTTGGTTCATCATTTTTTCCAAAGTAAAAATCAAAGGTTTTTCACTGGCTTAGCGGCCTTACACAATCTGTTCCCTATACTGCCTGCCTTCTCTGACTTCATCTTTTATTGTTTTCTGCCACCTTGGCTCTCTTGCTTTTTCTTAACACAGAAGACACCATCTGCCTCAGAACCTTTGCACTGACTGAAACAACTGTAGATATCTATGAGATGCAGTCTTTCACCTCCTTCAAGCTATAGCTCAAATATCATCTTTTTTCCATGAGCCTGTACTCTGCTCCATATGCGATCTCTACCTCCTCTCCCTTACCATGCTGAATTTGTTCTCCAAACCACTAGTCAAATTCTAATGTACAATACTGTGTAACTTATGCATTATGTTTATCTTCTTTGATCTTTTACCTACAAGTAAAAGTTACATGAAAGGGCCTATTTTTTCACTGATTCATCGTCATCCAGTGCACAAACTGTGCTTGGTTATAATTTTTGCTACATGAATGATTGCACGAAAAAACGTATTTGTGAAACTCCTGTATGGTGTTTGTGTGTGTGTGTGTGTGTGTGTGTGTGTGTGTGCGTGCGCGCGCCCGCAGGCCCATTTTTGGGGGGATGGAGTTTGTGTGTTTATATAGTAAAACTGCTAACATAAGTTTTTAACCAAAATACTTTCTCTTAAATTGGGTTTGTGGAATATATGATATTTATTGGTGAAGGCACAGCTGTTCTTTTCTTCATTTGAGCTATTTTATATATGGGACAAAAGACAGCATTTCTAGATATTTAGATCAAAACAACAAATGTTTTCAAAACCTCTTTCAACTTTAAGAATGATTGTGATCGGGGTTCCTGGGTGGCTCAGTTGGTTACAAGTGGTTCAAGTCATGATCTCACAGTCTGTTAGTTCCAGTCCCAGATATCTGTGCTGACAGCTCAGAGCCTGGAGCTGCTTCAGATTCCGTGTCTCTCTCTTTCTCTCTCCTGCCCCTCCCCTGCTCATGCTCGTGCGCACGCTCTCTATCTCTGTCTCTCTCTCAAAAATGAATAAACATTAAAATAAAATAAAACATTAAAAAGTTAGTAACTTGGAATTTTTTAGAGACAAGTATTACCTGGAAATTTACAGAGATATTGTGGACATTTGAAAATTAAAGTTTTTAATGTTAGTAATCCCATTCTAAGCTTACTAGAAATTTTGCTCTTTTTTTCTTAAACTTTAAACATATGCTTTCTCATACAATTTAGGGTAGAGAAATAATCTGGTAGATGAAACATTGTGTCAGACAGCTGTGGCACCCATCCCCTCATCTTAGTCTAGAGATTGTACAACATATGGTCCTTTTCGGATAAGCTTATCTGTGAACTCTTTCCCCTGTTAAAGGACTGTTTCATAAGTACCCTGAACCCAACCAGCGTAACGTCTTAAGCTTAATATATTTCCCAAATCCAGATTTTTTTTCTTATGACACATAGTACTACTGCCAAACATTTCTTACTTATTCTACTGAGAAAATTGCCTATTTCTTCACTGATTTAAATTTAGTCTTATATATGAACTAGTTAATCAGATTTGCTAGCTAATTATTAGTCACACTCAATATGACTGAATTGGTAAAAATATAAAACACTAGAATTTTCTGAAGAATGATATTACAGTATTGTGAAAATACCTCCCAGGGTCAGTTTTCATTCTTAAAATGTTAGATCTAGAGTAGCTTATCTGTGTTGCCTTTCCTCCACAATTCTAATAAGATAAGCAGTCACAAATCTTAAGAATTTAGGATGAATTGTGGATTCCAGTTACATAATCTCATTATGCCTGTAAGCATAGATCTTCAGCCAGATAAATAAATAAAATATTCAGATAAAAATATTCAAATAGGTTTTTGATTCATTCACATGCAGTTACAAAGGAATTTCAGAATCCATGTGACTTTCTGTTGCGAGATTAAATTTTGTAGGCTATAAAGTTTTCCTGGGAAGGAAATATACTTGTTATAGAGCTTAATTCACTTTTTTTTAATGTTTATTTTTGAGAGAGAGACAGTGCACAGTGCGGGGTAGGGACAGAGATAGAGGGAGACACAGAATCTGAAGCAGGCTTCAGGCTCCAAGCTGACAGCACAGAGGCCAACATGGTACTCGAACCCATGAACTTGCGAGATCATGACCTGAGCTGAAGTGATGCTTAACGGAATGAGCCACCCAGGCGCCCCAGAGCTTAATTCATTTGTAAACAACCTATGAGTTGTTAAAAGTAAATAGATGTTTTTATAGAGTTTAGGAAACAAATTCAAGTAGAAAGCTACAAGGTTGAATATCTGTTACTAAGAAAACTGCTTTATATTTACAGTCTTATCTCAACCCATGGTGACAGCTAGCTTCTTTTATTCTATCCAAAGATAATATGGGGGTGGGGGGGCCTTCATAGTGCATTATATACTATTTAAGCAGTCAGCATGCTGAAGTAGTTTCAGAATTGAGACTAAATAAATATAGTTTTAAGAGGGGAGAAAAGAAATCTCTTTTCTGGTCATATTTTTAATGATCTTGTGATTTCACAAAAGGAAAAAGTGTTAATTAAAACACCTAGAAATCACTGATAACTACAGAGTTTATGGCAATTTTTTTTTTCTTTTTGGTGTGTAGCTGAAAATCCGACTTACGAGCTGAAGTGACCCAAGTACTATTAAAATATCCTATATACTGTTTTGGTGTACTCAGAATTTTCTTACAATGAATAACTTGTAATTTTATAATAGATTGAAGAAAGCGATTCATTTATCAAAGTCACGTAATAGTCTTTTGGCCTGAATTCATCATATTCACTGCTCGGAATACCATACACTGAGAGAAGTGTGTTTAGCTATGTTTCAAATGATAGAAAATGGGAATGGTCTTATGATCTTATTATCTTGTGTTTTATTACCCACAAGAAAAATGGGGTGTAGTGCATGAGAGGTATAGATTTGCTAATACACTCTGAATGCATCAACAACAACAAAAAAAAAATCAGTTAATGCTGTTTGTAACATAGCATTCAACAGCAGCTGCTATAGGTTTAACATGTTTTACCCTGACTATCAGTTTTCTTGGTAAAGATGATAGTTGTTTTTTCCTTTGCTGTCATCCACTCTAGATGCAATGTGGGTTGTTTTAAAATGAAGATTTCATCTTCCAAGGGGTGGAGGAGGACAGATCCAAAGGGTTCAGAGCCTGTATTCCTGGCTACCTCCCTGACTGCATTTTACTTTTAGCATTAACAACATTCTCTGCTTTCCAATTCTCTTTAGTCTATGCAAGGGGAACTTTCTAAAGAAAAATTGACTACTCAAAAGATGATGGAAGAGCTGGAAAGGAAAGAAAGAAACCTACAGAGATTAACAAAAACATTGCTTGATGTGAGTAAAGAAATTCAAATTGCTGTCAAAGAATGATTCAATACTTAAAGCACATGCTTATTTTGTACATATTCATGGAATATTTTTAGTTGAAGACTAGATTTTGATGTACCAATTAATTAAATCCATTAGGCTTCTTACAAAATTATAATCAAAACGGTAACTTTTCTTTTTCTTCCGTCTTAGAATACAACTCCACAGACTTAACTACTGCAGTCAAATGTTATATAGAGATTAGGTCCCAAAGTAATTGAATAAAGCATAAATTGAATATAAACAAAATTATCCTTGAAAATCCTTAAGGAAGGTGCAATGTTAACACTATCATTGGAACAGATTATACTTTCTTCATTTAATTATAAGCAGATATATATGGCTTGCATTTAAGGACATGTTATACAGAAAATACTTACTGTAGGTTTTTAACTCTAATCATGACACTTTGCCTCTAAATACCCAAGAATGCATCTCCAAAAATTAGGGACATTTCCTGTATAAACATACCACCATTGTCACACCCAATAAGAATAATATTCCTCAGTATCGGATAATACCTAGTTTATACGAAAATTTCCCCATTTCTTTGGGAAATTCAAATGCTTTTTATAATGACAGTTGAAATCAGCATTCAATCAGAAAGACCATGAGTTGCATTTCATTTTGTCTTATAAATCTAAAGTTTCTCACTTTGTCCGTGTTAGTGGCTATTGACAAACCTGGGCCTGTCGTCTTACAGAGTTATAGATTGTCAGCCCTTCTAGATTTGTCTGATTGCTTCCTCATGGTGTCATTCATCTTCTTCTCTACCCTTTCTATTTCTTAGAAGCTAGAAGTGCTAGAGATGTCAGTAAGTCAAGTCAAACATTTTTTTGGCATGAATACTTTGTAGGCATTCTTCATGTCATCATATTATATATGTTTGGTTATCCCACTGTAAGTGACAGAAATACTAAGCTCACTGGGTTAAAATGGTAACAGACTGATTCTTACATTATGGCTTCTGCAAACAGCAGGTAATGTGTGGAGTGCTACTTAGGTAAGTGTGTAAATATGCAGTTTATTAGCACCCTTTTCCTTGATGGTGTTTGTATTCACTGATGATAATTGTCTGGATCATTACATGATTAAAATCATATTTTTCCTAATTATTTTTATATTTATTTGCTGGCATTCATCTATTAAAAAATCTTTTCCTCATCATTGCAGGCTATTTGGTTATTTTGAAATAGAGTTACGACTGGAAAGCTTTGTATTAACTCTAATTAGCAGTTTTCAGGATGAGGAGTAGATAGATGGTGACAGTTTTGGGGATAAGGTAAAGGTAGCTTTTTCTGAGTATGATAATTTATGAGTTCATATTGATATTTCCAATTCAAGATTTCACAATTCAGGATAATTAGGGGTTTGTTTCCTTCTTTGATTTTATACTTGTATTTCTTTTTCTCTTTTGCTAAAACTTCGGTACTTGTGTCAACATTAACAAAACATAAAAACTTTTTCCTTCCATAAAAACTATGCAGTAGTTTCAAAGTAACAATCATGGTCACTACCAACAGTAAAACTGTAAAATGAGGTTTGAAATTTCTTAATAGTTCTTTTTGTTCTTTGGATAAATCTCATTATAAAAAAAAAACACATACATAACCCAGATGCTTATCAGGTGACATTATATAGTATGAGATACTCCTAGAAACTGAATCTGAATTTGTTGCTTCTCTCAGGTTTACCCTAGGGCATGAGATGTTACAGAGGAACCACTGAATCATTTCCACTGTTTAAATTCTTTTTCTTTTTTTTTTTCCTACTGTGTATATGCAGTTAAACTTGGTTAATGTCAATGTAATAGGACTCTACCATTTTGTTTATAGATGGTGGAAAATGTTAACCTGTATGGCTTCTGAGTACCTTTCTCTGTTCTAACAACCTGATTCTTGTTTTCTCTATGCATTGCAGAACCAAAGACAAACAGAAGAGACGTGCTCTTTATTGGATCAGGGCCAGGAAGGAGACCAATCCAGGCAGCAGACAGTACTCACTAAATGGCCACTATCTGATTTGAGTGTGATTCATCAGCTGTTCAAGGAAATGTCCTATTGTTTGTTTGACTTGAAGGCATTGTGTAGTATTCTTAATCAGCGTGCTCAGGGCAAGGAGCCTAATCTTTCATTATTACTGGGAATCAGATGTAAGTGGCTGATGCCTTGTCCTTACTGTATTGCTTAGCAGTTAGAAACCTGTCTTCATGAATAAGGAATTTCTGACTGTCTTTATTTGTTGTTTTGTCCTTTCCTACTTAGATTTATACGTCTCTGAATAAATCTGTAGGTGTGTGAATACCTGTTATTACTTCATTATGCTTATAGAAGTGAGCAGGGTTATAGTCTATTTGGACTGCCACTTGGCAGACTGCCTACAAATCTGCCTGAGTGGATGAGCTCTGCTGAATCTGTTAATATGTGATCGGAGTGGTAGTTAGGGGTGATTTCCTGGTTACTCTTCTAAAAGTAATGATTCTGTTTGCTTTCATGTAGTCATTCTCTAAGTTAATGACCCAGCCATCTGTCTGCTGTAAACTATTTGAGAGAAGATACTCATTTGCTTTCCTTTGCAGTGTATGGTCTATGGCAATGACTTAATACAAGTACCAGTGCTGTCACAAGAGCTAATTTTCATGGCCCATGTTTCATAGCCCTTGTCATGCATACATTCTGGCTTTGTCCCTTTCAGTGTGTCACCTACCCATTGTCCCTCAGTTCCATCTTCCTTCACACATAGTTGTGAGAGAACGGCCCCAGGAATATCCTGGAGTCCTTCTGTGCTGCTTTTGCAGAAACACTCATCTCTGCTTATGGTTCTAAATCTTTATGATATTGACATATGTTGGTCTCTTTTTAATACAAAAGAAATGGACATAAGTAAGGGGATATGAATGGAGTAGGACCTTAAGTTTTACGCACCTACCATGTTGTATTGAACAATATCTAATAATATGGTTAATATATGACTAGACGGGACTGGTTTTATTTGCAGTTTCATCAAAAAGATTTTACCATCTGGCATCATGATAGTTATTTTGGCCAACCAAGTAATACTTTTGATCAAAGTAATCCCTTTTTAAATGAAACAGTAACTGTGCTCAAAGATGTCAGCAGAGATTTCCCTTCCACTTGATAGATGTGTATATACATACATGAGTGTGGGTATGTAAAAAACACTTGAAAGTTTAAGTATATTCACTCACTCAGTAATTTTATATGCCTCATATAGTCCAGGTACTAAGATGCTGATAATGCAATTGAACACTGCCCTTGCCCACACATAAACTACTAGAGCATTGTGATAAGTACTATAATTGAGATATGGACAGAGGACAGTGGGAGCCCAAAGGGAAAACTAATGAAGTCTAGCTGGGAAGGGCTGGGAAGACTCCGTGGGGTAGCTGGTGTTTGGCTTGAATCTTAGAGGAGGAGAGCTTGCCAGGTGAACATGAGGTAGTTTAGTTAGCAGTGATCTCTCAGAGCAAAAACCAAAAGTTCATACATGAAAGACTCATTTTCTTCACCATTTTAGAGCTGATCACCCCTTTAGTTATTTTGTAACCTTCTACATTTGTATTCTCCTGTACAGTATTTGTCAACTTTTCCAGTTATCAGATTAAGAGAGCTTTCCAAATATGAAGGAAAGGGAGACTCAAGAAGTTTGCCACATTCACCTCCCAGTGTATACCTCTCCCAGTGTTTAAAGTTTAACCCTATACTCCTTACCTTATAGTTTGGTACTGTGAAAAATCTGACCAGCCAATTCATTTGTCAAAAACCAGGGGCTCCTGGGTGGCTCAGTTGGTTTAGCATCCGACTTCGGCTCAGGTCATGATCTCACTGTCTGTGGGTTCAAGCCCTGCATCAGGCTCTGTGCTGACAGCTCAGGGCCTGGAGCCTGCTTCAGATTCTGTGTCTCCCTCTCTCTGCTCCTCCCCTGCTCACACTCTGTCTCTTTCTCTCTCTCAAAATAAAGACAAAAAATTTAAAAAAAAACACAATGGATTATTTTGAATCCGTATCTCCTCACTCCATCCACTGTCCCTTGATACTGTTCATCCCACCCTTGTTTTTTATAAATGCACTGCTACCACGGTTTCCATGACTTTGCTCTCTAGGTTCTACTTCTCCCTTTATGACTGCTTAGTCTCAGTCTTCTGTGGAATTCTATGCCACTTAAATATTGGTGTCTCCCATAAATCTTCTGTTGTTGATTTTTTGTTTCTTTTTTTAAAATGGATTATTTGTGGGGTACTGAGTTGTATGAGTTCTTTATATATTTTGATATTAACCCTTTATCGAATATATTATTTGCAAGTATCTTCTCCCATCCAATAGATTGTCTTTTGGTTTATTGGTGGTTTTTGTTTTGCTGTGCAAAAGCTTTTTATTTTGGTATAGTCCCAATAGTTTGATTTTGCTTTTGTTTCCCTTGCCTGAGAAAACATATTTAGAAAAATGTTTCTGTGGCCGATGTGAAAGAAATTACTGCCTATGTTTTCTTCCAGGAGTTTTATGGTTTTAGGTCTCATATTTAGGTCTTCAGTTCATCCTGAGTTTATTTTTGTGCGTGGTCTAAGAAAGCAGTCCAGTTTCATTCTTTGCATGTAGCTATCCAGTTTTCCCAACACCATTTGTTGAAGAGACTGTCCTTCTCCCCCATTATATATTTTTGCTTCTATTGTCAAAGATTAATTGACCATATAAGCATAGATTTATATATGGGCTCTCTGTTCTGTTGATCTGTGTGTCTGTTTTTGTGCCAGTACCATAAATACTGTTTTGATTACTACAGCTTTGTAGTAATATATCTTGAAATCTGGGATTGTGATACCTGAACCTTTGTTGTTCTTTCTCAAGATTGCTTTCGCTATTTGGGATCTTTTGTAGTTCCATAAAAATTTTAGTATTGTTCTAATTCTGTGAAAAAGGTTGGTATTTTGACAGGGAATACATTAAATCTGTAGATTGCTTTCAGTAGTATGGACCTTTTAACAGTACTAGTTCTTCCAGTTTATGAGTTCAGTATATCTTTCCATTTGTTGAGGTCATCTTCAATATCTTTCATCCATGTTTTACAGTTTTTGGTGTACAAGTATTCACCTCCTTGGTTAAGTATATTCCTAGGTATTTTATTCTTTTTGGTGCAGTTGTAAATGGGATTGTTTTCTTAATTTCTCCTTCTGTCTCATTATTGGTGTATAGCCTTCAACTTATTTCTCTATGTTTCTATTTTGTATCCTGTGACTTTACTGAATTCATTTATCAATTCTTTGGTAGTCTGCAGGGCTTTCTGTGAAAAGTGTCCTCTGCAAATAGTAAACATTTTCCTTCTTCCTCAACAATTTGGATGCTTTTGTTTCTCTTTTTGTATATTTTTCTCTGAGTAATCTTATCCATGTTCTTTAGTTTTCTGTTAGCACTGTACCTTGGACCCATATGGACATTTATCTCTTACCCTGCCTAGAATGTACCTTCTGGGCTCCTGACGATACTAACCTTACATTAGAACGAGCTCTTCCATAGGCATCATAGACTCACTATATCCAAAACAAAACTTATCTACCTATCTTCCCTCCCTAAACCTGCTCCTCCTTTCAGTGAGTAATCTACCATCCACCTATCATCCCAACCTAGAATTTTATCTTCCATCCTACCCTTTCCTTTATCTGTGTGTGTCCTGTGCCTAGTCCCTAATCCCTACTCAACTCATGATGGTTGAGCTCTATCATTTCTGCCAGTCTCTTCCTACCATTCATTCCTACCATTACATCTCCATTGCACTGCTGCCTTAAATAAAGCTTTCAGAGTCCTTTATTTGCACTGGTCTCTTTGTCAACTGTCTAGCCCACTTTCCCCCACTAATCATTTTTTTCACGTTGCTGCCAGAGTTAATCCAACCTAATGGTGATTCTGATTTCCTAATACTTACAACCCCAAAGCAGAGATAGGCAGCTCCCACCTGCCGCTTCTAGCCTTATTTCTTGGCACTTTCCTCTCATAATTTGTACTCTGCCATTTTAAAGCTGGTTACTGACTTTTTTTTAAAGTTTCTCAGATTCTTTGGTTTTCTGCTTTTATACATACCTTTGTTCATTCTGCTTCCTTGGCCCATCCAGTGAACCTGTACCCTTCCCAATTAAGCTGGTTGTCCTCTTGTGCCACTGTAGCCTGTGTATGGTGGTAGGTCTCTCATAGTACTTGACTCTGCTTAGTTGTTTATGAAAGTACATGTAAATCATTAAGAATAAACCTCTACATCCATTATTTTGCTGGCCTCAGCATCTAGCAAAGTGCCTGGATCATGTTCAGTTAGTGTTTTTTAAAATAACAAATAAGTTAATCTGACTCTTATGCCTCCAGTAAGCTACCAATGCCAATGATGGTAGAAGGAAAGATTTATTTTACAATTACTGGCTCCATCTGCTTTTAGGTTGTGATGTGCTGACAAAGAGAAGAACTGATGAAAATAATTAAAAGCTAGCTGACTCAGGGCCTCACCCCCAGTTATTCAGCCATTGGGCCACTAGCCATCAGTTCAATTCAATTGTGTGGGGTTGTAGGGTGTCAATATATGGTAAGTGTGTATATATATATATACACTTTGCATTCTATAAAAATTTAAGCTATCACCCCTCAAAACAGAAGTGATTTTCAGATTTTTGTCAAGTCAGAAGAAATGAATGCTATAGTTGAGCTTGATGAGAGCTATTAGAGCATATTTTTTCCTACTTTGGGAATATTGTCATCCTTTAAACATGTTGAACAGTTGTAATACTGTATGGGTTTAATGCAGTTTAATTAGCAAAATTTTAAAAGAACTACGTAGTAAGGTCTATTTAATAGTGAATGATACATAATTTAAACTTGAGCCAGACAGGTGTTCAGCATACATTATATTTCTAATTGTAATTAAGTTTAAAAATCCTAAAATTTTTTATTCATAAAAGTGTGAGATTCCCTCCATATTTTATTTCCACAGCAATGAACTGTTCAGGTGAAGAGACTGAGAATGACTACAGCCCAGAAACACTCACTAAAAAATTATCAGATGTGTGCCAGTTACGGAGAGACATTGATGAATTAAGGACTACAATATCAGACCGCTATGCTCAGGACATGGGAGACAACTGCATTACCCAATGATCAACTAATGGTCCCACAGCAATAATGACCCATTGTTAAATGCTGCTGTGTTACAGTTCTTCATATTTCTTTTTAGAAGCCATAATGGAAAGTCGCAAGTGACGTATCACTTACACATAGGATTTTTTTTTTCTGTACATTTGTTTTATTGGGGGGTGAAAAGGGATTTGATGAGGTTTCAAAGGGGCTTATCAGGCCAAAAAAATGAATTACTATTTGAAAAATGTGATAAAGTGTTTAAGAAAAAAAAATCTGTATTCTCAAACTACTGATTGTAGGACCAAGCTGTGAAGACTGCCCTTCAGTTAATGGGGTAGGATTTCTTTTGATCTGTAGTGTGTGTGTGTGTGTGTGTGTGTGTGTGTGTGTGTGTGTGTGTGTGTATGCGCATGCGCATGCGCACACGTGTGTTTATTCAGAAAATTATAAGGATTTCTAGGGTCAAAGCAAAGCTTCTAAGAAAGGCACACACTGTTTATTCTTGTATTTCTTTTTCTTCATATAGAAGCTTGTGTTGTACTTTGGGGTTTTCCAGGGCTGGCTGAACAAGAGTTCCAATAGCAGGCAAGTATGGTAATAGTGCAGCTGGCAAAACCGTTTGTATTTTGAACAACCACTGGGCTGAGATGATGAGGTTGTGGGGTTGGGTTGATTTTAGTACTGTAGGTAGGTTAGCTGTTTTTCCAGAGTGAATGTGGATTGCCTTAGAGGTATGAAATTTTGGTGTGATGATTTTTTCATTAGCATTGTTAATTTATATATCACAAGGCATTTTAACATAATCTGAACTAATTTTAACATGTCCCTTACTATTTACAATTTTTCACTTACATATATCAATGTAAACAAAGCTGTAAAGAATTAATGCAAACCTTCTAAGGCTGTTGTTGTAAAAGAAGGATTAACAGAAAGTCACTCTGGAACAATAGTTTATTTATCCAATTCTTAAACGTTTACATGTTAGGCGTTTTGTATATGTTTTAAAGTTAAAGCTACTTTAAGAAAAAGCCAATCTGTGTTCTTTATACCTGAATTATCACTAACATAAAATCTAAACCAGGTGATGTTTCAATTCCATTTATTAGGTAAAGTACATTAAAAACGGGGTTTCTCATAGAATACAAACTTGACCAGGTTAGTTCTTCAGGAATACAGGACATCACTATGAAATGCAACTGACTGTTAAGGAGACACACAATTATTTAAACTTCCAAATGAGTATTTTCCTGTTTTAGTTGGTATTTTGGAAGGACTATGTATTTTTACTACCTTCAGAGGATTTATTTCATTCTTTTGAATACACTTATAGCAGTCATTGTCCTTTACAAACTGGTTTGTTTTCTTGAAGCAACCAGGTCTCATAGAGGTCAAGACTAAATAAGAGTAGAAGGAATAAGGGGTGTGAATCAAGCAGGATAATATTGTTTTGGGCAAGAACAGATCATATGTCTGGGTTTTTTTTTTTTTTTTTGCCAGGCTTAAATACTGCTCCTAGAAAAGATTTTTCTTAAATATTTTCAGCAGTGAAAACATATGTGGGATAAGAACTTCAAGGAAACTACCCAGGAAGACATTCAGTTCAGAATTTGGCTTATATGCAGTGCTCAGTAAGTTATTTTAAGGTTATGTTGCAACAATCAGTTATAATGCATTGTAAGGACATCAGACTTTCCTTCTGTTCAGTGCCTGAGTATTCCTTGCTCTTACTTCTTCGGATCTGGGCACTAAGAAATCAGTGCATTATACTGATTCTGCTTCCCAAGGTCCCTAACTTAATAAGGAAAAGTCACTGGTAAGAATGTGGCATTCTAATATGTTCATTTGTTTTTTAATGTTGGTGGTTTGAAGACAATCAGGGAACAGTAAATTTATACCAAAAATCTGATGCAAAGAATTCTGCCTTGTACAAATACCTATAAAAATGGGCCTTTACAGTAAAGTAGATAATATCTGAAAGAGATGAGATGTGCAGCACACATTTTTACATTCTCTCTGAATAGAAATCCCTACCCTTATCCCCAACCTCCACGGTTTTGGAAATAAAGGCACCCTAAGGTGATAGTACTAATGCACATAAATAATCACTGATTTGGGTCCCTAGGTTCTTACTTAATGTCTTTGAGGTTTTTTAGTATATGTTTTGGGGTTTTATGGTTATTGTTGTTTTAAACAAACTTTTGGTCATTTGTTTTAATATACTGTAGATCCATTTTTGTTTTCTGGCTTAGGATAAAATAATTTGAATTTATAAACAAGTTTTCTAAAACTTACAGAATTTGATTTAATTTACTTGTCTTGAGATAAAATGTTTTAACTTAGTAGAAAATTGACAAACTACTGCTGATTTATTTCAGTTTCCAACGTGTTTACTCCCTCATAAATAAAAGAGGGAAATAAGATATGATAGTTCAGGTATAACCCTGAATTACAAATATAATCTCTTGGAGTCTGGAGTTTGTGAAGGGACCTAGATAATAAGTAGAAAGCCTTGGAGGGTATTTTGGAGGGGAAATGAAACTAATAGTAGTCTAATTTGTCAGCACTTAATTTTGGTTTTATTTTTCAGCAAATTGCCCTCTCCCAAGATAACCTCTTGTGTTAGAATGTAATAATAGTGATATCTTATTGAAAGCAAAGATTTTACTCTTAGGTCAAGTAAGATGGACAGATGTAGTGTCTTATCCTAGTTTAAACTGGGGTGTTCTTAGAAGTTATTATACTGATATATATCTGAGATGAAAATTAATCTAAATTTTGAAGTTAAATCTATTTGAGAATTTCCTTATATGTGAAAAATTTTTAATTATGCTTTTGTGAATTAAATTCTTATCTTCTTAGGAAATGTCTTATACAGTATTAACATTTATTATTGATCTTCGGGGTTTTGAAGTTGAGGTTATTCTGCCTCCCACACTAACGCAAGGATAAAGTAACAGTATCTCAATAAAAGACCCAGTTATCTATGCAGATAAAATTAACTGAATCAAAGGCACAGTAGTTGTCTTTTCATTTGATGTCCAAAAAGGATAACTTTAGTTAAACTTAATAAATTTTCAGTAGCCTCTAATTTTAAAAGCTTAAGTGTTGACTGGGTAAGTCATGCCTGAATTTTTTTTAAGTGTGGCCCCTTTTTATATTTAAAATGGGGTTCAATATTTAATATTAATAATATTATTTTTTAGTGAAATTTATTTTGGTCATGACAGTTTATTAAACTGAATAAGACTTCTTTCTGTAGCTTGTTAGAGACAATCTCAAGAGCTGGAAAGTGTTGCTAAAATTGGTATTGTGCATTTCTGACTCACCAGTGAGCTTTTGTCATAGTTGAAGACATTAATAGAAAATCTCTTAGAGGAACTACTGTATTGGGAAAATGTTCTTTTGATATCAGTAACAGTTCATTGAATAACTTAGCAGCTGAGAACTTGGACTATATTTTTACATAGCATAGTTCAGCTCAGGCATACCTTTAGTTTGGATTATTGGCATTCTCTTATATAAATTTCTATCACTGTAGATATGTAATTATATATAGTAAGAAGCAGTTCTCATAGCCATGCTCAGACTATATCATTTGAAACTGCCAGTAGCTATAGCTCTCAGAGCCAAAGTTAATTCATTTTGTTTCCATTTTGGACAAACTTTAGTGTTCAGAAAACAAGTAAAATGATTTCCTATTTGACATAAAGAGTATAATTTCTAACTTATCCCAAGATTCCATGGTGGTATCTTACTGTATGATAAAATATTATACATTTAATCATGAAGGGGGAAAGCTTTTGGATTTTAGAATTTTCTTATTTAAAAGGATTGAGTATATTAATGTCATTTCAAATCAGTACTTCATTAACAACACTTGCAGCTGCATACAGAGAGAACCTTGTGTGCCTTTTTGCCTGCAGTAAGCATTCATTTCTATTTTACATGAGTTATAAGAATGTTGATGATTATTGCACCTTGTTCTTCTGTAAATAGACCTGATTAAGGATTTTTTCTTAAGCAAGGAGCAGTTTTTCATTACTAGGTAAATACTTTAGGAAACTTGAGAGGAAGGTGTTGGATATGCCTTTGGAGCCCAGCCCTTTCCCAGTATAGTGAGCAGGAAACTCCTCCGGGATGTAGTTATTTGTGTCTATATGTGTGTACATATTTGTATAAATATTTAAATACAAAACAAAATTTGGCATCACATTGGTGTGATGGCAAGAAGTAGTAAGGTGCTAGGTGGTTACATTAAAAGCACAGCAGAGTGTATAATCAGTCACTATGACTGGTGGTTTTTGTAAACTAGGTTCAATTTTTGAACCACCCAGAATACCTCATGTGTAAATACAGTGGACATGACCTAATTGAAATACAGTTATTGTAAAAAGAATGTGAAGCCACTGGTTGGCTTATGCCTTCTGATCTATCATTCTTGCCTCTTTTTTTGTAAAGGGGTTTTTTTGTTTTTGTTTTTTAATAGGGTTTACAGCTAGAATTTTGAATGCCAAAGTTCTATTTATTAAATTAAAAAAAAGTTTTCAATGTTAATGGCTAAGTATTTTTCCACTGGACTGTTGTTTGTGATGTTGGAATTTGTATTTACAGAGAAATAAATTTTGTATAAAAAGATGAATGTCTTCCAAGTGCCTAATATTATTAGGAATGTGTTGGAAACTGTAGACTGTACTGAATTTCAATGATTAGAATATGCTCACTTAACTTTCAGGTAAGATCTTTCTATAAATACACAAGAGAATCTTTGACTAAAACATGGATTTTTCTGCTTTCAGTCTCTCATAATTTCTTTATAGTTAATTGAGAAAAAGTTTTTTCTCAGGGCCTTGCCATGAAGGGCACTGAGATTTTATGATGACAGGTGCCATAAATACAAAAGCATGCCTGGATTTATTTTAGCAAATAGTGCTGTGTCCCCCTTTTGAATTTTTAAAATCTCTATTTAAATCAACAGTCTTCTTTCTACTTTTCCAACAGACACAATTCATTTCAGTTTTCCCTGTTGCTGGAAGGTTGGACTGACAAGTTAAATCTTCCCCCACTCCTTTTGATCAAAGATTGAAACCTTACTAAAATATATACAAATACAACCTCATTAAAAGGTAACTCTTGACATCTCAGGGGCCATGACATCTCAGCTTTGATGGTTTGCTAGCCCAGGCCCAGAGATGCCCTGTGGATGGCACCCTCGGTCCTTGTTCTAATGCATATGGGCAACAGCCTCAGTGTCTCTAGGAAGCTGGTTGATGTTTGGATTAGCAGTATCTGTTTTCAGTCCAGCTAACTTGGTATTGCTGTCAGTCTTTCACGAGGCATCTAATTCACTTAGCAGGAGAAGGACCACTTTGGAAATCATGTATCACAGACCATTTAGGTTGCAAGCAAATGTCTTATGAATAAAAACAGAGTGGATAAAATCCTAGAGTATGTTTAAGGTGATTTGTGAAGAAATTTCTCCTTCAGAATAAAAGATACAATGATTTTTGATCTGGTTAAAAAAAAAAGTGTTTTGATGAGGGGAGTCAACAAAGAGCTTTTGATCGTGTATATCCCAGTGATTTTCCCAATAGTTTGAGCTTCTTTTTATGCCAGTTTCCCCAACCAAACAGAACCATTCTGTATGGGAACACAGAGGACTCCATTTAAAAGAGGTTGTGTGATAACATTATTAGTCATGGCACAAAATGGCGGAGCATGGATCCAGGAGAGCAGACACTTAAAAAACTGATAGCACTCTAACATCTTGTCAGTTAAGATATTCTCCTTGATTTGAAGGAGCTCCAGTTTGAGGTTTGAACTTAGGATAGAAGATTTCCAAAATATTTAAATAACACTGCTGTCCTGACAAAAATATGATGTGATCACAAAAAGAAAAAAATTTTTTTGCCAACCTATATTTAATTTATACTATATGGCTTCATGATCGCTGCTGATTGCCTTATAAGAAAAGGTTTAAACTAAACACACATCTACCTCGTAACCCGAAAACTCTACTCTAGTTGTTTGAGATAAATATAAATATATGCCTAAAAAGCAACTTGCAGATGAATGTTCATAGCAGTTTTATTCTTAATAGCCAAAAACTGGAAATAGTCCAGAGGTCCATTAGGAATGGTTCTCAGAGTTTAAAACGGTATTCTTTTATAAACCTGTGTTCTAATTGATTGTGGCTTATCTACTATATGCTTTTAATTTTTTTAAGGTTTTATTTATTTTTGAGAGAGAGAGGGAGAGCATGAGTAGGGAAAGGGCAGAGAAAGAGGGAGACACAGGATGCGGAGCAGGCTCCAGGCTCCGAGCTGTCAGCACAGAGCCTGATACAGGGCTCAAACCCACGAAGCTAGAGATCAAGACCTGAGCTTAACCATCTGAGCCACGCAGGTGCCGTTTCTTTATGCTTTTTAGAAAGCAGAGTAGAGTTTAATGCACAAGACAGTAGAGAGCTAGAGTTGGAAAACAGACCCCCTATTTGCTAGATGCGCTTTTGTTTTCACTTTCTTCTGGGGAACTGTCCTTTGTCATGCTGCCACCTGTGTTCTGTGAATGTCTACAGTTCCTGGGAAGTAATTGGTCTCATCCTTCCTGAAACAAAAGACTTTTTTTTTTTGTTTTTTTGTTATTGTGTGTTGTGTGTGGGTGCCGGTTTCCCACCAGACTTGAGATCTTCTGGAGTAGGCACTTGGACTTACTAAACTTTGTGTTTCATGAGCAATCAGGATACACTAACAGAGATGTACAAATACCTGTCATTAACCCCAGGAATGAAGAACTCCATCTCCAAGGAGAAAACATGGTCTTTAAAGCATAGGTCGTTCTAGGTGAGTGTGGAGCTTTAAATGGAAGGGGGATGAAGTGATAATAAATCCTATTTAGCCAAGTTCTGTTCTTCTCTATCTCTTGGATATCTTGTCAATTGCTCCTGTGATGATACTCTTTCTACCCTTCTGTGGGCCCAGGCTGCAGGATTAAGACACAGTTATTTCCCAGCCCCAGCACAACTGGAGCATAGCAATCTCATCAGGCTTTTGGCCAGCTGTGTAGGTTTTATAAGGGCAAATCTAAGAGCTGGCTTTAAAAAGGAACAAAATACCAACCTAGAAAATGGGTGCAGTAGCATCTAACTTTAAGTTTGAGAGTGCATACATGTACAAGTCCAGAGAAGAGTAAACAAATAGTACATACAGTTGGCTTCCCTTCTAAACAAGAAAGCAAGGTACTTTAATTTACTTTTTTATTCCTACACTGATCATTTAGTCATAAAACAAGTGGTTAAGCTTGTTAATGGCCTGTGGTAACTAAAAAACAATGCACAGGACATACCTTCTGTATCATCACTATCATCATCATTCTCAATGACCAACATTTGAGCACATGCCAGTCAACTACAAGGACCTTGCATAAATGATATACTTATTTCTCTTTGTAATATTCTATGATGTAGGTGCTATTATTATCCCCACTTCAGGAAAAAGGTGGAGGCATAGGAAAGCTTAATATCTTGATGAAGTTGGAACAGCTAGTAAAAGGCAGAGCCATAATAAGAACCAGGCCTCTTTAATTCCAAAACCTGACTCTAAACCACTCACTGGACTTCTCCTATTATAGTTTAGTGCTCAAAATTAACCCCTTCCCAAATCTGCTTCCTGGTTGAGCGTCTCCATTTCTGTAAGTTACACCTTCATTCCAAGAATCATCTTTGGTGATTTCTTCCTGTGGTACCCATCCATATTAGTTTCCTATTCCTTCTGTAACAAATTTCCACAAACTTAATAGTGTATTGCAACACTAGCTTACAATTCTGGAGGTCATACATCCAAAATGGTTCTTACTGAACTAAAATTGAGGTGTTGACCGGGCTGTGTTCCTTCCTGGAGACTGGGAGAATCTGTTTCTTTGGAGTGTTTTTTGTTTGTTTGTTTTTGGCCTCTAGAGGTTTACATTCTTTGACTTATGGCCCCATTCTTCTCTCTTCAAAGCCAGCAATGTCAGCCACACCCATCTCACACTGCCATCTATTTGGTTCTGTCTGCAACCCCCGAAGTCTTTTAAGAAACCCTAAGATTAGATTTGGCCTTTCCAAATAATCCAGGAAAATCTCCCTATTTTAGAGTCAGTTGATTAACAATCTTCATTTTATTTGCATCTTTAATTCCTCTTTGCCATGTAATTTAACATGTAATTTCATAGGTTCCCGGGAATATGATGTAGACATCTTTATGAGGGCTATTACTATTATACCTTCCACATCATTTCCTAAACAAATCTTTCACATTTCACATTTGTCTTGGGTACTTCAATTTCTATTTCCCTTGCTCTGTTTAACTGAGACCCAAACTACTATATAATAGATGTCAGATACTTGAGCTTTACAAAAATTAAATTGGAGCTTCCAAAGTCTCCTTTTAAGCTATATCATTAATGATTCAGGTATTTTCTTAACTCAAGAAAACACGTGTAAGACCCCTGTTTTAACCTCTCAAAAAGAAAAAAAAAACACACAGCACTGTCTTCAGAAAATTTCTGAATTTTTATTTTTTTTTTAAGTTTATTTTGAGAGAGAGGGAGGGAGGCAGGGAGGGGCAGAGAAAGAAAGACAGAGAGAATCCCAAGTAGGTTCTGCACAGTCAGCACAGAGCCCAGCACAGGGCTGGATCCCACAAACCATGAGATCATGAGCTGAGCCGAAATCAAGAGTCTTAATGCTTAACTGAATGTGCCACAGTCTAAATTTTTCTGATTCTTTTTCATGATTAAATTGAGGTCAAACATTTTTGCTAAAAATGCTTAATGAATGATGTATATTTTTCATCACATTTGGAGGTTCATCATGTACCATTATTGGCAATGCTAAATTAGATTATGTGGTTGTACTAAATAATCACCCTCAATTTTAGCAGTCAAATGGAGGACAGGTGACAAACTTTAGTCCATTTAAGGTAGAGAGTTAGAACTAAGATCTTTACATAAAGCCAAAATACCCCAAAGATCACATATTCAATGAAAGAAGAGATGGAGGAAAATCTGACCTCTAGCAAAAGGAGGTTAGAAGAAATTTGTTTTCAAGGACTTAGCTCCAGGTAAGGGGATAAAAATATGTCTCCTAGAAAATTTCCAGCCAGAATCCTACATTCATATAGATTGAGGTTTGACCTTTTTCTACATATATAAACCAACTATTCTAAGGCCAGAAGTTGACTTAAAGAGTTCTGGATTAATAGCTCCCTGGAATCCTAGACAAAACAAATCTTCCCTGTAGGGAAGCATTTTGAATCAGTCCCCACAGAATTCTCATGGATTTGTCTCTCTGGACATAAGCTCAAAATGCAAAATTATAAATGGTGAAAACATAAATTCAGAACCAACAAATAGCAGAGACCCTAAATCTTTCAGATAATGAATTATCACAGAAATAGAAAATGCTATGTGATTAAGTTTATACAAAGTTCAACCATGCAAAACTCATCTATGAGATAGTAGAAGAGGCACAAGGTGGGGCGCCTGGGTGGCTCTGTTGGTTAAGTGTCAAACTCTTGATTTTGGCTCAGGTGATGATCTCACAGTCATGAAATCAAGCCCCAAGTTGGGCTGTGTGCTGGGAGTGGAGCCTGCTTAAGATTTTCTCTCTCCCTCTGCCTCTCCCTCATGCATTCTCTCTCTCTTTCCCATTCTCTCTCAAAGAAAAATGTTTAAAAAAAAAAAAAGAGGCATAAGGGAACTTCTGGGTTTCTGGGGATGTTCCATTTCTTGATCTGGGTCATGTTTACACAGATATGTTCACTTTGTGAAAATTCATCAAGATGTACCCTTATAATTTGTGTACTTTTCTATATAATTAAGTAAAAAAAAATTACAGTAAAAAAGTAAGTAACTTTGGGAAAAAACAAATAGAATTTTTAGAAAGGAAAAATACAATTAAAAATTAAATGGAACAATTAAATAGCATATTAGAGACAGACAAAGAGAGAATTTGTAAACTGGAGTATAGCATAGTCAAGAAGAAATCATCCAGAAAAGGAGGTTGAAAAATGTGAAAGATATAATGAGATATAATGAGATGGTCTAATAAATTTAATTAGAGTTTCAAAAGGAGAAGATTGAGAAAATGGAGAATATGAAATATTTAAAGATCATATTTACCTTAATTGGTAAACTTTTCAGGATTATGTTACATTGATTTTTGTATACTGAACTATCCTTGCGTGTCAGAAACAAATCCTTCTTGGTCGTGGTGTATAATCCTTTTTCTTTTCTTTTCTTCTTTTTTTTTTTTTTTTTTTTCTTAGCAGTAGTAGTAGTAGTTTTGCTATAATAAACCTAGGAGTGGTTTTACTTATATTTTCCCTGTTTAGGTTTGACAGGGCTCTTTGGATCTGTGAGTTGATGTATTTCATTAATTTGGAAAATTCTCAGCTGTTATTCCTTTACATATTATTTCTGCCTTGCTTTCTCTCTCCTCTCAATTTATGACTCTCAATTATATGTATCTTCTTTTTTATCCCCCTGTCTCTTATGTTCTTTACTATTTTGTTTCTCTTCTTTCTGAATGTTCTGATGTATCTTTCAATTCACTATTTCAGCATTTAACTGTTTTATCTATGAAATCCATCGAGTTCTCAATATCAGGTATTGTATTTTTCAGTTCTAGAATTTCCATTTGGTCCTTCCTTAGAATTTTCAATTTTCTGCTAGCATTCTCTATTATGTCATTTAATTTTTGAGCATATTAAGTATAAATATTTTAAAGCCCATCTACCATCTATTGTTTGTCTTAATTTTGTAAAGTCTTATTTCTTCGTGTGCCTGATAATATTTTTATTGAGAGCTGAATTATAGACGGGGGCACTGGGGTGACTCAGTTAAGAATCTAACTTCAGCTCAGGACATGATCTCATGGTTTGTGAGTTTGAGCCCTTTGTCGGATCCTGCACTGACAGTGCAGAGCCTGCTTCGGATCCTCTGTCTCTCTCTCTCTCTTTCTCTCTCTCTCTCTCTGCCTTTCCCCTGCTTGCACTCTCACTCTCTCAAAATTAAACATTTAAAAAAAATTATAGACATAATTTGAGGCTCTTAATAGTATTTTTTTCAGACAAGATTTAAATTTGCTTCTAGAGGGCTAGGGGCATTAATCACCTTAATCAACTCAAGGATTCAGATGATTTAGAGCAAGACTTTGAGTCCCTGGGAGAGCCATTCTCCATCTGACTCACCTAGCAGAATCCCAACCCAAAGCCAAGGGCACTTTACCAGGGCCTTGAAGCCTAAGAGGATTACGGTTTCCAGTATTTACCTCTAGCCCAGGATTTAGTGAGTTATGACCCATAGGCCAAATTTAGCTTACCACCTGGTTTTGTAAATAAATTTTTATTGGAACACACTTATGCCCAGTCATTGACATATTGCCTAAGGCTACTTCTGTGCAATAAAGGCAAAGTTGAGTAGTTTTTAGAGACAAATGGCCCCCAAAGCCACAATTATTTATTATATGGCTCACTATAGGAAATTTCACTGACCTCTGTCCTAGGTTCATAAGTGTGAGGAAAGCTCTATCTAGCTTCTCTGCCTCTTAGCAATCTCTTCCAGAAATGGTAGATAGCCCTGAAAGAAAAATAACCCCAACAGCTAGGGTAACCTCTCTTAGCTGCTTTCTTCTACTGCCTCATGGGCCTACAATTAAAAAAAAAATTTTTTTTTAATGTTTATTTTTGAGAGAAAGAGAGAGTCAGAGTGAGCAGGGAATGGGCAGAGAGAGAGGGAGACACAGAATCCAAAGCAGGCTCTAGGCTCTGAGCTGTTAGCACAGAGCCCGACATGGGGCTCCAAGTCACAAATGGTGAGATCATGACCTGAGCCTAACTTAGACGCTTAACTGACTGAGCCACCTACGTACCTCGCTATAATATTTTTTTTATCGCATCATTAGCTCTCTAATGTCTTCAAGTAGTTGTTTGTTTGTTTGTTTGTTTTTTCAGCATTTCCTAATTGTTCACTGTGGGAGGGTTGACCTGAATTTCATGGTTTGCCAGGAAGCAGAAATTTTTGTTTCTTGTAAGACATCTGTACGACCAGTTTTAAACAAATTCAGGCTGACAGTGAGTATCTGACTACCCCCTTTTGTTGGTTAAAGTATTGTTTTCCAGGAATATTGTCCTTTGTTGCCTTTGATCTCTTCTAGTTATTTCCCATAGTGATGTATGGTGCAGTTATTCTAGAGTTGGTCCTTATAAAAACTGCTATCACCACACAAAGTGAATGCCTTTCTGTACTATTTCATAATATATTTACTTTGCTAAGTTTCTTCCCCCTTCTAATCCTTCATTTTTGCTTCTGGATAATTTTCAAAATGGCAGCCCTGATTAAGTTCTCAAAAACCTTCGATTATTATTGTCTATTAAAGGAATTCTTAACCTGACATTCCATGTTCTTTTTTTTTCTTTCCTTTTTTCCTTATCCTATTTTTCAAGCTTTTCCCTCTTGCTGATCTGGTGTACATATATTGGCCAAAATAGACACTCAGCTCTGCTCAAAAAATACCAAATTGGGTGCACCTGGGTGGCTCAGTCGGTTAAGCATCGGGCTCTTTATTTTGGCTCAGATCATGATCTCACAGTTGTGAGATTGAGCCCCACGTTGGGCTCTGCACTGAGCATGGACTCTGCTTAAGATTCTCTGTCTCTCTCTCTCTCTCTGTCCCTCTCCCTCTCTCTCTCTCAATAATTTTTTTAAAAAATTATTTCCAGCCAACTATAATACTTCTTTTTTTCCTTTAGAATGAACTTCTCTCCATTTCTACTTTCCAAATTCAACTCAGGTGGAATTATGTCTTACCACATCTTTCTTATTCTTGTGTACCTCATAGTGGCAGGCACCTAGTGCATAATCAATAAACGTATGTTTCTTACTGGAAATAAGAGTTGGGTTCTAGAATATTTGCTTCAGATAATTTCTCTTTTTAAACATTTTGGCTACAGAAGCAAAGATAAATTATTTTATTGGGGAGTACTGTCAGTATTTTATTTTATCTACAAGTAGTTGAATTATTAAAGTAATTGCTAAAATTAATAAAGTTATTTGTAGCATTAAGGTGACTAGATGATAATCATTAAATAAGGACTTTCATCAGATATGGTATCAACATATTTCTTAAAACTTTTAAATGGTTGATAACAGTTGAATAATTTGAACCTACTGATTCCTATTTTAAATAACAGGGTAAACCATGTAACCAGTATCTAAAAATCCTAATATTTTATTATTTATTTATCATTTTTTAACGCTTCTTTATTTTTGAGAGAGACAGAGCATGAGTGAAAGAAGGGCAGAGAGAGGAGACACAGAATCCAAAGCAGGATCCAGGTTCTGAGCTGTCAGAACAGAGCCTGACGCAGGGCTGGAACTCACAAACTACAAGGTCATGACCTGAGCCAAAGTTGGACACTTAACCGACTGAGCCACCCAGGGCGCACCCAAAAATCCTAACATTTTACACATTTAGACCCGTCTTTAATTCTGTTCATCTGTTCATCTGTTTTAATTTTATGAAAGAATTATCAAGAATACACATAGGTTAGTTAATTAAGAATCCAGAGGATGATATATGAATAGTCTACTCGAAAGGGTATGGATGTTAAAACTTCCAGAGCTAGATTAAATATCCAGTTCCCTAATGTATATAAAGGGGGATAATTATCAGTCCTTTCCATAAATGTTACTTTTGTGCAGTATTTAAATCTGTGATGAAAACCCACTAAATTCTGTTTGTATCTTGAATAGTTGCCCTCAGTAGTTAAGTCATGCTGGCAAGGGGCAAACAGTATACAAAACGATAACTATAAAGGTCAGGTACTCCCTCAGGCAGAACTAGAAAAGGTGCCTAGAATAAATATTGTAGTGGAGAATGAAGGATGGAATGCTGACTATGAAGAAAACACCATGATTGGTGAATGTTCCAATTGGGACAGAAACTGTCTTTATCTGGCTTTGAGTTTAGAATGAAAGTGATAGTACCTTTTATGTGCGGGGAGCAAAGAAAGCAGTGAAATGTGTAAGGATTTAAGACTCAGTGCTAGTATTTGACCATCAGTGAGTCTAGAGCAGGAGTAGACAAAAAGAACGGTGCTAGAGAAGAAAGGATGAAACAAAATCCCTCCATACTATTCAGGAAGGCCAAATTACTGATAGAAAGAATGCTCACTTTCATTTGATGTGATTGAAGAGCTATTGGGAGAATTGCTTATAACAAAACATTGCCCAATATTTCACAACCAGTGATTCACACTTTTGTGTTAGACATTTATTCATCAATTCTATTTTAATAGGTTACGTTTTTAGAGCACATACAGGTTTATAGGAAAATTGCACAGAAAACATACCTACTCTACCTCCACCTATACACAGTTTCCCCTATTATTAACATTTTGCATTAATATGGTACATTTCTCATCATTGATTAACTAACCCTGATATATTATTATTAACTAAAGTCCATAGTTTACATTAGGGCTCATCTTTGAACAGCTTTATGGGTATTGACAAATAATGGTGTCATGTATCTACCATTGTAGTATTTTACAAAATAGTTTGGCTGCACTAAAAATCCTCTGTGCTCTACATATTCTTCCCTCCCTGCAAACCCCTGGCAACCACTGATTTTCTTTTTTACTGTTTTTATTATATTGACTTTTCCAAAATATTGGAATCATACTGTATGTAACCTTTTCAGATTGGCTTCTGTCGCTTAGCAATATGCATATATGGTTCCTCTGTATCTTTTCACAGCTTGATAGTTTATTTCTTCTTAGCATTGACTATTCCACTGTATGGATATATCACATTTTATGATTCATTTATTGAAGGACAATTGGTTGTTTCAGGGTTTGGCAATTATGAATAAAGCTGCTATAAACATTTGTGTGCAGGTTTTTTGTGTGGCCAAAGTTTCAACTCCTTGGGATATGTACCTAGGAGTGCAATTGCAGGATCATATGGTAAGACCATGTTTAGTTCTATAAAACACTGCCAATCTGTTTTCCGCAGTGACTTACCATTTTGCATTCCTACCTACTGCTCTCCAACCTTGTCAGTATTGGTATTATCAATGTTTTGGATTTTAACCAGTCTAATAGGTATGGAGTGGCATCTCATTATTTTAATTTGCATTTCCCTAATGATATATGATGTTGCTTAGTTGCCATCTGTATATCTTCTTTGATGGGTTATTTATTCAGATCTTTTGCCTATTTTTTAATTGGGTTGTTTGGTTTCTTATTGTTGAATTTTAAGAGTTCTTTGTATATTTTAGATACATGTCTTTTATCAGATGTATGTTTGGCAAACATTTTCTCCCAGGCTTTGACTTATCTTTTCATTCTCTTGACAATGTGTTTCTCAAAACAGAAGTTTTTAATTATAATGAAGCCCGACTTTTCAATTTTTCTTTGATGGACTATGTTTTTGGTGGGGTTATCTAAAAAGTCATTACCAAAGCCAAGGTCATGTTGTCTTCTAGTAATTTTGTGTTTTACATTTAGGTACGTGATTCATTTGGTGTTAATTTTTGTGAAAGCTTTAAGGTCTGTATCTAGATTTATTTTTTGCATGCAGATGCCCCACAGTTCCAGCACCATTTGTTGAAACAACTATCTTTCTCCATTAAAGTGCCTTTGCTGTTTGTCAGATATCAGTTGACTGTGTGTGAATTGTGATTCTCTTTTAAAATAAAGCTCCTCCTAGGAAAGAAAGCATGTTGAAAATTATTAATATTTTAGCTTGAAAGAGTTATTCAAAATCTTCTATTGATAGCAGAGACTGGGTTAGATAATATTGGCTGTTGAGGTAGCCATAAAGGGTTGGCAGAAATTGACAGCTAAAATATACCAGAGTCATATTCTCCAATGTATTCTTAATTTTGCTAGTTCCCGAGTGTGTGGGAGTGAGGAGATTACCTGCAGCCAGAATTTTGGTCTCCCTCCCCTATATAAAGGATTGCACTGGAGGGTACTTCCCTCCCCTGCTCCTTTTTAACTTACTGTCTGACATGCAAGTTGTGAAGTTATTATTCAAATGTAGTAGCTACTGCATTGTCATCAATTATTTTTAGAATTACATTGCTGTCAATCATAGCTTTGATGTGGTAATTCACAAAGCAAGTCAAATGGATTCACATTTTCTATGACTATATCCCAGTTTTTCCTTAGCCCTGGAGCAAAGTTGGTAAGAAAACTTTCCAGGCAGAAGTCACCCAAAATGAGGATACTATGGACAAATAATGCACTTAATAGCCTTGAAGTGTCAGTCTATCAATTCAGGAATTAATGCTTTCATACAAGGGTACTATTCCAGAAATATGTAACAGGAATATATAAATTCACTAAAGTTTAATTGAATGGGTAGATTCAATTTTCAGTAAAAATTGAAGGCTTCTTTTCAGTCTGAAAATGGTGGAGAATTTGTTTCATAAATCTGTTAAAGGATAATTTTCAAAAAAAAGTAACATATAAATATAAAATGAACACGCATCAAAGATTTTATGTAACTCATTAATTAAGTGAGGGAACCAGAAAAGCTATTACAACGAATTCAAAAGAGAATCCAAAGAACAAACATATTTATAAGTCAGGAGTATTGAATGTATTCGTAAAATATTTTTCCATTATGGGGAAGGGAAGTCAATTGAACCTTTACTAGAAGAATTTATTGCATATTTGTAGACAAGAATTGTCAATAGACAATTATTTTGCCTTGTTATTAGTTATCTACAACTTGTAAGAGATATAAAATGGCTCCAAGGTAATAATAGGCTTAAGTCAGATAACCTAGAATATACTCTAAACAATGCATAGTTTTCTACTGAAGGTACTCAGTAACCATTTTTGTTTATTCCACATTTCTTTACAAATTTTTCTGTGCTTCGATTTTTCTTTTGTTTATAGGATGTTTGTATCACTTCAAAGATTATTGAGGCTGTGTGTTATGCGTACAGGCAACTTTTTTGAATTCTTCCTGAACCCAATCTAAACAATGAGATGTTTGTTTCAACACTAGGCTACCTTAGGTAAAACAACAAAGGACTGAAGCAGAGATAAATTTATAAAATGAAGCCAGAAATATGTTATATTAAAGTATGTTTATTTAGGAAAAATATCTTGATTTGGCTCTCTCTCTTCTCCTTCTCCTCCTCCTCCTTCTTGAGACATACTTCCTTTATTTCTCTCTCCTTATTATTGACCGTATAGTTTTTTATCATTTTTTTTCATCATGATACATTTACTCTTTAGTCCCCATCCCTCTCTTTCCCCCATCCCCCCACCCACCTCCCCTCTGGTGACCATCAGCTTGTTCTCTATAATTAAGAGTCTGTTTCTTGGTTTGCCTCTCTCTCTTTTTCTTTCCTTTGCTCATTTTTTTTATTTCTTAAGTTCCATTAAGAGTGAAATCATATGGTATTTGTCTTTCTCTGACTGACTTATTTAGCTTAGCATTATACTCTCAGGTTCTATCTGTGTTGTTGCAAATGGCAAGATTTCATTCTTTTTATAGCTGAATAATATTCCATTGTGTGTGTGGATATATGTGTGTGTGTGTGTATGTATATATATATATATATATATATATATATATATATATATGCACCACATCTTTTTATCTATTTATTAATGGGCTGCTTCCATATCTTGGCTATTGTAAATAATCCTGCAATAAACAGAGGTACACATCCCTTTGAATTGGTGGTTTTGTATTTTTAGTAAATACTCAGTAGTGTGATTACTGAGTTATAGAGTAGTTCTATTTTTAATTTTTTAAGGAACCTCCATACTGTTTTCCACAGTGGCTGTACCAGTTTGCATTCCCACTAAGTGCACAAGGGTTCCTTTTTCTCCACATCCTCACCAATACTTGTTGTTTCTTGTGTTTTTGATTTTAGCCAGTCTTCTGCCCATTTTTTAAATTGGATTATTTGGTTTTTGGGTATTGAGTTGTATCAGCTTTTTATATATTTTGAATACTAACCCTTTATTGGATATGTCATTTGCAAATATCTTCTCTCATTCAGTAGATTGCTTTTAGTTTTATTGTTTATTTATTTTTGAGAGAGAGAGAGACAGAGCACAAGCAGAGGAGGGGCCGAGAGAAAGGGAGACACAGAATTTGAAACAGTCTCCAGGCTTCAAGCTGTCAGCACAGAACCTGACTCAGGGCCTGACCCATGAACCGTGAGATCATGACCTGAGCAGAAGTCAGACGCTTAACCAACTGAGCCACCCAGGCACCCCTGCTTTTAGTTTTGTTGACTGTTTCCTTCACTGTGCAGAAACTTTTTATTTTGATGTAGTCCCAATCATTTATTTTTGCTTTCATTGTCCCTCCCTCATGAGACATGTCTGGAAAAATACTGCTATGGACAGTGTCAGAGAAATTACTGCCTGTGCTCTCTTCTAGGATTTTTATGGATTTAAGTCTCACATTTAGGTCTTTAATACACTTTGAGTTTATTTTTATATATGGTAAAAGAAGATAGCACAGTTTTATTCTTTTGCATTTGGCTGTCCAGTTTTCCCAACACTATTTGTTGAAGAGTCGGTCTTTTTTTCCATTGAATAGTCATTCCTTCTTTGTCAAAGATTAAGTGACCATATAATTGTGGGTTTATTTCTGGGTTTTTGTTCTATGCCATTGATCTATGTGTCTACTTTTGACTATATAGTTTTGTAGCTTATGACCCACTTTTTTTTAGCTTGTTTAACTGATATTTAGTCAGTGAGTATGTGAGAACTCTCAGTACTTTGATGAGGCAATACTTTCTATTATTAATATATTAATTAGTATTTGTTGTTTCCTCTGGATTCTTTCTTCATACAGGTCTAAATGTTTAGAGAGGGTATCCCTAAAGAAACTTGCAGAAATGGGTCTCTGCTATCCCTTCCTTTTATTCTGGTTTAGGTACTATTTAATGGATTCTTATTCCAATGCTTTAAATGGTACTCTTGCAAGTGTGTTTCAGTGGAATGAAGGCTTGTGGTATCCTGTCAGCACCTAGGCTAGGAAGGCTCTTAGGGCAAGTATATTCTTCCTAGAAGTCATGGAAAAACTTCCTTTCTATCTGGAGTAAGGACTTTCATATAAACAGGAGCTACACCTCCCCTCCTGCCTTGGACCACATCCAAGGAACGGACACCCGAACTTCTGCACAGCCTGCCCTCACTGACAGAGCTTGTCTAGGCATGCCCTCTCAGATCAGAGGATCCATGGCACTCAGAGTCATCCTGATATTTGCACTTACTGTGCTGCCCTTGGGTCTCCTGAGTATTTTTCCTATGTAGCAGGATGTTCAAACTCACAGTTACAATGTATAGTGCAGTTGGTACACAGATAAAATTTGCTAAGCTTTATTCAGAACATCATCAACATCCATGCTCCTAATCACTGCATGGAACTTGGTTGAGGGAACACTGCCTCCTCACCTTGCCTGTAGTAAACACAAAGAAAACTACAACTAAATCCATTTTGCTAGCTTAGGGTACAAATATGATTATGTTTTCCATACCAGTGGCTAAATTTTAGAAGAGTATAGCATCTTCCTTTTGAGCTCTCTTCTCTCTTTGGATTGGTCTGGAATTGTGAAACTAATTTGAATCAGTTCAGAAAAGGTGAGTTCTGCCTTTGTACTAAGCAGGACACTGGCAGGTTGGCAAGGTGTGGAGGTATTTGCAGCCACAGGCACGTGCTCTGCTAGGCCTTTAGTGTCTCACACACCAATGTGCGTGGTGTTGAGATGGAGCCAAAGGCCATTGTCCCTGGTACTGCAGGTGAATTCCCATCTGGGGTCTGTGGTATCTTCTCTGACCAGCAGGCTTTGGTCTGAGCCATCCTGGCCCATTCTATCCATTAGAAAAAATCTTGGGGTTTTAGGAAAGGAGTTTAGACTGGAGCGTTCCTTCTCTTCAGAAGTATACAAATTATCATGCCACTTCCCAGAGCTCCAAGGGGAGAGAGGGGACCTTTATTAAGCCACAGAAAGTAAAAGGGTACAGTTTTACCTTGTTCCCAGGCTAATGGGTATTTATTCAATTTTCTGAAATAAAAAGATGACTTACTATCTCCCCCTTTTGCTAAAAAAGAGCAAACATTTTAAAAAATTTCACCTCACTTCATTTCATACAAAGAGTAACCACACTTTTTCAGTCATCATCAACAAATCATTTATTTTATTTTAAAAATGCTTTTAAGTTTATGAAAATAGCATAGGCTAATTGCAGAATATTTGAAGAAAGATCATGTATTTTCAAAGTGAAAAAAGCCAGATGACACTTGTCAGCCTGACTTCCAAACTACTACCAGGACAACATCTCTTGCTTACTTTTCTATTTGGACTGAGCCCAAAGTAGGGGGAACATCCAACATCTTAAATGTCCAAACTTGAAAAGAACCCCGCTCTAGTCTGTAAGGAGAAAATTAAATACATAGCGGCTCCCTGATGGGAAGGGAGAGAACAGAGCAGCAAAGTCTCAGGAAGCACAAGGCTAATGCAATCATCAACCAGAGAGAAAAGTCATGACGCTTGCATACAATAAATAATTGTGAAACTCCAGGTGGTAAAAATCTTTGATTGCAGCAAGCATCCTCATAAATTTCAATCTTCAAATGGTTCTTCCTGGTAAGGATTCAGTGAACACGCAAAATTATGACCCATTTACCTTATCCATTTCTGTTTTGTGTGAAGAGAGGACTTCTGCCTTCTGGGAACTCCAGGTTAAGACAAGCACTTACTATGTGCAGGGAAAAAAGTTTATCACCTGAAGGCTGATTTTATGACCTGCATTAGGAATGCAGAAACACAAACTGTAGCATTTTTTTACCTGCAGATATTTTATTTTTTATATTTTTTCCAATGGTATCTGCTGAAGGAAGAATTAAGAAAAAAAAGTATTAGAATAGAATATTAAATAAGCTATATAATATATAATTAAGGCATACGGAACTATGTAATAAAGGAGAAATGGCAAACAAAGGTAGTGGTTTCATGAGATAATCCTAGGTACTATGGCCACAAGTTTTTCCCAGAATATATTTTATTTCTCACCTTTTGTTTCCGTTGTAGATATTTCTTTCTGGATCCTCATGCCAAATCTCAACTCATCTTCCCATAATAATCAATTATTTTTTCTCATATAATATGCCAACTGGTATGTGTTTGCATAAGGCTATCACCTTCTTCACAGACATATAATCAGCACATCAGGATTTCTGATCGGAGGATGTTTTGGGAAGACTGAACGCCCACTCAAAGTTAAATCTCAAAATTGAATGTCACTTTTGCATATTTTTGATACTTGGTGACTTAGATTTCAGAATTCCCATGCTAATGGCATTGTAAAGTTTCCTTTAAGCTGGGAATTTGTCAAAGAAGCAACTGGTTTCATTACTGAAGACTTTGAAAATAGTTCAAGGGAAGATAGTTAACTTTCATTTTATTAGTCACTTAATTTTTTTAATTTTTTAAGTTTATTTATTTATTTTGAGAGAGAGAGAGAGAGAGTGTGTGTGTGTGTGTGTGTGTGTGTATGAAGGAGGGGCAAAGAAAGAGGGACAGAGAGAGAATCCCAAGCAGGCTCCATGCTGTCATCACAGAGCCTGATGCAGGGCTCCAACTCACAAAACGTGAGATCATAAACCTGAGCCGAATGAGCCACCCAGGCTATTTTATCTGAGAGAGAGAGAGAGAGAGAGAGAGAGAGTATGAGCTGGGGGAGGGGCAGAGACAAAGACAGAGTCTTAGGCAGACTCCACGCTCAGCCTGGAGCCCAACATGGGGCTCAATCCCACAACCCTGGGATCATCAACTAAGCTGAAATCAAGAGTCTGACACTCAACCAACTGAGCCACCCAGCACCCCTTATTAGTAATTTTAAAGCACTCCACAATGAAGAGTAGGTAGTGTTATTTTTAGTCTTCCTGAAGAAATCTTCCCATCCTGCATGCCTGTTTTGATCTGAATATTTTAAAAACACAGCATCCCACCTTCCCCGACTCCACCATTTCTACCCCCAACTTTGTCTTCTCAAACAAGAACCTCTTCTACATCCTCCTTGGCAAGTTTCTGCCTCAACATGGCCAGTCACGTGGATCTCCATGTAAGTGTGTCTTTTCCCAGATGCATTGACCTGGGGTCTATTTGTCACTATGAAAGAGAAGCTTAACTGGGCTGCTCTTGGTGGAAGCAGCCCCTGGTGACTATTTCTAATAATCTCCAATGTCATCCAGTCATGCACTTACGGGAGCAAGTGAAAAGTCACAAGACACAGCATAGGGAATATGGTCAATAATATTATAATAACTTTGTATGATGACAGATGATAACTACACTTATCATGGTGAGCATTCTGTAAGATATATAGTTGTCAAAGCACAGTGTTGTACACCTGAAACTAATATAATATTGTATGGCAACTATACTTCAATAACAAAAATAGGGGTGTCTGAGTGGCTCAGTCGGTTAAGCGTCTTACTCTTAATTTTCAGCTCAGGTCATCATCTCACGGTGTGAGATCAAGCCCCATGTGGGGCTCCATAGTGAGTGTGGAGCCTGCTTGGGATTCTCTCTCTCCCTCTCTCTCTGCCCCTACCCTGCTCGCATGCACGTGCTCTCTCTCTCAAATAAATATTAAAATATATATATATAAATAAAAATAATGAAAATTTTAAAATAAATAAGAAAAGAAGGAAAGTCACAAGATAGGAGATATTTGTGCAACCAGACTTCCTTAATTTGTTCTCAGGCAAACGTGGCATTGATCTATCAAAAATGTGAATGGCTCATCTCTATATAAAATAACCAGCGTTACTTTCTTCTCCCAGGCTGCATGTTGGCTGGGTGTTGATGCCAGTTTTAAATTCTAGCTCTTGTCAAAAAAAAATTTTTTTTATCACCTTGCAAACAAATACTTCCACGTCTCAGAAAATAGCAGAGAGTTCTACTCGGAAAGGGAAGGATTCTAAAAGACTAATTTGTGGTGGCCACCACAATTTAGCAGGATTTAGTACTTAATACAATAATTTTTGGCAAGAGTTTGGCTAGTGTCTTTCCTGCCCGTGGCTGTTATTTGCTCAGCCTGCTTTATTCTTAGCTGCATTTTCAAAGCAGAACCCCTGCTGGGTTTTGCATCATTCAGAAGGCAGAGATCCTATTCTTTCAGCTTCTGGAACTGAACTGGGATTTGTGGTCTGGTACCAGGAAATGTGTTTTCTTCATTTTTTTTTTTCTTTCTGGGCAGTATAACAAGAATTGCAAATTAATGTTAAAGTCTTAGTTGATTTTTAATACCACATGAACAGTTCCTGTGGAAGCACTACAGCTTTGTGCAGAATTACTGGGGACTCATTGTTCCCTAAATGCCAGATTTTTGCACAACGCCAACTTCAGGGCAAACTTGATTAAAAGGCCACATTTTCAGGGGTTTGGGATGATTGGGGAATAGCTGTCTAATTTTCAACTGATAAGAGTTGGAGACCCTTTAGGAAATTTCTGCTTATGGAATAGAGATTGCATTGGAATTATTTCTGTTGCCCTAAATACTGTAAATTCTGGTGGTAACTTCATGTATCCATGAGTCATTTGAATCTTCCCTTTCAAAATGACCTCCACATTTGCACATGTTGTATTACAAGTCAGACTTGGGTCTTGTCAGCTACTTTCCCCCCTGGGACAGGAGCTCTAGTAAAGTGCATGTCATTTGGCAAGATGGCAACCTGCCTGGGTGTGTCACCCTGTCCTGCCTTTGTGCTCTGGACTATTATTCTCCCCTGTGAAACACTCAAACCCTGGCTTTTCAGCTAATCCAAATCCTTTTCTGTCATGAAGTCCTATTAGGAGTCTTATTCCCACATAAGAAGAGATTTGTCCCCTTTTCTTAGTAGGGTAAGGGCTATGATGGGAAACTTTGCTCCTCTCCATCTTCTCCCCTCTCCCTGTGGGAGAAGGAGGGGGAAGTCTGGCTAGAACTTGACACCTATTGAGTTTGAGCCAAATTGGCTGGTGGGAGAATAACTGGGCCCAGAAACAAGATTCAGGCTTTACCCATTCATTTTCTTTCATTCCATCTCTTTAGGTTCAGGGCATTTATTTTCTCCCTTTCACTTCTGGATCCAGGGACAGGAGATGCTCCTTTGCTTTCTGTCCTCAAACCATAAGCCCATCTGGATGGGGTCAAGTTTCATGGCAGGTGGTCCTTCGTTTTGCAGCATTCAGACTCTCTTCAAATGTCCTCCTGTTGCTTCAGGCAGTCTCAAGAGTGTGAGAATTCTTTTAACTGGATTCATAATATCACTAGAAAGCCTAGTTAAGCCCCACTGGTACAATGTATTCCAACCTAGCTTTTATCAGAGAGTCCTGCCTTGGAGTTTGTACAAGTTTTTCACAGATTCAAAAAAAAAGATACTTGTTCCCTATACGGCTAGTGATATTTGGGTTGTACACTCTGTTGGCCAGATGCTTAATGTCGTCTTTGGCTTGATCCCTCTTTAGGATATCATAGCTCCACTGGGCTTTTTTACTACTCTCAACTCAAAAGTCAGTATATACTCATAAAGGGTCCATGCTTCTTTCTTTATTAATAAAATATACTTTTCCCGACCATAGGAAGTGTACAGTCATATTCAGGGCTTATAATTAATTCAGAGCCAAATTGAAGCAACATGGTGGCAGTAATTCTAAATGCCTGTGGTTAAGCCATTTCAGCCTACCTCCTTAAAACCTCATCTCCAACCTTGGTTCCATAGTTCAAAGTAAAGTAAAGGTGGAACAGAATTTGGTCTTAGCATTGAAACTCAAAAGTCCCAAATAGCAGCCCCAACAACTGTAACACCACTGCTTTGATTATCATTTACTCACATAAATACCATTTGTTTTATAGCTACATTCCTGGTTAACCAACAAAATTTAAAAATAATTTTACTAAAACTTATTTTTCATATTTATGCCTATCTTCAGAGGTTCTGATGGCCCTGGGACAAGCCTCACCAAGATGCAGTGGGGATCTTGTCCTCTGAGGCCCCTAAAGAAATCAAGCCGTCACTCTGGTCTGAGATCCCAAGAAGACTTTCTCTCAAGTATAGGAGCAGATCTCTCTACAAACAAGAACATTTTCTCTGACCTAGTTTTAGGTTCTAGAAAAATCTATCCTGATTCCAAAACAAATCGTTTTCTCACTAAACAAACTGGACCTGTGCCTTAAGTTACTAGGCAAAGCTGTAATTAATACTCAAACACTAAAGCTTGTGGGGCTGAACCATTTTGTCACCAAAATCTCAAGGGCACCAGCGGCAGGAGGCACTCTAAAATGCTCGGCTTCCATATGGTTCTTTGCCCTCCAAATACTACTTCCTCTGTCTAGGTATAGGTTTTCCTTGCCCAAATTCCTATGTTGGTATTTAGTGCCTAGAATGCTAATCACACACAGACACTACTTCTGGGTTCTGAACCAATGAACACAGGCAAAAAGAAGTCAAATGAACCTTGCAGTAGAGTCCGCCTTGTTGGCTTGGCAGCCTCTGGTAAACAGTGTTAGATGGTGGAGCTAAGGCTTCAGTGAAGGTGAAGGTCAGAATTTCCTTCTTTCCAGTCTGGGTCTTGTTCCTTACCTGTAGGGAGAACTATTCCCACAGAGCACACATTTTTCCCAACCATCCATAGGGAGAATTATGATGTTAATAACCCAGTGATCAGAAGAACAGAGAGAGCCAACTGAAAGAGAGACTGGTATATTGTTGGCATTTCAGTGCTGTACCTCATCCCCACCCTGGTCAGCCTCATAAATATATGTCAGATTATTCGCTGTCTTGCCAGACAGATCTGTTTTTATTCCAATGATGAAGAATGAATAAATGGACAGAGAGAAGATCTAGAAGTATCCCCCCCAGTTCTGCTTCTTCATCTCTACAGAAACGTGAAGGAGAAGCAAATCCCCACCCCTCCTTCCCAACATCTTCCAACCACGATGAGGATATGACTCTTCTTTTTGGACAAAAGCATTCTTGTTGGTTGTTGCTGGGGGTAGATATGAGATATATTAAAAAAATATTTCTAAAACTTCAAAAGCTTAGTTTTTAGCTTTAAATTACTTTGCAAATAGCCAATGGATTAAACTTTTTTTTTTTTTTTTGCTTGTTATAAAATAGGATGGGGTATTTCTCTTGCTTGGTTCCTTTGAGCCCAGAAACCTAGAGGTGGGAAATCTGGTTTATACAGAAAGAACTCCAACTCTCAAGGTCAAACAGCATATTGATGAGCTACAATTTCTTTATTTATTGAATCTACTTACTCTGCCTCATATCAAACAGTGTTGTCCATATGCTTTTCTCACAAAGAAAGCTGCAGGGTGTTGCATAAAACTGCTAAATCATCACCACAGTACGACTGAATGCACAGTCTTCAGGAGAGAGCCCTTCTCTCAACAAAGATTTCCTGAGAAATTTCTTACTGTATGCCACATGAGGCTTGGGAGGATATAATGAGAGATGTTGTCTTTCCCTTAGTTTTCATATGAACTTAAAGTATCAAACAAATACAATACTTAGTCTTTTAAATACAATCTCATAAATTTACACAAAATTCTTGTTGATAAATACAATAAGAACCCTTTTAAAGAATGTCCTGTTGGTCTAAAGATCTGGTCACAAGGTGGATCAAGTTGTAACCCCTCAGTGCATCTCTGTCACTGTAACCCAAAAATACAAACAGTGCTCTCCATATGAATATGTCATATTTATGATATGGCGTTTTACCAATCAGAGTTATTCCACAATAAAAATAAATAAATAAAATACTAGTCATACAAGAAAGGCTCAGATACCTGAGAAGTCCAAGGGACATCTATCTGGCTTCAAGCAAATTTCAAACAGTGTCTCCACGGCCCTGTTTCTGCCTACGTATCATCACCTATGGGAAAGATAGCCAGTAGCAGCCTCAAGCCTACATTTGCAGCTCCTAATCCCAGCTAGTATCCATCAATTACATTTTAAGGAGAACTCTGTCCCAGCTCAGCTCACATGTTGATGCCAAACTAGTCATTGTAGCCAATGCTCTGGAATACTATGTTTGGTCTGACCTAAGTCATGAGCCCACTCCTGACACCAGGGAGGGCTGAGGTCTTTGGGCCCCCCACCCTTTGGCCCAACTGCATAGAATAAGAAAGAGATAATTCCACAGAGAAAGGAATGATGGTACAGGATGAAAGGGAAAAGGGTGTAAATAACAAAAAATAAAAAGTATTTAGAGCAAGCAAGTCTCCAGATTGGCCCTTCAGATCTACTTACATTTTGAAATAGCAAGACTCTTAGCTGTTAGGGAGTAATGTGCTATGTAAATGTTTGAAAAACTGGAGGTCCAGAGAGAAATAAAATGCTGATATGTACCGTATGTCAATGTTTGAGGTATAATTACTCCAACAAGGCCAATTTCAAGCTACCAAGCTCACATCAGCACACGATGCTGTGTCACTATATAGTATTTCTACCACACAGATGTGATACATGTCAATTACATGTCGAGAGCATAATTAACTGTAGTAAAATGATTAGGCAATGATGAGTGTTTACTATACTTGGTTTGAATATATTTAATTGCAAGTTTATATTGTGTCATTTTTAATAATGGTTTTAATAACCCAGCTTGTATTGTGCAGCTCTTCTGCCTTCAGATCTATACTCACCAGTCACTCCTTACCTTGGGTAATTTGTATTACCTGTCTGGACTCAAAGGGCTCCCACCACGAACTTGATTATCCATGTTCTACTTTTAGTAGGACAAATTGCTTCCTCCCCTTTTCTATTTTTATTTTATTTTAAATAATTAATTTATTAGGGGCACCTGAGTGGCTCAGTCAGTTAAGCGTCCAACTTTGGCTCAGGTCATGATCTCACAGTTCGTGGGTTCGAGCCCCACGTCAGGCTCTGTGCTGACAGCTAGCTCAGAGCCTGGAGCCTGTCTTCAGATTCTGTGTCTCCCTCTCTCTCTGACCCTCCCTGCTCATGCTGTCTGTCTCTCTCAAAAGTAAATAATAAAAAAAACATTAAAAATTTTAAAAAAATAATAAATAATTTATTTTAAGTAGGCTCCATGCCCAATGTGGGGCTTGAACTCATGATCCTGAGACTTTGAGTCACATGCCTAACTGACTGCGTCAGCCAGGCACCCCCTTCTTTTCAATTTTTATTTTTTTATTTATTTTATTTTATTTATTTTATTTATAGTTTATTGTCAAGTTGGTTTCCATATAACACCCAGTGCTCTTCCCCACAAGTGCCCTGTATGGAGCTGTGCTCTGAATTCATAACAACTCATTTTCTTTGACTACTAGTTTCACTACACTGAAATAGGAAAGAAAATGTGTTCATAATCTTCTTCTAGATTAACTTAAAAAAACCCATACCAAGTTTATTCCTGCAGTAGATCAAACACAAACCACATCACATTAAACTGGTAATATATAGTTGTAGAGGAACAAAAAAATAATAAAGTCACATCACCAGTTAAAGCCAAGGACCCAAATAGGTATGTCAATTAAACAAAAATCAAAGCAACTTGCTGCAGAATGACTCTTCAAAATTCAAAGAAAGATAATACAAAAGTTCAAAGACTTGCTAATAAGCAAATCCTCTTCTACTTTCAGGGAAAAGGCCAGAAAGAGGTCAGAAAGATGTCATTTCATGTTTGATCTACCTCAGAGATATCTTGCTCTGCAATTGTGGCCCAAATGGATAGATTGAAAGGACTCAGAGAACAACTGCACGTAGTCAGGGAAAGAAGAGCTGATGTTGTCAAGTGAGTTGTTTATAGCTAATGTGTGTTGGGATGAAGGGTGTGCAGGGAAACAAAAGCGAGAATGAGAGCTCTATTCTGGAGAGAATTCTCATCTTTCCATTGCAGATGCAACATGAGTTGCAAGCTACACCAAATTATTCTCGTAGGCAAATTGAAAGCTTCTCCTTGTCAGTAACCAGTAATTTCCTGAGGGAGAAAATTCATAAATCACCATCTTACTATGAGAGTCAGTTGCTATTATCTGGAAGAAATGTTAGTTAATCAGCAGAATAACACTAAAGATAATGGAAATATTTCTCTAATTAATTTTCACTGTGGTCATTTTTTTGACCGTGATTATAGACCAAAGTTTAATCCAATTTCCCTACCAGTTGTGTGGGTTTGACTTGCCCTAATATTCTATTTATAGCTGCTGAGTGTGTTGCTTGGAAAATGATGATGAAGTTATAAAGATAGCATAGTGACTTCACCCAAGGCAGGAGGAAACAAAGGTGGCTCATGAATTAGAAAATCTTAAAAGTACAGATGCCCTTTTAGAAGTAAAATGGCAACCTCATGAAAAAAGCTGGCTCCCTATCGCAAGGGGACAATTAGTTTGTTTAAACGAATGTCTGTTTCAATCTGATGGATTATAAATACTCCTCATCTCTGTACACTTGCTCAATATGTATAAAAAGTCCCCATGGTTCATTGGAGCTTTATTCTGGTCTGTAAGAAATCAGTGGGAAATTAGGGTACTACTTAAAAGAAAAGATGACTGTTTCTGAGACCAAAAATATATCCTTGTACATTCCAGTGCATCCTTATTCAGAAGAATGTGTCTGGATGGAAGTTATTTTTTATTTCACAGTTCTGGGTTGTCTCAGCTATTCTACCAAAGTATGCAAGATGTTAGTTCTGAAAACACTACGAGGTTGAGGAAAGTGTGCCCCTTGCCAAATTTAGGTGGGGGCTTTACTTTCTGATGAGCTCAGTACTGGCCTTCATGGTCTCTGGGCATCAGTTAGGTGCAGTCAAGACAAAGCAAGGAAAGAAGTGGGGCCATGTGAGGAAAGAGGACAGAGCTGTCATCTGATAGAGGAAGTTCACATCCTATGACTTCAAGGGCAAGGAAGAAGATCTAAAAGAGTGGTGGAAGTAGGGCCACATCAAGCTATATAAGAGAGTGCAAGGAAGTGGCCGAAGGTGGATCCCTGGATTCAGTTCTGTAACCTCGTCTTCTGTTCTCATAGGTCATAGAGACCAATGGTCTAGTGAGCTCGGTTTCTTCTTTCTTCTCCTTTCTCACTCAGATTAGCCTGAGGCCAGTCTAGGGAGGAGTGTTATCAGGGGCCCCTAGATTTCCAGGTCACAGGAATCAGGCAATGAACCCATGCATGTAAGGAGGCCATTTGTACAAGAATACCATCTGACCCTGTCTTAGGAATGACAGGAAGAAGGGGAGCTGTATGTAGGTGTTTTAGAATGGGTGAGCTTAGATGCAGGAGTGTACTGCAGTGAATAGTGAGACAGCTGTGTGCTACCACTGTGGGATTCGTGGTTTGTCTACAGCCAGGCAATAAATAGGAAACAGAAGTGCATACCTACCTACCATGCAGCAAGAATATTTTATGAGTTAATAGGGTGAATCCTTGACTACTGGTAGCAAAAAGAGCTAGGCTCTTGTTACCTAATGAAGTCCCTTCTCCACAGATGCTGGAGTTCACACAGATGTTCAGGTGGGTCTCCATGAGGAATGAGGGACATCAGGAACCACTTCCACTCATACCAGTTCATTAATAGGTTCAAAAGAACCTCCTGTGTGTCAGGCACTGTTCAAGGCACCGGAAATATAGAAGTAAAGAAAAAGATAAAAAAATCTCTACCCTCTGAGAGCTTCTATCTGGCAGAGGAAGAGAGACAACAAACTAAATAAACCTAGTGTAAAGATAAGCAATTATAGGGGCACCTGGGTGGCTCAGTCGGTTGAGCCTCTGACTCTTGATTTTGGCTCTGATGATGATCTCACGATTCATGAGTTCAAGCCCCGAGTCAGGCTTGAACCTGCTTGGGATTCTCTCTTTCCCTCTCTCTCTCTACCCCTCCTCCACTCGCTCTCTCTCTCTCTCTCTCTCTCTCAAAATAAACCTTCTAAAAAAAGATAAGCAATTATAATCTTTTTGTTCAGGGATATGTGTACCTGTGGTAAAATCATAAAGTAGAACAAGAGAATACTAAACATAAAAGTGCTGGTTTTGTAGTAAACTGAAGTGAACGTGACCCTTGGCCTGTCTGTAGATCACTCTCAAGCTTCATCAGTCTAAGACCAGCCCTTTGTTGTCTAGCCCAGCTCAGAAGCATTTCTGTTCTGTATAGTGCTTCGAACATTATCAGCCCAGAGAAGGATTGTGGTTGCATTTTGGTAATTTAAAAAGTCTTCCTAGTTAGAGAATTTGTATATGCAGGAGTTGGGAATAGACTGTCTCCAAAATAGTCCAATGGTCCAGCCTCTGCCCTGGGTGACCCTGATAAAGCGTCCTGTTCCTATGAACAAGACTCCTGCTTGAGTGCTCAGTGCAGGGGTAGGAGGCATGTCCCAGTACTTTTGCTTTTGCCACCTGTGCTCTGAGTCCTTGCTTGAAGTGTGCCAAGTGCTATTTAAGATCATTAGAAGAGTTTCCCGACAGACCAACAAGGTAAAGCTGACACTTTGATCATGTTACTTACATCCTGTCCTTGTTAGGAAAATCCATCAATCTGCTACTAGACTCCCTTTTAATATGATGATTTATTAGCTATTTTTCTTAATTTTTATTTTGTACTAGACACAGCTAATCAGAATTGGATTACATTTCTGGTTCATGATACTCTTAATATTGCTACATGAATAGCCTCTTTTATTTACTTCTTTATTGGTGGGTTTCCCTTAATAATGTCATCAGCAAGTGAGACTACATTAAAAAGCTTCTATATACCAAGAGAAATAATCAACAAAACAAAGTGAAAAGGCAATCTATGGAATAGGAGAAAATATTTGCAAGCCACATATCTGACAAGGGGTTAGTTTCCAAAATATATAAAGAACTCATACAACATAAGAGCAAATAAAACTAATAATCCAATTTTAAAATGGGAAAGGACCAAAATAGACATTTTTCTGAAGAAGATATTCAGATAGCCAATAGGCACATGAAAAGGTGCTCAACATCACTAATAATCAGGGAAATGCAGATCAAAACCACAATGAGGTATCACCTCACACCTGTCAGAATGGCGGTTATTAAAAGGACAAGAGATAACAAGTGCTGGTGAGGATATGGGGAAAGAGGAATCTTTGTGCAGTATTGGTGGGAATGCAAACTGGTAGAGCTACTATGGAAAACAGTATGGACGGTCCTCAAAAAATTTTAAAAAAGAACTACAGAACTACCATTTATGATCTAGCAGTTCTGCTTCTGGGAATTTATCCGAAGGAAATGAAAACATTAACTTGAAGATATATCTGCACCTCCGTGTCCATTGCAGCAGTATTTACAATAGCCAAGACCTGGAAAGATCATACGTGTCCCATCAGTGGGTCAATGATAAAGATGTGGTGTATATATAATGGAATATTATTCAGGCATGAGACACAAGGGCATCCTGCCATTTGTGACAACACAGATGGACCTTGGGGGCATTATGCTAAGTGAAAAACACCAGATAGAGGAAGACAAATACTGTTTGATCTCACTTACATGTGGAGTTAAAAATAGAAAATTCATAGAAACTGAGAACAGACAGGTGGTTGCCAGGGGCAGGGAGTAGAGAGTGGGGGAAATGAGTAAAGGTAGTCAAAAGGTACACACTTCCAGTTATAAAATAAGTAAATTCTGGGGATTTAATATAAAGCATGGTGACTATAGTTAACAATACTGTGTTGCATGGAGAAAGGGGAACCCTTGTGCACTGTTGGTGGAAATGCAAACTGATACAGACACTGTGGAAAACAGTAAGGAATTTCCTCAAAAGGTTAAAAATAGAACTACCCTACAATCTAGGCATCACACTACTGGGTATTTACTCAAAGAATACAAAAAAGAAATGTGTGTATACACACACACAACCACATACACAATGGAATATTATTTAGCAGTAAAAAAAAGAATGAAACGACATTTACAATGACTTGGATGGAGCTAGAGAATATGCTAAGCAAAATAAGTCATAGGAAAGACAAATACCATATGATTTCACTCATATGTGGAACTTAAGACACAAAACAAATGAACAAAGGGGGAAAAGAGAAAAAGAGAGACAAATCAAGAAACAGATTCTTAACTACTGAGAACAAACTATGGTTACCAGAGGGTGGGGGGATGGATTAAATAGGTGATGGGGATTAAGGAGTGCATTTGTTGTAATAAGCACTGGGTGATATATAGAAGTGTTGAATCACTGTATTGTACACCTGAAACTAATATAACAATGTATGCTAACTGGAATTAAAACAAAAATTAAAAAAAAAAACCAATGTGATGTTGCATATATTTGCTAAGAGAGTTGTTCTCTTAGTTTCTAAGAGAGTAAATATTAAAAGTTCTCATTACAAGAAAAAAATTGTAACTATGTGCAGGGATAGATGTTAACTAAACTTATTGTGGTAATCATTTCACTCTGGGTACATATCAAATCCCAATACAAAATGTTTTCCAAAAAAATTTCATGTTAAATCTGTGGAACAATCCTATGAGTTGTCCCTGTATCACAGTTGACAAAGCTGAGACTCTTTTGCCCAAGATCAAACAACTAGTTGATCTGAGAATAAAACCAAGAATTTTTTTAATGTTGATTAATTTTTGAGAGAGAGAAAGAGAGAGAAAATGAGAATGAGTGGGAGAGGGGGAGAGAGAGAGAGGGAGACACAGAATCCGAAGCAGGCTCCAGTCTCTGAGCTGTCAGCACAGAGCCTGATGCGGGGCTCAAACCCACGAACCAGAAGATCATGACCTGAGCCGAAGTTGGATGCTTAACCAACTGAGCCACCCAGAGGCCCCCAAACCAAGAATTTATAAACTCCAAAATGCACTTCCCTCTGCTGTACTATGTGACATGAAAGTATAAATTACTATGGGGGAATGCTGAAGAAAACCAAAGAATGTTATGAAGTAGTGTACTCCAATCCAATAATATGTTCATATCATTTAAAAATAAAGTTGTCTATATGCAACAGGATTTTTTTCTTTGAACAGTGAAGATTTAATTTTATAGACTGTTGCTGACGGTGATGGTTTGCTTCTGAAGTTCTCCAAATATCTTTTCACATACAACACGAAATACAGATGAACTTAGAGAATGGAAGAAGAGCTAAAATCATCATTTAAATGTCAATTCTGTGAATGTCATTTTAATCAAAGTATTTGAAATCCCCTTATGATTCTTCACATTCTTGCATAATTAAGAAGAGCTCTGAGTCATTACTGTGGTGTTCGAAAAATTTGTAATTGACAGTGTATAACTGAAATATCATCAATAAAAATACCAGACTGTAAAATCATTGAGAAAGATAGACTTCTAGCAAGGTGGCTTCCACGAACAAATCTCCATAGAGATTTTATTTTTATCCCAGTCTTCATTTGATCTACTGGCAACCACAGGTCTTTGAGTTAAGGCTGAAGACATCACAAGAGTAGGTTTTTTTTTCATGAGATGATTCTTCTCATCCTTGTACCAAATTCTCACAGACGGTTCTTCGTCAGAGGTCTGGTGCTTGGGTCACCAAGCTTTCAGAAGGAGACCCAAAATGAAGCCAAATGTGTTGGAATGGAAAGCAAAGTTTCCTCTTTCAGCTTTGGCCAACTGCATTTCATATCTAAGAGTCAGTGTTTCCACGAGAAGAGCTCCTTTTCAAGGACAGCAGAAAGCAGCCATCCCACATCACCACTAAGTCTCCTGCTTCAAGGAGAAATTAGCGTTCGCTGGTGCATTCGCATTCTACGGGGTGGACTTCTGTGTGCTATTTCATTCATCCAGGATGATTGCTCCTCTCGTATAGTCAGGGAATCGAGGCTTAAAGCTGTTAAGTATCTTACACAGCTAGTTAGTGGAGCGGTCAATATCAAAACTGATTAAACACTGGTCCCTCCAAATCTAGGCTGCTTTCATAACATTATGCTGCCTCTCAGAGAAATACACTGGCTAATCAAGGAAAAATATTATGAACATGAGAATGACCTAATTCCTGTTATACAATATGGTTCTGAAATGGGAATGTAAAGACGTGCTGAAGAATTATTCTATTCTAAAATTAAAGATATTCCTTTGGTACAGTTTGAGAACCCTGATAGAAAATTCATATTCCCCATTCTTTATTTGTCCAAGAAAAACTGCTGGTTCTTCTCCCCATTTGGTTCTCATTGCCATTCTTCCCCAAGGAAAGAGGATGACCATCGGGAGGTAGCTGAGAGCGTCATGTCTGGTGGCCCTCCCTGCAATAGCCTGACGACCGTGACACAAGGATGTCCCCATCTCAGGCCCTTGCCTGCTGATCCCTCTACTTGAACATACTTTCTCTACACATCTATATATATCCAGATCCTTCATGTCCATGCCTCTGCTCAAATACTACCTTTTCAGTGAGGGGTACATGGACCATCCTATTCAAAATCACAATCTCTTCATCACCAACCCCCAACCTTATTATCTGCCACTATTTTCTTTTCCAAAGCACTTGTGGTTTTCTAGCATATACAATTTATGTATTATAATTTTTGTTCATTCTATATGTCACCAACTGGAATATAAATTCTTTGTGTGTTTAGTTCATTGATATATTCCACGTGCCAGGGACATAATTGTGTAATGAATGAACAGATGAACGAATGTGAAACTATACACTTCCATACTTTTTCTGTGTTCTTCCATCTTTGCTTGCAAACCATTCAATTATTTACTGAGTTCTATGTTTTTTTTAAAGCCATACTAAAAACAGGAAGGCCCAGGGAGAACACACAAACCTTCAGTTCTCTCCAAGCACTTTCCTTAGCTCTACTGATGAATGTTTTGCATGGGGTACAAGTGTCTTCACCTTTCCAGCCTATAATACCTCTTTCCTTTCCTCTATACTATAGTGAAATCAGGAAAGATAGACAACTTTAAGTGTTTCTGTTGAAAATGTTCAGCTGTGCCTTATATTTGATGATGCCTGAATAGGCTAATGCCAGAAAAAGAAAAACAGGTCTAGAAAAGACTTGGAGTAATGATCCTCTAGTACAGTCTTCTTTTCAGTGCTGAAGTTTTTTTCAAACCCGTCCCCAAGGAAACAAGAGTCACATTTTTTTAAATGTTTTATGTATGTGTGTGCATGTGTGTGTGTGTGTGTGTGTGTGTGAGAGAGAGAGAGAGAGAGAGAGAGAGAGAGAGAGAGAGAGGGAGAGAGAGAGAGGATTCAAAGCAGACCCTTCCTGAGAGCAGAGAGCCCAATGTGGGTCTCGAACTCATGAACTGTGAGATCAAGACCTAAGCCAGAGTCAGACGCTTAATTGACTGAGCCACCCATGTACCTCAAGAGTCTCATCTTCTTTTAAGGTTATCTGGACAAAGAAACTCTATGGTCCTCTTCAATAGCTCATTCTTATCCTTCCTTCACCTCTAATTTCTGATGTCCATATGCAAGTCGTTCTGTTTTCCAATCTAAAATCCTCATGCTGCATTTTAAATCTACTGGATTTGTCATTTGTTCACAGACATAGAGGGTGTTTCTGATGCTTACCCTTTATGTACACCTACACTTACAATTCCGAGTAAAACAGCAACAACCACTACCACAGAGTTGGCCTAATAACCCCAGTGCTCTCGGATGTATTGATTTTTTTTTTATCTTCACATAGGTAAGATAGATGTTGCTAAGGTTTCTTCTTCCATTTTCCAGATGAAGAAACACAACTTTAGAGAGGTTAAATGATTCACCTCAAGGTACCCCCGCTATTGAATTGATGCACCACGACTCAAACTTTGTTGGCCTGACTCCAATGCAGTGCTTCTGTTTGCTACAGCAGAGCTTTCCAGGTGCCCACCCAAACCCACTCCTCCTCTTATCCACTCACTGTGTTCGAAGTGCTGAGCAAGCCTGTGACTAGCCAGGTATAGGTAGGACATATGTCCCAGCTCTCCTTGCAGTTGGTCATGGCCACTGCTACTAGGGGGGTGGGGTGTGAGCCACTTCCCCTGTGTGGTTCCTCATGCTCTTTCCCCTTTCCAGGACACTGGGATGGTGACGTCCAGGACAACCCTGGAATGCTAGAATAGTCACCAGCCTGGGTCCCTCAATAACTGCCTTGGACTGTTGCATGAAGAAACAAAAACGGAAAAACATAAAAACCTTGTTCTTCAAATCACTGAATCTTGTTTGCGTGTGTGTGTGTTGCTTCCGCTTAGCTTTCCCTAATTTATACAACCCATTTGCCATTTTGCTTAAACATTTCCAGTGCTGGAAGGTTTAGTACTTTTCAAGGTAGTAAAGACTGTTTTTTTTTTCATGTTGAGTCAAAATATTTATTCTTATTTCTTCTAATTCTTTCCCTTGGGAGCAACCAGAATTTCAGTATACTTCAGAATAAGCCTATAAATATTTGACCACAGCTTAAGGGCAACCACATCATCTTTTCTTCAGAACTTGCATATAAGCAGTTGTGTTTTGTAATCACAAAACAATCACTAAAACTAAAAGCTACCTTTCTCCTAAAATGTGCTATATGTTATGGCATTTGGTATCACTATTTTCTCCTGCTGCTTCTTTTTAAGGGCAGGGAGCCATGGAAGAAATTCTCCTCGGAGAAATTTGGTTTAGTCCTCTCTCCAATTTAACCTTGATGTCCAACAGACTTAGAGAGATCTGATGAAATGGAGGTATTTGGGTGTCACAGGATCTAAGCTGACTTTATATTACAAGTGCACATTGAAGAAAAAGAAAGCAAGCAAGGGAGGGTGAGCACATGGCCCTGGGTGTTAATATAGAAAATGGAAGCTTTAGGAAGATCTGTGAGAAGAGAAGGTGATGGGAGATTGAAAAGGCAGCAAATGGTTGGAAAGCTTTCAAGAAAGCATTAAATGCCTTTCTTTGTCCAGTGCCTTCCTCAGTACCACTTGGAATGTCGACACTCAGCAGGACCCTTTCTATAGGTGAGATTACTTTTCCCTTTTCAGTTTGCCAAACACAACTTCTAACCAGGACTTACCCTGTGCTTCTCCACAGTTAGGATAACCCACCTAAACATGTTTGACTACCTGTTCATTCTCTCCCAATTTTGAACACTTTGGATAAACACCTTTTTTAAAGGTTATTTATTTATTTTGAAGGAGAGAGAGCACACAAGTCGGGAAGGAGCAGAGAGAGAGAATTCCAAACAGGCTCCACACTGTCAGCATGGAGTCCAATGTGGGGCTTGAACCCACAAACAATGGCATCATGACATGAGCCAAAATCAAAAGTCAGGCACTTAACTGACTGAGTCACCCAGGAACCCCTGGCTAAGCACTTTTAATGTGATTGATACAAATGTGTCCCCTGACTGGCCCAGTCAGCTCAGAGATGTTGCTGTTGGCTGACTTCTATCATGAAAGGTTTGATGAAGTATAATGATGACTTGAAGTTCTTAAAACACACAATATTAAAATAGAGACTTGTCCTCAGGCTTGAAACCTCATCCTAAATTGATAGGCAGGCAAGTCCACTAAAATGCCTCCTAAAAGCAGACATAATTTTTTATGTTGATACAGTGGTGATTCCAGCCAGTAAAACTGCCTACACTGTGAATGCAAATCATCTTTTTCTCAAGGAAAAAGATTGTGGGGGAACAGATAGGACAGCAGAGAGAGACTGGACTGACCAAACTCACCCATGACCATCAGCAGAATGTCTGAAGTTGGAAATACAGGACAAAGATTATGGCTCTGTTGGCTGGGGTGATTGCCTCTTGCCTAATTTCACCCATCTTCCATCCCCGTGGGCTTGCTTTGTTCATCTTGCCTTGATTCACTTTTCTTCTGACTATGTAGATCCTTGGCTAGATGCTCCAAAAAACTCATCAACAGCAGAAATTACCTAAGTTCTCTCTGTCCACAAGAACTGTCTCACACAAAGTGAGAATGCAATTTCCTCTAATGGTCTCTCTTGCTTTCATTAGTGATAGTAAAAGGGCATTTTGTGACTAGAACGCACGTGTGCACAAGCGCGCACACACACACACAAATGTGAAAGAAAAGCTAGAACGTGTTTCTCAACAAAAAGCTGGGGCTAAGCTACAACCAGTTCCTTTGCTCAAAAGGTCAGTAATCAAAAGCAAAAGGTTATCACTGGCCTCTGCTGTATCTGAAATTATCTTCAAAGATGATATCGACTTGCTTCCATGAGCCCGGCATCACCCCTCCTGCCTCCTGCCCTGCCTCTGTGAGATCTGAAATGACCTATTGGTCTTCATTAGGGCACTAACAAGAGGTCAGGAGGCAGTAGAAGAATGCAGAATTCGATCCTCTTTCAGAAAACCACAACTTGTCCCAGGTGTACTGACCCCTTCCTTGTAAAGCACAGCCACAGGTTCAGGGAAGCCTTCCCAGATGTGGGAAACAAACCTCTCAGGATGCAGGTCTCTCTCTTTCACTTCTTTTATAGTCACTCAGGTAACACATTGGTATTGACTTCTGCATCCTCCTTCACATTCTTTTCAACAACCAGTCCTCTCCCATTTTTAGTTTCTGTTTTTTTAAGTGTTTCATTTATTTTTGAGACAGAGCAAATGGAGAGAGGCAGTGGCAGAGAGAGACAGAGAATCCCAAGCAGGCTCCACACCATCAGCACAGAGCCTGATGTGAGGTCGAACTCATAAACTGCAAGATCATGACCTCAGCTGAAATCAAGAGTTGGATGCTTAACCAACTGAGCCACCCAAGCACCCCTTAGTTTCTATTTTTTAGGCCTATGTAGAAAAGTTCCTTTGATTCACATTTAAACCTACTCTTGCCATCAAAAATTTCCCCCAATAGTGTATTATACTTATGGCACTTGCTTTGAAAACTTCCTACTTACATCTCCTCTCTGTGCTCTCAAAAAAAAGTTCCTATTTGCCTTTTGATGTCCAATTTTTCCTTTCCTGAAAAAGGAAGATATGCAGCTGTGATTAAATGGGGTGAATGCTGTAGCCTGAAATGGTGGGCCTTGAGTTTGACTCTCGGTTCTACCTGTTCTGTTATTATTTGAATAACCAAGTAAGACATTTAACTTCTGAGAGGCTGCGATCTATATTAAAAGATCTTAAAAATGACCCCAGCCTTTAGGCTCAACTGGATGTGTCCAGGGAGAAAGCTGTGACAGTTATTAGGGTAGAAAATAAGATGATGTAGTGGCAACTACCTGGCCCACAAGAAGCACTCAATAAGTTTATTAAATGTTAACAGACAAAAAAGGAAAATATGTTGCAGTGTTCATCCCTAGCTCCCTGTAAGATTCTGAGATAATCTCTCATGGAGCCCTAGACTCATGACTCATCGGGTAGAACACCATCATTTACAAGAAAGGACATACGCTCCTGAGAGGTTAGCTGATTTGGTCATCAAATAGTTTGTGCACAGGCTGGACATGTGCCTCGGGTTCCTGAGACCATGGCCAGCAGTCTTTGCCCCACGCCGCCCCTACCCTAACCAGAGAGGTTTTTTCTCTACCAGATTTATCTTTTCTCGACTCCAACTTTCTTTTTCATTGAATCTAACACTTCCAAGTATTCCAATTCTTTTTAAGTTTCTGTGGCTTTTTGAAGGAGCCAAACTTTTTTCTTTTAAACTTTCTGAAAGATATTTTAAAAAGAAACACATTTTTAAAAAGGAACAAAAGAAACACATCATCTCAGCTTTCCTCTTTTTAAGAGTGTTCACTCATGCTCCCACCAAACACATATATAACTTGATCACCGGGAGATACATCCCCTTCGCACAGGCTTGCAATCTGTAGCCCATGGGCCAAAATGGTTTGCCACCTGCTTTTGTAAATAAAGTTTTATTAGAAGACAGCTATGCTCATTTTTTTGGTGTGTATTGTCTATGGCTACTTTCTGGTAACAGTGGCAGAATCCAGTAGTTATGACAGAGACCATGTGGCTCACAAGCTTAAAATACTTTACTCTGTGGCCCTTTACAGGAAAAGTTTATGAGCCCACACACTTAGCATCAGTTTCAGCTTCTGTCAAATTCCCTTTACAAATATTTTCCAAGAAATGATTTTCCACAAAAGTCTAGATTTATTTTCCCAAAACATTTTTATATTTTATTTATTTAATTTTTTTTTTTATTTTTAAGAAAGAGAGAGAGATAAACAGAGTATGAGTGGGGAGGGGCAGAAGGAGACAGAGAGTCCAAAGCAGGCTCCAGACTCTGAGCTGTCAGCACAGAGCCTGATGCAGGGCTCGAACTCACAAACTGTTAGATCATGACCTGAGCTGAAGTCAGACACTTAACTGACTGAGCCACTCATGGCCATCCGTTCCCAAAACATTTGATTATTTTTACCTGCATAAAAAGTATGCTATAAAATTTGAAAACTATGAAAAAGCACAAAGAAGAACACTGCAGTCAACTGTAATCTTAGGAGGCAGAGATAGCTACTGCTAGTCCCTTAGTCATTGCCTATGGCTTTGGGTCACAGCTGAAGGAGGGCCAGGCCATACCTGGGCATCAGAGCCTCCTCAGAGTCTTGGGTAAACAATGTAGTTTGAAGCTGAGTTTCAAGGGAAAGGACGGAGATAGTGAATTATTCTGCATATCATGATGGAGAATTCTCAAAATTCTCCATCACGTTAACTTATTTTAATTTGGAGTTTTTAAAGCTCTTGGGAAGAGGATGCAAATGAAAAAGAAAAGAGATAAGAAGGATGAGTAAGAAAATGGAGAGGCCCAGGGACTTTTAAGGAGACAGGGAACGATCATTTAGCTTTAAAGTTTGTATGAGTTAGTCTGGCATAAACTTGCCATCATTTCCCCTAAACCTTTAGTAAAGTTGCCTTCATATCCAAAGACGCTGAGTGAGTGGTTTGGTTGGCAACTCTCTGAAACTAGAAGAAATCAATGGCTAGTTTCACATGGTGTGGACCAGGTTCCCTACATTCAAGGCAGTGACTCCACAAACAAAACAGTCTAGCCAAAGCAAGAGATCAGATAAGGAGGTAACCCATATTAACCTAATACCCTCAGAAATTCAGATCACCCTTGGCAAGGCCATTGGACTTCCCATAATTGTGGAGTCAGGACATCTGACTGGATCATAAGGCACAGGAAACATCATATGTAGGATATTTTAAAAAATATATGCACATCCCCAGAATATATTTGTACATGTGCATGCACGTGTGTATATGTATGCATACATGCACACTAATATACATGGAGCCTTTGTACATGTGGTCTAGTCTCTTTTCACCTTCTCCACAGAATAATGAAATGACTTAGAGTTCTAGCTGGTTATTTCTGGAAACCTGTACAAGAGGATACAGTTGCTTAGCCGTTTTCTGAAGGACAGGACGTGGGAACTCATCAATAGGACAGAGTGATGACAAGCTACATTGATCACCCTCCCTACCCTAAAAGCCAGTAGCAGAAAGCCACCCTGGAAAAGTCTTTTCTCCCCCTGGAAAACCACCACAATATTGTCATCGTCCTCTGTCCCCCTTTTAGGGCCTCCCAGGCTCACTTAGGCACAATCTACCTAGATGTCTTGTTGTGTATAATGTAAGCCATACTACACACTTACGCCATAGAGACAAATGCCTCAATCTGTCCATGAGAAATGGTTCCCGAGGAACATGGCTGGAGGAGAATATTTTCTTTTATAACCCTAGATTTTTCCTTTATCCCCCCAGTGTCATCACACACACACACACACACACACACACACACACACACACACACACACTCGTCACAATGAACGTAGTCTTAACAGATGATCCTTTACATTGGGTTTGTTTAAATCTTAACACGTTGTTCAAATTTGATAAAACATTTGCAGATGCTCCATATTTCTGAAATATCTTATGTAAAAGCTTTCCTTTTGTGATTCTCAAAGGCTGAGACTGGACAGAAGTCTCACGTTTTCAGGCTGGTCTTAAATGACAGAGGAGTAGTTAGCCTTTCATGGGATGGGATCTGAGAGATGTCCACACCGGCGCTCTTTACACAGGCTTGTGACCTATTGGTGCATTTCTACCAAATGAGACGAATTTCTTGAAGTTGAAGGATCATTCTCCGTTTAAGTCTCCTGGGAAGGAGAAGCGCAGGAAAAGCTCACTGTGCCCCTCTTTGAATTCAAGCTAGCGGCTCTCCAGCCTCTCAGGCAGAGGCAGCCTAGGCGGGCCTGCTCTTCCACTGCCCAGCCCCCGCAGCACCTGGCCCGGGGCTCAGGAACTGGAAAGAACCCACTGAAGAGCCCCCTTTCAAGCCTGTGCCAGCTCCTGGCACTTGTCCCTCCCTCCCTCCCTGACAGCAGGGCCATCTCCTCTCCCTCCAGGAGATTAACCACAGCTCAGCACAGACCTGTGTTTTTACTCATCCCGCCCATGTTCGTTCCCTCTTCATTTATGAAGTAGCACGGCAGCCCAGCACACCATAACTTCTATGCACCACACCCACTATTTTCTCTTCATCCCAGCTATTAACAGCCACCTTCCTCTCCACAGCCTGGCCTTCAGCCACAGGGCATTCTGTGGGTCCCAGGATGTGGGTCCCTGCCCCCATGCACATGTGCATGTTTTCTTTCCCTGGAATGCCCAACCCACCCTTGCCTGTATGTAAAACTCTTACTCAACCCTTCAGGCTCTGCTAAAACACTATCTCTGGACTTCCTGGGCATCGTTAATTATTTCTGCTTCTGTGTTGCCGTTAGCACCTTGAACAAATCCTTGCAGCATTTATACTTTTGGAGATTTTGTTGTTGCTTATTTTCTGTCTCCTTTTCTAGATCTAGACACCTACTACAAGGGCCATAATCATCTTTATATCCCCTAGAACCCATAATAGTGCCTGGTACCTAATAAATAAGTACTGGTTGAATCAATAAAATATAATGGTTCCCAACACTCTATAATAAAGAAACACTTTATTATAGCCTTTATGGGTGATGACTAGCTATAATTAAGATATTTTCAAAATTGAAGTTAGAAAACATCCAACCCAGAGTTTTCTCTAAACTCCACATTCCTAGGTCTGATTGTGCTAATATCATTCTTGAAGGTCTTCTAGAGTTTTCAAAGAATATGTCCCAAACAGAATTCCAAAATTTATCCTTCAGTCCTTATCTTTCTGGTTTTTCCTATTTCAAGTTTCCTAATGGCGATTGAATTCTTTCAGTTGCTGTATTTGAAGAAGCCAAATATTCTGGGGGAGTTACCTGACTTATCCTTTCTCTTATATGCACATACTGTGCCCTAGCAAATCCTGTTGGCTCTTCCTTCAAAATGTCATTCATTCCACTGGCACCTTGGTGCAAGCCACGGTACTTGCTTATCTTTGTTGCAAAGCCTCCTAACTCTTTTCCTGCTTCTATCCTTGCCAACCTCTCACCTCTGCGTCATGGTCTGTTTTCAACAGGGCAACTTGACTGGTCCTTTAAAATTGTAAGTCAGATCAATTCACTTCTCTGTGCAAAAGAGAGAAGTGCAAAACTCTCCAACACCCATTTGTTCCCAGTTTTCCCTCAGCATCTGAATAGTGCTTGGCACATAACAGATAATAAATATTTGCTGAATGAATAAATTAATGTTTATATTTTAGTGTAAAAAGACAGAGGATGGGGTGCCTGGATGGCTCAGTCAGTTAAGCGTCTGACTCTTGATTTCGGCTCAGGTTGTGATTTCACGGTTTGTGAGATGGAGCCCTTGAGTGGGATGCCCTGAGTGTGGAGCCTGCTTGGGATGCTCTTTCTCCTTCTCTCTCTCTGCCCTCCCCTACTCAAATAAATAAATAAATAAATTTAAAATAAAAATTAAAAAACAGATGTCAAGAAATTGCCACTTATAATATTATCATTACCTAATAAGGTATATACTATGAATTTACTATATTTTTGATATAATCATACTTTCAGTAACACCAAAATGTTCCAGAAATATCTGGGTACTGAAGGTATTTTTTTTCTGACTAGCAATAAATTGACTACAAAATAACATTCGGTTCTGGCCAGTCACATAACAGGTCCTAGGGAGCTGGTTTCTTCAGCTTTGAAAGAAGAAAATTGAATTCAAAGATTTTCATAATCCCCTGCAATTTGAAATGTCTATGACCTTTTCATGAACGCACACCCTTTCCCTTTCTCAAAACATGCATGGACTTGCCCTTCCTGAATAGCCCTTCATTTGATCTGGCTTTTTCAATGTACTCATTTCACAGAAGAAACCTGCAGACGTGCTGGGAGATTTCAGGCCCGGCGGGTGGGGCACCCCAGCAGAAACAGAACCAACTTCCTGGCCAAATGGGGCAGAGGAGAGTGTGCAAGAGCAGGGCCCTGAGGACAGACTTTGCCTGCTGCCAATCTGTGCCCTTTTTCTCTCCTGAAATCAGGGCCAGGGAGCTTAGTGAAGTGTCCTTGACTTTGGAAAGTAACGACAGGGACTGAATTTTCAAGTGCAGCTCATTCACACTTGTTTGAGAGATTGCCTTTGTTCACAAAGCTGTTTTAACACTGAGGTTGTCTGCAGTAATTTGTTCGGAGGTATATTTAGATAGGAAGCTAATATAAGATGAAGTCATCGGTGTGAACTCTAACAGGTTTTTAAGTGATGGGGTGGAAAGTGTGCTCACCCAGGCTTTGGCTGGAAAATTATGAAAAGAAATTAGCTATGGAAATTGTTTTTTAACAATCTTCACCTTTCAGTATTTTAAAATTAAATTTAATTCACTTTTCAAAATATTTATAGTGTAGATTCTGGATACAGCTGCTTATAACCTGCAATTATTTGTGTGTGACGTTTAAATTCATTATTTAAGAATGGGAAAATTGCCTGCTTATCGAAATTTTAGACTTTAATAATGCCACCTCTCACTTATAAAGAGAAGCTAGCAAATGGCATACAAAAGCAAGGCAGTTCAACTTTCTCAGCCTCAGCCCAGCCACCAGCCTTCATCACGAATTGTTCAGAACAATTTTCCAACTCATTGACAACGTTCTCCAGTTTCTGCTGAATGATTTTGCAAATTGCTTCCATCATCCCTGCTACCATGTTTCCCCAAACAATGTGCTTTCACTGAGTAAACACTCACTACTTGCTTATGTTATGCCCAAATCCAAAGTGAATAAAACTGGAGTGTGCACCAGAGCTTGTAAAGACCAGACCTAGATAGAATCGCTTATAGGATTCTTTAATTACTAATGTAATACATAATAATAGCTGCTAAAAGTATAAAGAATTACAGAAATGTATAGTGTAAGTAATAAAATCTCTTCCTCTCCTCCTTCTCATTACCCTTAGGCTCACACCTGGGGTAACTAGAGTCATCAGTTCAGCGTCTTTGAGGAATTCTTCTCTATTCACAACACCTAAACATACATACTCAAACACACACATAAACATAAGTATGAGTTTCCCTTCCTTTCTTTTACTTTCCTTCAAAAAAATATGATCTTACTCTAGTCTTTATCTTGCCAATTCCTTTTTTTAACCCAATAATTATCTTAGAGATATTTCTAGATGCTCATTTACAAGTGGGTCCCATTTTAAAAATTGCCTCTTGGTATTCCAAAGCACAAATATACTATAATTTATTTAACTATTCTCCTATTGTTGGCATTTAAGTGGTCACCAGTAATGTTGCAGATGTGGAAGGAAGTGGAGAAGAAAGCAGGGATAAGGAAAAAGGGTAATAACGCACATCAATCTATGCTATTCTATCATCTAAGACCTAGATGTCACAGCATAGTCAAAATTATGTTCAGTCAGGCCTTTGATCATTGAGAACTGACCTCAGGCCACTACACTTCAGATAATATGCTGGCCAGTGCACTTGCTGGCTGAAGGTCACTGCCTTGTGGGTGTTCAGAAGCTATGGGCTACTCAAGTGGGCAAAAGAGGCGATGGTGCCTCCAAACTCATTGTCCCTTGAAGAACTTATAAGAGAGCCTGTTTCTGAGTCTGCCTAGAGTTCCATTCAGAGCCTTGGTGTCAGTTTATTCCCCGGCTTCTCATTCTTGTCACTGATACAGCCCCAAATGCAAGCCCCTCTGTCACCCAGTCTTCGTGTTCTGCCTCTGATTTCATCCTTCCATGGCTGTTCTCCTACCCAGTCCATCTCATGGCTCTTCCTGCACCCATACAAATTATGATTAGAGTCCTCTGCATCCTCCACTTCTTCACAGAGCAGCTTCTCCTACTTTCTCTTTCCATCCTCACCCGTGACTATGTGAAGAAAGGAAGTGTCATTAATCTATAGTCCTTTCAGGGTCATGGGGAGGCTGCTATCTGTGTTCATCTTCACCATCTTTAGGCTAGAGTCTGAAGATGGGATGAGGAAGAAGAGATCACAAGTGAGAGGAAAGTTGGCATTCCAAATAACATTTTTTTTGAGAGAGAGAGAGAGAGAGATAGAGAGCAAGCAGGGGAGAGGCAGAGAGAGAGAGAGAGAGAGAGAGAGAGAGAGAGAGAAACAGAATCCCAAGCAAGTTCTGTGCTATCAGTATAGAGCCTGATGCAGGGTTCAAACTCATGAACCACGAGATCATGACCTGAGCCAAAATCAAGAGTCAGATGCTCAACTGACAGAGCCACCTAGGCATCTCCCAGATAACATTCTTATTTTTTTATATATGGGCCCCTGTCATTGGGCTGTCCCATTGCCTTCCCTTCCTTGTCACTCTCATCTTCTAAACTCTTGGTCACTCCTCCAAATTTATGGTTTGGTTCCATGTTCATCATAACTATAAGTCCAACCTTCATCCTGGAAGACTCCAGCCACAATGTAGGATCTCAGTGGAGACCCTGGTCCTATAGGCCCTTGACTTCCTCCACTTCAGAGATTGTCATCTCCACTCCCTCATTTCAGTCCTCCAAATCCATGCACAAACTCCCATTAATCAAAAGTCCTCTCCTCTAAAAGCTCAAGTTCCCACATCTTAATCTCCACCCAGCCCTCATGCCCTCGTGTGCTCACCACACCTGCTGTTGCAGCCTCTTCCTGATCCTCACATTGAAGTCCTGAGCCAAGAGCCTCTGCCTCATCCTCATTTTATTTTTCAGTCTTAAGATTCTTTGTTCAGTTCATCTTTTACTTTCTATCCTACCCTTCCTATCTTCTTCCTCAACCTGTGCTCAATCCATGTCCAAATATCAGCTACCTTCCTCCTCAACTGTCATAGTATGCTTTAGAAGGGCCTTCCCACTTCTGGTTTTTGCTTTGCACATTCACTTTAAGCTAATTCCCCAGGATGCCTCAAACACTCTCTTCCATGGCAGGAAGACCTTTCTCTTTCCCTTTCTCCCATGCAATTGAAGACACTTTCTAGGTCACTGACATCTACTGTCCACTTGTCCTCTGTTTGTCTTCAGCCCAACCTTTGGTCTTCTCCTCACTTTCATGGAGATTTAGAGCTGTCATCCTGTAACATTTTCATTTCCTAGGTACATGGTTACATTAGAGAATATGCCTAAATTCTTCTGTAATATTTTATGTTGAACACTGAAATTAAAATGGGACAAATTGACTTCGGGAGTTAAGATTGTCAAACAAAGCAGTATTGCACACAAAATAGAAAACCTAGGAATATGAATAATAATTACAATATTCATATGCTGCTTTTATTATTTACAAAAGAATTTTTATCTATTATCCTGTTTGATCCTTTTACTTGTTCTAGGAAGTAGCATTCTTTCCTTTTTATAGATGAAAAACTGAAGCACAGTGATATAACTGACTTCTGTTTATTTATATATCTAGTTTAGGAGCAGAAGCTTCCTATTAGAGCACAAGATTCCGAAATACAAATTTTATGTTTTCTTTTATACCTTGTTGGCTTTTTAGAAAAACATATAAGTGTACTCCAAAGAGAAAAGAAGACCAGCATGGCTTGAATTAAAGCCTAAGGCTTTGTGACCCAGAAAACCCCTGTCCTTGGAAGTAATAGTCTAGGGACATCATGATTTTCCACTACCCTTGAACCATCCTAAAGTTCAAGCAAGGGCATGGCTATCAAAATACCAGCTCTAATTTTAGAAGGGATGAGAGGGGGAACAGGCAGAGATGTGAAGTTTAATCAAAAGTGCTATCATTTAGGGATGTTAATAAGCAAGTTATCAGGCTCCCAGCAGGTCTGGCACATTTGACCTCATTATCTGGGCAGCACATGATGTTGGATCCCAACTTCTGGTCACCGGGCAGATGACTCAGAGCCACGGCTGCTGAAAGCCTGTTGGAAACAGAATTCCAGGATTCAATAAGAGCCAAGGAATCCATCTACACACTCTCTAAATAGCAAGTGATAACTACTTATATCAAACCAGAACAGCACCTGGGTTTTTTTCTGACCCATTAAGTTTAGGAGTGCAGAGGATGGAGTAAATGACTTATCAAGAAAATAAAACATTTATCAGAGTCTTTCTAAAGGTAACTTCAGAAAGCAGAGTCTATTCAGTTTTTAGGGTTCACTTTGTTACAAAAAGTCCAGGGTGGGAATAAAGACAGTTTAACAGCCTAATTGAATACTTGGACCTTGGTCTGAACAATAGGATAGACAATCATTTCCTTATGTCTGATATCAAAGACCACGGTGACTCTTGACTAGAGCTGTGGGAATCCGTACCCTAGGCTCCTTGTGCCAGAGACCTAGTCAGAGGATTCCAAATGGCTTCCACCACAAACTCTTCACTGACAGGAGATTTAACCACAACTGTGTAGGAAAAACTCATTCTCAACAAACATGACCATTTTTTTTGGATTGTTTTGGACATATATTACTAGCCCTGGAAATGTGGATCCAGACTCAGGAAGTCTTGGGGTCTTCTTCGGCTCTGAGAAGGCTGAGAAGCCTAGATCCAAACTGGAGAATACTATAAGAAACTGGACTAACTTTTGATCATCTTGGTGGGCGGTTTCTGCATCAGGTTTTAGATAGTCACTACCTTCTTTCTCTGTTCCTGAGAATTTCTCTGGCTCTTGGGAAACTGAGCCTCTTCTCCAGAATGACTTCGGGGATGCTTTAGGGCTGCTGGGAGTTGAGAGAGGCACAAAAGGACCAGAATGGAATTGGATTCAGTGGATCTGAGGGGGACTGAGATGCTCATAATGCTGATACTCACTCCCTTGGCTGTCCACTCTGGGTTGACTTGTTCCTTAGTCATTGAGGACCAAAGTTCTTGGACCCTTCCATCACTCAGTAGAAAGATGAATACTCCCAAGAATGCTTGAAGTCATCCAAAGGCCTTAGTAGGTTGGTTTTAAACAATGTTAGAATATAACTTGAGTTAAACATTGTTAACTGGGGAACTGGAGAGGTCTATGAGCATTAACCTTACTTCCTCGGGTCTTGACCAAGTAAAACTATTCATCTTGATAGGAAATAAGTACCCCCAAATGCCATTGCCATCAGCAGTATATCTAAAAGAGTGATTATCGTGGTGAGAAAAATCTATCTTCAGATTAGACCTTCCCTCTGAAAGCTCAGATATATGCATGATACATGGTTGGTTGCTTCATTTTCTCTGAGGGACAGCCTTCTGCATCTCTCTGAGAGCCTGAAATAGCCCCAGGCATGTGCCATTCTTTATCTGCTTAAGAGCATGGGCCAAGAAACTCAATACAAAACAGAATCCAGGCCATCTTGCTTGGAATATTGGCTTCTAGTTTCTACTCATCAAGAAAGCACATGGTGGAAAAGATTAAAGCATTAGTTGACTAAGGGAAGGGCACAGTGACTTCCCTCTGCCCTGGCAATGTGGACTGTCAGGCCCTCTTTCTCCAAATGCCAGAGGGATAAAGGAGTAAGGCTTGGATAGGGAGGACTGGGAGATTGCACTTGCTTCTGAGCTCTCTGGCTTATTGCTCTTTATACTATAACTATTTATTGATGTGTATACCTATGGATGACCTCTAGGTATTTGATAGCGTACTAGTTTCACAGTGCCATTTGAGGAGATTAAAAATGGAGTTTAAAAGGTACAACCACTCTGGAAAAGCCATTTGGCAGTTTCTTAAAAAGTTAAACATACATCTATCCTATGACCCCCACATTCCGCTGCTAGGTATATATCCAAGAATAAACACATATGTCCACTAAAAGCCTTGTATAAAAATGTTTCTAGAAGCTTTACTTGTTATAGCCAAACTTAGAAAGAGCCTAGATGTTCTTCAATAGGAGAATGGGTAAGCAAATAGTGACAAATCCACCATGGAATACTGTGCAGAAACAAAAAGAGATGAACTACTCGTACATGCAACAACATGGAGGAATCTCTAAAGTATATTGAATAAGAGTTGGACACAAAAAGGATGATTCCTTTTTTTTTGAGAGAGAGAGAGAGAGAGTATGTGTGAACATGTGAGCAGGGGAGAGAGGCAGAAGGACAGAGAGAGAAAGAGAGAATCCTAAGCAGGCTCCATGCTCAGCATAGAGCCTGATGCAGGGCTCAGTCTCACAACTGTGAGGTCACGACCTGAGCCTAAATCAAGAGTTGGACACTCAACTGACTGAGCCACACAGGCACCCCAAGGATGATTCTATTTGAATGAAATTCTAGGCAAAACAACCTGACGGTGATAAAATCAGATCAACACTTGTCTGTGGACAGGGGTGACTGGGAAGTGTAACAGAGGAGCTCTCTGGGGGTGATGGAAATGTGGAAATGTCCTGTGTCTTCATATGGGTTGCCAAAACTGCTTTAGTGGTACACTTAAGATATGACCCTTACAGATCTTATACTAGTGTATTTCAGATCTACCTAGAGAAAAAGAAAATGTGAATTTAAAGATTGGAGGGAGATTGTCCCCAAAAGTTGCTTAGAATTGGCTGCTGCAAGAGTCAGTGTTTCTTTGGCAAACTATGAGAGACTCTTGAATACTGAGAACAAACTGAGGGCTGATGCAGGAGTGGGAGAGGGAAGGGGGGTGATAGGCGTGGAGGAGGGCACTTGTGGGGATGAACACTGGGTGTTATATGGAAACCAACTTGACAATAAACTATAAAAGAAAGAAAAAGAGTCAGTGTTTCTTTGAGAACATAAAAAGTCACGCTTTAGATCCCAGGAGGGCACCTTATGATTCCAGGAGTAATTCATCCCTACATTCTATAGGTGTATCTGTTAGCTCCTGCTCTGTGCCAGGCACTACTCCCAACAGGACAAAAAAGAAAAGGTTCTTGCTCTAACATTCTAGTGGGAGGAGACAGGAAAGAAACAAGTAAAGAAAACTAAGCTAAGTTAATTTTATATAGCGAAAATTGGGACAAAAAAACCCATAATAGGCAAGGTGATGAGATGGAGAGTGTCTGGAATGAGGGAGGGCACATTTAGTCAGGGTGTGAGGAATGTCTCCATGGAGAGGTGAAGGATCAGGAGTCAGTCATGCAAAGATGGGGGGCAGAACATGGGAGATGGTGACTAGCAGAGTGACTCTAATGTCCCATGAGCAATTGACCGAGTTCATTCCAATTTCTACTAAATCCTCACTAACATTATCTTTTGTTTTGTCTTGTTTTGTTAGCCATCCCAACAGGTGTAAGGTCAATGCGTGTGAAGTTTCAGTTATGCAAAGCTAAGTTCTAGATATCTGCTGTCATTACAGTGCCTGTAGTTGATGACACCACAATGTTGTACACTGAAAATTTTGTTGAGAGTCTATCTAAAATTAAATGTTCTTACCACACACATACACAAAAGGGGAGACAGGAGGAAACTTTGGTAAGTGAGGATATGTTTATTACTTTGTGTGATGGTTTCATAAGTGTGTGCTTATGTTCAAGTCCCTCCGATTGTATATATTAAATGTGTGCCATTTTTTGCATGTGAGTTCACCTCAGTGAAGATTTTTTTAATGCAGAAAGAGAAAAAGAGAGAGAGAAAGAGGGAGGGAGAGAGAGGAAGAGAGAAACAGTGAGGTGGGGAGGAAGAATGAGAGGAAGAGAGAGAAGGAAGGAGGTAGAGAGAGAAGGGAAAACAGAGGGTTTAAAAACAGACTACTTTGGGTCCAAATTCAATCTTTGCCATTTATTCCATCATAGACCAGCTTGGGAAAATAATTTAAATTCCCTTGATCTCAGTTTGCACATCTATAAAATAAGGATAATTAGTACGTCACATAAGGATATTGTATGGATTGTGATTATTACTTATAGAATTTTAGTAGAATGCCATACACCTCATAATTGTTCAAAAATGATGGAGCTATATATCATCAAACAGTAATTGTTTTATACTTAAAGGTATGGACATTTGGATGCCTAGTTTTTGTATTTTGACCAAGACGACACAGCAAAATTTATAACTGATTCTTGGAGAGGTTCCTGCCTGAATGGTGAACTTTCTGGAAACAAGATGCCCCTCAGAGTTCTGAAGTCATTTTTTTGGAACATTCTGATATGAGGAAGAATGTTAGGTCTGCAAGGATGTTGCAAATGAGACCATTGGAAATTCTTCTATCTGGTAACCATCTATTTACTCCATCATGAAATGACCAGACTTATTTTGACTTCTTGAAAGAAGCCTCTTTAAAAATATTGCCCAGCAATATATATGTGGAAATATAGATATACATACATACATACATGTGTATATATATATACATACGTGTATACATACATCTTCACACACATGACCAGATCTCACATCTTTGGGAAACATCAGTTGGCCTCAGGACATGATATGATACTTCACATTGGGTGTTCAAAGGCTGGGCCAAAATCTCCAGAGATTTCCTGGACAACACTTTTCTAATTTTTTTAAATGTTTATTTCTTTTAAGAGAGAGAGAGAGAGTGTGTGAGTGTGTGTGTGTGTGTGTGTGTGTGTGTGTGTGTATGAGCAGGGGAGGGGTAGAGAGAGAGGGAGAGGGAGAATTCCAAGTACGTTCTGGGCATCAGTGTGGAGCCCATCACAGGGCTCAAACTCACAAACCATATGATCATGACCTGAGCCGAAATCAAGAGTTAGATGTTTAACTGACTGAGCCACCCAGGCTTCCCTGGACAGCACTTTTCTGATTTCTCTTGGTTGAATGTGTTCCAATTCATGGAAAGACTGTTGTAGGTTTGATCAGGGAGGCTGAGTTTTCATCAATGATTTTTCTGTGTGTTAATTAGAGGATAAGGCAGGGAGTTTTGAAACCATTGATAGAATAGTTTCTAATTAAGTGGTGCACCATCTGCAATACCATCTTTGTAAGGGAGTAGCCAGAATCCTGTGAAATACTCAGTGCATTTTAGGAAAAGCTGCCAGAAGCTTTCCTAGACATCGTTTCCTTAACCCTCTCAAACTGTCAGTCTCAACGGTTCCCTCCAGGAGCCACACTCAACCTTGTCTCAAATCTCATTCTTTGCAGAGAGCTGGCTCAACACTTTCCCTTCAATATTCTCTTTACAAGTCACTACATTATGTGCACATTCTATGCTAGGAAAAACAGTGTCCAACCAAATGTTTCATTCCATTTGCCTAACTAATACTTATTTTTATAAGTGTGCTTTTCATACATACCTATAGTTACACTTTTTTTCACTTTTATTTATCCTTAAGACAGAGTCTTCTCTCTTTTTCTGTGTGTAAGGTTTGGGATAAGGAAGAAAAACTAACAGTTTCATTACCATTGGTGATGTAATCATTATTCACTAAAGGCAATGTGGGATCTACCTTGGGAATCAAACCGTAACTGACTTTGTGGGCTCAGACATCTGTAATTGTTCCAATGGCTAGTTTTTCTTCTCCAGCAACTTAGAGCAGGTTCAATGAATGCTAGAGAGGTTTACTAGCTGCTGAATATAGATGTAAAACTGTGGAGTTTAGTATCAGTGTAAAAATGAATGACCGTATTATACTCCTTGCCTAGACAGAGCAAGGCTTCTGACGTCCATTTCCTCTTTCTCATATTTCTTTAAGAGATCTGGAGGCACTCTTCAGGATACAACATCAATGAGAGAGCTGAGGCTTTGGTTCCCCTGGGAAGGCAAATGGAAGAGTATTTGCCTCTGAAAGACTAAAGACATCATCCCTTCCTCCCTCCCTCCCTCCCATCCATCCTCCCTTCCTTCGTTCCTTCGTTCCTTCGTTAGTTCGTTCCTTCCTTCCTTTCATTTCCCTGTCTCTGTCTCTCTCTTTTCTAGATCCTAGTCAAAATAACTTTGGGGGAAAATTGCCCCAAAAATAGTAGGAGTGCAATGAATAGCTTTTGAGTGATTATAGAGTGAAAGTATGTTCTTGGGCAAATGGAGACTTGGTGGGGAATGACACTGGTTTCAACTTGAATGGCAATTTCTTTCAGTTGATACAGTTCCGTGTTAAAAAGGGTTTTAACATTGTGTCCAGACTTAGTAAGAAAGAAGACCTAAACCAATCCCCATTTTTTTGTTTTTTTTTTAAAGCTTATTTATTTTTGAGAGAGAGACTGAAAGATTGTGGATGGGGTAGTGGCAGAGAGAGAGGGAGACACAGAATCCACAGGAGGCTTCAGGCTCTAAGCTGTCAGCACAGAGCCTGACAGGGCTTAAACTCACCAACTCAGATCCTGATTTGAGCCTAAGTCAGATGCTTAACTGACTAAGCCACTTAGGCTCCCCCCATTCCCCATTTTCTGAGAAGGTAAGAGGGAAGTGACACCAAGGGAGGAGGAGGCCATTATGGAAGGAAGATCCAGCACCACTCCAGGAATTGCAATGAAGAGCAGTGGTTACTGCGTGACTGCCGGAGCCAGATGCCAGGGCTCACATCCTGAGTAGATAGATCATTTCCTAGTTGTGACTCTGAACAGGTCAAATTTTATGTAATTCAGATGGTCAGCCTGTCTAGAGGTTTGTCACCCTTTTTTGATCTTTGCAAAGAAATAGCTTTTGGTTTCATTGATTTTCTCTCTTGCTTTCCTCTTTGTAATTTCACTGATTTCTGCTCTAATTTTTATTATTTTTCTTCTCTAATTGCTTTAGGTTATTTTTGCTCTTCCTTCTCTAGTTTCCTAAGGTGGGGGCTTAGATTATTGATTTTAGATCTTTCTTCTAATATATGCACCCCATACTATAAATTTTCCTGTAAGCACTGCTTTTACTGCATCCCACTAACTGATAAGTTGTATTTTTTCGTTAAAAATATTTTAAAATTTCATTTTGAAAGTTCCTTGACCTGTTTGTTATTTAGAGTTCATTAAAATGTCTAAATACTTAGGGGTTTTCCTGATATCTTTCTGTTTTGATTTCTAGTTTACTTTCATTGTGGACTGAGGGCATACTTTATGTGATTTCTATACTTTTATATTTGTTAAGTATGTTTTACGGTCCAGAGTATGGTCTATCTTGGTGAATATTCCATGAGAGCTTGAGAAGAGTGTGTAAGCTGCTTTTGGTGGATGAAGTAGTCTATAAATGTCATCTAGATCCAGTTAATTGATGGTGCTATTCAGTCCAACCATATCTTTACTGATTTTCTGACTGTTGAACCTTAATTATTGATAGAGGGCTGTTGAAGTCTCTGACTATAATAGTGGATTCTTTTATTCTCATTGTAGTAGTGTCAGTTTTTGTCTCTTTTATTTTGACTCTCTGTCACACATTCATTCATAGTAAAGGCACATTCATAGTAAAGATTGTTATGTTTTCTTTGGAAATTGGCCCCTTTGTCATTATATAATGCTTCTCTTTATCCCTCATAATTTTTCTTGCTCTGAAATGTGCTTTGTCTGAAATTAATATAGCTACTTTCTTTTGATTAGTGTTAGCATGGCATATCTTTCTCCATCCTTTTACTTTTAATCTATCTGTGTCTTCATATGTAAAGCAGATTTCTTTCAGCACAGAGCCTGCTTCCCATCCTCTATCTCCTGCTCTCTCTTCCCCTCCCCCTCTTGTTCTCTCTCTCTCTCTCTCTCTCTCTCTGTCTCTCAAAAACAAATAAACACTAAAAAAAGATTTGGGGCATCTGGGTGGCTCAGTTAAGTGTTGGACTTCAGACTTCTGGTTTTTGCTCAGGTCATGACCTCACAGTTAGGTGAGCTAGATCCCTGCATCAGTCTCCACAGAGGACAGTGCAAAACCTGCCTGGGATTCTCTCCTCGCTCTCCCCCCTGCCACTGTGCACTCTCTTTTTATTTCTCTCTCTCTCTCAAAATAAATAAATAAACTTTTAAAAAAGAGTAAAAAAAAGATTTTATCTTACTTTTATTTAATTCCTTTTCTAATGCTCCTTTTCTTTATGTAGATCTGACTTCTGACCTATATCATTTTCATTCCTCTGAAGAACTTTTTACTTTTTTTTTTTTACATTCCACACAAGGCAGGTCTACTGGCAACAAAATTCCCCAATTTTTATTTGTCTGGGACAATCAACATTTTTGAAGGATAATTTCACTAGACACACAATTCTAGGTTGTTGGGTTTCTTTCCTTTAAGGGTTTTTAATATTCACTCCACATTCTTCTTGCTGCATGGTTTCTCAAAATAAGTATGATACATCTCTTATTCTTATTCCTCTGTAAGTAAGGTGTTTTTATTCCCTGGCTTTTTCCAAAATTTTCTCTTCGTGTTGGATTTTTTGCAGTTTTATTTTTATTTTAATGATATTCCTAGGTGAGGAATTTTTTTTAATTTCTTCTGCTTGATGTTCTCTGAGCTACCTGCATTTATGTTTTGGTGTCTGTCACTAATTTTGGAAAACTCTTAGCCATTATTAATTTAACTATTTTGTAATTGTCCCATGACTCCTGAATATTTTGATCCCTTTTTTTTTCTATTCTTCTTTTTTTTATCTTTATTTTTCAGTTTGGGAAGTTTCTATGGACCTATCTTCAAGCTCACTGATTCATTTCTTAGCTATGTGTACTCTACCAATAAGCCTGATGAAGGCATTTTTCATTTCTGTTATGTTGGGTTTATTTTCTATTATGTTTTATTGTAGAAAAAATATACATAACATAAAAGTTACCATTTTAATCATTTTTAAGTGGGCATTTCAGTGACATAAGTATTTCACAATGCTGTGTAATCATTACCACTATCAATTTCCAGAAATTTTTCATTATCCCAACAGAAACTCTGTAACCATTATTCTCCCTTCCTCTCAGCCCCTAGTAATCTCTATTCTATTTTCTGTCTGTTTGAATCTGAGTTCTAGGTATCTGATATAATGGAATCATACAATTTTTGTTCTTTTGTGTCTGGGTAACTTTGGATTCTATCCTGGATACTGTGAATGCTATGTTGCTGAGACTCTGGATTCTTTTAAAGTCCTTTAAAGGAGGTTGACAATTTTGTTTTAGCTGCTAATTTAGCCTCTTGGAAGCCACTGCAGTCTTCATTCAGTCCTTTTATCTTTGGCTGGTTTACTTGAAGACCGTGCTACCCACGCATGGTTTGAGGCTTAACCAGAGATGTGGACAAAAGTTTGTACATAGAACTTGTGGCTCTTTCCCTCTGGGTCTCTACTTTCTATCATTCTCTCCTCTCACATTGTAGTGGTTGTAGTTGCCTTGAACTCTGTCCTCTATGATTTCTGGATTTTTGGGGGGTAGTTTTAGCTGCCCTGCATAGTTCTGCCTTCAGTGTGACTGATCTGAGGCTAAATGCCATACAATGAAAAAGTAACGCTTAAGTAAATGTCAACTCCTCTCCAGAATCTATCTGCTTTTGTTATTTTCCAGAATCTTCAAGAAGTTATTTGTTCTATTTTGTTCAGGGGTATAGTTATTTGAGGGAGGGTCTGTCTGAAAAGGGCCGCTAGAGCCTGAATAGAGACTCAGTAAGAAATAGTATCTGAGTTACTCCTTGGTTTACTGAATCTCCTTAAAGATGATACTCAACCACAATGTTCATTGTATATGCAGACTACCGTCTTCCCCACATAGACATTTTGATTCAGCAGGTCTGAATTGGGAACTAGTAATCTGTTCTTAGTTCCTTAGAGTTTCTAGGTGATTTTAATCTTCAGGAAAGTTTAAGCACACACTCCATTAGGCTCTTGCTACTCAAAAGTGTGGGAGCGTTTTACTGGTGTAGAACCTCAACCTTCTCCCAAGGCATAATGAATCTGAATCCACATTTTTACAAGACCCCTGGTGATTCATATCAAGTGTGAGAAGCACTGGTTTAGGGTATTGTGATATTTTAATATAGAATATGAAACGGTTTTCCTTTCTATTGTGCATTCAGTCATCAAATAATTTTGGTGATGAATAAAATTGACATCGATCCCATCTTATAGCAAAGAGCCAATAAATAAACAAGTGCATTTCACTATTATAGCTGCAAACTGCTATAAAGGAAACAGACATGGTGATGAGATCTAGGCCAGTGGTTCTCAATCTTTCATACAAATTAGGATCACCTCAAAGGCTTTTAAAACATCTCAAATGCCAAGACTACACTTCCAGGTAAATTAAATCAGAATATTTGGGCTGGGGCCCAGGCATCAATAGTTTAAAATAACCCCAGATGACCGCAATGTACACATAAGGTTGAGAACTGATTATTCAGGCTAACTGAAGATAACTTAGAGGTCAAGAAAGGTCTCATTTAGTCTGAGACCTGAAGGATTTTTAAGTATCCAAGGACTACAGGGAATGACATTCCTGGGGAGTGGGATCAGCATATACATTAATACTGAGGAAGGAATAAGCTTGATGTATTTGAAGAACTAAAAGAGGGCTAGTGTGGGTCTAGTATAATGAATAAGAATGAGAAAGATATAAAGCTGAGCAAGAGCCAGGCTGTAGGTCTGTGTCCACAGGCCATTTAATGTGTGTTTGGTACATTTGGGACACTCAATTTTAGGTATGGTAAAAATCGTCACAAGCATTTTAGGAATTTTAAATTAATATCAATAGTTGCAAAGTATTGACTTTCATCTAAGGTTCTTCTATCTGGCCCAGTGAGACATCGTCTAAGCTGTGGTTTCTGTGTTCAGCTAGTTTTTTCTCTTACACTCTATTTTTACTTAATTAGAAAATCCTGACTTGTCACCAGGAATGACAACAAGGGTCTAAATGGTTCAGATAGATGCTTTGGGATATTCTGATGGAACATGGACAAATTATAGGATAATTGCCCAATAAAGATTATTTTTGCAGTTTCATTAGACTCTAAGTCAACAAGCCTCATCCGGGTTGTTTGCCGCCGTCCCTATGCTATGCTGGTCTGGCAGCTGAGCTTTCTTTCTTGTTGCCGATAACTCCCCGTTGTTATTAAGCAATTTATCAAAGTTCAGATTTTGTTACCTGTGTTGTTCAAACTCACACAAATATATAACGGGCTGAAACTTTCACAATTTTTACTCTGTGAACTGCCTGCTATGTCCGCAGAGGCCCAGAACGTGGCATATTAAGAGACAGTGCCCCTCGGCACTACAGAGAATTGCCAGCACATCTGGGCCTTCAGCAGTCATCCACCTCTCCTTCCAACACCTCCTACATTGGATAGTCCGTGAATTCCGCGGGACACGTGTCGCTTTTGCTCCAGCAATTGACCAATGTGGCTACTTCACATCATCCTACATTTTTCTTCTCTCATGCTGTAGACTACCTTATTATCTTTGGGTCTGTTTTTTTTGTTTTTTTTTTTAACAAAATTATTTCCTGAGTAAAGAGGAGTAGTATTAAAATCATTTGATCAAATGGCCTGGATTTCAGTCACTATTCAAACCAAATCGCAGAATTTCTTTTGGAGACGTCTTTTGCAAGTTTTCACATGCATCAGAGGTATAGGAATCTCTTTGTCATTTATTTACAAATCGTTTCCCAAACTATCAGAAGAAAAGTGCCATTCCTTTTGCTTTACTGGTTTTTAATTCCTTATGTTTTAGTAAGGCTATTCTTTTTTCATATCCTTGTTGTGCACCTATACTTTTTTATTATCCTTTGCCAATATTTCCCTGTGTTATCTCTTAATTTGTAAAAAGCTATTTTATGCTGAAAATATCAGGAGACGCCACTTGAGTTACAAACATTTTCTTTTTTGCTATTATGTTTAACATTTTTATCGCATTTTCAGCATATTAAAGTTAAAAAAAATTATATAGTGAACTCTTTCCCCTTATGGTTACTTTATTTTTGTTTAAAAAGGAAATATTCAGCTTTTCCCTCTAATTTTCTATGTATTATATTTGTCTTTTAATTTTGTCACATAAGGAATTGATTTGTCTTATAGTGAACTGTTTTATACTTGTCTCCAAATAGGACCTGTACATGTAAAGTACATCTCTAGTAATTTATGTATAGTTATTATGAATGGTATCTTTTATGTTTGTGTGTGTGCATATATATAATATTTAATTTTTAGTGTTATAAAGAAAGTGAAGTTTTTTAGTTTAGCTGTTTTACTGAATTCTTTAATTAGTTCAAATAGTTTTTTTTATAGACCTCAGATATAGTAACTACTCATAATTTACAAACAATTGTGATGTCGTATCCTTATATCTAATAATTTGTACCTCCCAGTGTGGAGCCCAATGTGGAGCTTGAACTCATGACTCTGAGTTCAAGACCTGAGCTCAGACCAAGAGTCAGAGGCTTAACCAACTGAGCCACCCAGGTGCCCCTTGTAACTGTACCTCCTATTTCTCATTTTTCTTTTATTTGTGTGGACTAAAGCTTCCAGAACAGGTTAAAATAAATATGATAAGAGTGGACAGCCTTGTCCTGTTTCTCCTTTTTAAAACCATGCTTCTAGTGTTTCATTCATTTAAGAAAATTTTTTTTACTGTTTATTTAGTTTGGAGAGAGACACACATACACAGAGTGTGAGCAGGGGAGGGGCAGAGAGAGAGGGAGACACAGAATCCAAAGCAGCCTCCAGGCTCTGAGCTGTCAGCACAGAGCCCGACGCGGGGCTCAAATTCACAGACCGGGAGATCATGACCTGAGCCAAAGTCAGATGCTTAACCTACTGAGCCACCCAGGCACCCCTCACTGTCATTTAAAATGTTGGCTGTTTATATTTTTTTACGTTATTAAGATATTTTTATTGCTACTTATTAGGATTACTTATTTATTTATTTGTCAGGAATGAGTGTTGGTGTCTTTCTACAAACTTAATTTAGAATGCTTAAAATAAATTAATCAAACTAACTCTGTTTTACCTTATTTCACTTGTTGAACTGATGAATTAATACATTTCTTAAACACTTATCCTCTCCAGGGTAAATACTACTTGATTTTAGATTGTAATTTTTAAAATATATTTTTGAATTTGTTTTCCTAGTAGTTTATTAAAGATATTTCTACACCTAGTTAAAACATGTGAAGGATCACATGCTCCAAAGAAAACTAGATCAATCCCAGGTTTTAGAATTCAGGATATGCTAATTTTGTACTATGTGTTGGGTACATTTTCATCGTTTTGTTTGCCCTGTATCAGATATTGTGTGGGAATGAGTGACTCTGTGAAAATTTGGGAGAAGTTGTCTATAAAATAACTATAGCATGGAGCTTTTGAGGAGTAATTCCTTGATTGCCTCTTCTCTCTTTCTTTGTCACTGACCAGTTCAAGTTTCTTATCTCCTGATTCACTATTGGTGGCCTACATTTTCCATGAAATACTCCTTTCATCACAATATTAAAATGTGTAGCATTAGACCGTGCACATTGTGCCCTTATAATTTCAATCTACCCACACTCATTGGTATACAGTCATTATCCTTTTCTTTTTTAAGTTTATTTATTTATTTATTTGAGGGAGAAAACCTTAAGCAGGCTCCATACTTAGTGCGGATTCTGACATGGGGCTCAAACTCACAAACCGTGAGATCTTGACCTGAGCAAAAATCATGAGGTAGCCACTTAACCCACAGCCACCCAGGCTCCCCAACAGTCATTATCCTTTTTGGCTTCATTTGGGGGCTTTCTCTTTTATAAGCAAAAGGAAAAGGATTTATTATATATATTTCTCTATCTTGTCTTGTTAGTCTTAATTCAAGTCATATTTATTTGACAACTATGTTATTTCTAATTTTAATTTTTATCACTATCTGCAATTATCTTTATCTTTTTGTGCCAGCAGAGTTAATCACTGCCTTTCTCCTGCCCTCCACTCATTATTCTTCATTTTAGCAATTTCCCAGGATATTCTGGCTTGTGATTTTTTCTTAGAATGTTGTTTCTAGTTAAAAGGATCCTGTTAGTATTTGCATTGAGACCACTTTAAATAGGTAGATACCAGGAGCATGGCATGATTTTCACTTATCCAAGTTTTCCTTTGTGTTCCCCAGGAATGTTTTTAAATTAGCTTCTTAAAGATTTTATACATAACCTCTTTACTCCTTTTTATCTTTTTTTACATTTCCATTATCATGTTTATTACTATTATAAATGAAGTCATTTTCACCCCATGATATCTCCTATTCAGTTTTCTTGTGTATGTTAAAACCACTGATTTATTAGTCTTGTCTATTAATCTCTTAGTGAGTTTCCTTTTTATTTGCAAGTTGATACTTCTTTTAGGTTTTTTGGAGATATAATCACATCATCAGCCAATGTTGATTCTTTCTAACTTTTATAACTACCACTGATCTGTCCATCCATCCATCCATCCATCTCTCCATCTACTTACCTGCCATCTATATTTTTACCTAATTCAAGTATATCTCCAGTATATCTCAACCTCCAGAACAATGCTAAATAACAGTGGTGATATAGAGGTAACTTGCTCATCATTCCTAATGGTAATGGGAATACTTCTAGTTTTTTCTCATTTAACCTAATGATAGCTTGTGGATTGTGGTAGCCATATTTTAATTCATGGGCATTTTAATGGGATGCTGGGGGTGATTCAGTTATATTTCATTCCCTGCCAATTTAATCCAGGCACCTGATGGATTTTTTTAAATTTTTACGTTTATTTATTATTGAGACAGAAACAGAGCATGAGTGGGGGAGGGGAAGAGAGAGAGGGAGACACAGAATCTGAAGCAGGCTCCAGGCTCCGAGCTGTCAGCACAGAGCCCGATGCGGGGCTCAAACCCACGAACCGTGAGGTGATGACCTGAGCAGAAGTCGGACGCTTAATCAACTGAGCCACCCAGGCGCCCCCTGATGGATTTAAATGTATACAAGGGCTCTTCCCTCGATTTATAGACAGCTTTCATTTCTGAGCATAATTTTGAAAAACCTGCTTTTTAGGGGGAAAAAAGGACATACAAGCAAAGTAGATAGTTGTGAAATACAAAATATAAACTACTGGGAAAAGGAAGAAGCTTTTTGTTTTATCTGCTATAAAGAAGGTCTCGTGGGATGTGGCCAGGTGAAGTTACTCAGGCTAATGGATAAGAAGCTAAATTACCGTTTTCATGTTTAAGCTGCTTAATTAATAGCACTATACAAAACACATCAACTCTGGTGATCTGACCCATTTTGAGCAGGCTATTAGAAAAATGATTGTTAATGAAATTGGAGTTCACGCTGTAGTCTTAAATCAATTCAAAAGTAGCAGATACCTTGCTGTCTTCATCCTTATGAACTGTTATCTTGTTATGGACTAAACATTTTTCAAGAAAGGTGAAGCAGAGGACATATTTTAGTGTTGCAGTTACACCTGTCATATTCTAGTTGGCTGTTTCCTTGGGAGTAGTCATTTTATATTTGAGGACATTCCCACTTGAGTCCTGCCTCCCTAATGTGGGGATCTGGATCCTGTTTTTCTCTGTCTTTCTTGAACTAGGATGGCGGCATGTGACCCAGCCTATGCCAATGAACCCATTCACACGAGCCTTCCGTTTAAAGCGGCTAAGGTGTGGAATTGCTTTCCATCAAGAAAGGGGCAGCAGCTTTTAGAGGCATCAGTGGGGCCCTGCACCCAGGGCTGTGACTACAATCATCCACGGTTCCCATTCTTTCATCTCTCCAGGAATTCTGGAATGTTGCCTAATATCCTCTAAGAAACTGTTTCTGCTCAAACTCATTATGGTGGACTTTACAACCAAGAACCCTAATCAGCAGCTGGCCAAGAAGGAGAAAGAGCACTGAGATCACAGTCCATCAAAAGCATAGTGGGAAGCTGAATTTTAAACACTGAATGTTTTTGCCTGTTAGGTAGAAACTCTAGGAGCATGTCTGTCTCTGTAATTTCTGAATAAGTAAAAAGAAACCTCAGTTGGCTAGCTCTGCCTTTGTTGGAACATGGTCTGTGATGTATATGATGTTTAGCTGATTTGTATGGTCATTAAATCTGCCCTTTTTGTGGGGGCGGGGGGCACCTAGGCGACACAGCTTACAACTTAGAGCACACTGTAGATTGCTAAGGAGCTTTTGAATCTGGGCCAGGATAAATTTTATAAATGTAGATAAACAAAACTCATCTATTTAGAATTTGCTAAGTAAATACGCCTGCCTGTATGTTCCTGAAGTTTTGCTCCTTGAATGTGCCTTTTATGCTTCCTCATTATGGATGTGGCTGGGGAGAAGCACGGGACTACATTTATGATACAACATACAGTTTCCAAAATATAACTCTCTTAGCATCTCCCTGGGGTTAGAACCCTTACTTTATCTCCTCGCTTTAAACAGGTCACACCAGTGATTTTCCAATTTATTTAGTGAGGTTTTGATATGAAAGTAGAGAGTAGATCAACTAGGATTAGCATTCCCAAAGGCTTCCTACCTGTCGGAAGATAAAAATCTACTTTGGTAGAATTCATTACATAAAATGCTATCGGTAAAATGGTACATCTAACTACACGAAATTGCTTCTAACTTCAAAAAGAGTAGCATGTGAATCAGTTTGGTGGGGGGGGCTGTAGGGAAAAGGGACCAGACCTGTTCTCAGTAAGGGAAGTATTAGCTCCATTTTGACTAGATAAAGAGCAGTTCCATTGAAGCTTAGTAAGGTGGGGTAATATTGCCAAGCTGAAAGAAAGGTTAGCAAGTGGAAGAAGCAGGTCTCAAACCCAGGTCTACCTGCTTGCAGAGCCCACACTCTTCTCTGGGGCCATCTTCTACTTCCCACCCCCTTCTGATCCCCATCCCCAGGTCTCTGCTGCTGGGTTTTGCCAAGTTGGTTCTGGGAAGGGCCTTGCTGGCCTGGATATGAGCACTGCCTTCCCACGGCCACTGGTGGCCCATTGAACCCATGGCATGCCACCCTGGAGCAGATTCAGCCCTCTGTCCTGCTAAATACGAATCTGACTCTTATTTCTCTGAATTTCCAGGAAACACATTTCTGTGGGATAGAGGTATCCCCAGAACAGGCTTCTTAGAGAAATACATCCTCTGGGTTTTGAATAACCAGAAATGACAAGTTAAATTCTCTAATTCAATTTCTTTCTCCAATTTCTACTACAGGTTACCTCCTCATAATTTTCTGAGCATCAGGACAATGAAAAGGTGGTGGCTCAACCATCATAGAAAGTGAGCTCTTAAGACACAGCAAACCTTTTCTTTTTTTCCTTTTCAGTTAAATGAATTCTTTCCCCTTCTTTCCAGTGTTTAATTTTAATTTCTAGCTGTCAGCACGCAGAGATGCTGTACAATTTTGACAAGAAACAGCACAGTTTCAAATGCATTGCACTCTGAAGTCCAGAGGACTCCAAATTAAATAAACTATCTTTTAAATTACTTAATCAAATCACAAATCACTTAATCAGATCACAGCCTAACAAAAATGTGGTTATTAATGAGAACTGGGCCTGTGTATCTGGGCAAATCAGGGCCATTATGTCTTTTTTTTTTCCCCCCAGAGCTAAACATCGCCAGACTTCTGAGTTAGTGGCTGAGCTATGCCGCTATTTCTTCCCCCGAGAATTTTTACCCAGTAGATTTCAGGAGGTGCAGCCACCCTCTCTGAGGTCAGACCGGGGCCCTCTGTTGCCCTGACTAAAGGATATTACCAAATCTTCCTTTATGTCTTCACAGACTAGGACAGAGACCATTTCCGCTCACTTTTCAATCTAACTTTGCCCTTTGATGTCGGCGCTTTGCTATTTACCTTCTGCCTCCCTGGATAACCTGAGCCTCTCACCTCGGAGGTTCTATTTAACAACCCCTGGATGCAAACAGTCCCAGCCCCTGTAAATTCTGCCTTCGTGTGTGTAATCCCCTCTTCTGCTCCATCACTGCCTTGGTTCAGGCCTTTGTCATTTTTTACCTGGATGTCATAGAGCCCTCAAAAGCGTCCTCTCCTTCCTTCTCTTTCTTTAACCTCTGCTCCTCACCGCTGCCGGGGTGTCCCTCTGTGCCAGACCTCTGCTGAAATGCCTTTAAAGGCTGTTTATAACTTTAAGGAAAAATGCAAACTTCTTAACATGCCCCCCCCCAAAAAAAAAAGATCTTGCCCTGGCTCCTGCATTCTCACTGGGGACACTATCCCTTGCCCTCTGCTCGCTCTCACCAGCCCTCCAGCCATGTCAGTGTGTTCCCTCTTGTTTCCATCACCTCCCCTCTCCCTGCACCTGGACAACACATACTTGGTTTGGCAGCGGCTCAGCTCAGCATCAGCTGCTTGGGAGGCGGTCGGGAGATGCGTCCTTCTACCCAAGAGCCCCTCCTCCATTCCCCAGTCTACCTCTCTCTTTCATATGACACACTTATCTCCACCCTGCTGGTCCTTGAAGAGCTAGAGGCCAGTGTCCTTCTCCCTCTTGAACTCCAAAGGAAGCACAAGGCCTGGCATGTTGTCGGTGCTGAATATATGTGTGAAGGCACACTGATCACGGGATGCTCAAAAGACTCCTTGCATCTGGGACTCTGCTCCCCTGCTCCTCAGCCTGTATACAGATCCCAGCACTGGGCAAAGTTAGTCACTCCCATGGTCTCACTTACCAGTGTGAAGAGAGGACTTAAAACTCCCCTCATGGGCCTTTCCCTTTCCTCTTGCTTTTAGTCCCAGGTGACACTCTGTCCAGACATTTCTAGCCTGTTGTCTATTTCAGGGACTTTATCATTTATTATGTTTGTATCTTGAGTGCCTAACACAGGACTGGCTCATAGAAGATACTCAATCAGAGGTAAAGTACATTTTCATATCCCAGATGAAGAGATTAAGGTCCAGAGAGGCTACTCACACCCAATGATAGCAGCAGCTGCTGCTGTGAACCCATATATTCTGACCTCAGTCCTCTGCTCTGTCCCCTAGAGCACCCTGCCCTGTTGGGTATGTGATACGCTTCATAATACTAACATTCATCTCTGAGGGAAGATCTGGGAATTTTTCATGGTGGCCATGAGCTGGATTTGTGCATGGATCAGCCTCTTTGTCCTCCTTCCTTTCCATTCATTCTCTTGAAATCCCATCCTCCTTGCAAACACTTTCCCAGAAAGCAAGCATGTGTATTTTATGTGCCCTTGCCTTAATGTTACACTAGTTTGTAAAGTCTCTATAATTCTAACTCAGTTTGTAGGGTAACTGTGTTAGTTGGGAGAGGCTAAGGTACTATCAAAACAGGCCCCACAAGTAATGGCTCAAACATAATGGATTTTTTTTCACTCAGGTGAGGTCAATGACAGATGTTTCAGATCAGTGGGGAGATAGTAACTACTCAGGCTTACATTTGGCTCTGCCAGCTTTAAAACATAGCTTCCAAGCTTGCCATGTTTATGATACCTCTTTATCTAAGAAGCTGAAAGGAGAAAAAAATACATGAAGGAGATGTGCAAGAGGTTTTATGGTCTAGGCCAGGAAGTAAGGTGACCAACTTGAACTGATTTTCCTTGAACTATAATGATTTTAAAACAGAAAGCTCCATATCCACAGGAACACCGCTGTCCTAAGCAAACTAGGGCAGCCAGTCACCCTCCACAGAAGTGGCACATCTAACTTCTACTGACATTCCAATGGCTACGGTCATCAGATGGTCACCACAGACTGACTACAGGGGATGCTGGAAACACAGTCCACCCGTGTGCCCAGGAAGCAGCCTCATGGGTAGCTTTCTGCATTGACATTTAGTGAATGTTTCTTATAAACACTGAACCCCAGGAGCCTAAGAATTAGTTTATAGAAGAAAATAGACGCAGGGGAGTGCGAAAAGGACCCAAAATCTAGAGCAGGTGTTGATACCTGAATAAAGCCTTTGTTGATTGATGTTTACTAACCACTTGAGGAATACCCCTGCATTTCCTACCACAACCTTACCTGGGGTTTAGAGGGGGGATGTGTGTGACTCAGAGGAAATATACTCGTATTTCAAAATCTCTCCTGTTTTCACCACTTGTAGGTTATTGAAAATTCATTTGTGGTGGCAAAATAGAACAACCTCCACTGGACTAGATCTACATACAGCTTTCAGGAATACACTCACTACATCCATTCCTGGAGACCCTTCTCGCGGACATGATTTGACTCATTGTATATTTAAATCCACCCCTGAGTAACCACAGCATCATTTGCCATAAGTTTTCTATATCCTAGAAATCATGCTAAATGCTTTTACTTAAATTATCTTATTTTATCATCATGGCAACACTAAGGGACTTTAATTTTCCCTCTGTTACAAATGAGGAACCTAAAGCTGATAGAGGTTAAAGGACTGGTATGTCACTACTGAGCTCCATGTTGTAGAATTAGGATTTAAACCCAATTAATTCTTCCTCCAATGCCTGTTTGCATATACTGCACTAGAGACTTCTGAGAGAGGATTCTATTATTAATTTTGGGACAAGCTAAAATGTGCCCCCAAGGAGACTATCCTTCTCTAGGATGGGACGAAAGGGTAGATTAGAAATGCATATTCCAATAATATGCAAATTATAGAACTCCTGTGTTACAATATATTGTCTTATTTCTAGGAATGCACTCATATTATCAAAATGTGCATATGTATGTATGTGGGGGAGGTAGTGTGTCAAGGCCAGAATCAATCATTAAGGATTTATCGAGTACTCACGCATATATTTATATATATAGGAACTGAGGTGTGATATCCTGATCCCCACTTTCCAGAACTCAGATATTCACTTCCTCAGCTTCTGGAAATGTTGGCTACTAACAGCTCTTTACTCAGTTCCTCTCTTGGACACTCCTCAGCTAAGAAAAGATTCCTTGTCCAAGATCTTTGCCCCTTTCCTGAGGATACCCCATGCCCAGTATGACCACTTGATGGCAAGAGTACAAATGCCCTATCTCCTTGCCCTAATTTAAGACAGTTCTGTGATGGTTAATTTTGTGTCAGCTTGATTGGGCCCAGGGAAGTCCAGATCACTTGTTAAACATTATTATTGGGTATGCCTGTGGGTGTTTCTGGAAGAGATTAGCATTTGAATTGGGGGACTGAGTAAAACAGGTGGCCCTCTCCGATGTGGGAGGGCATCATCCAATCTGTCGCGGGCCTGAATGGAACAAACAAGCAGAGAGGGGCTGAATTTGCTCTCTGCCTGCTGCTTGAGCAGAGACATCAATCTTCTCCTGCCCTTGGTGTCAGTTTTCAGGCCTTCAGATCTGCACGTTGGCTGTCTGATTCTCAAGCCTTCAAACTATAGCATGTGCTTTTCTGGGTCTCCAGCTTTGAGACAGGCGCGTGTGGAACCTCCCAGTTCATAATTACATGAGCCAATACTTTACATATATAATATCTTGTTGGTTCTATTCCTCTGAAAAACCCTAATATATCTTTCAAGCTCCGACTTCCATGTAGGATTGGCTGAAGCGCTGTTGTGTTGCAGATCAATTTCTCCCTCTGACCAATTATACTTCCTTCATACCTCTATAGGGGATGCCTCTTAGTGAAATCTCCCCAAATAAACTTTTCTATGCACCAAGCTCTGTCTCAGAGTTTTCTTCCTGGGAAACCCATGTACAGTCTTCATAGTCTACATAGTCTTTATGAACAGAACCTTTCACACACACCCCCACACAGAAGTATTCCTTACATAAGCATAGATTATTCACAAAGGCATTATTTGCTGCACCTTGCTCCACTGCTCCATCTGCAGTGGGACCGTGGAGAGAGGAGAATCTGGGGTCTGGTGTGTGCCTCTCTCAGAGTGAATGTGTGAATCTGCAAAACAGTGTTCATTTTGAATTTTGTTTTTTTAAATATTAGTTCTATCTCTTCCTCCTGCCTCCTTTAACATTTATTATTATGAGGTGAGTACAAACAGAGACACAGAGTCAGGGACAGAGTGGAAATAGGCCAGCAAATACAGGGTAAGGTAGGAGGAGGGCTGTACTTGAGCAGAGAGAGCCTCCTATAGATTGCATCCTCTGAAGGGTTCCTGGTTTCACCCACTTCCCTCCTTCCTTGTCATTTTCTCTTGCCTATCCACTAGCCTTACTGATATTACTACAGGAGATCCATGGCCTCTTTCCTATCTCCTGTCTTATCCTTTCCAAACAAATGTTCATATTGCAGCCAGTGATCTGAATGTAAATCTGACCTGTTATGCTACGTGTTTAAGTCTCTGAGTGGCTGCCTCTGCTCCAAAGGTTATGCTTCCTTCCACAGGATGGAGTTTATCATTAGGAAACAGGGCCTATGTTTGACAGGCTCCCTTATTTCTGGTTGTTACCATGTGGTTAGTTTTCATCAGTGAAATGTTAGCAAAAATGGTGCCAGTCATTTCCAGGCCATGGATTTTAAGAAGTCAACATGGTTTCCCATGCTCTCTTCTCATCCCTTTTTGGCTAGAAGCAAGCAAATCCCTAGGATTAATGGAGCTACAGGACAGAAGGAACCTTAGTTCCTGAATCGGCATGTACAAGGAAGCTGCCTACTGGCCACAATCTTCTGCTTCAAACAATTATATGAACAAGGAATAATTTTCTGTTAAGTATAAGCCAATATATATATTAAGGCCTAACTGGTATGGTAGTTAGCTCACCCAAATGAATAGACTACTTATTACTCATATGATGAAATTTAAACACTGTAACATGGCTTACAAGGTCCTGTGTGATTTAGTTCCTTGCTTCTTCAGCCTCATCATTGTGGTTAAGACTATAGACTCTGGAGTTTATCTACATGGGTCCATATTCTAGCACCCTTGCTAGGGCCTTGAGCAAGGTACTTAACTTCTCTGACTCTCCATTTCCCCTGTGGAAGAAGGAGATCACATTTGTCAAGAGTTCTGAAGAACCTGAGGTTTCACTCTACTTTCAGGCCAGCTTGCCACACTTTTATGGATGCTGGCAGAAGGCATGGGACTCTGTTCAGAGAAAAAGGACTCTTTCACTCACAGCACAGCAGATGGCATAAACTTCATGTTTGTTTTGCTTCCTCTTGTCCTTCAGGATCCTCCTGAAGATGGGGACAGAAGGCTGAGTAGACACTACCCACACTATGGGTCTGCATCATGGCTAACAAATCCTGAGCTTGGGAATTCCAACTCTTTAAAAAAAAGTTTTTTTTAATGCTTATCCATTTTCGAGAGAGAGACACAGAGTGTGAATGGGAGAGGGGCAGAAAGTGAGGGAGACACAGAATCCAAAGCAGGCTTCAGGCTCCGAGCTGTCGGCCAGAGCCCAATGTGGGGCTCAAACTCACAAACTATGAGATCATGTCCCGAGCTGAAGCTGGATGCTTAACTGACTGAGCCACCCAGAAGCCCTGGGAATTCCAACTCTTTTTAAATGGGCTATGAGAAAATCTGCTTGAACTTGGCTCCAGCAGGAAATATTATCTTTATTAGCACAAACATGTATGATTTAGTGATCTGTCTCTATCTTCCCAAGGAGAGATGTCTCCCAACCAACCACATTACCTCCTCATTGGATCATTGCAAGGGCTAAATCAGTTAGCACCTGAAGTTAACCCTCATTAATGAGCTCTTGTTATCATGTCTCCCTGTTTTACCTACTTTATATGAATCATTCTGGGTTGCATTCATTTGCTACAACATGCTATGCTTTCTTTTTCCTGGGGGACTTTAACCTGATCACTGTGTCTGGAATATTTGACCCCCCCTCCTCCCCCCAGTCCTGCTTCTCCCTTACTTTTGGCCCCAGCCCATGAGTTTAGGTGCTCCTCCTCTGTGCTTACACAATTCACTTGCTCTATAAGAATTCTTTCTCTTAGAACACTTAGCAACCCTAAGTGTTGATGTTGTTGATGTTTCTTAGACTCCTCTGGAATGTAAGCTCTGGGAAGTTTGAAAAAATATGAAGTAAAAGAAAGTAGCTCTGGCTAGCTTAAGGAAGGAAAATTTATCAGAAGGTTTCTGGATTATCTTTTGGCATCAAAGTTGGAATTGAACAATCAAGAGCATGGAGAGGTACCTGGAGGGCTTAGTAGGTTAATGTCCAACTCTTGATTTCAGCTCAGGTCATGATCTCATGGTGGTGAGATCCAGCTCTTCATTGGGCTCCCTGCTAGGTGTGGAGCCTGCTTAGGACTCTCTCTCTTCCTCTCCCTCTGTCCCTCCCCCACTTGCACACACATGGCCCCCCTCAAAAAATGGTTAAAAAAGAGAGAGAGAGCACAGGAACAGGTAAGCTCTAGCAATCTCAGAAGGAGATGCCTGAAGATCTATTACTGGACTCAGATCTAATGATCCAAGATTTTAGGTGTCTCTTTTCCAAATTTCACAAACCAGAAAAAGAATCTGAATTCAGCTTGGGTTAGGTGATCACCCTGTATAAATCAGTTAGGGTCAGTGAGTGGAGTTACATAATACAGGCAATATTTTTGGGAACTATTCCCAATGTAGGGACAGCAAACTGAGCCAGTTACCTCCAAAGATTGTCTATCAACATGTACTTTATTCCTGACTCCAGCCTTGTCTCCCCCAGTTTTCCCACCATTGCTGTAGGACTATTGCATTATTATCTCTTCCCTACTCTGTGTGTTGCCCTAGGGCTGGGACCCTGCAAACCACACTCCTGCTCAGCTAGATGGATCTCTGTCAGGATCTGGCAACGGGGGCATCAGAAGAAGCATGCAAGGTTGGAGGCGGGAGAAGGGATTTGCTCCTTCCTGGCAGCTTCCTGTTTTTGTTAGTATGACTCCCCCATCTCACTTATTCACCCAGCAGTGCCAGCTCATTCCAGTAGCAGCACTTGAGTCCAGTTTGTTGTCTTTCCAACACTCACACGCTCACTCAGAGACACTAGCAATGGTCAAGCAATGCCCCTGTCGGAGTGTGGCATCCCGGCCACATGGGCCCTCCCCTCTGAGCTTGGAGACACCAACACCAGTTGAACAGCACCTCTCCTCAGTGTTAAGGGGTCCAACACTAAAATGTTCCTCCACAAAGCTCAGAGACATCAGCAGTAGTCAAACAGCACCGTCTTCTCAGAGTTTGGGGTTTCAGTCCCTGCAAACCTTCCCTCTGAGCCGGTGGACATCAGAACCAGCTGAGCAGCAAGCACTCTTTCCTCAAGGAGAGTTTCAGCTCTTAAGAGAGTGTCTGAGTTTCAACTCCATGGGGCATTTTCTCTAGGCCCCTTCCAAGGCTTTTCATCTTTGCAACCCTCTCCCTGTGTGCCCAATCCTAGAGCTAGCAGCTACTTTCCTCAGCTCCTACCCCTTTGAGAATGTGTTTTTCTCCTCTGGTTTTCATTTATCTGGTCAATAATCCTTTACGGTGTATTCTCTTTATTGCATAACTGCTGTGATATCTGCTTCCTCTGTGCCCTGACTGATAGAAGGGGTGATTTTCCTAAAATAGAAATTAGATCATGTTACTCCTTTGCTTCACATGCTTCAGTGGTTACACCAATGTTCATAGCAACACTATTCACAAAAGCCAAAAGGTAGAAACAAACGTCCTCAACTGATGAATGGGATAAACCAAATGTGGTATATCCATCCATAATGGGATATTATTCAGCCTTAAAAAGGAATGAAATTCTGATACATGCTGCCACATAGAGGAACTTGGAAAACATTATGCGATGTGAAGTAAGCCAGGCGCAAAAGGACAAATATTGTATGAATCCACTTATATGAGGTATCTATGATAGGCAAATTCATAGAGACAAGGTGGAATAGGGGTTCCTAGGGGTTATGAGTCTGGGGAATTAGGGAGGAGTTGTTTAGTGGGTACAGAGTTTCTGTTTGAAATGATGAAAAAATTCTTGAAATTGGTGGTGGTGATGGTTGCACAACATTGTGAGTGAACTCAGTGCCACTGAATTCACTGAATTGTACACTTAAAAATGGTTGAAATGGTAAACTTTACGGTTTGTATACTTTACTACAATGAGAAAAATCACCCAAAAAATGACTTCAGTGGCTCCCATTGACTAAATATTAGTTCAGTGAGGAAAAAGATGCACTGAACTTTTCCTGAGCAATCTCCAGCTGTGGTGGTGCCCTGGCTTGTGCATTTTGCCCTCATAATGGGTGGGATGCCTACCTTCATCCTGGGGGCACTACACTGTATTTGGATGATATCCACTGCTACCATATGGGGCTTTGTCGGTGGGCCTGATTTTCTCCCTCCATTTGAGCAGTGTTTTTAGGATCTCCTGAGATAAACTTGCTCAATGACTTCCCACCTGGCAGGATGTTTAATGCAATTGTTTCTTTCTGCATTGGCCTCAAACTGGACTTTAGTGTAGACATTCTTAGTAATTGACATTTTGATTCAAGATGGCCATCCATTTGGCGTTTCTCTTTTTGTCACATTGTTGAAATCCTAAGCTTCTCTGGTCAAAAATCTTCTCACCACGATATGAAGAAGCAGGAAACATCTCTAGCCTAGTGCTTTGCTTGCCTTCTGAAAGTTACATTTAACATGGAGGATTTGGCACTACAGTGTAACCTAATACCCTCGATTGATAGAAGATAATAAGGTGATAATAGATAGATTCAGGCCCAGAAGATTTTCCCTCTATTATCAATCAATTTCAGTGAAGGAAGTTTCAGTGGCAATCATATTTCTCCCTCTCTTTCTCTATCAAGGAAGGAGTATAATTTAGATAGTTTGCCTAAGAGTAAAATAATATCAACAAATGTGAAACTAGCCTGATACTCTCATTTTCTTGGCAAGGCATATCAAGATATGCTAGTGAGATGTCAGAGGCTGTGAATCTAGCTAATCTCCCTCGGTAGCTCTTTCTAATCTCTCTGTTCAGCTCACAGAAGACCCATGTCCCCTGCTAATTCTATGTTAGGTTAATTGGATTAGCTGTATAATATTCAATTGAGATTATCTCCATAAAATTTATTTAGAAATTTTATTTCCTAAGTAGTGATGGAGTGAGATAGTACTTTTTGTTGTGACTGCTGTAGTTAACATCTCCCTAAAGAATAAAATATATTTAAGACATTTGGATTTATTAAGTAAAGGAAAATATAGTCACAAAACAGAAAAAGAAGACAGAGAAAGAGAGGGGATACAGAGAGAGAGAGAGAGAGAGAGAGAGAGAGATCGAGGGAGGGAGAGGCAACATCTTTTAACTTTTTTTTTTTTAACATCTTTTAACATCTAAAGTGAGGGTTGGATTTTGGATGACCTGTGAGGAAACTACTTCCTGAATCTTTTTATCACAGATTCTTAGTGCCTCAAGACCTGCTGAGTGGCAAGAATGACACAAAGGAGTAAGGAGTTCCATTTTCAATATCATATCCATAGCCATTTCCAAGCTCATCTCACGTTGCATTATATGACCTGAAGAAGACAATTAGAGGGGTTAATGCAGTGACTCTGGGGAGGAGTTGGCACATTATCCTCCAGTCTGGAGACACAGTGGCAGGGACTGTGTGACAGTTCTGGTGTGGAAGGGAGCAACACTATTCCCTGAGGCATCCCTGTTGCAATACCTGGTGGATATGAGCCCAGACACTGGAGCCAGACTCTAGCTCCAGAAGGCAGCAACATCTTGGGCAGGCTACGTAGTCTTCTTGATTCTCTGTTTTCCTATCTGTATGGTGGGGATAAAAAATACTTACTTCATAGGATTAATTTGAAAATTAAATGAGATAATACACAATTAGACTAGTGCCTACAATATATTAAGCATTCAATAACTGTTAAGTATTTTCACTGGTACTTTTTTCTTAAACTCAGAGTCTCAGGGGACTGGTGTTGGAGATGGCTACAAATAGTCTCATGAGAAAGAAAAAGGGAGTGAATGCTGGGGCCTTGAAGAGGAAGAGAGCACCATCGTTGCCCCTTGGGATGGGCTTGCACTGGTTGTTTAAACTATGCAGGCATGCTCACTTGCCAACTAATTTCTATCTCTAAACTGTCAAGGCAGTGGAATCTAATGTTTAAAATGTGGTTAGAGCTGGTGTAGTTGGGGAAGGAAAGGCATCATTTTCACCCTCCTTGTGTAGGTGTGGTGACTGCATAGGGTAGAGCATAAGGGAACAGACTTTGAAGCCAAAGTGTCTAACTTTATAACCAGCTCCACCAAGTTCATTGGGAAGCTATAGAACATCTCTATGCAATGGTTTCCTCTTCTGAAAAATGGGGATAATAATAGTATCTACCCTGCAGTGTTGTTATGAGGATTAAATGAATTAATAACTGAAAGCATTGCAAATATTTTTTGGAACATAGTGCTATATAAACATCTGTAGCTTAACGATTTTATAGTAGTTATCATTTCCATGTGAGTTTAACTCTGTTATCTACCTGAAACCTCAGGTCTCTGGAGAAATTTAGGGTGGAAACATTCACCAATGTAATAGTATTTCTGAATTACTTTGAGTTTAGATTTCAAATTCTAGAAATATGTACAAAGTGCATGTACATGATTCATTGATGAATGTTTAATGTGTTTTGCAAAGAGGGAAATAGAGGAAAGGAAGAAAGAAGAGGCAAGCCTGCCTAGTGAAAATGAACCAGATGCTTATAAAAAGCATAAAGTATGTTTAGGAGGCAGAAAAGGAGAAAATTTAGAAGAGTATCAGGAGGAGAAAAGATGGGTCCCATAGCTGGGCAAGGGAGCTTTTTGGTGAAATGGCTTAAACCACTTTTAGATGCTACAAGACAGGGCTGCTAATGAAATGGTAGCATACACAGCAAGGCATATGCTTGCCCCCTTTCCCACCGTTCTCTCCTGTGATGCCTTTATATTTTTAGCCTGTGGGGTTGGAATGATGAATGCCCAAGTGAAATAATGTTGGAAGGAGAATTTTCTTGGCCAAAAGGCAGTAAGGGCTGCCAAGTATTTTCTAAGATATAAACAAATCATCCAACTTCATCAGGGAAAGATTAACACATATTATTCCAGAGTCAGTGTGGGATTTTCACCTTCTGCAGTTTGCAATCTGAATTCTCCCCCATCATCATGAGTTTTTACAACCTGATGTGCATTAAGCACTCCATTACTCTGAGAAATCATTGGTGCTCTAGCTGCTGGAATCAAATAATCAGGCACAAGTCAGGAAATATAAATCTCCTACTCAATATAAACAAGTTTTGAGTACACTAGAAGTGGCACTGACTTGGAGTTTGGATTTTCTCTCGATTATGCTACCAACTGCTCCTCTATGTGTCTCTACGTGTACAGTTATAAGCATGTGGGATTAAATGATATTTAAGATTCCTTCCAGTTCTGAATATTATGATCTTGTGTTCTGTGGGATTCTAAGCTTCTTTGGGTGGAAAATAGCTCTGTCATTATATTCATGATAAAAAATCTTCCAGAATTTCAGCACCCTCTCCCACTTTTTGTAATGTCCTTTTCTCCCACCAAGGATCACACCTTAAGTGCTTTTATCATGCCTTCTAGAAGCTCATGGCTTTCGACTAGAGTGTATGGATTTTCCCTCCAACCAGACTTCGTAGGCTGGTTATGTTCTAGAATGTACCCTCTTTGAAATAGTGACTCCATTTCTCTTCTTAACTTCAGCTTCAACTCAAATTCATTTGTTTTGCAACTCCCTTCCCCAGAGTCACATTCTTAGTTAGATAGTTTTAAAAATGACACATTCAAAAATATCTCTCTTTTTGGTTAAGATATCTGCCTTTTAATATGGGCTTAACCCAAAGGAATAGTAGGAAATTCAGTTAGCATGAATGATGGGGGGATACTTACACCAGAACCTTTGCGAATCCCAAATCACACTCATAAGCAACTGCCTACAAGTAACGTCTACTTATATCTTTAGGAAACTCAATTTAAGAAACATATCGAACACTAGATATGTACATTTTATTATTTTAGGCCATGGTGGGGAATGCAGTTTCATCAGAAAGATAAATAAGACAGTTGTTTCTTTTAAGAAGCTTAAGATTTAGTAGAACTACAGAGTATATTTTTTATCTTGACAGATAATTTTTAAAATGTTTTATTGTGGTAAAATATACATAGCATAAAATTTATCATTTTATCCACTTTTAAGTGCACAATTTTAGTAGCATTAAGTACAGTCACATTGTTGTAATATTTTTATCTACAATAACTTATTTATTTATTTATTGAGAGCCATATGTTTAAGTGTAGATGTAAGTTATAGTTTGCACCTTGGAGAACTTACCTTTTAGGTGTGACTTAGGCGAACATATAGGCAGGCTGCCTACCTTTCTTCTTTTCTTTTTCCCTTTCTTCTCTTTTTCTCATCCTTTTATTTCCACTCATTTCCTAAAATGATCTAAAGTGAATTACAAAAATACATGCGATATAACAGGCTGAAATAAATGAAAATTTGTCAGGATACATAAGGATAGGAAAGTGAGCTGGAGCCGTGTGTGAGGTTAGTACCAAAACCCATGCCTTGGAGTCCTATAAACATGTTAGACAGACTTCAAATTTTATTCTAACCCTCCCAGAGCCAGTTTAGCAGAGAAATTTGATCTATTACAAGATTTACAGTGTCCGGTCTGTGACATAAACCAAAAAACAGGTGCTCAAGAGCACACAGCTTTTCTTGATACTGAGATCAGAGAGAAAGTTCTCCTGTGGGCTGTTATTGAGAGGATATGTGTGGTTTAATGAACAACAGCCATCTGTACAGTCTATACAGTGATGAATCGTTATGAACTGTCTCTTATTAACAACCTTCCATATATACTAATGGCATTGCCTGAAAGATTAGTTCAATAAAAATAGTATGGTTTTAGTGCTCAGGTCTCTGCTAGCCAGGCCAAATCCAGGGATAGATATTAGAGGGCGTAGGGTGAACTAAGGTGAACTAAGATGTTGATGTGCACAGTTGTTAAGGTGGCTTCAGACAGCTGGGGCACCTGGGCACATCCCCAGATCGAATGCATGTAAACCCAACAACTGCATCTATTTACCTAAATGTGCCTTACAAATGCTATCGTTGTCTATGTGTGTCTGTGACGTGAGAAAAGCAAGGAAGTGTTGTTTAGGACTACTCTAGTTTGTGGTTGATTACCTGAATCTAAGAGACTTCTCAGCTCTGTTTATGTAAGTGGGAAGGCCCTGTGGTGTGATGTGCTCTTCCTAAAGACATATTAAACTTAAGCTAAAAGGAGAATCAGATTATATGGCTTTATAGCCATATGTTATTATATTATATATTTTACATATTATAATATATATTATATATAACCATATATTATATATATTTATAGCTTGATGGAAGGTTCATCCAATCTATTTCTTCCAATTCTGAGTCTCAGCATAGGTGTTATTTAAATTCTAGATAGATAGAAATGACCAGGATCCCTATAGAACCCATGAAGATTAGCCCATTTGTTATGATCTTTGGTGTGGGGAAATCCCTCATTGTACGAGTCTTGGTGGGTGACAGGAACCACTGGAGAAGCCGTGAGTTAGGGGAGCTCCATTCTTCCTGACACATGACTTGGCTAAGTGTACGTTCAAACTTTGAATCTAAGTATATGGTATGCAGGTGAATGGACTGTGAGATTTGTTTCTTCTCAGTAGCTGTGGAGTGGTTTAGCAGCATTGTCTAAAACTGGTGACAGTGTCCAGTGGCAACTGAGTTGAGTGGCCAGAGAAGTGTTCAGCAATGACAGAAGGAGCTGCTATTTGACTGTCTTTATCTTGGGTTTTGCCTCTTTTACAAGCCTAATTCTCCAACTTCTTTATTGGGCTTCTGAGCTACCTAATATTTTTTCCAATAATTCCTCTTTTGCTTAAGGTATCCCGGTTGTAATGAAGAATCTTGATGATACAGGCCACAACAGATTCCTTATCATGGAACTAAAAACTATGCAAAAGATTACTTTAGTCTGGACCAATTTTTCCAGAAAGTGATACAGAGGTCAGCCACGATGCAGGAGTTTGTACCAAGTTACCCATGCCCGCTATGCCTACTTATACCATACAGGCCAGAGAATCTTGTAATAGGACAAGGAACATTTGAGATAGAACATTTAGTTAGCCAGTAGGTCTTAAATTTATGGACCTTCAAAAAATTGGGTAGCCTAGGGCCACCTTGGTGGCTCAGTCGGTTGAGAGTCTGACTTCAGTTGAGCTCATGATCTTGCAGGTTCAGCTCATGATCTTGCAGTTTGTGAGTTTGAGCCCCACATTGGGCTTGTTGCTGTCAACCTGTCAGCACAGAGCCTGCTTTGGATCCTCTGTCTCCTTCTTTCTGCCCCTCCCCTGCTTATTCTCTCTCAAAAATAAATAAATATTTAATAAATAAATAAATAAATAAATAATTGGATAACTTCTACTTGTATATAATTTGAGAAGCCCACATCTGTAGAGCTGATACAGGTAGAAAAAATGATCAAAATCAGAGTCCACACTGACAGTGGTCCTTGAACACTTTTTGGGGGGCAGAACCTTGTCCTCCAAAGGATTACAATCAGCTTGAGCTTACTAATCAAGTAGAAAATCCTGGACAAGCATCCTAATAATCTAATGATGTTCGGGAGATGCTGCCCACAAAATATGGCACCTTGGCATAGTGGATATTTCAAGCTGAAGGAATTTGAGAAATGGCTTGTGCAGGAAGGGCTTTCTGATCTTCCCCTGAAGCAAGTCCTAAAACTCTCATGTGAGAGGTACCCTCCACTCATCATCAAACCTAGCATTAAAAAAACACTATGGTTGAGGGGTGCCTGGGCAACTCAGTCACTTAAGAGTTTGAGTCTTGATTTCTGCTCAGGTCATGATCTCATGGTTCATGAGTTCAAACCCCAGATAGGGCTCTGTGTGATAACATGGAGCCTTCCTGGGCTCTGTCTCCCTCTCTCTCCATCCCTCCCCTGCTCATGCTTTCTCTCTCTCAAATTAAATAAACATTAAGAAAACCACTCAAACTGAGCTCCTTTATTTCCTTATGAAGTCTTATGTGTCATGTAAAATTTATATTAAATAAATTTCTATGTTTTTTCTCTTGTTAATCTGTCTTTTGTTATAGGGGTCCCAGTCAAGAACTTACACGGGTGAAGAAAAAAGCTACTTTCCCTCCCCTACAAATCATAGCATCCAGCTAGTTGGCTTTAATCTGTGAAGCTGAACAAGCAATCCTACCAAGTATAAACTTAGGCCTGACCTTCTAGGAATTTACATATCATATTTACAGATACGGCTCTGGCTGTGACTCCAAATGAAGCCTCCATTTTCACATGGCCCTCTCCTTTGTCTTCTCTTCTGTCTCCTATGAGGACATTTGTCATTGGATTTAGGACCTACCTGGATATCCCAGGATGTTCGTATCGCAAAGTCCTTTATTTAATTGTGTCTCCAATGACCCTTTTTACCAAATAAGTCCACATTCACAGGTCCTGAGTTGATGTACCTTTTTGGGGGGAGCTCCTATTCTATTTACTACTACACCATTTAGTCCTACAGGCCCAGGCCTCCATGTGACCACAGGATGGCATCAACCTGAGCTTTCTGAAAAAGAAATGAATGTCAGTGCACATGTCTGCTGACATCCATACTGACCTGAGAACTGACTCTCCTGTTGTTGACTGTTTGCGTTCAATGGTGGCTGCTCTTTTCCCTCTGTCTACAGTCCTCACTGCTAGAAAGGGCCAGGCTGAGGCAGAGCCCTGGGAGCGGGTGGCTCATCCTGCTTTCACTCCCTGTGGGGGCTTTTGATTCTCAACTACCTATGTGGGAAAATGGAAGGGGAAGCTCCCATGTCCTTATTTTCTAAAGGCTCCTGTTCCTGTTTTATTTACAGCACTAAAAATAAACTTCTATTAGCTTTTTATCTGTATGGTTGTTTATTTTAGAGGTTCTCCACATTTATACCCAGGAAGAAATTCTTCCGGTAACTCCAGCATTTTAGAATTTAATGCCAATCTGCCACTATTATTTTGTTTTCCATTATTTCTGAGCCCAGTCCCTTTTTGACTTTTAAGCATGGTGCTACCCGGCTCTGTTTCTCCTCCATTCCCAGGTCATATTTTTTCATCTTGGAAGTAACTGTTAATGAGATTGACTGTAATGTGCACTGACATTCATTTCTTTTCCAGAGGAAATTGCAATATCTGATGTCTTAATATGCAATATGAAGTATTCCTTAAAGTGTTCTCTCAAGAGGCAGAAGAGGATGAGGAAATTATAGAGAGCTCTTGACCGCCTGCCTGCATTTCCTGATCTCTAGAAACCATCAGGGGCAGGTTGAAGAAGGGAAAGGAATCAAAACTCTTATCAGCCAACTTCACTGCTTGCCAGGCTCCCTGGAAAAAGAACTTTAAGCTCTTGACTAACATGAAATTTTTAGTGTGGTCTGTGAATTTTTGCTCTTTCTGTATCATTCATATCCCATATCTCAGATGACAGGAAGTTAAGCATCACTTTGATATTCTAATTTTGAAAATTCCCGAAGTATCCCAAAGTCAAACCATGGGGACATTATGAAGGACATTTGAAATTATGAATGGTTTGCCCATTATTTATCTCCATGCATTCCTGATTTTCATGACAGTTATTACTTTTCTTTTTATTCGGGAAGATGGTTGTCTCCTGGCCTGAGTCAGAGTCTCTGGGGGTAAAACTGATGAATCACACAGTAGTGAAAATGCTTTTAAAATTTTTATTTTTGAATTTTTATTAAATATTTTGCAGAATCTTGTTTTCCATGTAAGGTGCATGTATTTCATAATGAAAGTCAAGCTGACACCTCTCAACTGCTTTCCATCAGTACTGCTAGAGGGTAATCATTTGGCTCATAGAACTAGGAAATCCTGTTTCTTTGAGGTTTTTCCCCCCAGACTTTGTCACTTAGGGAAGATTCAGTCCCAGCCTATCAGATTGCAAACGTCCTATGGCAGGAAGGTAATAATCGGTCTTTGGCATAAAAGAATATTTGTGTTTCAAACATTATTGTTTCCAGAAAGTATACTGTACTGACTATCAAGAGGATATGGAAAGAGCTGTTAAATAAGGAAGTTTCGTATCATGTCCAGGAGAAACCCTTACTATTTCAACTAAATTTTATGTTTTGTATTTGAAAATAGATTGCAAGTTTGACATTGACAGGGTTCAGAACATGTTATCCCCAAACATGGCACCTCGATACATTGAATATTTTAAGCTGAAGAAGTCTGATAAAATGTCAGAAACAATAAGGCCTCTCTGACCTTCCCCTGCCCTTCTCCCCTGAAGCAGTTTGCAAGAACCTCTCATGAGAAGTGCCCTCCCTCTACGTGGAGGAAAGGAACAGCCTTACCTCTAAGATGGAGGAAGAAGAATCCAAATAAACAGGCTTACTCCATTTCTCCAGCTTATTACATTTAGCATATACCCCCTTTGTCCTGTATTTCTCCATGATTATCTGCTCTTCATCAACCTGGCATAAAAACACTCAGGATTAACCATTTTTGTGATTCTTCATTTCCTTATGAATGAAGTGTCAAATAAAACTTATACTCTGTTTATTTGACACTTACACTGTGTCAAATAAAACTTATACTAAGTAAATTTACATACTTTTCTCCTATTAACTGGTCTTTGTCAGTTTAATTTTTAGACCCAGCCAGGGTCCCTTCCCTGAGAGTCAATAAAAGGTTTTTCTTCCCCTACAATAGCAAGGGTTACTTCATGTTTTATTACAGCAAAGCTTAGAGTCCATTGCCACCAGGACCAAGATAAATAATTTTCTGATTTTCTTTCATTTTGGAGTCTAATTTTCTGGCTGAATAATTTACTTAAGAGACAGTGTTCATCATCATTGTTGTCTTCATATTTTTTTTACAGGAGAATTGTTATTCCTTCCTTAAAGATTGTTCTTTTTATGCCCAGATTTGGATAAATGCCCACGAGTCTTAAGGTCTAAAGTCACTCATATACCCCTCTATATATTTGCGAAGGGACTGAGTATTTTTTAAAATGCTATTTATCACTTAAAAATGCTTCTTGGTGATTATATATTGTGTTTTGGTTTTCAAAGTTATGTCAGATGGTACTAGGAGCATAAATGCTATTCAAACTCTACCTCAAAGAGTCAGAGCCTTCTCAACAAATTTCTTTCTCCTCAGTCTGGTCAGATCCAGTTTCTGTTGCTTCGAGCAAAAACAACTACCTAATATTCTTTCCAGCCTTACAAAGTTTATACTGTAAACGTATTCCTCTTTTTTTTAAATGTTTACTTATTTTTTGAGAGAGAAAGAGACAGAGCATGAGTGCGAGAGTGGGAAAGAGAGAGGGAGACACAGAATCCGAAGACAGGCTCCAGGCTCTGAGCTGTCAGCACAGAACCTGATGCGGGGCTCAAACCCACGAACCACGAGATTGTGACCTGAGCTGAAGTTGGATGCTTAACTGACTGAGCCACCGACTGAGTTTATACTCTAGTGGAGAATATGATAATGAAACAAATACATTAAGGGGTTATTTAAAATAGCAGGCAGTGCCATGAAGAAACTAAATCAGGGTAATAGCAAAGAGTGAGCCTGGGGTAAGGTTTGCCAAAGCAGGCCCTTTTGGGAGGGAGCATCTAAACTGAAACCAAATGAGATACACTAGAGCTGTGCTGCTTGAGGGGGCACCCATCCTAGGCTGATGAGCCTAGGGTCTCACTCGGTCTGTGGGAAGAAGAGATGGTACCTGCGTCGTCAGTGAGTGAGGGGAGGGTATAAAAAATGCAGTTGTAAAGCTCAGTGGGATCCAGGTCCCATGGGTCTTGAGAACTATGATAAGGCATTTGAACTTTCTTCTTTTTTTTTTTTAAGTTTATTTACTTGGAGAGAGACAGAGACAGCAAGAGCAGGGGAGGAGCAGAGACAGAGGGAGAGAGAGAGAGAATCCCAAGCAGGCTCTGTGCTGCCAGTGCAGAGCCAGACATGGGGCTTGAACTCACAAAACTGTGAGATCATGACCTGAGCTGAAACCAAGAGTTGGACGTTTAAACAACTGAGCCACCCAGGCACCCCGAATTTTATTCTAATAGCCACTTGGGTTTCTGCAGGGAAATGATAGGATGTAATGTACATTTTTAGATAGACTTCACTGGGCAGAGAATGGATTGTAGGGCGGTAGAAATGGGAGAGCACTAGGTGGCAGTTTCCATAGATCAGGATAGAGAGGAAGGTGGCCTGGGCCCGGGAGGCTGAAGTGCTGCACAAGTAGTCAGACTCAGGACACAAGCCATAGAATAAGACTGACCAGTGGATTGGATGTGGATGCTGATGGAGGGAATAAAATCGAGTATGAATCTGAGGTGTTTGGCTCAAGTAATCAGGTAGATGATGGTCCTCTGAAGTGAAATGGGGAGACCTGGAGGAGAAGCAGATTTGGGGGGAATCATGGACTCTGTCTCAGACAAGTTAGGGTTTGGGAGGCCCAATGGATGTCCAAGTGGAGATGTGGGGTAGGTAGGGAGAGGACTGGGCTGGAGACCCAAGTGTGGCATCAGCACAAAGCAATGTTTAAAGCAGTGATATTGAGTGTAAAGGACAAGCAGAGAGAGAGCAGAGCCATAGGGATCCCCAATGTTTATAGTTGTGGAAGAGAAGGAGGGTCCAGTAAAACACACCAAGAAGGAGTGGCCTGCAAAGTTCCACGAACTTCAGGGGAGAAAACTGTTTCATGGAGGAGGGCATGGTAGGCTGTGCCAAAGGCTGTTGCAAAGTTAAGCAGCATGTAGATAAAGCAATGATTGCAGGATGTGGCCTGTGTAAGGTGTCTGTGTCAGGGACGGTACATGGGGGGAGACTTGCTCCTTCAGCCAGTGGGACATTGCCCCAACTACATCTTTCTACTCCCAGAGCAAGTTGGCTTCTGTTGGCTGATGGAACTGTTTCTTTCCTTCAGACCATCTGTTGCTGTGGGTACTGCACAAAGGAAAATCTGCTTGTCATTTCCCATGAAAAAAAGATGAGCTATGAGTGTGGTTGGCTTTGGTTTCTTATGTTAACTCATTTAATCATTATATATAGCTGTTTCTTTCTGGGGATGCAAGAATCACTTCATATCTCTCCCGCATTCTCATCACTCCATTTTTTGGCCAGTTCCTCAAAGGTTTGTCAACTAAATCCTTTTCTGAGGTATCGTGAGACATCATGTCCAATAGTGTATTCTCATGTCTTTGGCGTCAAGCACACCTGTTGAATCTTGGCCTTATAATCTCTTGCTTATCATAGAAACGTGGCCATTTTATAAAATCCATCTATGCCTCCATTAGCTCATTAAAATAATTAAGATATATTTTACACTCCACCCCATAGGATTGTTTTGAGGTTATGAGACAATTGCTACAATTCTCAGTGCCCGCACACAGTACAATAAATGACAGTGGTCATAAATGTAGCTACGTAGAAATCTGTAATAGAGTCAAAGAAGATGCTTTGACTCCTCTAAAGATTTGAATGAGGATGCTCCAAGATTGGCAATGAGTAAAAAAGTATCTAAGGGAGGAGACTTTGAAGTCTGGCACTCATTGCTAGGCTTCATCCTCCCCTTGAAGATTTTACACTCATTACTGCAGCGCTATGTCATTCCCCAAGGGAGGGGAAAGTCTCCATCCATTGTCAGTTGTCAATATCAGAGGACCAGAGCTTGGTTTTATAAAGGGAGCAACTGGAGATGCAATTGGAAAAGTTAGGTTTGGCTTGTTTCAAAGTTTCATTTGTCCACCTGAAAAAGGCATTCAGTGGAATCAAATCCTAAGCATAGTCATAGTTGCATTCGAGAAGGAGAAATGTAACTTGATTGTTTTGTTCTCAGCCATTTATCTCATTCTGAGCCTCATATGCCATGGGATGCTGGGCAAAACCAATGTCTTTGGTCTTTTTAATAGTTGCCTCGGGCTCCCCAGGAAAATCTTGAAGACCTGAGTTCACAACTTTGCTGGAGATTGACAGGTGGAATAAGCTTTCAAGTGAAGAACATGAAGATAAACAAATCCCTTGGAGGTAAAAATAGACACAGCTACCAGATCAAGTTGCAAAGGAGTAGAGGTAGAAGATACTTTTAGTTTCTTTCCCTGAATAAAATTGTCATTTAGTGTCCATACCGCCAATAGAACTTAATCTGTAAGCAAGTGACTGAAAGATGGTCTCAAATCTTTCCGATGAGGTAAGTTTTAGAGTTTCCTACAGTGAGTCCAGATAGGAGCATCATCAGGAGTATCCATGGCTAATATAAGGTGCCCTGGATAATTTCAGTGAACTTGGATTCTCTTCTCACATCTTGACTTTGCCTCTGTGTGGGCACATAGCTTTGCCAGCACTTGTCTTACTACACTACTGAGCATGTAAACTGAATGGAGTCTGTCAGAACTCCTGTCTACACCTGTCTATTTGCTGTAAGTGGACCAGTCAAGGGCAAAAGCTGGTTGGTGCAAAACATCTGACTGTAACTAAAACTTCTCTTTAGGTTGGTTTGGGGACTTAATTTTAATGCCTGTTTTAGATTTTCATCTCTAAAACTAATACTTGTACTTATTAGTCTGTCCTGAGGATAAAGCATATAAGAAAAAAGAAAAGCTTTCGGTTTATTATAATCAGGGTAGCAGTGAGTTATTTGGTCTCTATATTATCTCCACATTATTCTACCTGGTCATAACTTCTTCTCAAGAATGTTTCTTTGGATAAATGGAACAATGGTATAAAAAACAATTTTTTTGTAACCTTGGAAATAAAAATGCAAGAGAAAGAAAAGGTAAATTAGCTAATAATCCCATTGAAGAAAATCAGTTTATTCTGCAGGATGAATGGCATGAATCAGGTCCACCCACAGTAAGACATTTCACAGTGTTTAACTAATGTGGGAATCTTGAAGCACAGTGTTGACAGGTAAAGATGTTGGAAAATATAATGATTTTTAATTTTTTTAAAACCATGATTTGATTTTAAAGTAACTGTTATTTAGGACCCAGAGTGTTATCATAAATATGCAGTGTAATGTTAAAAAATCTAATTCTATTCTTTTTTTAAAACAAATGTGCATACAGCCTAGAGACAGTATCTGAGATATGATCATTCATGCTCAGTAAGGATTTCTCTTCTTTTTAAATGGCTTTAAAAACAAGAGATAAAATATAGTTAAGTTATAAAGAAACAAATTTTTTTTTCTGAAGTGCTCTGAGAAGCAGTTATCAAGAATGAACTAACGAAGTAGGAAAACCAAGCTGAGAAGATGGCAGCAGATGTGGAATGCAGCAGCTGGGTCAATCATCTCAGGAGGATTAGACAGAAATAATATGATTCCAAAAAGCAGATGCTGGCAATGCTAGTATCTTCTCATTAGAAACAGAAAGTATGTTATACCCTGTGGAAGATATTCTACTTTATCATGATAATGTAATTAATAACATTGCATTAATGCATACACGTCTATTTCTTTACATTGCCAAGAATCAAGGGGCACCTGGCTGGCTCAGTCAGTAGAGCGTGCAACTCTTGATCTCAGGGTTGTGAGTTCGGGCCCCATGCTGGGCATAGAAATTACTTTAAAAAAAGAATCAGGAAGAGAAGACTGCATTACAAGCAGAAGCAATACATTCAAGCAGCCACAAGAGAAATAGTAGAAGTGTGCTTTCACAAAAAACCCTGGTAACCCGGTAGTAGGAGCTGGTGGCCCTATAGAACTCCCAGGGCTCTAAGAGACTGAGATCACAGCATGAACCTCTACATGCATCCTTCAGGGAAGGCAGGGGAAGCTTTTGATTTTAAATTTTCAAAGCTCCAATATCATGATCTCTTGTTTTATGACTTATTTCCCCATATCCTTGTCTCACAAGGGTCACTTGACCAAGGGTTTATGTTGCTCCAGTAGTCAGGAGAAACAGAGAAGCTCCTTTACAAGTCTGGCATTCATTCAAAGGCAGGTGACTTGGTTCTCAAGGGCAGCAGCCTCACTAGTGATGATAACCTGCCACAGGTCATTGAAGAATAAGGGGTGACAGCTAGTGAGCGTCCTGAGGTAAGAAGTCTCCCCATGGAAGCAGTGAGCTCTGAACCCTAGGACAGCACTTAGAGGTGGACTATTGCAGCTTTTAGTTGCTTGTCTGGTTTTGGGAGTCTCGTGGGCAATGCCCATCCTAAAGGGCCCTCTTACACTTGTGTTTTGAGTAGAAATAGCAGAGGAACAATTTCCCAGCTGCAAAATTTGCCTTAATGGATTAACTATGGTTAATCCATTTACCTTTGACAAATACTCTTTTCCTTTCTTTTCTCTTTGGGATTGCACTTACAAAGTTGGGTGGAAATAGGGATCCTCCTAAGGACCAAGGTGCCTGAGCCCTGAATGGGAAGGATCTGCATTAGCTCTATGACTCTGGTTTCCAGTGATCTTAGAGCAGCCTCTTTAAAGGGGGAATCATATGCTATGGTGCTTTCCACAGAATTTTGCCAGTGGTGAGCAAAGTTACATAGCTTCTCCAGGCTGAAACATCTTTCCTTCAACTCAACCATCCCCACACTTACGTGTCATAAAATGACTTGACATTTTGAACAAAATGACTTTCTGTGTTCCTTCCAGGTCTCCGATTCTGCATCTAAGCTTTTGACCAAAATGAAAATGAACTCCAGGGTTGTTTGGAAGTTATGATTGTGAGTTGAAAACTAAATGCCAAGTCAAGTCTCAGCCTTCAACTCTGACACCAAACTCCCCCACATTAAGTTGTCCTCTATCCTTGACAATTTTCCTTTTAATTAAAACGCAGCCTGATAGGCAGAATCTTGGGGCACATAAAGCAGTTATGTGATTTACTCAACCATTTGTGTGCATATGTGACCTATTTAGCTTTTAAAATCCTATTTAATGCCAAAAACTATGTTGGAGAATTCAAACAAAAGCTCACAGGGAGTCCCATAATGAGACTGTTTTGATTATTCCAGTGATTAGCCCATTGCCTCTCTCTTTGGTAATTTCATTTAGAAAAGTAGTCATTTTAAGAACAAGTAGATTTTCTTTATTGCTTTTCTAGTTTGCTGTGAAATTGGCAAGTGGCCAACCATCTGTGAAACCGAAATTCTTACTATTACTTAAAATTTATCAAACCTCTTCAGGTGCTAAGAAAAAAATTCTCCTTGTCTAGAAAGGCAAGGCCAAGAAAGACATGAATAAGACCCAGCCTTTCTAAAACATGACAAAAACAATATCTGTGGACACTGTTGGAGACCATGTTGGTGCCGAATGGCTGAAGGGTTCTGATCCACTGCCACAAGTCATCTTCGGGACCTAGGACTCTACCTCTTCCTCCCATGAGGAGTATGCATTCATTCATGCGTGCATCTATTTGTCGTTGAGCACTTCTCGAAACATATGGGTGTGTCAGCTTCTAATGTAATTGCTTCTGAATAATTCCAGCTGTACTGCCTCCTTTAGCCCTCATGTGTTTCTTTATTGCTCTTTTATTTTATATATTTAGCAATGAAGAAGGGTGAAGATATTGGAGATGTTACCATTGAACTCCTCTCACCTCTCCACCACCGCTGGCCACAGATGTTTCCAAGGAGGAGGCCTGAACAGTAAGCTGGGGGCCTAGTCAGGTGCTGCCCTCTTAAGAATGGGAACCCAGGAACACTCCTGCCATCTGGGGCAGTGGTGGGCTTCCCCCTGATGTTTTACCTCAGACAGTGACATCTAGTGGCAAAAAGACATGGCTATCCACCATGCTGCCTGCCAGCTTCCCAGTGAGGGACGTGCGGGTGTTATCTCTTAAAGCCAGGGTGAACACACATTCAGGTCTGCCTCGGACACATAGGGACACACAATAGGGTCCAATACCTATTGTCCAGGCATAATTATTAATAGTGTCTGCTTTCACTCTTGAAAGCGTTAACAGATTGGATAATGAATTACACAGCCTACTTAATGCCTTATTGTAGCTCTCCCATCTATTAGGTGACTTAACATATCACTTTGAGGTAATGAGTTCAGGAAGATTACTCCCCATTGTGTAAAGTAATATTTATCTTTATCTATCCTGAAATTATCCTTCAAGGATTATGGGATTGTCTCCAGCTCTAATGGTGTCGCCTGGTGAACAAGCTCATTTGATAGATTTTAGTCTTACTCACACCAGGCCTTTGTCTATCCAGATGGAAGCCCCTAATTTTAGTCTATTCCCAGAGATCTGCTCCTCTGATCATTAGTTTTCCTTGTTAATCAGGCTGCAGTAGTGTTTGGACGCGACTTGTCTGACTGTCTGAAAAGTGACACACAATGGCTTGTCCTTTCAGGCCCTGATGTAAGGCCATCTGGTAGGTGAGGGATTTCCCAGCTGTATTATAATTTTTTTGAATTAAACATTTTTGACCACATAGAGGATAAAGGGCAGAGACACTGCCTAGGTGGCCCATAGCGATCCCTCTGTTTATTCTTGCAGAAAGAAAAAAGCCAGAAAAAAAGAGAAAAAAGAAATCAAAGAAAAAGGAAGAATGGAAGGAAAAAAGAAAGATCAGTGTGCACAATTAAGAAGCAATGTTATAAATTCCAAAACACTATTTGCAAGTAAAAAAAGAACTTCATTTTGCTGTTTTTTTTGTTTTTGTTTTTTTTTTATCCTGGGGCCAACCTGAAGGGGTAAACATGTTAAGGGTCTGTAAAAAAATGCCCTAGAATGGTGCATTTAAGTGGACCAGTGATTTCTTCCCTTCTAAGAATGGGAATTTTACAGGAAAAAGTACTGAAGTAGTAGAAAAGGGAACATTTTGTAATAGAAATCTTACTCTTGTATTTTCTATTTTGGGTTAAGAAGTTAGATTCCATTAAAACAAAAAGATGTGCAAGTGCCTTCCCTGTGCAAGATGTTTTGCTAGGCCTGAAAATGGATCTGGTTTCAGATCCTGTTATTTCGATATTATAATTTGTTTTTCTATGCAACATTGAGACAATATAGTATATTACAGCTTTCCTGCTGAATTTTACTTGTTTCTCTTTTCTCTTCATGCTAATAGTCACGAAAATCATCCAAGTGCTGCCTTATCTTACCTTTGAAAGAACTTCCAAGCATTTAGAAAACCGAGTTCTTTCTCTTAAGAAAATTATAATTCTTGGGGAGACAGAGTATACATGTCGTATGCATTTATTATGTATACTCTTTGGACTCCAGTAATTTAGAATTGCTGGGCATTTGGACATAAGCTGGCTTGAAATTCAAATATATTTCATCTTTGATGAAAAGCCTCCTAAATAAACAACACATTAGAGAAATATTTACATTTTTCAAGGAATAAACTTTTTTTAAACTAGTCACATTTTTGAAGCAAATTATTTGTGTAAAGTACAAACTGTTCTGTTTATACAGGAAGATCATAATGGATCTCACTCAACTTAGCAATACTGTAAAAGGGAGGTGTCTGGGTGGCTCAGTTGGTTAAGTGTCTGACTTTGGCTCAGGTCATGATCTCATGGTTCTTGAGTTTGAGCCCTGAGCTCACAGCTCAGAGCCTGGAGCCTGCTTCAGATTCTGTGTCTCCCTCTCTCTCTGCCCCTCCCCTACTCATGCTCTGTCTCTCTCTCTCTCTCAAAAATAAATAAACATTAAAAAAAATACGTTAAAAGGATCAGTGTGCTGCTATTCCTATTCTCCTAAAAAATGGATGTTTTTCTTTTAAAAATATTTTAATATATAATGCATGTACACAGTCTTTGCAGCTCCTTGATTTTTGAGGTCTGATTGTGAACACACATGACAAGAACATGTGAATTTATATACATCATCCTGAAGCACTTAAGGGGTTGCTGGTGGCTACAGTTAGTGGATGAGGGACAATGACAAGATACTGTGTAGGCCCAGAGCAGAGACACAAACAGTCCTGCTTAACAAACGTTATGTTCTGGAAGAGTGCTCATCTTTTAAGTCTGGCATTGTGCCAAGGGAAGCACACACAGAACTTTGTCCTTTGTAAGAAACTGTTTATTGGGGAAAACTGATACTGTTCTACATGTGTTTTAAACGTGGACTTGGAGACTGTAGCCCCCAGCACCTTCTTAAGTACTCAGATAAATAACTAATTTTGCAAATTACAAATGTGCTCACTGTCGCTTTTCAAAGCTCCAGCTCTGACACCAACTGAGCCCTTCCTAATTTGGAAATATTTTCTTTCTGGTTTTTATTTTGACATGTGTCCTGCTATCTACTCTCATGGCTATTTCTGGCGTCCCCTGGGAGCTCCTTCCACAAGTTGTCATAGTGCAGACAAACACTCAAGAAAACCAAGAACTCGGTGCTTTCATAAAGCATTTATTTTTATTTGAAAACATTATACAGGCATTACGTTGCCACAGCCAGTCCATAGGGGAGCATGCAAATATCAAAAATGGAAAGTTTGTTCAACTTATCGGTGTAAATTTCCTTTTTGGTTCATATTTTCCATTTGCAGTGTCTGGATTAGTGTGCTTTGTTATGTGGCCTGACAATAGAATCCTACCCATGGGGTAAAATCTGTACTGGGAGCTAGCCGGGGACTACTAAATGGTTATAACTCAAAAACAAACCCAAAACAAACAATACTACACGCTTGTCAAAAGGTTAATAGCACGAGTTAGCAATATCTAAACTAAACATTGAAACATTTTCATGGGACACAGTGGTGCAAATGTTTCCATTGCTTGGTCTACCTGGTTGTGAGGTCCAGAGTCTGGAGCTGTGTGACCAAGGCAAGCGCTGTCCCCAGTGCAAGTTTTCATCGAGGAAGTGAGAACCGGCACTTTTCGCTGACACTAGCAGGGTGACGGGGAGCTGTGGTCTGCTTACCCAACCAAGTCAATTCAATACAAGTTGCTAAAGTCTCACTTGTGGAGGAGAGCGTGGTGGTGGGTCAGAAAGCTGAGATTTTTGCTGGTGTCTACTGAGGTTATGATATTTCAGAAATGAAAACAACTAGAGTTAATGTTCTATTTCTGCTTCCCGCCGCACTCCTGAAGGACCAACTGGTGTTGTTACATTTGTTCTTTGCTATTTTCTTTTGTTTTCCGAAGGGCCAATCTGGAACTCCTGATCTCAGATGGTTCAATATGTTATCAGCCTTTCTAAATGGAGACAAACCAGTGAAGGACCCCAGTGACATGAAAGTCTTGTGCACAAGGACACTGGATGATAAAGTGTATACAGTGAGTTCACCTTAACATTCACACTTGATTTCCATACAATGGAGTCAATTAAAATGTCCTAGAAAATAATCCAGATGGCTACTTTTAGCCATCCGTTGGTTGCAAACCTTTTTGAAATTTAAGTTTTAAAAAAAATTCCCAGTCCACTGAGTTGACTTGGAATATCATCATCCACATATTTCTCATAAGACTTTACTAAGTGTCTACGAATTAGTGTCATAAAAAAATGAATAAAAAAGACTAAAACATTTGGCTTTAAAATAAATACTAAAAATGCAATAAATCAAGCAAATTATGCCAACCAAAAGAATGTAAACACAAAAATAAAACCACAGTCTTCAAAGGTCTTCAGATCTGAATGGACAAAATATTCAGAGAAAGGTATTTAATTGGTTTAAAAGGTAGCAGAGAGCAGACATTGGCAAGTTGTTTTGACTTGATATAGCTTTAACATTGATATCTTTTTTCTCCAAAAATAAAACGTATCTCTGAGGGGGCTGAACAGATATGGCCATAAAATCTGCATATCCGAGGAGATAATTTTTCTTCCCCATCTCCAAGGGCAGGACTACACCCTCTGGGTAGAAGGCAGGCACAGGGGCCGCCTTGTGCTGACTGCCAACAGGGGGCGCATTTTCCTGCCTAGTAATTAGGCCTTGTGTAGGGGGTATCGGAATCCTGACTGGTCTGCAACCTGTCTTCCTTTACAGGGACCCCGCTGGTGTTTTGCTTTGTTTGCCTAAGATGTATTGATTTGAATTGCCCACAGTTTCATAAGCATTTATTTCCCCTTTACAAACCCTGTCCTCCATCGCAGATCTTTTTGAACGATATTCAAGCCAGCCAAACTTAAAGATTATTTTACATACTGACACATAGAATCTATTCCAAATTGCAGAGGTCCGTAGTGTTTCTTGATTTTTTTGTGTTTGAAAAAAGAGCTACTTTAAGGGCAAAAAAATTAGACTAGTGACATATTCTTCAAAGCCTTATCAGGACCCTGCAATATTCTCTGTATCCCTAAGAATATGGTGTTGCTATATTCTGCTATTGAAGAGATGCCAAATACAACCCAAATCCCACACTTTTTCATTCATGACATCTTTATCACTACCAAATGGTCAAATCAATCAACTATTGTCCTGAGAGCTCCACATCAGCACCTTGACCTTGTTGGGAGGCTACGCAACCAGTGATACTCCACGATAAGGGTAATTTCCATGCTGGTAAGATTTTAAAAAGGGTGTCACCCAATGAAGAGGGCAGAGGGCCATGGCTTTTTCCAATGCCTTGAACAATTTCCATATTATCACTCAAGAAATCTAGGAATTAAAGGTAAAATCAATACATTTTTGTAAGAGAGGATACAGGGAGGAGCAGAAAAATTTAAAATATATAGATGTATACATATTACCTTAAACACACATGATATTATTTCTGGGGTTTCCTATAAGCCACAGGAATGAAACATTTCTTATCCAATTATTACAGGGACTTTGTTAGCAGAATCGCGTGGCACAACAGAAAGGCAATGGCCTGGAGTAGTCCGAGATTGAAATATAAAAAGGCTAAAGTGTTTGTTTTATATCTATTCCTAGAATAGAGAATTATATGGTCAGTTGCCCCTCCCCACAAGGGTCACAGCACAAAATACTTATTGAGCAGGCAATCCAACAGGTAACAGAGGAAACCATTAGCCACCAGGTCCCTAGGATAAGGAAACTTCTCAGGGGTGGAGCTCCTGTGGCATGCAGCACTCATATAGACTGTGCAAAAAAATAAAGTATGATTCTTAAAAAGTGACTTGCCATAGAAAAGTGGGATTTATGTTAACTACATGTGGGTCTGGCAATAGTTCTCATCAGGAGTACAAAACAGTCTCCTGAAAGTTAGTGTAATAACAGTAACAATAATAATACAAATAATAATAATACTTGCTTGTAATTCAAAAGTTTTCACAGTAATTAATGCAGGAGGGTTGTGATCAGGATACACACTAGCTAGGCATCTAAGTCAGGTGGATCGGAGCCCTTATCTGCGGCGATGTTCAGCTCGTACCTATTACAGGCTTTCAGATTTGCTACCTTGCAGTCCACCTGTGTAAACCGCACCTAATAAATACCTTTCTCTATGTACAATACAGAGATGAAGGGCAAATGCACGGCCGCTGAGTTGACCGCAGTGGGCAGGGAGGGCCTCGTCCTAGGCCACGCGAACGTGGGGCTCCTCTTCAGTCTCCTGGCCCAGGCTGGTGTAGGTGACCGAAGGCTCCACCTGAGCTGTGGTCGGTAAGTCCACAACGGGTCCCGAAGGATTGCGGAACTGCTTGTACACTCGGGGGTCCTGGGCTATGTACGTGGAGGTGGAGGAGTAGAGCACCAGCCCGATGAGGATGGTGAAGAAGGACAGGAGGTACAATCCTGAAAACTAGGTAACACAACAGCAAAGTCACCGAAGAGTCAGAGCAGAACCATTTCCACATTAATGAGGCACAGAGGGAGGAGAGCAGAGCATTCCCTCCCGGGACAGGCAGCTTGATGAGTAGGCCAATGCTCTTGATGGAAAGTGAATGTTCTCTTCCTAAACTGGCTTGGTCTTATTGATTCTCCTTATCTTTCTCCTCGGCTCTACGGTGAACACAGAGGAACACTTAGCTAATTGTCCCTAAAGTGCCAGTCTGAGTACCTGATGTGGGAGAGCTTGTTAAGCACAAATTAAAATAAGTCAAGTTAAAAGCAAAAAAAACACAAAACCCCCAAAACAAAAAACCCACCAAAAAACCCCCAAACTCCAATATCACTCAACAAAGCAGTTGTTTGTGGCTTCATTAAACCCAGAAGAAATAGAGATATTCCATTTAAGGTTGTAATGAAGCCATAAATACCAAACCCATCCCTGACATAACTGTATCAGGCACTCTTATCGTGCCTTAATCCGATTCAGACACTATTTGTCTTCCCTGCAGGAATGGTTATTGACTTTTGTAACTATCTTTGCAAGAATAGATTATCCTTGGATGGGAAAAAACACTATAACATTCCATTCTTGCTCTACTAATCTGAAAACAATCAAGCATCGTCCTGTTTGTGTAGCATCATGCTTCCTAAAGTATTTGCTTGACAATTCATAGCGATTTGAGAGGGAAAAAAAGGAAGATACTGGCTTATACAAGTGCCCAAGAATTTATATATGTTTTTGAAAAATTACAACTTCTGGACCTTCTTGGGTTGTTACACTGGAAGTAGCTGCTTGAGTAATTACTGGGCAAGAGGAAGGTAACAACACAGGTGTGGCCATTTCTATTTTATTCATTCCTTCCTTCGTTCATTCAACTAATAATTTTTTTGTATGCCCTTCTATATCACACTGGAACTATATGCTGGGGAAGGAGAAATGAAAACATATGGTCAAGGACTTAATCGCTTCAGTGGAGACACAGAGGTACAGGTAGACAAAATACAATGGGGCTGGGAATGACAAATCTCATTTTAGTCAAGAGCTATGTCGCTGCCTTGACGATGGGCTGTATCCAATTGGTCAACAAAAGACCAATTGATTGGATTTCCTATTTTATTTTTAATACTCATACTCTAAAAAAGCTAAAAACTGGTAAAAAGACAAAAATTAATTGGAAGCTGGGAGAAGAATGAAGAGGATCCAGAGAGTCTATAAAGTAAGTTGCAAGCCTATAATCCTTAAAAGTCGGCTACAATAGAAAAGTCAGTCAGGAAAATGGCTTCTGGAAGACAGCCCTCAGGCTAAGAGCCCCTGCTACAGCGGTGGTTTTCTCTTTTTGTTTCAACTTTTTCTCCTCCCTGCTACTGTTCCTCCTCACCTCTTCCCTTTCTCTGTCTCCTCCTCCTCCCCCTCTCTCCCTCCTTCCCTCCACCCCCCTCCTTCTCTCTCTCTTTAGCAACACCAAGCTAGCTAAAATTACAGACCATTTTCTTTTTTAAAAATGTTTATTTATTTATTTTGAGAGAGAGTGCAAGTGGGGGAGGGGCTGAGAGAAAGGGAGACACAGAATCTGAAGCAGGCTCCAGGCTCTGAGCTGTCAGCGCAGAGCCCAACAGGGGGGTCGAACTCATGAACTGTGAGATCATGACCTGAGCCAAAGTCAGACACTTAACTGACTGAGTCACCCAGGTACCCCCAGACCATTTTCTTATTGTCTTTCTAGATTATTCCTCATCCTGTCTTTTAATTCCTTTATTCTTCATGTTCAAACCATATCATAATCCTTCCTCAGATGGATTTATAGATTAGACTCAGCTTGTAACAGCTTCACTTAATTAACTTGAAACAATTCCATTCTTCCCAATGAAAAGAAATGTGCTTTATTTTTTGATTCACAAATTTGTTGGCAAAATGAAATAGGAGGAAAAGAAGATCACTCAGGACTGTTGTAGGTGATCTCAGAGAACCTATTAACCCCCAAACTTGCTTCCTGAAATTCTACATTCGAGAGCTGCAGTCTTTACCTGAAATCGGTTTGTTCCCAACTTTATAATCACTTCAACTATTTCATTAAGGACTTTCATTTTCAAACTCCACTCATGTGTCCCTAGTTTCAAGTGAAGAGCCTTGCAGGTCTCAGGTGTGAGGCGGCCTCTGTTGCGGCAGAGGGAGGCAGAAAGATTACCACAGGGGCCTCTGAGGTTAGAACTGCTTTCTAACCACAGACTGAATTCCAATCCTAGCTCTGCTACTTTCTAGCTGTCATTTTGGACAAGTATGTTAACCTTCTCAGATTCAAGTTACTGTATCAGCAAAGTGGGGATAATAATTGTACAAGCCATATAGAGTGGCTGTAAGATTAAACTAGATGAAGCATATAAAGCACTTACCTGACACCTGCCTTGCAACAAACATTCAGTTCATATTACCTTGTTGTCATTATTACTGTTTTGTCATTATTGTTTACAGCATTATCTTATATTCAATGATCATATATGTAATACTCTTATGTAATTATTGATTAAATTGCCTTTCTCCCTTAACTATGGGACGTGTCTTTCTTGACCAGTGTCAAGTGCAGAACATGGCACAGTATAGGCATCCACTAAGTGTTATTTATTCTTTGTTTTTATTTTGAATGAGTGAATGAATTTAATTATGGTGAAGTGTCAGACTAAAGAAACAAACAATAAAAAGTCAGCTTGTTCTAGTGGTCTACTTCACATTTTTTAATTTTAAACTTGATAATCCAATGTCTTTTTTTTTTTTTTTTGAGAGGGAAAGAGAGAGAGTGAGAGAGAGAGAGAGAGAGCAGCATGAGCAGGGGAGGGGCAGAGAGCCAGGGAGACAGAATCCCAAGTAGGCTCTACACTGTCAGCACACAGAGTCTGACACGGAGTTCTGTCTCACAAACCGTGACATCATGACCTGAGCCGAAATCAAGAGTAGGATGCTCAACCAACTGATCCACTCATGTGCCCCTCCAATGTCGTTTCTCATATATAATATGGCAAGGAGAAACTCATTGAAAGGGAAGTCATAGGACTGACCCTTAATCATTAACTCCAAAAGTCATCTTCAAATCTGGGGTCAGTCAGGGAAGAACGATAAGACAAAGATTTGGGAGGGACAAAGCAAGAGTCTGTGTAGAAGAGGCAGGCTGCTGTTCGGTGGACTGGCACAAGAGGTTTCATACAGTCCGGGTGGAAAGGACTTGGCAATGTAGGGAAGGGACAGGAAAAGATCTCCCGAAGGGTATCCTGCAAGAAGGATTTGAATTCCTCTCCACTTCCAGTTTCAGTTTCCCATAGTCTGACTTGATCCATATCACAAATATTTAAACATTCCTCTTTGTAAAGCTAATGCTTTTGCCATTGTAGGAATGAACACCCAAATCATCCCTTTTCTGCACATGGAACCATCAAGTGGAATGATAAATCCCCTCCATAGTGTTTTCCTGGGACATAGCTTTAGAACGACAGCACATATTTTACTTCCAAAGCATTTCCATTTAATTCATGCAGAATTCATCCTAAAATTGTTCAAAATATAGATAGCATGGGATTTTATATGACAGACACACCTTGGAAGGCACCCAAGAAATTTTATTAATAGATGGTAGAGGAAGTCTTATTTAGCACACAAGCCCAAAATGAGAACGGAAAGATATGCATTATGATTAATCTGGATAAATACTGAATATTAGAAACAATGACAAAGGTTAAAAGAAAAAAGTTCATTTTTTTTCTCTTTATAGACTGACAGCAAAAAGAAAATTGAATCAGGATACCTAATAGGCTGATTCCCAGGTTTGGATGCTACATGTATCCTAAGACAGCATTCTTTTAAAGAAACCAATCAGTCAGACAAAGATTCTGTATTTTCTCAGCTGCTTAACTCATTTGCTGTAAAGAAATACTCATGCCTAGTTGCCTAGGCAAAGAGACCTACGACCACTCTGGGCACTGGAGGAGACCCGAAAGCCACCTCCGAGTTACACACAGGGCAAGGTTCAGGAGGAGGCTTGCTGTCCCCATTGAAGAGCACAGGCTGCTGTCTGAAGTGTATTTCGTGGTCCTCCCCCAGCCAACTGCAGCCCAGCAGAAGATGCTTTACGTTCTGTGCTGCAGACACACTTTAACATGCATTTTATCCGACTTGGAGCTTTGAGAAGCTGAGAAAGGATGGGCCTGCATCAGCGTCATTGTGCTGCACACAGTGTTTTCTTTGCTGCTTTCTTTTCCCCATCCTGCTGGGTCTCTTTGCTAACAAGGGTCAGAAAGCACTCGTGGTACACCACGAGAATGCCTGTATGTTGCTTAAAGCAATTTGACTGGGACACAAGCCATTGTCCAGAAGGGGGTGTCTTGGAAGACTGATGGTAAAACTATACAAAGTTCCTCAACCTCCAACCAGGGATTAAACCTACCTCCAGCCAGCCGACATCTCACTATGATTACTATTTAGCTAATGGGACCTTCAACAACAAATTTTCATTTTGGCTGTGGTATTAAACATCTAAGCAGAATTTTAATAAACTAATGACTCTAATGAGTCTTAGGCCTATACAAGTAGAAAACCACATGGCTTGAAAGCCATTTCAAAGTACATTTATGAATATACCAACTAGAATAGGTGAGGAAGAGGGCAATTTTCAAGAGCATCTTTCCTTTTCCAGCTTGACCAAAAAGGTGGCAGGCGTGAGCAGAGAAGAACATGGGCAATCCTCTGAAAGGCCTAAGGTTTCAAGGATGAAGAGACTCTGGGTGGGAGCTCTACTTTTACTGAATTTATGTACCAACTTCTTCTATAAGATGGGCCTGCCTTTTCATTCTTTCTTGGGGAGTGCACTTATGGTGCATGCTTCTATGTAATGTGGCTTCTGTAAGGTTCCTTATGTGGGGCTCTGGTCATTTTTGCTCAATGACTGCACTTGGGCCTATAGATGATCAGAACTAACTTTTATTTAATAGATAATGCAAAGTTAAAAGATTCTTTTAGTTCTTACAGGGAGATATACGGCTATATATTCTAGCTCCAGGAAAAAACAAAGATTCAATGGAAAAAAGAAACTGTGTCACTTGTGATTTGTAGAAGGAAGACCTGGAAAAGAGTAGCTAGTGAGGTTTCCTAAGAAACTGGGGTACAGGGAAATGAGATTTGGGTAAAGCTCCTGGACTTATCTGACAAAAAAAGAGAGATTTAAATTTAGATCTAACTCGGAGAGCCAAGGAACCTTAGAGAAATTCAGCTGGGAGGAGGGAGAAAATAAGGTCAAACTAGAAAGAAAAGAGATACAGGTAAAGAAAATTTCTCAACAGCCAGGAAGAAAGGGGTCTGTATATAACTGGAAACCCTAAAAAGTAGTAATTCTTTTCTAAATTATCCACCCAGCATGTATTCTTTTTATGTCTCTCATTTTTTTGTGCGTGCATGCGCGCACACACACACACATTCTTTCTATGTCTCTTTTTTTGTACACACACACACACACACACACACACACACCCTTTGAGCCATTACTGTTGACCTGATAGGACCTGCCTTCTGAACTTTGCTTGAAAGAAGCTTAGTAGGTGAGAGAACACTATCCCTGAAGCCTTCTCATGTATGGTCGGTGAGCAAAGGACAACATTTTCAAACGCTCATGTGTTCCCAAGGCTATCTATAAAGTATGGAGGGAGGGAATACCAATATGTCAGGTCATGCTTTAAGTTGAAGGCATTATTGCTAAAATTTAAAAAGACCTGTTGTCTTGCCCCAGCTGGATGCCAGTCTGCTGTTGAAAGAGGCATTCTATTTGGAAGCATGATAATGGTAAGAGCTGAAAGTGGTTTGGAACTACATAAGGAAGCTGCTTACAAATGAATTCAAGGATATTTCTAAGTGTCCTTACACATGGCTTTTCACATATACAAAGGATAACAAAAGATATGTGACTACAATATGATTTCCTTTCTAGTTCTTATTTAAGTTTACTCTTTTTTTAAGAAAAAGTGTATTTATTTATTTAGAGGGAGGGGGAGGAGCAGAGAGAGAGAGAGAGAGAGAGAGAGAGAATCCCAAGCAGGCTTCATGCTCAGCATGGAGCCCAATGCAGGGCTGAATGTCACGACTGTGAGATTATGACCTGATCCAAAATCAAGGGTCAGACGCTTACCTGACTGAGCCACACAGGTGCCCCCAAGTTTATTCTTTTAAACAGATACAGATATATTTAAACCACATTTTTAACTCTTTAGCAGAAAATACCTAGGAAAGTAGAGTCTGGGAATGTGCAAACTTAGCAGTTGCTTCAGAAGTCAATGCAACCATGGGTAAGTAACAATAAAGGGCAGTGACTGGTCATTCCCAAGGTTAGAAAGCACAGGCTAGTAAGTATGAGGTTCAAAAGCTGTTGGGAAGAATTTCCATGCAGGGAGATGGCCTGGCAATTTCAGTAACAAGTCATGCCTGGGAAAAATGAGACTTTTAGCTAACTTTGTGAAAACTCTCCTGAATGATCTGCAATGTAAAACAGTATATTTTCCCCTGTACTTCTATACTCTGTGATATAAAATGCACATATAAAGTTAGATCAACTGGCACATCTCATCATGAGTCTAGTCTGAGAACAAATAAATCAGCCCATTTTGTTCCCAACAGAAACCCAGATTACACAATTTGGAGATTCTAGGTTCCACACTAGTTTAAAGATTCATCAGTGACTAAGCAATGCAAAATGCTAGTTAAGAGTGAATCACAATGAAATACAATGCTGCCATAGTGAAGTTTTTAAATCCAAATATTATAGGTTGAGAAAACTGATTTTTATAACTAAAGGGGGCATCCAAGGTCTCTTGGGTTCCCACTTGATATGTGAATTGAAGGGTGGACACTTTAGGCAACAACCCATCTGCTGAGTGTCCTGGGGTGGAAGCGAGAGGGCAGCTCACCAACGACAACTCTTCTCTCAGCTGCTGTGTGTGTCTCAGCAGGTTGTGGATCACACCTTGAGCTTGGGAGTGCCATGGTGGGGGCAGAAGTGCAGGGGAGGCTGGTCCTGGCTGGGCAGGCGGTAAGCTGTGGCCTGGTTGGGTTCCTGTGAGGAAAGGCTCTCCCCTGTTTCTGATTTAATGCTGCTGGGTCTGAGCCAGTTGCTATTCAGGGCAAGGCAACTAGACAGACTTGGCTCCACCGAAATGCCAACATAAACAAGTTGATGCTTGACCTCCTAATTTTGGCTCTGCACTAAACTAACAAGATCATTTTTATTATTATTAAGAGTATTGAAAATGCAAAAGTTTGTCTTCTGCATTTACTGAACTGAAAATAAATTGCCTGAAGAGGCCAGAGCTTTTTCAAATTCTTTAGAACTGCCTTATTGTTGCTTTGTCTCCTACCTTTGCCTCCTCTTATTCCTCCTTATTCTCCTTTTTCCTCATTCCTGTTCTTTTTTTTTTCAAGAAAAAAAAGGGCCAAATCTCTCTGGCTAAATATTGCACTATTTCTTTCTTCTAAGTCATAAGTCATAGCATGGGAAAATACCAAATGTGGGCATGGCACACAATCTACTGACAAACACCAAAATCGGTTGTTTCCAGAGACCAACTGTACTGACCTCAATCCCTCCTTCCCCATTCTTTCTCCAGAGGAGATAGAAAATAATCCCAAATTCATGTTAATCTAATCAAGACAGAAAATAAATCAAAGAGTGCCTCAGTCAAAATGCCAAATGGTCTCATTATCTATTTCAGCAAACCAAGGAATTGCAAAGATTTACATACTTGGAGAACAACTTATCCTCCAAACATCATGTTGTTAAGGAGAGGAGCAGCAAACAGGGCCGTGACACTGTCACAGGGCAAGGCTGTGCCCTGCACTGCAATCCCAGTTCGGTTTATGAGGCCTTCTGTTTGATTTGCAAAACCAATTCATCTGGCAGTATAATTTGTGCAGCCAATCACATCTAAGGCCATAAGGGTTCTTTTACGGGCAAATATCTTCCCCTGTGAGTAATTTCACACATGAGTACAGCAACAGGGAGCTAAAAATGGATTTCTGACATTATCTTTTATGACAAACAGACATTTTTCACTTGGTTTGATGAACTGATAGAAATCCTCATTCATGCAGATTTCTATTCTCTGTAGTCCAGCAAAAGAAGACCAGAATAACCAAGCCAGAAGTGGAATAAAAGGGGCCTACTCTGTGGGAGTGTTTAATTATAGGCTCAGTTACAACAAAGGCCATTAGATGCTCATTTATGTCACCTTTCTGTGCTTCCTTCTTCTTATCACTAGTCAAAAAGGGATTACATTTGTGTGTGAGGGACGCGGAGCAATGGCCTTCACTCCCACATTCCTTCAGACTCTTGCATCATCAGACATCTATTTTCCCTCCGTGCAACACAAGGGTGCCCATGAGGCTGGAGTGATTTTACAGAAGACTGAAATTGAAAGCCAGCGAAACATATTTAGTTTATAGAAGTGGTAGTGTTGCCGCTCAACTTATGTCAAAGAACTCCTGTTCCATTACAATGGAATCTAGAGGCAGAAATGGGAGTGACACGCTGTCTTACGTCCCCTAGTGATCCACTAGTAAAATTTTTTCTTCCTGTTTCTGCACCATTTTGCTCTAATGATCTAAAAGTCTTAGTTCCAAAGGGAGGATGTTTCTACCGGGAGACACAACAATGATTCCATTGAATTGAAGTGCTTCGGGCTCTTCATGCTTCTCAATTAACAAAGAAGCGAGTTCTCCTTGCTGTGCTGACTGGGGTGATTGATCTGAGTTTCCCAGGGGAATTGGGCTGCACTTCATGATGAAGGTAAGGAATAATATGGCTGGAATACAGAAGATCCCTAGGCATTCTTTAGTATCACCATGGCCTGTGATTACAGTCAATGGGAAACCTCAACAACCCAGTCCAGGCACCAATTGGCCCAAACCCTTCAGGAATGAAGGTTGGATCACTCCCAGGCTGCCCTGCCCCTCCTAGAGACAGAGATAGAGAAAGATACACAAACACACACATGGCCTATTGGTTCTATGTCTTTGGAGAACCCTAATACAACTCACAAAAGGAAAATCTATACTAAACGTCTTAATGCTGATAACCTTTCATAACAATCTCTCTATGGCGTGTTTTAGAAATGGAATGTTTAATGATATTTTCCAGGGACTATATCATTGTGAAGCGGTGCCTCACAGAATGAGCTCTCATCAAAATGGTGGGGTTTGCATCTCTGTTTGCCACTTTCTTCCTCTGTGGTCTTGGACAAATTCCTTACCTCTACAGACTTCTGGTCACTCATCTGTTAACTCAAGTTGATAATACTTGTCATATGGGGTTGTTGTGAGCATTAAATGAAGTGTGTGTGTGTGTGTGTGTGTATGAAACTTTTCATAATATGTATATTTCATAATATATATTTCATAAATATATATTATATGAAATTTTTGGTGCAGTTCTTGGCACATAGTAAATGTTCAATAAATGTCAGCTATTGTTAGCTTTACGTCACCAAGAGTAAATGCTAAAGCACAGATAGATTTGAAAATTTTCCTCAATAGTTCTTTCTGAAAAGGTCAGCATGAATCAAATTGAATTGCAAATGCACTGATGAAATTGGCAACTTAAAAGAAGAGCACAGCAATCAATCCATCTTCAGTGGAAGGCTTTTTTGTCAATGCAAATAATAAACCCTTGGTTTATAGGCTCAGTGTTTGAACTTGTTTTCATGTTGAGCTTTCTTACAATGACGTGTAATTACATAAGTCACAGGAATCCTCATAAGTTTCTATTCTGCTTTACTTTATTAATTTAGAGCAACCACTCCCCGTCAGTACAAACCATCTTTGAGAATCCACAAGTATATGTAAGTTTGGCAATTAATTTTCCTTCTTCAGTGTGGTAGGCTGAAAAGTGGCCCCCAAATGTACATCCACACCCCAATACCTGGAACCTTTGAATGTTAATTACTTCATTTGAAAAAGGGTCTTTGCAGATATGACTAAGTTAAAGATTTTAAGGTGATAGATCCTGAGTGCTAGAGACTGAATTGTGTCCACCCCTCTAAATATGTATTTTGGAGCCATGACCTCCAGTGTGTCTTATATTTAGAGATGGAACCCCCATGGAAGTAATTAAGGTTAAATGAGGTCATAAAGGTGAATTAGTGAATTAGTGTCCTTACGAGACACCTGAGAGCTCTCTCTCCCACCTCCCCCATCTCTATATATATACATGGAGAAACGGCCAAGTGAGGACATAATGAGAAGGTGGACATCTATAAGCCAGGAAGAGAGCTTTTATCAGAAACTGAACCCTGCTAGACCCTGATCTTGAATTTCCAGCTTCCAGATGTGAGAAATAAATTCCTGCTGGTTAAGCCATCAGCTTGTGGTATTTTGTTATGGTAGCTTGAGCACTCACTAATATATCTGGGTTCAGGTGGGCCCTGAATGCAATCACATGTATCTTATGAGAGGGAGGCATAGGGAGATGTTAGACACACAGAGAAGAAGGGTATGTGAAGACAGAGCAGAGAAAGATTTAAAGATGCTCCCCTTAAAGACTGTAGTGACGTGTAGCCATAATCCAAGGAAAGAAGGCAGCCACATCAGTTGGAAGAGGTAGCAAACAGATTCTTCCCAAGAGACTCTGGATGGAGTATAACTGCTGAATTTTGGCCAGGTATACGGTACATGCTGGATGGCTAGTTGGTGCAGGCACACCCTGAATGTCCCTGTTAATCACTATCTTGAAAATGTAGAGATCTTGTCCTCCCTCTCTGTTCCCAGCAAGCAGAATGTGCAGCAGAATGTGTTGTTCAGTGTTCAAGGTCAGGGGCTTTGGAGGTGGCCAACCTGGAGCATCCCCCCAAAAATGAAGAGTGTCCAGGTGGCATGCCTTGATGTTTTGGAAATGCTGGCCATGCAAGGAGGGAAAAGGCTACTGACAGTTGCTGGGTTAAGCTGCTGTGATACAAAAACTTGCTGCACATTGATCCCAGCAGCAGATGCTTCCTGTGCACAGGTTCCCCCAACAAACCTACCTCTTGGTCACTGTCTCTGGGTCTTTCTTTGGCCTCACTGGACCATCACTCACCCTAGGCTTAGAGTCTGTTGGAGCGCACTGCACACCCCTTGAAACAGATTTTGGTCTTCTGGCCCTCAGAACGGTGAGAGAATAAATTTGTTGTTTTAAGCCACGAAGTTTGTGGTAATCTGTTACAGCGGCCATACAGAACTAATACACTCAGCAATGAATTATTCATTCAGTAACTTACCTTAACTGTGAGCCAAGACCCTACTTATCACCTCACTGTCCATCCATACGGAGTTTCTACCATTTTGTGAGTTGGGGATATAATGATAAATGTGATGGATATAATGCCGTTCCTAGGTTCCGGTCTGTTGTGGGAGACAAGACTGAAAACATTAGAAGGAATTAATCTGTAATGTGATTTTGGGAAACACTATGAAGGAAACAGGTGACAGGGTGATGTGAGAGTCTGGTGGAAGCTATGTAGATAGTGAGGGAAGTGTTCTCTGCAGACAAGGCACTGAAGTCGAGACTGAAGTGGCCATGGGAAGGGTGGAAGAAGAGCAAGTCCAGGCAAGGGGGACATCAAGAGCAAAGGTCCCAAGGAGGAAAGGGCACATTTCTATAACTAGAAGGACAGCCAATGTCACTGATGTCTAACACTTAGTAGTAATTCACATTGAGTGCATCCTCTGTACCAGGCACTGTTTAATGGGATTTACATTATTTGCTTTCTTAAGAACTCATGAGAAAGCTATGATTATTTCGTTTCTTTTTTTAATTGTTTAACATTTATTTATTTAATTTATCTTTAATTTTTTTAGTGTTTATTTATTTTTGAGAGACAAAGACATTGCAAGCAGGGGAAGAGGAGAAAGAGAGAGACACAGGATCTGAAGCAGGTTCCAGGCTCTGAGCTGTCAGTGCAGAGCCTGATATAGGCTCAAACACATGAACTGCAAGATCATGACCTGAGCTGAAGTTGGACATTTAACAGACTGAGCCACCCAGGTGCCCCATTTCCCCCTTTCTAAGGGAGACACAGTATGGTGTGCAAGTGTCAAGAGTGGAGGTTGGAGCCATAAAAGCATAGGCTACTTAGGAACAGTGTGTAGGCCCTTAGAAATCAGCATGGCAATATATTTTGCTGAAAATGCAATGAGAAAGAAGGGTGTTCAGGAGAGGAGAGTATTATCTAACTGGTGTTTTAAAAGGGTCACTCTGGGGGCGCCCGGGTAGCTTAGTTGGTTAAGTGTCCACTCTTGATTTTGGCTCAGGTCATGATCTCATGGTTTGTGGGATGGAGCCCCGTGTCAGACTCTGCTGACAGCATGGAGCCCGTTTGGGATTCTCTTTCTCCCTCTCTCTTTGCCCCACCCCTCCACTTGTATGCATGCACTCTCTCTCAAAATAAATAAATAAACTTAAAAAACACATAAAAGGATCACTCTGGCTGCTGGTGGGTGATTAATTGTAGAGATGAATAAGTGGAAGCAGGCAGACCAGGAGACTATTGCAATGGTCTAAATGAGACATGTTAGTATTTGAACTGAGATGATGGCAGTAGAAAGAGAATACATTTTAGCAGAGGATCAACAAAGAGAAATGAAGACTGAATCTCAATTACTGAACCTGAGTATTCTGAGGTATGTGATCTTTCCTGAGCATTTCTCATGGTGCATTTATACCCCTATTTTCACATATCATCTCCTTAAACAGAGAGGATGTACACTTAACATCTTCTATGGTACTAGCATAAACTATTTGTTGTTGTAGGTATAATTGGACCAGTATTTAATCTATAAAGTACTTATAGTATAAATATATATTTAATCTATAAAGTTCTCTCATTTCTCCAGTGGTCTCCATTCTTGCAACCTGAAAAGCATTCGAAGAAGAGAACCATATTTAGGAAAGCACAAGTAATAGCAACACTACTGAAGTATGATAATCTTAGCACAGAAAGCTGCTGTCAATTTCCTCCAAAGTATTTTCATCTCATATGAAATGGTTTTTAAAAATCGACCTTCAGAGAAGTACAGAGTACTATGGTGAACATCTTGGAGATGAGGCAGGTTCAGTAGAGTCCTTAGGGTACCATCTTGTGGTGGCAGTTGACATAGTGCCCAAGGCCTTGACACTCCACCCAATTCTCTTCCCATCTCCCAATTACTTCATTAACTGCATTGCAACATAATTCTTTTTGCTCTTCTATTCCTTATATTCAAGCTTCTAAAAGGAATCCATGTCTTTATGCATATGGGAAGGACTCAACTTTAATTCAACATATCTTGGAATAACCTTAATGGATAATTGATGAAGTTGATGCTATTCTTCCTCAATTCATAGAAATGAACAATCATCAAGAAATATTATCATGGCTGTGGAAGGGGGAAACCTTTGACAAAATGAAAAATGGGCATCTCCTAATCACATTGGAATTCTTTATTTCCTTCTCTCACATGGACCTGGTAATGGCAGGAAAGACAGAAAAATGAAATAAATGGATGAGTAATTGATTGCAAAGACTATCATGATATGGCAGATGTCAAGGGGGAAACCACATTATGGTTTTGATAGTTAATAATTTTTTTCTAAATAAGTTTGGTACCCGATGAATAGCTTCCACCTTCTCTTAAGTAACCCTCAACACTCACTTTCTAATTCCAAAATATCACTAAGAAGTATTGGCATCAGGCCCAGAATATTTGGTTATTCCATAATAAAATCTTACAACACCATTATCACTACATTTCCACAGTATGGTATAATCCTCAAAATCCATGATGTGCTATCACAAATGTGACAGACATTCAACAACAGTGTTAGTTTCTTATTCCCCTTTTAAATTAAAATTTGTATTTGTTATAAATAGTTTCAAACAGAGAGGGAAGAAAACCATAAGAGATTCTTAAATGCAGAAAACAAACTGAGGGTTGATGCGAGGTGGGGGAAGAGGAAATGGGTGGCGGGCATTGAGGAAGGCACTTGCTGGGATGAGCACTAGGTGTTGTATGTAAGCAATGAATCATGGGAATCTACTCCTGAAGCCAAGAGCACACTGTATACATTATATGTTAGCTAACTTGACAATAAATTATATTTTTTAAAAAAAGACTAAAAAAATAAAATTTTCGAATGTCTTAAGGCTTAAAAATATTTTGAACTTTGGGTTTGTAAGTGTTATATAAACACATTTAAAAAATCAGAATCTAGAGCTGTCTTCTAAATTTGACATCCATGAACTGATATGACCATAACCATCTATGATGTCTCTGACTGTAGTTTTGAGGGAGATGGGCATAGTGAGATAATACCAAAATATAGAGATTTGTCACTTGGAAATGACTTCCTTTATTGTCTAGCCTTGTGTGTATAATGGCCTCTTTTCTCTGGACATGTGATTCTGGGAAAGCTAATTTGAGAATATTGTTATCTGATATTGCTGGTTCTTCTGAGGCACATTATATAGATAAAACTTTTGGAATGCGCTCCATCTCTACAGGTGCCTTTGCTTCATCCTTCTCTGTAAGTGACGACTTAAATATCCTTTCCCTTTCACATCTTCACTCAGGGCTACCGGTTTGCATTGGCACCGCACTCATTCTTCTATGTAAAATGCAAATAATAAACCAGAAAACTGGACTGCGTGTAGGCTGTGAGTATCCTTATAACAAAACTAAGAGATATGGCCTTAGATGCCACGAAGAGCTAAAGCAGAAGGCGCATACACCACTTACGCTAAAACTAAGTAGAAATTATTACAATTAGCCTTAAAAGCAAGTCTGTAACTTGAAGTGCAAAGAGATTTGTACCATTTTGTGTATAGCTTTCAAAAGCTTTGTTAATGACACACTTTTCAGAGGAGACGGCTGTTTCCTGGTGCTGAGGATTAGCGAAACGTTTGCAAGGACAGTTAGTGTTTACATCGGGTGTCAGTAAACTAACAAATCTGGCAACTGCCTGGTTTTGTAATGTTTTATTGGAAGATAGCCATGTCGATGGCAGAGCTGAGTAGATGTGAGAGAGACCGCCTGACTTGCAGAGCCTGAACTGTGTATAATCTGATTTCTTATCAGTTTGCCGGCCTCTGTGCATGTAGACAATGTAAATACAGATATGGGAATATACTATGTGATAATGACTCAATTCACAATTTCACTGTGGGATGACTTACGAATAATAAGTCTGAATGTTAGATATGATTTTTCCTATACAAAGAATACATTTCTTAGCAAATTTTCAATCCCTGCTGTGAGCTCCATTCTTCTACCCCCCCCCACAATACTGTAATAGTAACTATGACATTGAACTGGTTTTCTAAGCTCCATGTTACCTGAAGATGTTCTCTAAGCAATCCACTGATTCAATCAAAGAATGAATCAAAACAGTGGCTTGCTATTGTGGGCTCTATTTTTTTTTCTTTACTTTTCAGCTGGTCGCATTCACTTGAGATATAAAGAGTTTATATCAATCAACAGCTTTTTGCTTCTCGTGTGAAAATTCCTAGATAATGTTCAGCCTAGAAAATTGAGGTTTAACCTTTAATGTTTCTTGTAGAGATAAGCCCTACCTTGAATAAATAATTGCTGGACATGTACTGTGCCAGGCACTGTACTAGACACCAGGTATCCAGCAGAGAGGGAGTTCTGTCATCAGGAGTTTTGTACTTACTTCTTACATAAGGTCAGTCCTTTTATCTAAAGGTGGAGCTGGTTAGTATACAGAGGAAACACCAGTACAATCAATAACTGCTCAGACAGAGCTCCACAGAGCAATGGGAAGCGGGGTACTCTTCTGCACACTAATGCCTGGTTCCACACAGCATCAAGAAGGAACTGGACGGAAAGCCACTCACCAAATTTACATTCAAGCTCAAGTGAGTTACCTCGCTGAATTTGAGGCTCCACAGAATGGTTTACAATGTTTTTATTTTAAAAATAAAACCAAATCCCAAAACAGATTTAAATGTGAAAGAGACTCGCGTATGACTACATTAGTGTTTAGCAAAGTAATGAGTGCAGAGTTTTAGTTATGTGAAAATAATGAGGAAAACAGACACAAAGAAGCACTTTCTGTTTGTGTTCATGCTTGTCCATTAGAACTGAGAATAAATCATTTAGAACCTTCTAATCAGTGTCTGGTTGCAATTGTGGCCCATTTTGCAGTGGCAGGGATTCGTATTTAGACCTCCTTTTTATTAGAGGGTATTGCTAACTTTATGTATTTTCAGGATAAAAACAACTTTATTGTTTTATGATTATAAAAATAACGTAGGCATATGGTTTCAGTAATACATAATTTATGTAATATTTAAAAGTGTGCAGAACATAGAATACAAGTACTCAAAATTCTACCATCCTTAATAATGGCATTATTTACTGAGTGTTCACTGAGCCAGACACTGCAGTGAGTGATTTATTTCCATACAGGGAACTCTGATGCTCCTAGTTACACAGTATCTACTATTAGGACCCCCATTTGCTGATGGAGAAACTATAGATGAAAGTAGTTAAGTAACTTTTGCACAAGGCTGTATAACTGGTTAGCATCAGGGTTTCCTGTATGGAATTCAGGGGTGCTGTAAACCTAGACTCATCACTGCTTTGACATGACAGTAGTTTTTAGGTGTGCTACTAGATCCCATGATTTGTATATTCCTGTATCATCACATTTAAAAATATTTTGATGACTTTATTTTAATATAATCAGGCTGCTTTGTAATGTTACGGATTTTATTTTAGACATAAAATAAACATAAAATCATAAAAACATTGTGATAGGGATCTCTAGGCTTTACCAGACCAACAAAGGGGCCTATAGTACAGAACAAGTTAGGAACCTTTTGGTTGAGTGAGCTGAAATTAACACCCAGGTAGTCTGACTCTGGATCCTGAAATGCAAGAACTCTGACATTCGATCTGCCCTTGGCCTCGTGTTCACATTTTGGTGAATATACTTACTTTCAGATCTCTCTCTAATTTGGAGAGAATAGATTAAGTGGCGATTAGGGAAACTCAGAAAAAGTCAAGGAAACATTCTCAGGAACAGAAACCCTTTCCTACTTCCTCATATTCTCTAGGAGGCAGAGCGGGGAAGCCCTGGAATCCACCATTATCTGAGGCTCTGTGGTAAACTGGGCGGGGGTTGGGGCGGAAGGCAGTTCCAAGCCACCAAGGAATTGTACTCCTGGGAGTAGGACAGGTCACAGACCAAGCTGACCTACAAGCGTAAAGACATCAGAGACATTCTCAAACAGAAAGAACCCAGAGATCTGACACTTGTAGGCTCTTTTTTGGGAAACCCCCAAACTACTGAATGATAAAATCCAAAAACTAAAAAGATTGAAAAGTGTTGGGTATAGTTCTCAATTTTTCAAACAAAGCAAAACAAAGCAAATCCCAATAATTATAAAGTTCTGAGAAAAAGAAAATGTAACCTAGGAAAATTATCCTTTGAATATAAATAAATATAAGAAGTGTTTTCAAGGAAGTAAAGACTTGGGAGATACAGCCCTTATGAACACTTCCTGACAGATGCACTGCCAGCCCAATGGCACTTTTCCAATGACTGTGAACTCTTTCTTTCTTCAAGGCACTTGACTACCATCTGCTGTAAAATATTCCCTATAAATGGACAAATTGCACTGTGGACAGCCTGTACAACCATACATAGCAGCCCTGCTTCCTAATAATACCAGTAGTGATGAAATCTAAGACATAAAGCAAAATAAAGAATGCAGAAAACAAGAACCTGCATTTCAGGGACTGGTGGTATATATAGGAAATGTAGAAAGTATGGAAATATGGCTTAAAAACCATAAGGACTCTGTTGATAAAAATCCACTGTTAAAATCATTGATAATATAAAAGCAGTACAACAGAAGTCAGGAAAAGAGGGAGGGACAGTATTATCTTTCATAGAAGGGAGTACATAAAAACTCTCAACACCTTAGATATAGAGTTGAAAACTAGTCTTAGTAGCTCCTGAAGATGTGTAGAGGGGTGGCTCTGCTTTAGCCTTTAGGTGTGAGCCAACCTTTGTTCTTTATCTCAGCAAGCTGATGCTCTGCTTTCTGTGAGCTTGGGTCATTTATCTTCTGTTCACGGAAGATGGACACATACAGGTCAGATGACAAAATTAGGTGTCTGAGTATTAGGAGGGGGCTGGACTGTGCACCTGGTGACAAACACATCCCATGCATTCTCCTGGGAGACAACTAGCTGGTTTTTCCTGGCTATGCTCCAGGGCAACCACAAGCCTTTCCATTTGAAACTTCTGCAACCTTTCTAGCTCATTCTATTTTTCCCTACAGCTTGTCCTGATAGTGTGAGTTCAAAATATTTGTGATGCGTAGTTTATGAATAGATTCATGTAAAAGGAGACTTCCAGCTATAGTTCTGGACCTGCCTCACAATTTATCCCAACTTGTCTAATCCTTCCAATATTTCTAGTAAATGGGAATTGCTAATGTGGCAGAGATTGGCTACTTATTCACTGAATCTATATTCGTTTCTTTCTGTACAAATAGCTTAACTACATTTCCCAGCCTCCTTTGCAATTAGATGTGGCCACGTGACTGAGTTCTGGCCAAAAGAATGAGGAGGAGGTTATGTATACTACGCTAGACACAGCCATAAAAGTATCCAGGCTGTCTCAATAGAGACAGGGGCTGGCAAACTTTTCCTTAAATGGCTAGATAGTAAATATTTTAGGCTTGTGGGTCACACAGTCTCTGTCACAACTATTCAATGTTGTTGTAGGGCAAGAGCAGCCATGGTTAACATATAAAGAAATGGGCATGAGTGTGCTCCAATGAAATTGTATTTGCAAAAACAAGGGGCTGGCTTGCAGATCCTAGTTTGTTAATCCCTGCCCTAGAGGATGGCAGAGCCACAAGATGGAAGGAGTCTGGGTTTCTGAATGGCTACACGGGAAGCATTGTCTCCCATCCACAGAAGCTAGCAACACTTTCGCTAATAAATTTAGGAAGACGGAGCTCTCAAAAGACTCTGTACTGAGTTTTCAGGCAGGGAGAAACTAAGTTCAAACATTCACTTCTCTATCACTTCGGCATTTCATGTGAAATGCTTTGGGGCCTCAATGATGCCGATTTCTCCAATTCTTTACTCACCAGGGACAGTTTAAGAAACATGAAAAGAGTCATAAAAGGTCAGTATTAATTTAAAATCTCCCATTTAGGGGCACCTGGGTGGCTCAGTCGGTTGAGCATCCTACTCTTAATTTTGGTTCAGGTCATGATTCCTGGGTCTTGGGATCGAGCCCTGTGTCGGGCTCTGTGCTGAGCATGGTGCCTGTTTAAAATTGTCTCTCCCTCTCCTCTTTCACTCTCCCCTGCTTGGGCTCTTTCTCTCTAAAATTAAAAAAATAATAATAAATAAATCAAAATGTCCCATTTATAATTAGTACTATACACTTAAAAATCATAGCCTTTGAAGATGCCATTCTTACCGAAGGAAACATAACAATCTGCTTATGAGGGTGTTTTTATAAGTAAGATGTGCACAATTGGTTTTATGCTCATTGGCTGCCACAGGCTGAGTCGGCCTGCCTTGGCTGCTCAAGTGCAGTTCCATTACTCAAATTGCTCGCCGCCACAGAGGATCAACGCTTGCTTGGCTCCAGGTTCTGATCCACAGCTAATGAAAGATTCCACTGTTAACGCAATCTCTGCAAACTCTCTGGCACTGGCACTCAGATATTAAGGATGCTTGAGATTGTTGGTCTATTCAAGTTTCAGTGGTTTGGAATCTCAGCCTTTGCATTAATCCACTTGGTGATTTTTAGTGTTCTTGTCATCTTTATTTATAAATGAAAAGTTAAGCACCCAAACAGTGCCTGGCACATAGCAGGCATAGAATAAATAAATATTTGCTGAACGAAGTTCTTTGAGATTTAGTGTATAATCATATATTATTAAGTTCTACCTAAATCTGGGGTTATTAAACTTTTCTTGCCAAATCTCTTATAACAACAACAACAACAACAAGAACAACAAAACCAGGAAGAGAAACTGGCATATGTGGGATGAAATTTTTAGTGGCTGACAGAACGGGTCAGGGAGGATCATGGGACTCCACACCTGTCCTCACAGGATGTAAAGTGGATTGCTAGAATAGGCAGTTGACAATGTAAGAAACTTTTATGATTAATTGTCAAAAACAACTCACAGCAATTATAAAAAATTGATCAGTATAAATATGAGGCTAGACATACAGAATGTTTTCTAATGAACCCATACAGATGAAATTCTAAAAAGATTCACATGAATCACATTATCCAGAATATTTGAAGTAACCTTCTTGGACAAATGATTTTGAAATTACTCTCTCCCCCTTTTTATAGTAGTGAATATTTGGATGATAAAAATATATTTCCCAATGTATAAGTTTTATGGAGCCCTTACTTTCCTAAAATGTTACTCTTCCAATAAGATCACCTGTGGTTTCAGGCTGCTCGGTGTGGGGAAACATATAGACCAGTGGCCAAGAGGGAGCATTTAAAGGGAATTTGGAGAGAATTTACAATGTTCATTTCTTCTCTATCAATTTCATATTTATTCTGATGCAGCTACAAAAAATAATCACTACTTATGCAATTACTCTCAACTTTATTACAGCTATTCTGTGGCAATGTTAAACCTTGAAAAGGTAATAGCAAAATGTGTGAAGTAAGCCATTTTCTATTTTAAATGTCAAGCAAAAAGGAATATTCTGCATATTCAACACTGGCTGCTATTTTCCTGAAGAATGTTCAGCATATGATGGCATATTGTAAAATAATTTATTGGCATTTTATTTTAACAGCACCTGAATGTTTTGTATTTATGGCTATCACCTAAAAATCTTCTTGTAAGCAATGAAGGAATCAAGGAATTCAGCAGAAAATGACTGATAAAATATTTTCTAAATTTGTATGCATGAGACCCAGTTTTGCCTTTCCAAACAAGGAGTAGGAGAAAACTCACAAGAAATAGTTAAAAGCTACACCTTGTTACAAAATCTTAAAATAACTTAGTATCCTAAAAGTGGAATGAGATGGGGATTGCTCATTCTGAGGCATGCGTTTAATCAGAGAAATGCATCACTACTGGTTGCCATTTATAAATGATCTACTCCCTTCAAAAACTCCATAAAGCAGGTCTCATCACCCTGAAGTTGGGAAAGAATAAATAACTGGTCCAAAGTAAGTAAAGAGTAAAGAGAAGCCACACTTTAAGTCTAAGCTCCTTTGACTTGGCAGTCTGTGCTCTGCTTACCACACCATGTTTCTGAATCCATACTTCACCCAGGAGACATTCAGCAGCCCTCCGGCCCTAACCCATTTTCTCCATGCATGACTGAGTGTTCCCTTTGTTAAAGTCACATAAGAGCAGGTACCCAGAACGACTCTAAAAATCAGGTGGGAAATTCAACAGAGTGCAGTGTCTACCTAGGTGGAGAACGTGTTTTCATTGACCAGACGAAGCTTCTAAAAGACCACAGCCATATGTGCGAGCGGGTCTGGCTTGGAACCAACGTGCCCTCACTTACCTTGGTGTAATTATTAATAGTCCTCTTGTGGCAAGTGAAATAATGGCCCCCAAACGTGTTCACATCCTAATCTCTGGAAGCTGTGAATATGTTATTTTATGTGGTAAAAGGGACTCTGAAGGTGTGATTAAATCAAGGAGCTGGGGAGATTATTCTCGATTATCTGGGCAGATCCCATATGATCAGACCAGGGTCAGACTTGAAGATGCTATACTGCTGGCCTTCAAGATAGAGATTGGGGCCAGGAGCCAAGGGCTGCAGACAGCCTCTATAAGGTGGGAAGGGCAAGGAAACTGATTCTCTCCTAGAGCCTCCAGAAGCCACACACCCGGTTAACAACTTTAGCCCAGTGAGACTTCGGACCTCCACTGCTGTAAGATAATAAATCTATGTTGGTTTAAGTAACTGAATATGTGGTAATTTGTTAGAACAACCACAGGAATCTAATCCTTCCCATTTCAAAACTGTCCTGTTTGTACAATAAGTATTAGGGGATAGAGTTCATAACCGATCAAGCTCTAACCTTGAAAAGCCAACACACCACACAAATCTCTCATGTAAATCTCTTCCTGGGTTTGGTTACGGGGGTCTCTGAGGCCCAATAAAGCTCATTTTCTGTACTTTCCATGGATTGTTATAGATTTAGTGTTCTGGATTCAATAATGTTGTCAGGTAATAAAGAAGAGACATATATAACCATTTCTCAAAAGTTGTAAAATTAGAGTTTGCAAGAGCATTACACCATGCAGGTAGTCTAATTCAGAATTAGGTCGTTTGCTTCCCTAGAACATGGGGCTTTATTGCCCAGTCAGCATGGCAGTCAGCACAAAAGGCAGAGAAGGTGCAGACCATGGACTGATGGGTGGGGAAGGGAATGAATTTCTTCCAAAGATGGAAAGTAAGAAAAAGCAAATAATCAATGTTGGGCAGGAGAGGTTCATTTAATCATTTAGTTTTGTTCGGGTAAGCAACATCTGTGAGCAAATAGCCCTCCCCTTTCAACTTGCAGATATTTATAACCAGACCAGAAGGTTATTTAGAGTAAAGACATCATGACTAAGTGAGGGAATAAACTATACGTGCAGACTGTAGCAGAACCACATGAGATCTCAGAGGGCACTGGTCAATCATCAGGACTGAAGTGGGAAGCCCTCCACATGGGCCCTCTCACATTCGCGTCCTGCTTCCTCCAGTGAAAGGAACTCCCAAGACAGTCTCTTCCACTTTCAGATGGCTAATTGCTAACAAGATTCTTTATATTTAGCTATCATCTTATAATCTTTGCCCTTTGGTCCTGATTCCACATGCCTGCAGCCACATAAAGTCAGTCTGAAGCAGTGGCTTTCAATTCTAGCTGCATCAGAGGACCATCGAGGGAGCCTTCAAAAATCTAATGCCCAGGCTGTACTGCAGACTGCAGAAATCAGGATCAGGGGAAGGGGGACCCAAGAGTCAGTATTTTTAAAACTCTTCAGATGATTCCAATGTGCAGCCAAACATGAGCGTTACTGGCTTAAACTCTCTTCCCCACTTCACTCTTTAAAAATAGTTAAAAGTCACCCTCACCTGAAGCAAATTTTCTCTTCCTTAGGCTGACTTTCATCCATCTACTTAGAGAAGGTGATCTGAGACAACTGGCAATCATTACTGAGCAGTCCTGGGGAGGAGAATCCTTGGGGACCCCCGGGGAAGACTTGTGGCCTGGGGTCCATGGTGGGATTAACTTGGTTCCTTTCATGTTTTTAAAAGTATCACCAGTTAGATAAATTGCACTGCATCAAAATCAAACTTTTTATGTTTCAAGGGACACTAACAAGAAAATGAAAAGACAACCAACCACAGAGTGGGAGAAAATATTTACATATCATGTATTTGGTAAGTGTATATACTACCCAGCATATATAAAGAAACATTACAATCAATGATAAAAAACCAAATAACCCAATTAAAATGGGCAAGAAATTTAAGTAGACATTTCTCCAAAGAAGATATATGAACATACAACTACCTTCTCTCTGCCCCCAAACACACACACACACACACACACACACACACACACACACCATCACATGACATCATCATTTTTGAACTTCAGAAAATTTGCCAAGATTTTCACATTGACCATAAATTGCTCATGATGATAAAAGTACCTCCAATAAGCATTATTTAAAAATCAATTTTGTGAGATGGCCCATCTGGCTCTAGTGGGAAACCCACAAGCCACTCAGACCTACGTCATCTGGGAAGCCCAAGGCCACTTTTAGAGGCAGGCAAGCTGGACCAGGGGAAAAAATTCCTGAATTTTCCAAACAATGTCTATTTGATTGCAAATTCAAGCATTGCTTGGGAGATTCTTTTAGAAAAGAGGCAAAGGAAAGTTTTTTTAACTTCTAGATTTAAATTGAGTATTCAACTTATTTCTTTGCAGATATTAAATACTATTCATAAAACAAGGAAAGAACAGTACAAGGCAGTATTTATTCAAGAACTCAGAGGTGTAGAGTCAACCATAGGTACAATGAGAGTGAAGGGGAAGGAGGACTAAAGCATTATCTGTGTTGTAATATTGGTTAACATAATATTAACAGGGCTTTGCAAATACTGCCTCTCTGCAGGGTTCCTGATTGGTCAATAGCATTCTCAAACTATTTTAAAGATCTCTGTTTCAAAAGAGAAATAAAACAGACCAATTATAAGATTTATTTTTAAATGATTTTAAAAAAAGAACACTGAAACACTGGATGTCAGCAAAAATTTAGTATAAGCTAATTCCCCAAATTATTATCCCAAAAGAGATATCACCTGAGTTCAATAATTAAGGATTGTTAAATCAATGGTTCTCAATATTTAGCCACGTATGGAGACATTTTTGATCGCCACTACTGGGGTGATGCTATTGACATTGAGTAGGCAAAGACCAGAGATGCCACTAAACATCCTATAATGGACAGGACATGCCCCCTTTGCCCAACAAAGAATCACCTGGTCTAAAATGTCAATAGTGCCATAGTCAAGAAATGCTGGGTTAAACAAACTAAAACCATTACATGGAATACTATATATCCATTAAAAATAATCTTGTGTGTGAGTGATCCTCGAGTGATGAATCACCTATAGAGCTTCTAAAAGGTCCCATTCCTGACCAAACAGTATCAGACTCTCTGGAGTGGTACCTGGGCACAGCTATGTTTTATATTCTCTCCAAGTGATTGTAATGTATAGCCAGAGTTGAGAACCACCCATTCAGACCACATACATATTATGTATAGATATTAAGTGACAAGGAGATACAGACACCCTAAGTTTACATAAAGCATGTAACAAAGTAGTTTATTAAATTTTAATTTAATTAATTACATTTAATAGAAATGTATTTTAATAAATTACATTTAATAGAAATGTATTTTATTAAATAGTTTTTTCATATGAAATAAAAATATATTTCATTAAAATACAAATGAACTATAAAATATATATACACTATAAAATATATATGTGTATATATATATACACTATAAAATTGTATCAATTTGTAATAGGATTTATCTCTATTTTCTGACTTTCTCACAATGAACATGTATTCTTAACAAAAGATAATAGACCACTCTGGAAAACAATTTGACAGTATCTTATAAAACTAAACATGTTATGACCATATGCGTGTCACTAGGACTCTTGGCTGTTTATTGCAGAGCAATGAAAACTGTTCACATGAGAACCTGTACATGAATGTTCACAGAAGCTCTATTTGTAATAGCCCTAAACAGAAAAAACCCAGATATCCTTCACCAAGGGAATGGTTAAATAAATCATGGTATATCCATCTCATGGAAAAGTGCTAAGCAATAAAAAGGAATGGGCTACTGACATATGAAACAATCTGGATGAATCTCTAGAGAATTATGCTGAGTGAAAAAAGACCCCAAAGGTTACATACTGGCTAATTCCATTTACATACCATTCTTGAAGTGACAAATTTAGAGAAGTAGAGAATAAATGCGAGGTTCTGCAGCACTATGGAGGTAGGGGAGAGGCATGTAAGCATGGCTGTGAAGGGTAACATGAGCAGCCTTTGTGGGGATGAAAATGTTCTGTGTGCTGATGGCATCAGTGTTAATATCCGGATATTGTGCTACAGTTTTGCAAGATGTTACCAATGGGGAAAATGAGATAAAGGGGAAACGGGAATCTCTCTGTATTATTTCTTAAAACTGCACGTGAATCTATTATTATCTTGAAAGTTTACTTTACAATTTTTTAATGTTTATTTATTTATTGAGAGAGAGAGAGAGAGAGAGAGAGAGAGAGAGAGAGAGAGAGAGGAAACCAGTGCATGAGCAAAGAAGGGGCAGAGAGAGAGGGAGACACAGGATCTGAAGCTGAGCTATCAGCACAGAGCCTGATGTGGGGCTCCAACTCGTGAACTGCAACCTGAGCTGAAGTTGGACGCTCAACTGACTGAGCCACCCAGGTGCCCCAAAGGTTGAATTAAAAAAAAAAAAGAGGAATCAATTTTAACTAGGGAAAACACCTATTGTGTTGAACGAATCATTGCATGAAAGAAATTTCTCTGTTAAATAGTAACCAAAATATATGTATATAGTGAAACATTGCTTTGAGAAATAAAAAATACCCACTACACCTCCAAATTGGTGAACACAAGAATTCAATTTTCAGATAACACAGCCTCCCTTCTGATGGCATGATGAAGGGTTACTACATGGTTTCCTCTCCAGCAAACATCCTCATCCCAAGTAAGTAGTAACACACACACACACACACACACACACACACACACACACACATGCTGGGAGAGGAAGATGGGCTGTGGAGAGTGAGAACTGAGCTGGTCATCAGTCTTCTCAGTTCCTGATGCTTGCTCACATGGAGAGCCCCAGGTCCAACCAAAAGTCAGTGCAAGCATAGGAAGGGCCACAGTTCAGGTATCCCTCACAGCTATCTGTTCTCAAAGTCAGAGAACATCGGCTTCACAGGGGACCCCATTAATAGCACAGACTCCCCAGGACACATCCCTAAATACTGATTCCAGTATCCACTCAGAGTTGCGGCCCATGGATCTGCATTGTTAGCAAGTTTCGCTGGTGACAGGAAACTTTCAGGAACATGGCCCTAAGGGATGCTGGGGCCCAGGCTGGATCTTGGCTGTCCAAGAAGGGCCTACAGTCTTCAGTCAGAACTACAGGTCTTGTCATCTTACCTTAAGGAACAGGAAAGGGATCTGTCTATTCTAGGAGCTTATAAAAACAATCACAGGAATAATTGCTGGAGATGGATGTCACATGTGGGAAGGTGCTAGATGTGGATGCCTAACTGCAGAGGAGAGAAGAAAAATGGTGGCCACTGTGCTGAACAGACAAGACCATGGCGAGGTGCTCCCCGGGGCTCTGGAAAATAATTGGGTGTGCTGGAGAGGGCATCTCAGGGGAGCTGCTCCTCTCAATAGTGTGGTCGGGAGCAAAAGCTGTGACTTTTACTTTTACTCCTGTGAGGACCAGCGTGTGCTTAGGAAACAGAGATTGTACCATCCAGACAAAACAAATTACAAACAATGTATGAAGGCTGTCCGGTCCTACACAGTTTCTTTAAACTGTCTTTTTTTTGCCACCAAACTAGGAATAGGCTCCTTATAAAAAAGGACTCAGCCCTTTCCCTGTCTTCTGCCATGGCCACTTTCTCTACCTCTCATCATTCAGATCTGCTTCTGGTCCTCTCAACTAACTTCGTTTGTCATCTTTTTTCCACCCATGTCTGCCCTTCTGTCTGTTTCTTGGCTATGACTTTGGCTTATCCCGTAATATTTCTGATTATTCACCTCAGCTGCTTTGCCTCTGGTCATCTCTAGATGGTCATCTCATACTTTTTCCAGCTCAGCATTTCTCAGGGAACCTCCAAACATGGGTTGACCTGGTTGAAGATGCACTGCCTGCCAACATGCCCCATCAGGGAGCCACATCGCTAGTGTGCTAGCAGTATTAGCTGTAATATCACTGCTGAAACACTTGGCTAGAAGTGGCCAGAGTATAATAATACCTCTTTCTTGGGGCGCCTGGGTGGCTCAGTTGGTTGAGCGTCCAACTTTGGCTCAGGTCATGATCTCCTGGTTCTTGAGTTCAAGCCCCATGTCCGGCTCTATGCTAACAACTCAGAGCCTGAAGCCTGCTTCGGATCCTGTGACTTCCTCTCTCTCTCTGCCCCTCTCCTGCTCACATTCTGTCTGTCTTTCTCTCAAAAATAATTAAGCATTAAAATTTTTAAAAAATAATATCTCTTTCTTCTGCCTCTTCTTTTGCCTGCCCTAGTTTGGTCTTATCTGTTTGGATATTTCATAAGGGTCCTTTTTCACCCTGGTCAGAGTCCCCACTGACCCTCATCTTACATGCCCAGTTAAGGAACGACAAGTGGGTCTCCTCTCCTCTACCAGTTCCAATCAACTATTAATGTCTGAAGTGAGTGCACTGTTTAAAAGACAGCTTCTAACTCCAGTGTGCTGTAATCGATTAGTCCTGCATGCCATGGGTGAACATGTTGGTCCTCTTGCGTTTGCAAAGACTGCCATGTTTGGACTGAATACTTTCTTCTTTTCTTCAGGCTGATACATTAACTGCAAATGCTTCAAAAGATCTCTCTGCATTCATCTAGTCCAAGCCCTAATCTTACAGTAAAGAAACAATATTTCAAGTGCATTAGCATTTTCCACTCATGCTAGCTATGAAAATATCTGCAAAACAGAAATAGCAGGAATGGTATCTTTTCTCCAATGAGAACGTACCTTGCTGGTGCGTTTGGTAGAATCCATTGTGTGGTAATAGTTTGGGAACTGTACAAACCTTACTAGCTTTTAGCCTGGGAAAAGAGTAGCTTCTGGGCTGAATGGTGTCAGAAAAACTGTCCCCCATTATCCCAAAGCCCTTCACTTCATGGCAGTTTCTTATCTTTCACCATCAAGTGCCTGTAGATACTGGTCTTTTGTGACAAAATGTTGCCTCGGTCTTCTAGTGGAAAGGTGAATATCCCGGGGTTAGCACACGGAACTGCACTACTACTCCCCACACAACACTGGGGCGTTCTAGAGCAGGGCATTCCCACCTATATGGGTTTTTTTCCCCACCAAGCATTGTCTTCACAGAGAAGCAATGAATCAACTTACCTTGTAGTGGAAGAGAAACAATCCGCAGAACAGACTGTACAAATCCGCTGTGAGCAAGGAGAGGTTGACTGACGTGGCGCTGGTTTTCTTTATGACAACCGGCATGAAGCTGTAGAGACCAAACATGCAGGCACTAAAGCCAACGTAGAGCAGTCCTGTGAGGAGAGGAAAGAGAGGTGACGTGACAGTCTCCTCTGGGGCCTCTGAGTACCCCACAGTGCATGGACAAAGGGGGCCGGTGTACACCATTGATCACTCACACAGGGAGTTTTTCTTTGCTCTATGAACTGATTTTATTATTGGGTCATATATGGCTAAAACATAAAATAAAAAGTAAAAAATCTTCATGTGAAAAATGAACTTTCTGCTTTGCACCACAAAGCTGATATTTTGCTTCTGGGAAGGAGTGCCTCTTAGTGGCTAGAGTCAGAATATGGGGTCAAGGCTTCTGAATTGTTTTCAATGGTGCTGTACTTAACTTTTACTATCTAGGTCTTTTAAAATATTTTAAAAAATCTCTTGTTGGTTTGCAAAATTACTCAGTTCCAGGTATTGCTCACAATGATGAATAATTACGTAGTCCTCAAAATGGAAGGGCTTACATATCACAGAGATGTGGACTAAGTCAAAATACTGAACTGGAATCCTAACTGTGTGACCTGGGGCCGACCACTTCATTCTCTGAACACACCATGACCTGTGAATTTCTTCTATATTTGTGAATCCTGTTCAGTCCTACTCCCAAACAAACTGAGTCCTACTTCCCCATCACCTTTCCTAGCATACTGATGGTTCTCACATATAGGCTCTGCTATTTTAGAAGTAGTTAGGTAAATGCTTCACAGACTATCAGAGACCTAAGTTTTTTAAAACAGAAAGATTTAAAAAAGTCCTTAAATACTATATGGTCAGCCTCCCATCCTCTAAAATTCTCTCTCATTATAACTAGACACACAATTGTTAGTACTGATTTCATAAGTACATGATTTTGTTGAGTCTGAAGCACTCTAACTCTAGAATCTGGCTCACCTTTTCCTAGATGGTGATACAATACAAATGTACAAAACTAATGCTCATTTCTCTACCTTGAAAGAATAAAGCATAGAATAAACATAAGCAATATAATTCAATGGACCTTTGGGCATTTTACTATAATAAAAGTATCCAACCTATCTAAAGGAATCCTTGATTAAATGTGTCTGGTGAGGTCATGGGACAATTGCTTCATCTGAATTCTATGAATTTGGGAGGATTTGGTAGGTACTGGACACCTAGTCCCTTTGGCTATGAAGACTGGTGATTCCTCTGAAGAGAAATTTGTTTTTTTCATATGAAAAGTATTTAAGGGCATAAATCATCATATTATACATTTCTGATTCTCAGTTTAAGGAAAGACACATCAAATCTATATAAAAATATTATTTTGAATGTTAAGTAAGAAAACTCAGTACAACAGCCCCCTCTAGTGTGGTGGAAATGTCCTAAGAGGAAACTAGAACAACTGCTTTCCTAGTTCAGCAAAGTATATGTCCTCTTGCAGACATTAAGTCATAGTAATTTCAGATAGCTTTTGACTCTCCATCAGAAGTTTTAATTCCCTAAAAATGGTCAATTTTCCTGTAACTGGATTTCATGCTACTAATAATTCATCCTCCTCTTAACCAAGCTACTAGAGTGCAATACTAAATAATCTATGATCAATACATGGAAAGACATAAAGTTAATTCAGTATTTCAAGGAATCTGGGATTAAAAGACTGGGAACAAGATATATCCTCAAATTAATCCACTAAAAAGCCACTAAAATAATCAAACTTGGTCAGAACATAGTCTAGGCACCAGAGTCTTTTTTTTTTTTTAACTATCTCACTGATTTAGATTAAATATGATTGAGCTAGAAGGTTCCAGAATCCTACCCTTCCATCACCTTACCTGGCACACTGAAGACTCTCACATGTGGGATCTCATGTTTTATATTCACTCAATTATTCAACCACATATTCACTGAGTATCTACTCTGCCCTTGGCTAGCAAAGTAGTGGAAAACAGAATAGGTGAGAAGTTTAGAGTTGCTTTGGTGCTAAGAAGGAAGAAAATGTTTCCTTACAGGTAATGGCAGGGGCCTTGCTTTAGGAAGGGTAACTAGCTGAGGCTTCTTTGTGCAAGTAACATTTATCTTGAATGCTGAAGGACTAGAAAGAGATGGCCATGGGAGGAACCAGGACAAGAATATGTCAGGTTGGGAGATCTGCAAATGAAAGACATCAATGACAGGGCCTAATGGGTTCCAGGAGCTGCCAGGGCCAGAACAGTTGTGCAGAATGAACAGTATGGGGCAGTGGGAAGGGTCAACAGTGGAAAATTAGGCAAAGGGTGGATTATGCAGGGCCGTGTAGGTCTCAGGAAGAAATTGACATCCTATTCTAGTTGTTAATAGGAAGCCATTGAGAAATTGGTAGCAGGTGGCTAACACCTGATCCACATCTTTCTTTAAAAGATAGCTCTGGCTGCTGTGTGGAGAAGGCACTGGAAGGAGAAAGTATGGCAGACCAGAGAGAAGTGCAGTGTCCTAATCCAGGCAAGAGATGCTGTTGGCTCTGCTCAGGATGGCAGTAGAGACCAAGGGACGTGGCCGGGTGTGTAGGGACTCAACAAGCCCTGGTGATAGACTGGATGTGGGTAGTGAGAGAAAGGAAGGCATCAAGGATATCCACGGGTTCTCTCATGGGTTCTGGTTAATCTAGAAACTGGGTGAATTATGGTGGCATTTACCGAGATGGAGAGAACCAAGAGAGGACAGGTTTTCAGGGGAAATAAAAAGCTCCATTCGGGGGGTGCCTGGGTGGCTCAGTCGGTTGAGCATCTGACTTCAGCTCAGGTCACGATCTCACAGTTTGTGAGTTCGAGCCCTGCGTCGAGCTCTGTGCTGGCAGCTCAGAGCCTGGAGCCTGCTTTCAATTCTGTGTGTCCCTCTCTCTCTCTGCCCCTCCCCTGCTCATGATCTGTCTCTCTCTGTCCCTCAAAAATAAATAAAAGTGTTTTAAAAAAAGAGCTCCATTCAGAACACGTTAGTTTTAGATGCTGATGCATCACCCAAGAGCATCTGTCCAGTAGGGAGCTGCGTACATAATTGGCAGGCTCAGAGAAGAGGGGACCTGGTGGAGCCATGGAAAGTAGGAAAATAGATACATAGAGTTTTGCTTTACTCATCAGGCTGCGTCAGGGTGCTTCAAGCTTAAACATTCTAAACCTATTTTTTAAAGCTGCAGACAATAAATTTAGGGAGACAGGAATGTAATATATACACCATCACAGTTAACCACTTTGCTAGGTCAACCAATGTTTTCGTGTGCGAACATCCTGTTTTGTGAGCAAAGCATCATTAGCCAAATGAACACATAATTAGATTACAGTCGGAATGCAGTTGTGCTGCTCTTAGGTGGACATTAGCTAGTTAATACGTGCTAGCAGTGCATCTGAAGACCCAACTTACTGTCCATGCAGGGTTTTCAAACAATCAATCAATGGGATCAAACAAATGAACGGATTAGTTTTTTGACAGACAGCTACATAATGGCTGTAACAGCTACATTTATAGACAAGGTATGTGTATGACCATTTCTTATTTGAAATGCTTCCTCTCTCACAAAAGGCAGCATTTGGTAGCTCCTGTCCTCATGCATTAGAGATTTCAGTTAAAGAAATTAGAAAGAATACTGCGTTCAGCCAATACTGATTGCATGCTTGCTATGTGCTACTTTATATACATTAATTAATATCTACAACCGTAGAACGATCACTATTGTTACCCTCTTTATACCCGTTAGGAAAGAGGCTAACAGAATGTATCGGTTCAGAAACACAGTCCACACCACCAGTTCAATAAAGGAAATTTAATATGAGGTGCAAGTCACAAAGGTGCTTGAATGGGTAATAGGACATAATATTACTTACTGCAATAGCAGTAAGTTATCCACACTCCTGGAGCTGGAGAGATCCAGGAAGGAAGCCATGTTGCCAAGGGTCAGAAGGTAGGAAAGCCTAACAAAGATATAGTCACAGAGGGCACTCAGCCATGTCTGGAGACCTGATCCCAGAGAGAAACAGGGAGACACACCCTGGTTTCTTCCTTCCTTCCACCTCTAATTTCCTACTGCTTCCCATTGGCCAAATCTAGTTGGAAGCCACTTAACAAGACAGCCTGGAAAGTACAGTTTGCATGAACCAGTCTCTGCGATACAGACCAGAGTACAGGTAAGAAACAGATAGATCTGTGAATTAACAGGGAAAACCAGCATACAGAGGTCGAGTAACTTGGCCTCAGGACACATGCTGTCTGACTTTAAAATCTGAGTACTTACCAGTAATTTATATTGTTTAATTATTATGAAGAGAAAACAGGGCTTTGATGGAGCAACCTATTTGATTCTAATAAGCATCTCAATGATTATACAATACATATATGATACATACACGGTGTATAATATAGGATATATGCTTAGATATGTTAGATATGGCATGTTTAGATATGATATACATATGTATGTAGCATGTGTGTGTGTGCTATATATTTTTATCTCATCACTTTGGGATCCCCCCTGATGTTCTTTCACTTTCCTTTGAATATACTAGATTTTTATCCCATTATTTTTAATTCTTAATGATGGCTTCTTAGAACTATGCATGAGGCTGAGTCTGCAAAGGGCCTCAGGCAGGCAGGGCTTGCTCAGATAGTGCACATCAGTACCCACCTCTCACTCCCCATCCCCCACAGACAGCCATGAGACTTGTCCTGTGGCCTTACCTCCCCAGGCCCGTGATTCAACCTCGGTTAAAACCTCGGTTAAAAGGGTGCATTCTTAATTATCTTTATGGTCCTTCCTGCTCTGTGGTCCCATTACTCCACCTTTCCTTTCAGGAAAAGGTCAAATCTTTGTTTTGGTCTCCAAGAGAAAACCAAAACCAAAACCAAAACAAACATCACCCACAAGGGCAGTGAAGAAGCCCCCTGCATACTGCAGACCTGAGCTAGCCGACCCACAGCACACTTTTTCTTTCCCTTGATGTTCCATTCTCACATCAGCTTGTATTTGTTCCCACATCCTTTAATACAATATGGCAAATGGGATAAAGGGAATGTTGAAGCCATTTATTAGATTTCTGATGGTGATTTGAACACACCTGCTCCACGGGACATTTGAGCTCTGTTAGGTTGTACGTTTTACTGGAATTTACCAATTACATAACCAGACCCAGTCTTTCTGTTGAGTAGGGCAAGACAAAGAAATAAAACAAACAACCACAACTGTGGTCTTCTCACTTTCAATTACTCTCTGTATCTTGCAAGTGTTATAAGAAAATAACAGAATCTGTTTTTAAAAATGTTCTGAGTGCAGAAAATATAAAATACATTTATTGATCCCACTTACTCCATAGAAAAAACATGTCTTTACTTTGATAAAATGTCAGCCATATGAATTATCCAAGAGACAGCAAGAGGAGGATTGCTCATGTGAAGACAGGGGAAGCAGAGGAATGCTTTGATAGATGGTGGGAGATGAAGACAGTCTTGGATTTCGGTCTCTTGCCCTGTGAGCTTTTGACCAAACAGAGCAATCAGAGCTTGGTACTCTTGGGTGACTTTCCAACGAGTGCAGGGATGCTCTGGGAGGACCCTAACCCCCTGGCCTGATGTCTCCTTGCCTCACCAGTTCCCAAGTTGCAGTAGCTGGTATGCTGTCTCCTGGTTCCCCAGAAAGAAAGGGCAATGTCAAGCCTACACCTCTTGCCATTGTCCCACCACTCCCCTCTTATCTATATTTTGAAAAATGAGAGAAGGCGGAATAGGCCCCATCTCCCTTGTTTGTCATTAACTCATTCAGTAAACATTTACACACTGAACCTTATGTGCCTAGAACTGAGTTAAACCAATGAAACCCTGTGGTTGGTCAGGAGGAGGTAATGACGATTAAGGTAGCCCTCATGTAAAAATATCTCAAACCCAACCCTATCGATGCTTTGGAAAGAAAAGGATGAATATTTGGTTCCCTTTCTTGACCATTTTGGCCTCATTTCCAATCAGGAATTAAACTGATGGCTCTACAATGTATTCCTTTTATACTGCTTTTCATCATCTGGGACTACAGGGGATTGACATTTTAATGGCAATAGGCGAGTTAAGAATAAAACTACCTTTTGATGACACATTTAACTCACACCGAATTATAACAGAACCTCAGTGGACGTGCACATGCCATCCACATAATTAGAGGACAAATTATTTTCTATTATTGCTGTTACTATTAATATAAAATTAATTTATACCACTGCGTGGGGAAGTGTTACCAAGCACGGGTAACATCTTGTTTCCTGGTTCTGAGAGTCACAAAGGCAAATGCATCCGTAACCTGCAGCGGGTTTCCTTTCCCAGCTGCCCCTCCTCTGCTCCCTGCACCCCCTCCTCTATTGATTTTCATTTAATTGTAACATTTTAGAGCAAAACTCAAAAGAAAATAAATGGCAGGGTTCTATGACAGACACAAGGGCTGGTCAGCCCTTGAAGTCACTAGCTATAACCCCGAGGGAGAGTCATGCAAAATTCTGTAGCTCACAGTGTGCCTTCAGAGGGAATTCTGTCAGTAACAAGCCAGCCGTGGACACTTCCGGGTCAGGGGGTAGTTGAAGTGGCTCAGGGAAGCTTATGGCTTTGTCCTTGCTTGTGGAAGCAGAATTCCACTGAAGCTGTCAATCGCATCAGAGCTCACATAAGCTGGAGGTGGCTCAAGCAGCCAGCTTCTGTGTGGGAAATCTGGCTTCTCCTCCCATTTGCTTCCACAGTGCACACATTTTCCAAGCACCCTCGTAAGCCAAGCTCTGTGCTCACTGCTGCACCCCATGCGTCTTGGTATAGACATTGAAGGGTTATCTAGGCAGAAGGTTTTAAATGTCATTCCCTTCTAGGGCCTGCTGTGTAATCATTATAGCAATCACCTAGGATCTTAAATCCTTGTCCTGAATATTTTTTAGAGAAAAGTGATTTTCGAAACAGGTGGGATCTGAGATGCCCTGGATGACTATTAACTAGCTCGAAGCGTATCTGGTATTTTCCACCAAGTCCATTTGGAGATCAATTAACCATTTCTTATGTGCAAAATGCTCCCTTCTGAAAAGGCTTTTTATGGGCTCAAAATGCCCATTACATTGTTTTCCTTTATGCTTTTTTGTTCATTTTTCTTCCTTTTGCTGAAGTGCCACTTTTTAATGATCACATCAGTTTTGTGTTTCTTGGCTACAGAAAATTGCTGCCATTTATGTCCCACCACTGCCTCTGGGCATTTTTTCTTTCCGGTTGGTCTTTAACCTAATAACATACTTCTGTGTCTACACTAATGGCATCTTGACAATGATAATGGGCAGAAGCTCAATTACGAAACATTATGAATCATACAGTTCAGTCTCTTACTGTGTACAAAAATTCCTAAAATGACAAGGGATTTCATTTTCTTTTGTCCTCCACATTTTAAATCCTTTCATGGTTCATGCCCCACTACTGCTCATATCACTCTTCAAACATATCCCTCAGGGTTTACTAAAAACAGCATTTTACGTGAGCAAACCCCTTACCTATTTGCCAGTCCCAGGGCACCTTTAACAGCTCCTTGTGCTCCATTATAGCTCTGTAAATTTAAAGAAAGTGGACCTGATGAGCAAAATTATAAGGCGTCCTACTTCTTTTTTTTTCTTTCATTTACCAGATTTATACAAGTCATGAACAACCAACAGAATTTTTAAAATGGCTTTAGGCCAAGGATAGGCAAGTCTAATTTGGTTTTACCCATGAAGGTTTACCCATGAAGGATCTTGCTAGGAATGGCCAGCAACAGTGGTGAGGGTATGCAAGTGGGCATGGTGGAGAGCTCCAGCCTTCCACTGGCCTTTTCACCAAACAGCCTGCCCACAGCCTTGGTTTCTTCTTGCTTAGATGTGTTCTAAAAAGTCAATGGTGAGGTATGGACAGTTTTTGCGCTTGCAGCTTTTATTATTATTTTCAAATCAGTTTTCTGATTGAGGATTCTCCAGGTCAGTGGTTCTCAAACTTAGAGGCACAAAAAAGCCATCTGGGGAGCATGCTGAAACAGGTTCTCATGCTCCTGCTCTCGATATTCGGATTCAGTAGATCTGGGTGGAGCCCAGAGACGTGCATTTCTGACAAGTTCTCATGTGGTGCCGGTGCTGCCAGTCAGAGAAGCACACTTTGAGAACCACTTCTCTGGAAAAGAGGACCAGGAAATGAAGCTGGCATCACTCCACCAAAATTATGTTGGTGTCAGTGTGCCCTCAATATACCCCGTTTGCCAAACACACCCCCATGGCACTTCTGTTATTTTGGCAGCAGTGGCCCAGAGCGGCTCCGTTAGCTCCAATGGACTATAACTGAAGCAAATGAGTGTTAGGTGTCTGATTATATTTTTTGGATTTAAGAATAATAATCCATAAAATGAGCCATTGATCTACAAAGTGTTGGTTATGAATAGTTGAACTAGGCAACTTCTCTTCCTCTCCCAAAGCTGAAGTACCAAACTTAGGAGCTTTAAAATGCCATTGCACCTTCAATATGAATAAAAAATAAATCATTTTTGGAGACTCTCCTCATCTCTGTGCCTTATTTGCTATGGAGGTTTCCTCCTGTATCTCAGGATACCAAAATTTGGAGGATTCTTGGAAATAGCCTATTTGCAAAACATGGTTAAGGTGATGCCAAAATATCCTCCATAAATAATTTCAGATACTGAACCAATACAATTCCACAGCACTTGCCTTGTAGGAAGGGATTTGGTGAAATTAGACTGAAGGCTGTACTATCTCATTCTTTACCCCTTACATGATACTAAAACACATGGTTTTTAGTGACAGAAAATTATGCTTTGAGACTTATTTTCACAATTCTGAGGCACTAGTCAGGGATGACTTATATGCTCCAATAAAGGATATTGCAAAATTGATGCTTTGGACTTTTTGATGCTTAATAAATGCTTGTGTTATATCTTTATGTATTTAAGGAAAGTAGAAACACTAAATTCCTGAGATGAATTTGAAAATATGGTTCATTCAGGCAAATCGATGGGCAATAAAAGAACACATTTATGAAGGGCAAACTTATACTGTACATTTTCTAGTTTTCTAGTCACTAGTAAGCAGATGTCCTTTTTGGAAGTACATCAAATCATGGCATTTACACTTATTCTATTTCTCGATGCAAAAACCCACTGGTCAGTTTGGGAGAATCAATGTACTTCTAATATTTTCTTGTAAATTCTCTACAAAGTCCACTAAGTGTTTTTCTAATAACTGACAATAAACTTCTTTAGTTTTGAAGAAGTTTACTAAGAAAGATACTGAATTTTCAGATTCCATGTAGGAGGTTAATGAAAGGTTTCCAGCCTGGATTTTTATAAAATAAAGTGACCAACCATACTCTAATGAAAAGAATTAGAATAAGCCCTAAGAGTATCTGCTGTCTGAATTACTTGTTATTTTTTACTCACAATTGAATTCCACTGAAAAATGCCCCGAAGAGTCCAATCATTCCCAGAAATTCCACTCGGCTCAGGGTTCGGATGATGTATTCTTCCCAGACGTTAGAGATACCATACAGTGTGGCCCCTCCTAGGACCAGAAGATCCCCTAGCAGCTTATTTTCTCCTAGGAACCAAAACCACAAACACAGCTTCATTAACATTTTCTTACTGAGAATCCGGCATCAGCATATTGAGCTTCCTTTGTCTATTCCATTCTGATGTTTTTTATCGAAGTCCGGTAATTTGCCAACTGTGATTTAGTACAGTTTGTTTATCTGTGCTCCAGATATGTTCTGTTACTAAAAGGTTGCCTATGTCTGCCCAACCAGAAGTCTTCCTTAACCTAAAAAAAGGGACCAGCTGCTTCAAGATTGCAGTGTCTCTACAAAGCCCCACATCTTCTGACTGGATATATGTCTAGGAATATATGCTAATGTGTGCACATGTTATATTTGCTGCAGGGCACTTTCCAACAGTTTGGTGAATGTGGTGTAGAACAAACAGAATCAGTCTGAATCTCCACCCTTTGCTATACAGGGAGAGAAGCTATAACAGAAGTACTTGAGACTCTATTTTGACCACGGGAAAAATGTGTACTTGCTTAGAAAATGAGAGTGAAAGGGATTATGAGCTGAAATTTTCAACTCCCTTAAAGTAAGTAATATAAGAGTGAAAATATACATGATTCACTCTTACATTAATATTTTATTTTTTTTCATGAAAATCTTTTTATTAAAATCAATTTTGGTTGGTTTGGGTTGGTCCAATTTTTTTTTAATTTTTAAAAATATACGTATTTATTTTTTCTGATTATAAAGTGGTACATATATGTTAAAAAATTTTGAATATTACATAAAAATTACACATAGAAAATGAGTCCAATTTTTAATAAATGCTTTACCCAGCTCTTTCTTATATTTAAGCAAATTCCACTCTAGGAAGTGTGAGGCCAGGAAGGGAGAGTGGAAATTAGCAGCCTATGTGGGCTTGTACCCAAGTAGTCTCCAGCTCTGTCCTGTACAGGTCAGTACATGGGAGCTTGACAGATTTGCAGCTCTGGGGCACAAGAAATGCTGGAGGAGAAGGGTGCTCTCTCTAGCATGATTCTAGGGAAGGGGCTCACCTTAGAGTAGCCCTGGACTCCCAGATTAGCTGGAACAATCTAAAACTGGAGAACCAGATTCTCTGTGTTCAGTTAGGAGTACTGAGCATTCTCTAGGAAATGACTTCACATAAAAGAATCTGGGCTGGGCGTGGGGAAAGACCTCCTCATTCCTGCCTCTTTGGTCACCTTGAGAGATTCTATATTTACATCTGACCCTTGAACAATGCATGGGGTTAGGAGTGCTGACCTCCAATGCAGTCAAAAATCTGCATATACATTTTGACTCCCCAAAGACTTGAACTACTAATAGCCTACTGTTGACCAGAAGTCTTACCAATAATACAAATGACACATATTTTGTTTATGTAGCATATACTATATTCTTACAATAAAGTGAGCTAGAGAAAAGAAAGTGTTAAATGTACTGTATTTATTGAAAAAAATCCATGCATTTCAAAAGCATGCTGTTCAAGGGTCAACTGTACTTTAAAGGTGTCACTCTTTCTAGCCAATTTCCCACTCCTGGTAAGGATTGAAAAGAGAGGAGGAGAAACCCGAAAGGCAGGAGAGCTTGGTGGCATCACCCTGTGGGGAGTGGGCTGAGAATTGGGATCTGCAAGGGTGGGGGGCCCTCTCTGGTTCATGGGGAACAGATGAGCCATGAGTGCAAAGGGGGGCCGATGAACAACGAAAGCTCCAGAGAGGCCCCTGGGTGTGTCTCACAGGGGAATTAAAGTTGCTTTGACCAAGAAGGTCATCTTCAGTAACCCAATTAATCTTTTTCATGTGTCAAGTAAAAAATAATGACAAAGCTTTTAATTTTAAATAGTTCATTTGAGGAACAACCCATAAAATTTAAAAAAGTATCCATTACTAAAATTATAAGGTTATAATGAATATAATTCAGTCACATTTTACTCAGGAGTCATTTCAGAATCTTGTGATGACATGGGGTCATTATTATGAATATCAATTATTGTTGTATTAGTGAAGTAAGAAAGTGCTGCTCAAACAGAATTCGTGTTTAATGAAATTATATGAATGGATTCAGGAAAGCTAAGTTATAATGAAATATTTTAATAGAAATTAGCAGAACATCAGTTTATCTTTTATAAGTCCTAAAAAGAGGCCATACTGCCTTAATGAATCATCTCACTAATCTTTTTTAAACTCCACATTTGTACAATTTTGGCCTATTCTGTTAACTGGCCTTTGACCATATGAAATCTATTCCCCAGTACTTTGAGTTTTCACAGGGCACTGATAATTGCTGTTAATAATAATACGGTTTTATGTAAGTGCAAGTTCAGGGGTGTTTTCTAAATTATCGATGGTAAAAATTTAAATATTGTTTATTAAAATTTCACTAGCAAGTGTATTTATCAGTTTTTAAACCTTTGAAAATGGATACATATACATATAGCATGTATGACACTTTGATTGATTAAATATCACTAAATTAACCAGGACATGATTTTATTCAACTATATTATATAATGAAGCGTTTGATATAAGTATCAGAAAGCTCTAGGACTAATAGTTTGTATATACAATTTGTATTTCGTTCCCTGGAGATTACAACATATTGCTTCATGTTTTATGCACTTTCAATGCAATAGATACCTGACACAGTGGAACCAGTTTCTGTATAATGTTCATGGAGAAAATTACACCCAGCACATCTGTCATTTATGCATGTATGAAACCATGATGAGTGATAATGTTTTGTAAATTTTGAATAAATGGACACTTTTGAGATTATTAGAAGTCCATTCAACTGAGACCCTTCTCCCCTGTGTCTGAATTTCATCCAGTGCATTTTGCTCCATGTCTGTTATTTGTTAATTTGGGTGTCTTCCCTCCCATTCCATTTCTTATGCAGTTGAGTTAAGGGGCATGGACAGTGACTGACTTAGCTTTACATTCTATGTAGTCCCTAGCATGGATCCTGGCACATTATAACTTCTCAACAAATATTTAAATGAAGTGAGTTGATTGGAAAGGTCTTAATTCATCCTATGATAAAGGTTTTGAGTGGTAACAGCTTTCAATTCAGGTAGACATGGGTTCTAATCACATGTGTGTCACTTATTAACTACTGAACATTGGACAAGCTATAGAATCTTCCAGCACTTTAGTTTCCTTATTTTAAAATGAGGTTAGGTTGAGAATATAGGAAAACAATGTACATAAAATAATGTAAATAAAATGAAATGCTTAATGTATCATTGGGCACTTACTGAGAGTTCACTAAATGGTGACTAAAAAGAATCAGTCATTCTCTTTGAAAAGCACCTGTCTCTATGGGCTGGCCATTTATCATTTTGGATCGCTTCTTGATTCTAATCAACACAGTCATAACTGCTTTGCAAGAATTGGATTTCCTTATTATATTTTTGTTTAAGTGCTAGAAACATCATGTTTGGGGGGACATTTGTGTCTGTGTGGCAGTGGAAGAAGAATAGGGAAGATGACTTAAAATTACTACTTATCATTATTCAATAAATGGTGGATTATACTATTCTGGAGTGTTGAAAGACTATTAATGTGATTTATGAAAATGAACCCATCCTACTGAATATTTTTGAGTTGTAAATGTAATCAACCACCTTGTTTTCCTGGGACTCTCTTGGTTTTTCCACCAAATTCCCTCATCTGAGGAAACCTCTTCATTCTGGGTAATCTGGGACAGTCATTTATCCTAATTTTTTATAATAGAACAGTTGTACATTTTTTATAAGGGTCACAATTATAGAAAAATAAGTATTAAATGGTGTAGCAGAAAGAATACTGGCTAGAGTTCACATCTAGGCCACACCATTTAGTATTGATGTGCCCTTGCACATGCTTCTGATCTCCCTCAGCCTTGATTTCTTCAGCTGCAAAAGGAAGAATAAGAAAACTTTCTTTGCACAGTTAGGAGGATTAAATGAGATAATGCATGGGAAAGTGGCTGGCACCAAAAAAATGGTCACTTTTCCTTGATTGTGTTTAAGTATCAAGCTCCTTGAAAATATTTTCTCTTCCTTAAAATAACTCTACAATTTTATCTAATTAGAAGAAAATGTTGCTATATGTATCTAACATCTTTAATAAATGAACTATGAGATGCAATACATGTATTATGGTAGAAAAATGATATTTTGAAGAGCAAGAAATACATTTTGTAATAAGGATCTATTTGAATTGGGTTTTATCTTATTAATCTTCAGACTTTCTAACCTTCCCTTCCCACTCTGTGCAGTGCACCCTGCCGGCTGCAAGGCTGCAGATGCCTTCTCTCTACTTCCGTCTGCTGTGGGCAAACCTGCTGAGAAGCACGGTGTCCGGCACATCATTGTGCACCCGGACAATTACAGTTCATATCTGGAGAGCCTGCTGCCATCTGAGAAGCTTCCTTTAGCAAGGCTTAAATCAGAATGAGGAATTCCTGAGTAGCTGATGAGGAAACATTCTATCAAGGAGAATTAGAACAGTTACTTTAATTATCATAAAGTCAAGGTAACTTTGAACAGGCCATTATCATTGTTCTTGAGGAAAGAATTTTCAAAATCCCAAGCTAAGGTGAACCATGGATTAAGCAATACAAAAAGGATTGAGACAGACATTCTCTTTTCCTATGAAAAGCTCTTGATAGGGTGATGACAATTTCTATTGGGTTGAACATATGGTTGAAGTTCTGGTGAGTGACTGAAGTATGTTAGTAAAGTTTTACCATAAAGGTGAAAACAAATGGAATATTTTACATAATGATGCACACCAATTTTAAGATTATATTGTCCTTAAATCTAGTGTGTCTTTTTCTTCTTTCAAAATATTTTATATGGTGGCTTAAGTTGGTGCCTAATTTATTTTGTAAAATAAGCCCTTGGATCCTATATTTGGGCTTCCCTTAGAACACCATACCATGTACTTGGGCACTGTTACTTTAGCATGGAAGTCCTCCATGATGATAAATCACAATTCTGTTAACATGAGTACTTCATATGTCACAAAAAAGATGGTGCCATGAGTCTTACACAGATAAAATCCACTCTAGTATGTTTGAGTTACTCTGCCTTGTTTTAAAAATGACTACTTTTGGGGTGCCTGGGTGGTTCAGTCAGTTAAGTGTTGGACTGTTGGTTTCAGCTAAGGTCATGATCTCACAGTTTTGTGAGTTTGAGCCCCGCATCGGGCTCTGTGCTGGCAGCATGGAGCCTGCTTGGGATTCTCTCCCTCTCCCTCCCCCTCCCCCACTCATGCTGTCTCTGTCTCTCTCAAAATAAATAAATAACTTAAAAAATTTTTTAAGTAATAAAAAAATGGCTACTTTTGAAAGACCCTCAAATGGACTTATTCTTTCCTTTCTTTAATAGTATTACTCTTTTCCTAACACCTCATTTGAAATCAAGAAAACATTTTTTTTCAGGAGTAGTGAATACTCTTTAGTGAAATCAATTCAATTTAGTTTAACATTCTGGGCTTAAACATCCAGATTTATGAGGGCAATTGTCTTCCTTGATTAAGAAATGCAAGATGATGGCTGGGAGGCAACGGCTAAGGTTCAGTAAAGCAGAATTTTCATAAATAAAGGTACATGCTTCTGCTTAGTCTATGTTTACATCCTACAAGTAAAGCTCATAAAATGTAATCAAATTATGACTTTAGAGCAACTAGCCACATTGTGTCAGACAAAAATACTCTCTGATTGGTTCAAAGAGATTATTCATATCAGGATCACTATGGTTATAGAGCATAAAACTGACCCTTTCATATGACATCTATTGATAACCCACGGAACCAGTGTTTCCTAGAATAGAATTTGGGAAAAACTGGTGTACGTATTTTTAGCCTATCTGTTGAGATGGAATTGATTATGTTTGTGAGGGCCAAGGCTGTCTCTCCTTTGCTCTGTGTTGTATCTCTAGCTCCCAGAGATGTAGAAAAAGAAAGGAAGCCTGTCCCAGAGGTCAAGAGCCTTGGTCCTAGACCCTGCTCTCTCAGTTCTGTGACCCTGGGAACTCACTTGGCTTCCCTGTATCTTGGTGTTCTTGTGTGTCATATATAAAGCTGCTGAACAAAGTCTGTGTCAGCTGTAGTTTACTATGGTGCAACTTAAAAACATAAACTGTATTTATTTCAGGTACTTCCTACCTTATTACAAGAGGTAGTCTTGTAATAGTCTCATTACAAGAAATGCCCCAATTTGACTATCATTTAATTCTCTGGAAGAAAGGCCAATTCCAAGAACTATAGAAATGTAAATACTTTCTTTAAATTTTTTTTTATATTCTATTTATTTTTGAGAGAGACAGAGACAGAGCATGAGTTGGGGAGGGGCAGAGAGAGAGGAAGACACAGAATCCAAAGCATGTTCCAGGCTCCGAGCTGTCAGCACAGAGCCCAACGCGGGACTTGAACTCATGAACTGTGAGATCATGACCTGAGCCGAAGTTGGCTGCTTAACCTACTGAGCCACCCAGGTTCCCCAAAACGTAAATACTTTCTATCCCATTCTTGGTGTTAAAAAAGTAGGTTACTTTTTTTGCCCTCCAAAGCCTTATGTACCATAAAAATTTTTGTACATTTTAAAGAACCGCAATGCTTTAAAAAGGGTCCTCTGGAAACCATCCTGGATTAGGGATCTCCATGATCTCCATCAGATTCATAGCAATTTGATGAGTAAATCTTTAAGCTTTACCTTGCAGGTCTACAAGATGTGATTGATAACCACAAATCCTTCCTGCCCCCGAACAAATAAACAAACAAAAACCATGCACAAGGAGACTAAATTTAGCTCTCCTCCATAAAAATATGAAGTATTCCCAATCTAGTCTTCAAACTTCAAATATCCACTCTTAACTTATAAACCACCTCCACCTAATGATTTGAAAGCTCAGTCTTTCCCTGACCTGAGAAAAAAAGACTGGAGCGTGAGGTGTGGGGAAGGCCCCAGTGATCCACTGACACCGTTTCTAACCAGCAGATTTGGGCCAGCCAGTAATGGCCTGCAAAATATCCTCCGAACAGGTCCTGACTCAGCTTTAAATACCATCTAAATGTTTCTCAATGCACATAAAAAGGGCAGAAAAACTGTATTTTGCTTCCTTCATTCACTCAAGAAACATGGATTAAGCACCTCCCATGTGTCATTGTTCTAGGTGTCAAGGAACAAACATGAGTAAGACACAGACACTGAGAAGACCAGTTTCCTAGTTTTTACCCCACCACGAATATTCTGTGTCTTGCCTTGGCCTTACCCATACAGGCACATAATGTGGCAAACACCTAGAAACTCACCTGCTCCCTGATGCCTTCCCACAAGCACATCTGCTCCTGCCATGCAGCCCATTCCCAGGATGCAGACAAAGATGCCGAGGAAATGCACAGCCTTGTACCGGATCAGCAGGAAGAACCAGGAGAGCAAAATCACCACCGGGATCACAAAACAGTCCAAGAGCTATAGGGAAGGAGGGAGGTAAACAACAACAGGAGGTCAGGGGGAAACTTTCCATGTAATAAAGAAAAATTAACTTAGCCCTGTAGAAAGGCTATTTCCCCTGAACCTCGGTTTCTATGTAGACCCAGAACTGATTTGGTTAAAACAGACTCTGAAACAAGCACAAACTAACTTTACTTAAACACCCTCCAAGTTTGGAGGGAAAGGGAAGAAGGCCAATGGATAAGAGAGGCTGGTGGTGAAGAGTTGCCTGCCCTTACTGGGTCAGGGAAGCTCTGCCTCCCATCTTCCTCAGCGCCTGGACTTCCCCTCTAGAACCCCTTTACATGAGGGAGAAGACGCTGAGCCATTTTAGATGGCTCCACTATTTTAAGAGTAAATCTGGGAATGGGAGGTGAGGGGGCAGAGGTCTTATCATGTTTTATAAATTAGTAGAATTTAGACAACAGCTGGACTTAATTTCTCCCAAAGAACTACCTCCTCACTACTTGTAAAAATATTTGTTCTAAATATAAATACAAATATTACTCTCAAGTTTACAAAGACTTTAAAAAATACTGTAGTAAAAAGGAGTAAAGAGAGTGAGAGAGGGAAGGATAAACAGTGTAGAAAAAAAATCTCTGATTTTATTTTTTATGTATTTTGTGCTAATAATGAGATTCCATGTGACATGGAAACCCCAGGACGTGGTAGAGAGTTGGCCCCAGTCTTGTAGCAAGTTAATGTGGTGAAATGAGAAGACCCTTGTGACCGGAGTCAGGAGAGTTCAGTTTGAGTACCAGATCCTTACTTATAGTAGTGTGACTGTAGGCAAATCACAAATTCAGGAAGCCTCATTGTCCTGCTAGTATAATGAAGATAATAATCTGCTGAATTCCCCTGAAGATCACTGTGAAGCTCTCACATAATACATGAGAAAACATTTTATTAAGTTACAAGGGCCTCAATGCTGGTCTAGCACCATGCTTCCCAACATGCGCTCTGGGCTTCACAGAATGGGTTGTTTCTACTACACCCTGGTAAGGTACAGTGATCTTTGGATACCCCATGTGAGGCAGGGTCTTCACTAGACAAACTATATATCATAGGACTTCAAACTCCATGTACTGAATGAGAAACTGGTGATCCTGGCCCACTGCCTCATACTGCTCCTTTGTTGGAACCTTAAACAAGTGACTCTACCACCCAGCAGTCAGATGCAGGGCAGGGATCCCTACACTCCTCCACTTTTACTGCCTATGTCCTGTTGGTCACCGAGTTCTGTCAATTCCATTTTCTAAACATCTCTCAAATCCATTCATGCCACCCTCTCCCATTTTTGCCACCTGGACTAAGCTGGTATCCTCTCTCACTCAGAATAAGCCTTTCCTTTCTGCCTCAGGGTCTTCAATCATGCATCCTCCTCCATCTGGAATGTCCCTTTCACTTCCTGAACTCCTGCCTCCTTTTCCTTCAGGCCTCCACTTATATACTGCTTTCTCAAGAAAACCTCTTGGGTCCCCAGGCTAGGTCAGGACCATCAATGCTTTTCTTATATCCTGTACTTTTCCTTTATAGTGTCAATTGCAATAATACTTAATGAGGACAGAATTATTGGCACAATGACTTCCCCATGTGTCCAGAGGTCTATGAAAACAGGACTACAATCTCATTATTCAGACCCTGCTGTGTTCATGAGAAGTATCCAATGATAGTGATTGAACAAGTACATACATGATTTTTAATAATCAATAACATCCAAAATTCATGAAAGGATGAAAAAGGTTTGTTTATTTGCAAAGCATCCCTGACCATCAGCATGACTTTTTGGCTCTGTAAAGCGGCACTCGGAATCAATCCCCTCTATCCCAAAAGTTTTTTTGTGGTCTGGCAGACCCTCACCCTTCTCTGTGCATCAGTTTCCTTTGCAACACAAGCAATCAGAATTGTAAGCTGTCTCCGGGGGTGCTGTGAGATAAGGTGATGGAAGGGCCATGTGAATGCTGAGTAACAGCAAGATGGCTGGGGGCTGAGTCTAGAGGTCACAGCACTCCCCGAGGAACTCTGTATCAGGGCAGCGGCTGATAGGATTGCACCATGGCAAGCTTGCTCACTGCACAGTTAATTAGCAAGTTAATGATCCTACTTGATATGGTAAAATGCTCTGAGGCAGTTAGTACAACTGGCCTCAAATGCCTTTTAAGTATATTAGGACATTTGAGTTTGCCAGTGAAAACTGTTCACTGGGTGTAAAACAGTTGGTGGTTTGTTTTAACAATTAGAAATGATTGAATTGACGGTTGAAATATTTAGCTACCTAGTCTATAATTTGGGTTTCATTGTCTAGCTGGAAGCCCTTGGTCAGTGGGGCTGAAGACCTCCATTCCTGAATTATTATTTAAACATTTTTTAATGTTTATTAATTGATTTTGAGAAAGAGAGATAGAGAATGAGCAGGAGAGAGGGAGAGAGAGAGAGGGAGACAGAGAATCCCAAGTAGGCTCTGCAATGTCAGCGCAGAGCCTGATGTGGGGCTCTAACTCATGAACCGTGAGATCATGACCTGAGCCAAAATCAAGAGCCAGGAGCTTAACCAACAGAGCCACCCAGGCACCCCTCCATTCATGAGTTATTAAAGGCAAACCAGGCCATCGTTCAATCTTTGGGGAGGACTGAGTGAGCCTTTTTTGTTCTCAATGTCATTAGAAACCCCAAAGTACTTGATAAGTCCTGGGATCTATTGCCTTACCAGGAAAAATCCTTATTGTACATGTCATATGGTCCTATGGGTGGGGAAGACCTTTAAAAGGAAGGGGAAAAGATAAAGAAGGATACAATTTTAAGCCAGTGTTTCTAGAACATTCATCTAGGGAAGCTTGGTGCCCAGTATACAGTAGGGAATCAACAAGAGGTGGCTGAATGAATTAATGAATGGACAGACACCTGGTATCACTGACTGTCAGAAGGGACATTAGGGACAATTCAGGCTGCTGCTGACATTTTGGGTGGGGCAGTGTATTTTGCAGGAATGTCCCATGCTCTCTGCAGGGCATTTAGCATCACTGGGCACTGGCCACTAAAAAAATGCTCATATACATTTACAAGTACCCTTCAGTTTAGAATCATCTTGACCCCTCCACCCCCTTTATTTAAAAGCTGGAAACTCAGAAGTTTCAAGAGATGAAGTGATGTGGTCAAGGTCACTCAAGCCAGTGGGAGTTCTGTCATGTTTTTTTTTAAACAGTATTTTAATAAAGGTCAATGATAGAAATTGCTACAGGTAGAGGTCTTATCACTGTGTCTGTAACTACAGAAAAAAATAAATATTTGGGGGCTTCTGTTAGTAAACAGGCTATTACTTTGTAGTGATTTTTGGCTCCAACCTTTCCCTTGTGGTCATATAACGTTAAACATACTGACCAAATAATTTTCCAATAGTTTTCTGGTAGCTTAACTCTTTAGCAAAGTGGTTGTTGGAGTAATAAAAGAGAGAAGCATGATAACAGATGCCCACTGTTATAGATGGGGATTGTTAAAAAAGACAAAAACCCTTCTGATTCTGTCATTAATCTTTAGTAGATTTACTTTCTTTGCATACATTTATATATCCAAAAAGAAATTATAAAATATCAAACACCAAAAAAATAAACAAATGAATACTATTTCATAATTATCTTTTCCCCTTTTCTGTTTATTTATTTTTAAGTCTTTACTGAAATTCCAGTTAGTTAACATACATATATTCAGGTGTACAATATAATGATTCTACACTTCCATACAACACCTGGTGCTCATCACAACAGGTGCACTCCTTAGTCCCCATCACCTATTCAACCCATCCTCCAGCCCCCTCCCCTTTGGTCATCATCAGTTTGTCCTCTATAGTTAAGTGTCTGCTTCTTGGTTTGCTTCTCTCTCTCTTTTTTCCCTTTGCTCATTTGTTTCTTTTCTTAAATTCACATATGAGTGAAATCATATGGTATTTGTATTTGTCTGATTGACCCATTTCACTTAGCATTACATTCTTTGGCTCCATCCAGATCATTGCAAACGGCAAGATTTCATTCTTATTATGCTCTGAAAAATCTCAAAGAACATTAAGAATAATTTGGAAAGAAATGTGTTCATTACAACCTTAGATTTCCATCTTTTTTCTCCTAAAGATTTAAACGAATTCTTCCATGTCATTAGTCTTTAGATGATACCTACCAGGAAGGTGTCCGATCCCAAATGACCTGATTTTATCGATGGAGGCACTGAGACATGAGATGCTCAATGGCCAGGGCACATTCTCTGAAGCCAAGGTGATAGCTCCAGGATTATTATTTGAACTTGGTAGCTTTTAATAACATTTACAGTAGGTTGTATTAAGTTTATCCTTACAGTTTGCAAAACACATTATTTCTACTTTATCTCCAAAACAGCACTTTAAGGGAGTTATGATTATACCCATTTCATGACTAAGAAAACTGAGCCTCCAAAAATAAAGCAAGTTAGTGCCAGAGTTGAGGCTAAAATACTAGTCCCTGGACTCCTAGTATCCACAGAGTTCAAGTGCAGCTTCCAAACGTTATTTAATAATGAAAGAAGTCTGTATTGATATTGCTTTAGGACAACAGAAGTCAACATTAAACACATTACATTTTTTTAAAGTACACATTGGAGAATCACAGCTTCATTTAGCTTTTTGCTCCTCTCTCTCCCTCCCTGTCTTTTTAGCTTCAGCCAATATCTTACCAATGGATCTTCCCGGGCAGTTTTCAATCACATCTGGTTATGCTCTTTCCTAAACATACATATACACATCCCAATCCCCTCTTCTTACCAATACCCACTCAGGCTTTTCTCTTCTCTTTTGCCAAAACCCCTCAGACCAACTCCATCTGGATTCAGATACACTCCATCTGGTTTTCATGTTCACTCATTAGTCCCTCCCCTTCTCTAACATGGTCACTCCTCTCTTACCATATTTTCCCCCACAGTCTCACTCAGAACCTGGAATTTAGTGGATGCTCAGTAATGTTTGCTGAATAAAAAATAATGAACTTTCTCTGGCCTTACTCTGTCTCTAAATCTGCTGCTCCCACGACTTTCTTGCCTGTCATTCCACCAATTTTATTAAACTTATTTCTTGTACAAAATATGAATTTTATCCCTTTGACTTTACTTGATATGTATCTATGCCTTTATCTGTGAGTATATTTACTTGATATGTGTCTATGTCTCTATAATGTCTTTGTGAATAAGTTCAAGTGGTAGAACTCGGAGCCACTACATAACTGGACTAGTTGAGGCCAATTGGTACTTGGATGATTGTGATGATACATCTCTGACTTACACAGAAATTCACTGCATAATCACCAGCATGGAATTATAACATTGTGATGGTTAAATGTAATTGTTCTACATGACACTCAAAATCCATGCAAGGTGATTAAATAATGAAAAAATATAAATCCTCCCCTTGACATATCTCATAACCATGCAAAGTCCAACAACCTCACTTGTGATGTGATATCATAGTAGCCTGCCAATAATGTACTTATTGTTGGATTGCTGCTTCCTCTCTCTCTCTCTCTCTCTCTCTCTCTTGTTCTCTCTTACCTTTATGCAGTTGTTACTGCTAATGAAACATCTAGACAAGAAGTTTGGTACTGGTTGATGAAGAAATTCAGTTTTATTAGACTGAGTCCAGAAAAATGTGCTTACTGCAAAATGGCCTGATATCTCCTCCATTTGTTCCTGAATTTGCAGTAATTTTAAACTAAGCCTTTTGAGGTATATCTGTGTTTTTCTCCAAACTCTTATAGAACTTTAAATGAAATTTTGAATTTAGATATCTGCATTTATTTCTATTTATTTGTTTATTTTTATTTTAGAGAGATAGTATGCATCTGAGCGTGGGAGAGGGGCAGAGGAAGAGAGAGAGAACCTTAAGTAGGCTCCATGCTCAGCATGGAGCCTGATGCAGGGCTTGATGATCTTGGGATCATAACTTGAGTTGAAATCAAGAGTTGGATGCTCAAATGACTGAGCCACCCAGGTGGCCCACAGATATATGCATTTTATTATAGTTGTTGGAAAATATCAGCTGGAGATAAATTATATGTTTCAAAAAGGGCACAGTGACATTGATTTCAGGTAAATGTGGTAGAGTATTTTTGTTTGTTTTAATCAAAACAGAAAATGTAGGCAGTCATATAGCACTTAAAGTAAATGGTACATTTTAGGCTATTAAGTTTTTTCTCTGAGTTAGTTACACAGTTTCACCAAATTAATCCGAAGTATAAACAAAATTCATTTTATTTCGAAAAGAATGAGTAGGTTTGCCTAGAGGTACAGGAAAAGACCAGGAGGCTACTCCTTTCCATGAAAGCAGAGAGTGATTTCTTCTAAAAGACCAAATTTGTGACTTAGATTTTATCCCTTTCAAAGAGTTACTTTAATTCATGAAAAGGAACACCAGAGCATCATAAGTGTCATAAAGTTAGGCTATCATGCTATTGTATGTTTTCTTACATGCTTTGTAACATGTTGAAGATGACAAAGCAGTGTAGGTACTTTGGATAGGAGAACTGCTCTGCAAATCAAAAATATGTCTATTTTTGGAGATTTCGAGAAATCTCCAAAGCATTCCCATGCTATGATCTAAAGATGCAATAGGGTTTGTCCTTTAGCTCCAGCTTTTTAAAAAAAAATTTTTTTTAACATTTATTTATTTTTGAGAGACAGTGTGATCAGGGGAGGGGCAGAGAGAGAGGGACACACAGAATCAGTAGCAGGCTCCAGGCTCTGTGACAGCTCATAGCCTGACGCGGGGCTCGAACCTACAAACTGTGAGATCATGACCTGAGCTGAAGTCAGACACTCAACAGACCAAGCCACCCAGGCGCCCCCTTTAGCTCCAGCTTATGGGCCTTAAATATCTTCAGAAAAACTGAGGGATAGCATCATGTTTTTCACTCCGATAAAAACGCCTGTATTTAGAGGCTGTCTTTTGTGTCTAAAATGCTACCTGTACTGTTTTTCTTTAATGTTGCATATTTGTGGCTCTAATCACTTACTTCTGCTCTCCTCCAGATTCTATCTGGCATAAAACAGTAGCTTGACCCATTTGGATTGGCTATTTTTGTAGGTCAAATTGGTTGAATATTGACAATTTCACTCGGTCACCTAAGGGACCAAAAAACCAGATGGAGATCAAGCACCAGCTGTATTAACATTAGACCTGATTTGCAGAAGACAGTGTTGCCTCCTATCTCCCACTTCAATTTTAACTTAGTCTAATCTTTCTTAGGCAGATATACTGGAGAAAATGGCCATCAAGCCATGGACCCTGTCTCGGGGGTCCTTCTAGCAAGGGGCAGTCCTTACCAATCCAGAAAGCAGGCAGAAATGAAATATTTGGACGACAGTTTTTTCCTCCTTTTACTCTCCTATTAAGGCATACCACTAAGTGGTAAAGTCCCCTATTGGATATTGAATTAGCTATTTCCTCTTTGGGGTGAAGTAAGAAGGAATGGAGAAAAAGGAGAATTTTCTTCCATTCTCTCAGTGTTTGGAAAGAATGAACATCCCCCTAGGCTTGGGTGGTTTTATGGGGAAAACTGGAGTCCTTCCACCTTCCTTCTATCCTTCTATACCATGTTTGGTTTGGCTGATACGTGTGTGTGTGTGTGTGTGTGTGTGTGTGTGTATGTGTGTGTGTGTGTGTGTGTATTCATGTAAAAGTTCATTTCTTGATTAAAGATCTACATATCATAATATCAGCCATAAAATCTTTAAAGCTCTGGAAGGAGAAAAGCAGAACCTATAAGAATAAGACGTTAACAATGGTCATCTTTGGATAAGATAACTAAATCGTCACAACCCCATCACCCAAATTCTCTGTGGTTTCCAAATTTCCTCTCTTGAGCAAATACTGCTTTCAAAATATATACAACAACACATGTTATGATAGTGTAAAAAATCTACAAGATTCAGATCAGTCTTTCTCAAGGGAAGCAGATGGTTTGTAAAAAAATTAAAACAAAACAAAAAACCGCTACCCAACTGCTCCCATTCCAGTAGAGCATAATAAGGAGGTGATCTCATCCCTCTTTTCTAATTGTCTGCCAAAAAGAAACTCCTCACCAGCCTTCGACTCCTCATTAGCGCTCCCCTCCGGCTATTCACAGGGAAAAAGCTCCCCTCGCAGGACCCAGCTGTCATAGGCTAAACCTGAGGCAACTAGTAGGTGATTCCAGGAAAAAGAACATTTCCTTACTTTCCCTTCTTCTGCTTCTAATTGGCAATTCTCCTGTGTTTCTAAAAGTGATATGTATTATAAATTCATCTCCGGTGAGTAAAACTGAAGCATTAACAGGGAAGGATCTTAAAAAAAGACAATCTTCAGTACCACAGACACAACAAAAGTCCTTTTTTGGCAGACAGTCCAGCTGAAGAGAGTTGAATATAATTTGGGAAATGCTCATTCACATGCAATCAAGAACCATTTTAATTCAGTGGCCTGGACATGTACCCTTTCTAGAGGCATTTGAAAATCCAACTGGGAATCTCTTTTATCAGGATCAGACTTTTCTGGTAGACACTCTCACTCTTTCCACCTCTCCAGATTTTTTTTTCCTCTCAGAGTTATTCTTTTCATGACACCTCCACCCCCACAACCCTAAACCTTAGAATTTAATGTTTAGATTTTATTGTCTTAAAATATTCATGTTGGATGAAGTCATGCTTCCATCATGTTGCCCAAGAGAGCCAAACTAATAAAATGTGTCATTGTGCTGATTTTATGACAGCCATTTTCCAGGAAATGTCCTATTTCTAGAACTTAAAAAAAAGATTTTCACCAAACTTTTTCTTGTTTCTACTGGTAAGGATTTAAATGTGTGAATTTTCTGTCTTCTTATGCCAGCCCATCAGAACTTCTTGGTTGTTAAAATATATTCACTTGGCTTCTTGGGCTTCAACTCTCAGAGACAAAAAGAAAGGAAAGGAGAAAAAAAAGATACTACCATGCATTGAAAATCTGGGGCAAGTACCTTGAAATCTAGGTGACCACTGGAAGACAGATAATTAGGAGACACAAACTCTCTAGCTCGGCTGCAGAGAAATCTGCCTCAGGTGACAGCAGAGCTGTCCCAGAAGACAAATTCCTTCTGGTTGAGCATCACTGGCACTTTAATCAGGTTTAAGAACAAGCTCTGATTATCAGTAAACTGGATTTTAAAAGTAGAAAGCAAGGAATTCACATTTACTGAATGTCTACAATATAACAGGCAGAATGCTAGGTTCTTGTTTCTTCCACTTTACAGATGATAAAACAGAGAACAAGTAACTTACTTTAGGTCACACAGTGGTAAGTGTCAAAGCCAGAGGCGATCCCAGGTCTGCCACTCTTCTTTTACAAAGTAAGTGTAAGCAGTCAAGGTCCAGGTGGGGTAGACACTGTATAGGATCCAGTTATAAACAACACTGGTCTAGGCTGGGTCACCTTCAACTCAATCTAGCAGGCTCATGTGCTCTTTCTACGAGCGAGAGCACTCTGGGAGAGTGAGCAGACTCTGAGGGCATTAAAAAAAAATCACTGGTTGCCTGCATCTTTTGTATTAAATAAAGTGCAGGTTATGAGAAAAAGTGTACAAAAATTAGAATTGTATCATCAGAGTGGAAACTGCTGCTTTTCCAATCATTACAGCATAAAGTATGGTTATATTTTGCTGAAAACATCTATTCATCACCATCCACTCTGTGATATGATACCTCTTCCCAGGAAGACAATCACAAACCTATTAGAATGTTTTTTTCTTCTTCTTACATATTCAACATTTTAGTCGAAGGAAAAAAGGAATTAGGAGAGTTCGGTTTTAGAGATGGGTCTTTGAGACTGTGTGAGTATCTTTGAGTGTTTTTGGAGAAGTGGTTGCCTTAAGTCAGCCAAGCACTACTAACTCATATTTCTTATTTATAAAATTCATTGAACATAAGACATTAACAACAACATTAAAGAAAGCACACATTTCAAAGTACATATTGAAGGAGATGAAAGTTTTCCGATAAAATATTAATTCTACATTAAATTTGCATTACTTTTGATTCCTCCCAGCGTTAAAACAGCAGGGAGAAACAATTTCAAAAGCTACAGGAGAACATCTTGTACTTTTTGGACTCTATTTCTAGGTTTAACTCAACCATTCCAGGTTTTGTTAAAAAGAGAAAAGACAAAAATCAGATTTTCATCACCTACTCGTCATTTATTTATTGATTCAACAGATGTTTGTTGAATGTCCACTGCATGTTCGGCATTGCTATAGATGCTTGAGATACCACAGTGAACAAAACATTCTACATCTCTGTCCAAGCAGACAGAGGCCGATGGACACACATTTCTTTCCTGAGGTTCACAGCCAATGGTACTCTAGAACCTGCCTGGCCCTGAACCTTCTGTCCTCTGTTCTTTGGAACAGGACCTTCTGCTCCTCACAGGGCCTTGCTTCTAGCAGCTAGCCCAGGTCTCTCTTGATCCTTCCTCTCTGTTGGCTATTTTCCTTTGCCATATAGCATTTTGAAATCTGTGCTGATTTCACCCTTGAGGCCCAGTTGCTCTGTAGCTATTTATTTTTCCATCTTCACAGCCAACTTTCTGAAAGATTCATCTACAGCCACCGCCTCTGGTATCTTGGCTCCATTCATTCCTCAAGATACAGCAATACTGACACCTCTCTTTGCCATGATCACCAAAGCTACAGGGCTCAGCTACTTTTGACTAAACCTTCTGCAGCATTTGGCATTACTAATGATTCCCCCATTGGATCCTCTCCTCTCTTGATTTATCTTTTTTTTTTTTTTTTTTTTTTTTTTTTTTTTTGTCCACCTGCCTCTCTGGCCCTTCTGAGGCTTTTTTCTGGACTCATTTTGTTCTTTTTGTCCCTCAAAGTTGTCATGTCTGAGGGCTCAGTCCTTGGCACTCTCCTTTTCACATTCTATATATGCCAGTCTTTGGCTGTCACCCACTTCTTACTTTCTTTCCTGCCAAACGTCTTGCATAGAGTTGCATTCAGCCACTGCTTTCTTCTCCCTCAACATCATTCAACCAGTCAGTGCAATCTGGGTTCTCTTCCCCAAGCACCATTAGAATCGCCCAAATATATACTCCCTGTTTTTGAACCCAGCACAGACATTTTAGCACATACTTTGCTCAGCGCAACTTCTGACACTCCCTCCTGCTGATGCCCTTACCTGCCAAGCTCCCTGTCCATCACTTCATCCTTCTGAGACCCCTTAGTGAGTTCCTGGTCTATGGGTTCCCAGATCAACTCTTGTTTCTCATATGCTGTGCTTTCAGGATTTTGCCATAGTGTGTCTTCTCATCTCTCCACACTTACCCTGAATGATGTCTGTTATGGTTTTAAAAGTCATCTCTATGCTGAGAACTTCTAAATCTACATCTCAAATCTGGACCCGTCTCTTAAACTCCAGAGTCTGCTGATCTGCAGTCAATGTACCAAAAATACCTATAGCTCAGCATGGCTCAAACATAAATCATATCTTTGTCTCCAAACTGTCCTTCCTCATGTGGTTCTTTCCTTGTTGAATGGGACCACTGGAGACTTAATTTCTCAGGTCTCAAACCTGAACCCTGATATCTAAGGCTCACTCCTTCCCTCTTGAAACACTTCCTTGACTTGCTTCCAAGGTCTAACATACTCTGGTTCTTCTCTTACCACAGTGGCCTCTCCTTAGCCTACTTTCCCTCCAGTCTCTGAATATTTGCATGTCCCAGGGCTCAGCTTTCAGTTTCCTTCTCCTCTCCATTTATACTCACATCACTGTTGATGTGATCAGACCATAACTTTCAGCACCATCTATATGAAAATGATTCTAAATTAATAATCCCAGCTCCCACCTCTCCCTAGACTCCAGATATATATCCCCAGCCATCTACCCAAAGTTTGCCTAGATGTCTAACGGGAAACTCAAACCTCAAAAGCCAAAGCAGAATCTTCGTTTTCTGCTCCTCATCTGCTCTTCTCCCATTTTCCTCATTTCACCACATGGCACAACCCAGTGGCTCAGGCCAATAACTAAGGAGTCATTCCTGACTTTTTTTTTTCTTTCAAACTTCCTCCACACAAATACTCAGGAAATCCTATTGGCTTTATCTTATAAATGTATCCAACAACCTCTAGCCACCTACACAGTTGGCGCCTGGCTTCAAGTCAACCCATCTTTCAGTTAGGGCCTCCTCACTGTCTAACTATGACCACTCATACAGTCAACTCTCCATGAGTGGCCACAGCCACAGTGATCTAAAACCAACAATTAGGTCGCATCAATCCCCTGCTCTGTACATTTTAATGATTTTCCTTAGAACAAATCCAAACCGCTTTCCTTAATCTCATGTAACAGCCTTATACAATATAATATATGCTAGCCTTATGCAGTCTCACCCCTACCTCTTTCCTCAGTGTCATCTTTTACTGCCAGTAACTTCATCCACTCTTTATGTGTCTTGAACATGCCATTCTCAGGGCCTTCACCCTTATACTGTTCCTTTGTTTAGAACTCTCTTCCTCATATCTTTGTGCATCTTATTCCCTCATGTTCTGGTGGGAGAGAAAGAAAATAAAAACTAACTATAACTTGGAAGGGAAGCTTCATGAGGGTAAGAACATGATCTTCTTCATGCTGTATGTCTAGAACCCATATAAAGGTATATATAAATATGCTTGATAAATATTTGCTGAGCACATGAGTGAACAAAACATGGATTAATCCTTCCTCACTCACATATCAAATAAGTCACCAAGTTCTGTCTTTTTAGCCACCTAAATTTCTCTAGAACCTCTTTACTTTACCTATCCTGTCTGCCCCTTCCTTATCAGGCCATGCAAATAAACTTTCTAAACTACAAATTTCATCACATCATTACTACTCTAGAAACTCTCAGGAATAAGCCCAAATCCCTTTGTGATTTACAATGTGGTTTATAAGTCCCCTTGTGGTCTGTCACCAGCTTCATTCTCTTCTTTGACCATTCCTCCTTCAAACTGCATGCAGAAGCATTTGTAGTTCCTTCCTGTCATGGTCCTTCTTGACTCATTTATCTGCACCTGCTGTTCCTTCTGCCTGGAGTTCCCATGTCCATCTGTCTCACTACCCCTTGCCTGGCCTGCTCAGAATAATCTTTCAGAGCTCAGTTGAGACAACACTTCCTTCAGGAAGCCCTCTTTGGCTTCCTAAATACAAATTAGGTGCCCCTTCAGGGGCTCCCATTGATCTCTGTATTATCAAATTGTATTTAGTTATGCTAAAACAAAACTATCTTCCATAAAGGAAGGAACTTTTTCTCTCTTGCACTCAGTTTTACTTCCTGAAGCTACAAGGTGCATGGTACACAGAAGGACCCCTTAAATATTTCATTAATTCATTCAAAAATATTTATGGAGTATCTACTAGATGCCTGGCACTATTCTAGAAAATAAGAAATCTAAGTAATAATAAATTCCCTACCTTTATGGAGCTTGTAATCTTATGTAGGAAGTGACAAGCAAGTAAAATATATAGTATGCCAATGGTGATAGAAACTATGGAGAAAACTAAAGCAGGGGAGAGGGGAGGGAGTGCTGAATGGGCAGGAGATTGTGATTCTAAACATGGTGGTCAGGGAAAGACTCATTGAGAAGGTACCTCTGAGTGAAGTCCAGAGGTGTTTATCTCATTCTCTGGCAGATAGTTGATACTGAATGATGAAAACATTTCCGCTTCTCTGAACCATTTGTGGAGATTTGCTGTCACTGAGGTAACTGGTACTACCTAAAGCTGCTTACTGAGATGATTTTGGCCAAAGGAGCTGAAGGTGAGTCCTTTGTGCAGTTGCTAGCTCCTGTCCTCATTCTCTGGCCCAGATAGTGTCACAGCTCCTAAACTGACTGCAGAGCTCTCCACTCGATAGCTCCAGAAAATGCTCAAATATATTCTGTCTTTCTGTTCAAGGGATCTTGAACTGGAAATGGCCTCTGACCCAGAAGATATAAGCAAGAGGGAGGACAGGAAGAAGGACAGAAATAATTCCTGCTATTTTCTCATAGGTTGATGTTTTTATTTTTATTAAATTTTTAATGTTTATTTATTTTTGAGAGAGAGAGAGAGAGAGAGAAAGACAGAGCATGAGTGGGGGAAGGGCAGCAAGAGAGGGAGACACAGAATCTGAAGCAGACTCCAGGCTCTGAACTATCAGCCCAGAGCCCGACACAGGGCTCAAACTCATGAACCATGAGATCATGACCTGAGCTAGAGTCAGGTGCTTAACCGACTGAACCACCAGGCACCCCGAGGTTGGTGCTTTTAGAATTCTCATGATCTAAGTCTTAAGAAGTCTCAGCAGCTATAAGACTGTACCTTTCATTCTTAAAGCACCTCATAGGCTTTTACTGATTTATTATTTCTTACAAATACATCTATTCAAATGCATTGCCAAAGTAAGCAGGCTATGCACATTTTTTCTTTTTTAAAGTGCAGGTACACCCTTGTACTTTAACCGTTTATTACAGGTGAATTTTGTGTAGCTATCGAGTCCAAATGAGCACTTCTGTAAAGACAACCAGTCAGCCACGATGTAGGAGTTTTCAATGCATCTATCCATGGCAGACAACATCAGAAGGCTCCTGCAAGGAGCCAGTGCAGGTGGCTTTGGTAGCCCTGGAATTTTAGGAACCACAGAGAGGGAACAGGTCCTAGGCAGGATCCACTTCTCAAAAATGGAAACTCTGAAACAGACAGGCAAAAAAGTCTGCTCTTGCTCCATGTTTTTCTGCTTCCTTTTGGAGAGGGCCTTCGAAAGGTCCACACCTTCAAATCTCCCTGTGGGTGGGGAGGAATTCAATACTGTCTCCAACTGTATTAGTTTCCTCTTGCTGCTGTAACAAATGACCACAGACTTAGTGGCTTAAAATAATACGAATTCATTACCTTACAGTTCTGGATATCAGAAGTCATAAAATGAAGGTGTTAACAGAGCTGTGTGCCTTCCGGAGGCTATAGGAGAGAGTACCTTTCTTTGCCTTTCTCAGCTTCTAGGGCTAACTGCATTCCCTGGTTTGCGGTTCCTTCCTCCATCTTCAAAGCCAGGGGTGTACCGTCTTCAGATACGTCTCTGACTCACTGACCTCTGCTTCCACTGTCATATCTCCTGCCACCTTTGACTCTGGCTCCTCTTTTCAAAGAACCTTTGTGATTATACTGAGGTCACTCAGATGACCCAGAATAATCTCATCGTTTCAGCTTCATTAATTTAATCCATCTGCAGGAGTCCCTTTGTCTAGTAAGGTAACATATTACAGGGGTCAGATGACCCTTTGAAGGACCATTGTCCTGCCTATTGCACCAGCTATGTTCATGCATAATGAAAGATATGCCTTGAAAATGATAAGCATTCTTTTAAGGGAAAGAAAACTGCCACTTATTGAACAGGGTGTGCAAGTGTTTACCTATCTAATTTTCCTTAATGCACCGGAATTCTTTCAATCCAGACATGGTTGTCATTCAAGGTAGTCATTCTGGAAGGTCATGGGTATATTTTAATGAAGGTTTCATTGCTCAAAAACATTCTGAACTTTCTGAAATCACCTTCGGAGCACTCACTGAAGTATTCTTAATGGAAGCAACTGCTAATTCTTTGAAAGTAGGTTTTATTTTTTGGAAAGAACACAAATGCTGGATTAAGCTAGATAATAGTTTTTGGAACCACAGGAAGGATAAATTATAAAGAAATCTGCATGATTTAAAATTGGCTCTGAAGATGTCAAAGAAATTCTACAAAATTTGAACAATGGTAGACACATCTAAATAAGTGTATACTAAAAAGCTCTTTGAGGAATACTATTAATTTGAAGTTATAAATTTGGTTATGTTTACCAAACCACTTTGTTTATAGTAAAATATCATTATATATCTTATATAGTAAAATATCATTATTGCCTCAAGGACATTTTTATTTGAAAAGTAAAGGGAATTTTTATATAGAAAGATGCTTCTAAAGATAAACCATTTGGAGTTTGCCTACTCTTAATTCTCATGTTACAGTGTCTAATTAGGAAGTTATTTGTTACAAACTAGCTCTTTTCAAATCCATTATCTTTTCATATTGTGTTGGATAATTAAATCCTTTATAGGATATAGCATTGTTTTTTAAATGAGCCCAAACTAGATCAGAGGTATTAAAAAATTCGTCAAATCTGTGACCAACACATAAAATTTCTTACTCGCTCTTTCATCTTATTAATAATCTTTAATGTTTCAATAAACCAGGGAAATAATTATCTGGAGAAAAGTATGAGAAATTATCAGTGACGTTACTTATAGAATTTTGTTTGGGAAAAGGCAGGGAGGATGACTTGAAATAAAAACATGATTCTAAATTTCTATCAAATGATTTCATACTATAAAAATCTTTTAAGGGCCAAATGAACACATTTGGGCAATGAGCATACTATAACTGGCAAGATTTTAAAGCATGGCTAATTGGAAAACTCTGACTTTTTTAAAATTGAAGTATAGGTGACAAACATTATTATATTAGTTTCAAGTATCCAACCCAGTGATTCAACAATTCTGTATATATAAAGCTCCCTCACTACAGTAAGCATAGTCACCATACAATGTTATTACACTATTATTTACTATATCCCCATCACGTAATTTTCATCCTGTGACTTATTTATTTTATAACTGGAATTTTGTAACTTTTAATCCCCTTCACCTAGTTTGCCCATCACCCAGCCCCCTCTCTTCTGGCAACCACTAGCTTGTTCTCTGTACTTATGATTCTGTGTCTGTTTTTTTTTATTTGTTTGTTTTTTCACTCATTTTGTATTTCAGATTCCACATATAAGTAAAAATTTATCCATTTTTAAAGTAAAAGTATATGGTACTTGTCTTTCTCTGTCAGACTTATTTCACTTAGCATAATACTCTTGAGGTCCATACATGTCACAAATGACAGGATCTCATTCTTTTTTACAGCTGAGTAATATTCCATTGTGTGTGTGTGTGTGTGTGTGTGTGTGTGTGTGTGTATACCACATCTTCTTTATCATTCACCTATTGAATGATACTTAACATTGCTTCTATACTGTGGTTATTGTAAATAATGCTGCACTAAACAAAAAGGTGCATATATCTTTTAAATTAGTGTTTTTGTGTTCTTTGCATAGATGCCCAGTAGTGAAATTACTGAATCATACTGGAACATTCTTTTAAAAATTTAATTAGTTAGTTTCTATTAAGGCTTATAAGTCATAAGTTTCATTTCCAAAGTAAAGAAAAATTTGAGTTTTGAAATTGTATTTACTTGGCCATTAGAAGACTTGTTTTCAATACCATGCTTTCTTTCTGTTTCAGTCTCATTTTCTCCCTGTCCTCTGTCTCCTTGTCTTTTTCTCTTTCACACACACAGACACACACACACACACACACACACACACACACACACACTCACTCACACAGTTAGAGGTGCTCACTAAATCTATTTGCAATTCCTTTTTAAATGAGTGAAAACATTGATTAGAAGTGTCCATTTGGGGGCTTCTGTGTTAAGCGCCCAACTTTTGATCTCGGTTCAGGTCATGATCTCATGGTTCATGGGGTCAACCCCATGCATTGGGCTCTGCGTTGGGATTCTCTCTGCTTGGGATTCTCTCTCTCCCTCTGTCTCTACCCCTCCACTGCTTGTGCTCTCTCTCTCCCTCTTTCTCAAAATTAATAAATAAAACATTTAACCAAGTGTCTATTTGCCCACAATCCCACCAATTCTATTCTGTGGTGAGCATGCACATTTGGGAGGTGTAAGGCAGTCAGCGGTTAACAGATTAATCTGTGTCTGTGAACATATTGAAGCCTTAGGGATATCCCAGGCTGAGCTTCCTATGTCTTCCCTTCTGCCCTATTCACTCTTATCCACCACTTGGCCATATAGTGGCCAAAATAAGGTAGACATTTTGGCCACTAATTCTGAAATATGAATCTTGTGTGTGGTATAATATTGAACTATAGGAGTGTTTCACTTTTCACAAACTCAGTACATGGAAAGAATACCTATGGAAACAAATATAGTTACTATTCAAGTACATGGAAAGAATACCTATGGAAACAAATATAGTTACAATTCAATCAACTAAAATGATTTTTCAATTTAAAAGAAATACACTGTACATTTCCCAGTGTGTTAAAAATATAAATAATTTATAAAAATGTATTTAGAAAGAATATTTCAGGAACATGTTCACTGCAAAAAAGGCAGTCCATCTGTACTACAGGAGAAAATTCTTTTGATTTTACATGTCAAGCAACAGAATAGCATGGCTTTAAAGTTTGTTTAGCTCTTAGCACTGTGAAAATATGATTCCAAGTAGGATATTACCATATTTGCTTGTACAGTTTCCCTGGAAGTTTTCACTACCAAACACAGTGGGTTGGAAGAATTTTGTTTGTACCTAGAAGCCATCTCATTCATGTTGATGAGGTTTCACTTCTGTTGGTTGGCAAATGAAATGGTCTCACATGAGGTTAATACAGTAGTCAATCAGTGGCAAAGCTAATTGAAATATTGAATTCCTAACCTTGTGTCTCAAGTAAGGTCTTTCACATGGATCACTTTGCACACACTGTACAATTTGTCATTGCTTTTCTTCAATTTGCTGTCCAAGAGTGAGTGTGTGAAGAGGATGGATTGGTTTTCTCAAATGGGATTAATGGAAAGAATATACAAAATGGAAAATACGTGAGTAAAAGGAGCTGGTATTTATTGAGCAACATGTTGGAGGCCTGGCTAAAGTGGTGGGTGTCCTAGCCTGGCTGACTAAGTGTCACAAGGATCTCAGACAAGTTTAAGGATGTTGGAAGACCGGTGAAAGTTCTGTCTGCAGGAAGAACAGAGGAACTTCACTGAGGAAGGTGTTAGGGGTGATGACAGGATCAGAACAATATAATGTATTACAGTTTGTTGCACTGTTTTTGCCTGGGGCAGTGGGGAAACCAGGACCATTGAATGCAGCATCACATTTGCATACCCAGGATCACATCAGGAGGCAGGTTTTTAAATTCTTATAAGTGGGGAAACAGATGCTCAGACAGAAAACAAACATATAAGGGCATCTCAGTTATTTATAACCTGTCTGCCTGAGCCATTGGAGCTGACAATCACCAGGGAAGCAAGTTGCCCTGTTTTACTGTGGGATTCATACTGTCAGTAAAATCTAGGTTTATAGACTCCACTGAACTGTCTCCTCCAGAAAGGCTTCTCTGTCACTGGTGGATCCAGTCACTCCTTTCTGTAATTCTGTAGCATTTGTGTATAGCTCCATTTTACTACTACTGCTCACACTGCACTGTAATTTGTCTATACATCTGTCTTCTAGAAAAATAGGATAATTTTTTTTTGAAATTAAGTTTTCCCCTTTCAATCATGCCCTATTTTAAACTGAGCCATGAAGAAAAAGACAACAGGTCCTCTATTAGGACATAGAGGTCATTCATCAGCTTTCAAACACCAAACTGACTTTCCTGACTTCTTTAGCAAAGAAAGGTCTAGAGTAAGGTTCATGGACAGAGAAAAGATTCTAAATTCTGTAATTCTCCCTCAGAAGGAAGATGTGAGGCAAAGAGTCCATGCTAAAGTGGAAGATGATGGGAAGCTTGTGTCTCCCACCATGGACTGTGGAAAGAGAAAAGGAAATTAACATAGGAGAAGTGTGTGTTGAGTCATATGTGTCCAGAGGTGCCCTCTTTGGATTGAAGTCCTAGATTGAGAAAGAATGCTAGATAGTTAGCAAGGAAACTGAAAGCAAAGCATTGGTTTCCTTTTGGGACACACTAACCTGAAGAGGCTGCATCAGAGAACAACAGAAGGTGAAGTCTCATTAGCAGAGAACACTCTAACTACCCAGAATCCTTTTCAGCTCCTGTTTTGCCAGAAGTCTTAGTGCTCCTCAAAGGGGTGAAGGCTGGCTACCCTGGGGTGGGGTGAGGGGTTCCATATGGCAGGGACCATCAAGGCTGGAGACCAAACACATTCACAGCCAGATACCTAGAGGCCCACAGCATCATTGAGGATCAGAGGAGCAGTCAGCAAGGAGAGGAAGACCGCTTTGGGGCCCAGTCAACAGCAGAGGTGAGCAGAATGCCAGGCACAGAATCTAGCAGCAGCAGCTGCATATCCAATCCAGCAAGTGTACACCCAACAACTGGGGGGCTGCCCTACAGTGGAAAGCAGCCAAAGGGCCAACAAGGCCCCAGGTCACCAGGTCACACTACAGACTCACATGATATCTCAGAAGCGAGTATGGAAGAAGGGACTTCCGAGAGGCTGAGCATTTGTCCAAAAGCAACTCAGCTATCCAAAGAAAAAATTTTAATTGGAAGAAATTAGCAATTTTTATAGCAAATCAGACTTTCAGACTCCCCTCCACCCACAGCTATTTAGCCAGCTTGAGGGCATTGGGGGAAAGGTTCACTGAAAACACTAGATCGATGATAGGATATAAAGAAGGTGTAGATGCTTTAAACATCTAAGGATAGCATGAGTGAATCTGTATCGAGGCAATGCCTATAACACTTGAGCTTCTTGAGAGCTGGGACAGTTTTTTTCATCATCTTTATATCCCCAGAGCATAAAAGAATACTTAAGAGGTGTTTAGAGTTCCATATCTGAGTCCTGTATGAATAAATAAACTTACTGATAATAAAACTACTAAAGGTCACTTGTGTTGTCTTGCCCCATAACTCACCTTTAGAAATTCATCCTTTCATTCATTAACTTATGTATTCAAGTATTTCATACATTTTGGCATCTATGTGTACATGATCTCGTGCAGGAAACAAAGATGAATTGCATCTGCATTTATCCAAATCAGAAATTTATTCAGTGCTTATTGTGTACCAGGTACACAGGTCTCACCTTCAAGGTCCTTATAGACAAGCGGGGAGGGCGGGGAGGAAATATGTAAAAAAAACCCAACTCTGATAAAAAGTAGAAAGTGGGAGTTACCATAAGAAAAAGAAAGATGAAGAAATAAAGAGATGAAGACAGGATTCAATGTGTGTCTTCCTGCCCTGCAGGCAGGGCTGTTAGTACAGTGAAAGGGAGGGAGGCAGGTGCTCTCTTGTTTTCCAATGGCTTTGTCTGTGGCATCTGAGGGGCCAGCCCATGGGCCCTGAGTCAATGAAGGTAGAATATGAAATCTCTCTTCTATGGAAGGCAGTTCTACAGAACACATTTAAAGACAGGTTTAGGGATGGGAATAATCACAGAACTAAGGCAAGATTGGAGATAGTCCCTCTGATGATGGGCAAAGGTCTATATTCTCTCTCAGGACAAAAGGCTGACAGGAAACCTGAAGTGCCCAATCAAATATTTAGATTTGAACTATTACATATTTATTTCTACAATCATGAGAATCAAAATTCCAGCTCTAAGAAATCTGAAAGACATTCATAACATTGTATTCCCTTTAAGGGTAAGAACTTTGTCTTTTAAAATGCTTTTAAATGTCCTTTAAAATATCTCCTGAATAGTCATGAACTACCACATTCTTGCACCAGGGACAGGTAAAAACAGCAAGGGTAAAGAAGGAAATACAATCTTAAAAACTGAGCTCATAATCATAAACTCAAGCCCATGAACCTGTTTCGAATGTGCTTAGGCGTGCTTTGTCTCTGGGCTCATCCACGAGGCTGGAAATTCAGGTTGGCTATAAATAAGTTTAGTGACTTTCTCTCATGTATCATAACATCTTGACTATGGGACCACAAGTACGTAATTCCTGGGGATGAGAGGTACCTCTCTCCGGTCTCCACTAAACAAGGCATACTTTCTCCATCACACTGCCATATTGTATCCTGTTAACACAGCTGCCCACTGCCCAACAGCAGGGCTTGAGTCTGATCAGTAGTTGCACCCCAAGCCTCTAGCCACAGGACAGGCATTTTTTAATCAATAAATACATCGGTAGGGCAAGTCTATTCACACAAATTGAATTTTAGACATAACAAGGTACAAACTACCCAGCCTTTCTCTGTACGTGGTACAACTTAAAACTCATAACCTACTGAAAATACACAAAGAGAAGACCCAGAAAGGCCTGAGAGTAATGTAAAGTGATGAGACAAACTGCTACATGTGGATGCTGTAGCATGTTGGGTATGTTACACGTACATGTTGCACGCAGATGCCGTAGCATGTTGGTGTTACAACTACATGTTACATGTGTATGCTGTAGCATGATGGGTATGTTACATGACCATGTTGCATGTGTATGCCCTGTAGAATTAGTCTTAGGGATGAAGGTTGTGCACTGGGGATGCTGGCTTGCATTCTGTATTATCTTGTCCTAACATGGACAGAGGAATGGAGGAATCAGAGGAATGGAGCAGAAAGAAAACCAGGGCTGGAGGTATTTCTTTCCTGTCCTTTGCTCCTGATGTCAACTGCTTGAAGAATGGAAGGCGCTCTGAAGTATGCACCATGTGAAGGAGGGGTATGTTAGAGGTATAGACCCCTCAGCATGGTTATCAGCAAGAATACTGTAAATCGTTTCCAAATGTGAGTTAATTTTAGTTACCAAATACCACATATGAAGAGACCAGCTTTCTTCTTATTTCACAGAAGCACTAGTTTCATCTGTTTGCATTTTAGTACTATGTGGCTGAAAAAAGATGAATAATCTTTAGGCGAGAAGTTGTAAAGCTGATATTTCTACTGGAATGGTTCATATAGCACAGTTATAAAAATAGCATAGCTTTTAGAACTTATCCAAATGTCATTGCTAATCTTTCTCAAAGTCACAAGTACAATCTATTCATTCTCCACAAGTCAAGAGATACAAACCCACAAATGTGTCTTTAGAATACAATTCTTATAAATCTCTTTATTTTATAATAAAGGGAACAGCTGGATTTCTTCACTTCAATGTCTCTCTTCCGTCATCTTTTTCCTTAATATGTTATCTCTTTTGCCATTGTTAACTTTCTTTAGCTTCTGACTGTAAAGGCAAAGTTAAAATTTTTTTTCCAAAAGGTGTTTAACATTATTAGCCCCTAGGGAATTGGAAATTAAAACAGTGATGAAATATCACCATGTACCTTTTGGAATGGCTAAAATGAAAAAATGCTAACACTGAGTGCTCGTGAGGGTGTGAAGATGGGGTCCAACCAGATCTCTCATACATTGGTGGAGGAAATATAAAATGGTACAATCACTCTGAAGAGTTGATTGCCAATTTCTAAAACCAAACAGGTACTTTCCATATGATCCAGCAATTGCACTTTTGAGCATTTATCCCAGGGAAATGAAACCTTGTGTTAACACAAAAACTTGCAAGTGAATGTTCATAGTGCCTTTATTTGTAAAAGCCCAAAATGGAAACAACCCAACTGTCTTTCAATAGGTAAATGGTAGATCAACCAATCAATACAAACCCTGGTATATCTGGACCATGGAATACTACTCAGCAATAAAAAGAAATAAAATATTGATATATGCAACAATCTGGCTGCACTTAAAGACATTATGCTTAGTGAAAAAGAAAACAATCTCCAAAGGTTAAACACTACATGATTCCATTTTATATAGCACCCCACCCTCCTGCTGACAAAGTCATATAGATGGAGAACAGATTAATGGTTGCCAGATGACCAGGATGGCAGTGGTGAGTTGGCTAAAACTTGACAGGGGTAGCACAAGGGAATTCCTTTGTGGTAATTGGGCATTTCTGGATTCTGTTTGTGGTAGTGTTTACACAAACTTACATGTGGGATCAAATTGCACAGAACTACACACACATATACACATACACACATGAAGGAAAGTAAGTTGAAAACTGAAAACGGTCTGTAGTCTAGTTAACAGTCTTGTACCAATTTCAATAACCTGGTTTTGACATTACACTAAAGTCAATGTCACCATTAGGGAAAGCTGCATGAATGGTGCAAAGAGCTCTGTATTTTTGCAATTCCCTGTGAGTCTATAGTCATTTCAAAAATATATTTTTCCTCTCAAGTTTCATGTATCAGTTGTTTCTGACATTTAACCCTATGTTTGGTGAATGTACTGAAAGGGCAGGAGGAAAGAGCAAGGAGAGGCTCGTAATGTCTTTTTACTTTATGTCGCTGCGTTTAAGAGAATCAGGAAAGAAAAGTAGTTGGTGCCCTGCCAACTATTAATGATGACTGTTTCGTTAAAACAGAAGTGCTTTGAAAAAGGGCTACTGGGTCACATCTTATCATTTCTTTCCTCAGAAACTTTCATGACTCTCTTTTACCTATAAAATTAAGTCACACTCTTTGCTTTGACATTGAAGACCTCTTACAATACGGCCCCAACTTAAAGTTTCAGCTCTATCTTCCTCTATTCCTCTATTCTATTTATGACAATCCACTGCTTCAATCTGTTCTATACAACGGAGCCCGAGTTTTCTTAAAAACTCAAATTTGGGTTCCCATGGCACTTAGCCTAAAGACTTAAATGCTTGACCCGGCCATCAAGACTCATAGTCTGGCCCCTGCCTCCTTCTCCAGGCCATCTTGTACCACTCTTCTCCGTGCTCAGCCACATGACCTTGTCCACAACCTCATCCTTGCCACAGTCCTTTCCACACAGGGCCTTGAGCATATTGTCTTCTTTGCTTGGACCTCTTTCTGCTCCTCTTTTAGATCTCAGCTCCACTACCAGTTTTTTAGGGAGATCTTCCCCAAACCCCCCAGCTGAGGTCTGGTTGTTTTGACAACCATTCTCATAGAACGCTTTCCTTGAGAACATTTATCTCTCATTATAATTATACATCCACTCATTGAATTATTTGGCCAAAGGCTGCCTTCCCCATCTGACTGGAAGCTCCATGAGAATACAGAGGGTATCTATTTTTGCTCACAACTTTGTTCACCACTTAATACGATGTCTTGAACGTAAAAGTATTTATTTTTGAAGTAATTATTTTTGAAGTGACTGGATGAATCAAACTGGAACAATTGCTCTCCAATCATATTTATTGGGTTTCCTGCCCCCAAGCTCTGTCCCCAAGCCCTGTCATGCTCTTCACTCCAGGTGTAAAGCTATACCCCATTTTATTCTCTCTACACTTTATCCAATCTTATAGACTCACATGGATAGAATTTGGAAATAAACATCATCTCTGCCTCCTTTGGAAACTGTAGCACTTAGGCATCTGTTCTCTTGCCATAGTTGGTGTTGCTTTCAATGGACTTTTCCTCTTATCCCCTTTATCAATCCATATGTTTCTGGAAGGCAAGGGTTATTCATCACCTGCAATAAATAGCTCATTTCTCAGGTGCTTAATTACTGTATTTTCCTTATTGATTACTATGAATAAAAGAAAAAGGCTTTATAAGCTTATTATAAGCATATTATAAGCTGAATTAGTTTAATTTATGGAAAACTCAAAAAGAAAAGGAGAGGTGGCCAATTTAAGCTGAAAGAGACTTTCAAAACAATATATGTATGCACAGAAAAATTAAAGAAATCCAACATTTTCTGATGCTTGGTGTAATTCACTGGCAATTGTTACCATTAAATAAAATTCTTTGCAAAAGTGTCTCTCTCAAGAAAGAAGATCCCATGAGTCACTTTCTGAACCCACTCACCAAAGGCAGCAGGAGACAATACTATATGTACAATAACATTCAGAAAGGTGGGGAGCTACTCAATGTTTGTATATGCCTATGCTGCCTTATCCAATGGAAAAGAAAACAATTGTCCACAATATTGATGTTCTTTTTGGGTTCTATGTACAAACTCGTCCAGTAATAAATATGTGTGGATTCTGTGAGTGGCTGACAAAAAAATAATTATGGAAACAAGGGAAAAGTATTGATCCTTTTTAGTTCTACCAAGTATACTAACTTACTAAACAGCACAGACATGGTTCCCAGAGCAGATGTCTTCTGTTCTGACCATTTATTGTTATTTAATAGGTCTATTTGTTGTAGGTGGTAAAAATAATTCTGGAATTGTTAGCTTCAACTTGCTTTTTTCTTTCTGCTATCTGTTGCTAAGTAAATTACAATGAAGACCAACTGATATTTTGGTAGAATTATTATTTTTCTTTCTCTCTACGGAATTAAAATAAACTTTTTCATAGAAGGGAGCATTGAGTAAGTGTTAAACGGCTAATTTGAGAGAGGTGGCAAGGGGGCACCTGGGTAGCTCAGTCGGTTAAGTGTCCAACTTCGGCTCAGGTCATGATCTCGCAGTTTGTGGGTTTGAGCCCTGCGTCGGGTTCTGTGCTGACAGCTCAGAGCCTGGAGCCTGTCTTCAGATTCTGTGTCTCCCTCTCTCTCTCTGACCCTCCCCTGATCACACTGTCTCTGTCTCTCAAAAATAAATAAAAAAACATTAAAAAAAAAAAAGAGAGAGGTGGCAGGATGGATTAGGATGGCAGTGTATGACATGGGTTGAACTAAACACCTGAAGACCAGGGGACCAGTTGTTAAGAATAAATTGTCACTGTTCACAAAAAAAAAAAAAAAAAAAAAAAAATTGAAAAGAAAACTTTGGAGGGGGAGCTTGGGTGGCTTAATCAGTTGAACATTCATTCAACTCTTAATTTTGCCTCAGGTCATGATTTCATGGTTCGTGAGTTCAAGCCCTGCATCAGGCTCTGTGCTGACATTGCAGAGCCTGCTTGGGAGTCTCTCTCTCCCTTTCTCTCTGCCTCTACCCCACCTGTGCATGCACACACACACTCTCTCTCTCAAAATAAATAAATAAACATTTTTAAAAAATTGAAAAAATTTTGGGAAAAGCTCCATAAGAAACCAGCAATTGGTTGTGACTTTTCAATGCCAAAAGAAAAAAAAACCCCACAAAAGTCAATTGTATTTTCAAAGGGGAAAGTCTCCTCATTCTGCCCAACACTGATTTTTAGCTTTTGGCTCTGGGCTAATGGGCTCAGTTCTGCCACAAAGCTAACACTTGTCTCTTCCTTGTCCCACCACATCTGTAAAGACATTCTGGAGGCTCTACATTTAGGTAGAGAACTGCTGGGAATTTCTGTGCCCCCGAATACTGAAAATCAGTGCAGGTGAATTAACTTCTCTAAACATTTATTGAGAACCTGGAATGTTTCTGGGTTTTCTACCAGGTACCAAAAACTCAAAGGTGAGCAAGAAATCACTCTTGCTGTGAAAAAGACTCACACTTCGGTGGAGTACGTGGGAATAATTCTTAGGTAAGGCATGATTCTTAGGTAAGAAACACCATTCTTAGGTAAGACAGACTGCAGACAGAGCTAGAAGACAAAGTGCCACGGGAGCACAAAAGATAGACATCGGTTGTCATTGTGGGGCTTGTCGAGTTGAGTGAGAGTTAAGCTGGGCACAGAGGCACTACAGCTGATTTCCAGAATCTGTACGCCTCTCCTCTCCCTCTGTGGAATTGCTCCCACCCTGACTCCAGGAGCGAGTGCTGATTGATGAGCCAGTAATCCTCAAACAGAGATTGTACCTCTCTGCCAGAGGGCATGTGGAAATCCACAGAGACACTTCTGGTCATTACAATGGCTGAAAAAAATGCTATTGGCATTTAGTGGGCAAGGACTAGGAATGTTCAATGATCAATAAAGTAGGAAAGGGACCCAAATCAGGAAAAATCGCCCCACCTAAAATGCCAGTAGGCCTCCTACTGAAAAACATGAGTCTAAACCAATCAGAGAAATCTGACCCTGTACGGGGTTGGGGAATCCAAGTTTAAGCCAGTTAGGTCCCAGCACCTCCCTACTATCATTGTGGTTCAATCAGAACACAGCTCTGGACTTTTCGTCAATGGGTGTAGAGACCTTCAATGGGTGAGAGATCTTTCTGTCTCTCACTGGGCATGCGGGAAGAAGCCTGTAGCCCCATCTAAACCTCATCTAGAGAGCTTCCCATTCAGTCTATATAATCTCAAATTGTTTAGTGGGTTGGTTTGCTTGTTTGTTTCTCCATTTTTGTTATTGTTATTTGTAAGCAAATTATGAGAATGGTGGGAATGTTGCTGTGGCATCAAGTCTAAGTCAAATACTATATGTAAATAATGTTTTGCTTTCATTCTGGAGCTTTGGAATGACTACAGAATTCATAATATTGCCATAAAAGGAGAAATGAGGGTGAAATAAAAATAGTCATGCTTATTATTTATGGTGTAATGAAGAATGGAAGGGGTGCCTGGTGAAAATTGTGAAAACCCAAGTTAAATTTGCAATTGTGTGTATGTGTGTGTGTATGCATGTGCAGAAAAGAGAAAGAGAGAGAGGAAAGGAGGACACAGTGATTATCTTCATGAATAACACTATTTAGGAATTTATGTCTTATTCTTTAAGGAAAAATTCTGTCCCTTCAGGTTGCAAAGTCTCTTCATTAAAGAAAGCTAAAAGAAAAGATTATCAAGCACTGTGATTACTTAATCAAAGCCCATTAACATGTTCTACAATGTTATAAGTTGTGCTTAAAATAGCTCTTTTCTAAGCTTATGAATAGCTCTCCTACTGACATAAGATTAGATGCTACTATTCATAGCTAGAAAATATTTTCCTACATTGTCAATACTTACGGTCTATTAAGAACAAAGAGGAAAAAGACATCCAATTACATTTGAATTAAGAAAAATTAGTAAGACATAGAAATAAAGCTCAAGTTATTTTTTATACACCCAATTTCCCTCTTGTTGTAAAACTTCTAGAGGAGTATTCAGATTCCCAGGTGACTCAGCTGAAAGTAAACTACATCTGGAAATGGAGGAAGCTGAGAAGAACAAAAGAGCCGCCAGTACCTGGATGCTGGTCAGAGTCGTGTACTGGTAGGCCTTGACCACCAGGTAATTTGCTTCCAGGTCGATGAGTCCCAGGATCATATACTTCCACCACCTTCGTCGTAAAATTGCCAGGAGGTTTTCTTCTCCTGTGTTATGAAGGTAAGAAGAAATGCGTTAGGTTCTGAACACATGATAAACTGCCTATTTAGAAGGATTCTAAAATATTATAGTATTACATATTTTTTACTGTTCCTGATCAAATGTTCAATTAAACAAATGAATTGTGTCAAAGACCAATGTGTTTTTATTGTAGATTTTGGCCTTTTGGATTGGTTTCTATGCCAGAGTAAGACTGGCAGGATTTTAGATCACTAGGCAAAGCATTTTCTCATGAACATTTGAAGGAAAAAACATTACATCATGTAAAAATAAAAAGAAAGGTGTGCCAGAAAGGCTGCATAAATACACAGAGTCCAAATCATTCTAAACTTCAGTACTGTGGTAAAATAGAAAGAAATGAAATGAGGGCAGCTTAATGGACAAAGGCCTATGCTTGGTAGCCGATCTGCAGTTAGATTCCAAGACACCATCCTGAGCACTTGCTCAGCGTTGAACGTTACATGCTCTGAACATTGTATTCTGGTGGAATGTGGGTGATGGGAAAGAAAGGAAGTAGGGGTCACTCTCAGATGTGAAACAGCCATAGGACCATGGCTCTGAATATTGCCTAAAACTACAATCTTCACCATCTTGCCTCTTAAGCTCATAGCATCAGAACAGATTTGGAATCCCTTAGTTCTTCATCTGTATTTTTACATATTTCAGGCCTGAAATAAACCTTATTTTTCAAGAAGAAATCATGATTGTTAATAGCTCTTTGGAGCCAACTTGTGAGGTCTTCATAGAGGATAGACTATGCAGAAATCCTGAGTGAATGGTGACTGTATTCATTATGTATTGCTGCACAACAATTATCCTAAAACATTGTTGCTTTAAAAAAACAAAATTTATTATCTCATAGTTATGTAGGTCAAGAATCTGGACACAGCTTAAAACTGAGTGCCTCTGATTCAAGATCTCTCAATTGCAGCCAAGTTGTCAGCCATGGATGTAGTCACATCTGAAGGGCTGGCTGGGGAGGGATCTGTTAAGCTCACTGAGAATGGCTGTTGGCAAGCCTCAGTCCTCTCTCTACAATGAGAGCAATGAGAGAGAGACAGACAGACAGAGAGAGAGAGAGAGAGAGAGAGAGAGAGAGAGAACCTGTAGTCTCTCTTATAACCTATTATCAGAAATGACGCTTCTCCCCTATTTTATTCTTCAGAAAAGGGTCAGTAAGTTCAACCCATACTCAAGGATAAGAATTTTGTAAGGATGTGAGTACCAAAAGGCAGAGATCATTGGAGGCCATCTCAGAGGTTGGCTACCGAGTGATACACACCTTCAGTACTATAGCTGTGCTCAAGCTGGTCCTCAAGAATCTCAACAGACTCCTGAGCCTTTCTTAGAATTTTAAACTTCTAATTTCTACCGTTGGTCTTATTCTAGTGGCCACAATATGAGGTGAAGACCTTTTCAATGTTATGGAGACTTGTAAAACAAAGCTTTTCAGCTACATGGAGAATGTCAGAGTGTGGGTATGTTTAGTTGGCAACAAAGAAGGAGAGTTCCCTGGACCTTCAGTAGCTAACCCAGTTTTCAAGCCTCCTTCTGGATGCTACACTTTTCATATCCTTTGCTCCAAACATACTAAAAATCTCTCCAACTCAGTGAATTGCTACTTCCTGTTCATCCTTCAAAATTTAGTTACTCTCCCCCTTTTTGTCTGATACCACTGCCCCTGGGTAATGTGTACCCAGCTCTGAATAGCCTTTTCACATAATTGTAATTACTTAGAAATTGCCTCTTCACTAAACTGGGAGTTTTGGGATGGTAATACATCGATGTCTTACTCATACATCCACAGCACTTAGCATACTGACATATACTAAGGATTAACTAAGTGTTTTGGAATGAACAAATAATTTAACTGAAAAAAGTGTGAAGTGCTATCTCTCTGAATATATCAAGAGCCAGCTCTAGAATATGAGTCACACTTCTTAGTGTTTTGCACTTAGATTCATAGCTGGTAAATGTGATCCCCAAGGTCATTTCTTTACAGCCAGCTCATTTTGGCAATGCCCTTGCACAACATTTCTGCCTTTCTTACTTGCCTACGCATTTGATAAATCAACACACCTCTCTGAATTTATCTTGTAAATTAGTAATTCACAGCTTGACTGAATATTCACATCTTCTTGAGAGATTTTTAAAAATCTCAATGTCTGGGACCAGTCCCCCCAAATTGGGATGTAATTATCTTTGGGTGAGGCCTGAGCATTGGGCTGAGGATCAAATCTAGGACTTTCAAACGGTTGGTGTCCAATGGCTATGCTCACGATGACCTGAGGTAGGAATTCCAAAGAGGTATAACCACAGACTAGTGAAGACTCTTCATGCCAAAGAAACATTTGGACATCTGGCCTGAAGTATGCTTCCTGATTCCTCTGCTTGGACTATTCTTCCTCCAGTCTCCAGATAAAGGATCAGCATAGACACTACCACTAGGAAGCCTTCCTTGATCTCTCAACTTGAACTTCCTAGGACTGGGTTTCCCTGTAATGTGTTTCTTTAATGTCTTTTGTTTATCCCACATATAATACTTATCTCACTGTAATGGCCTTTTTTCTTGACTCTATTACCCATTAGATTATTAACAATTTGGAGAGCATGGCATTGCCTTGGTCATCACTTTATCTCTAGGATCCAACAGTATATGGTGAGTGGTCAATAAATAATACAGAATGGATGAATACATTTCATGTTTAATCATCTCAGCAATGCTAAAGAGCAACGAAATAGAGGTACTTAAAATATATCTACTACGAACATTCATGTTCCAGACAATGAAAACTGTTTTCTAGTTAGAATGTAGACAATATCTGACACAATTAATTTGGTGACCATTTTACACATAATATACCATACATAGGACATAAAAAGGTCGATGACATATTTAACTGCAAAGCTGCAATTCTATAGTCACAGGTCATTGTCCCAGTTAATTTACACAATGAACAGAGAATTGCCAAACATACCAGCCACATCTCAATGATGTAAGACTGAAAATCTGGGTCATTGTGCTGTTTGTTCTACCAATCAATAACATATTCAAAGTGTAATTCATTACATAGATTCAAAGGAATGATTAGTTGCCTTGCTGTTCTGCTGAAGAAGTCTGCAAACCAAAACACCCTAAATAAATGTTCCATATTGTTTCATGTGAAGCACCAGAAAACATACAACACTCTTGCTTAGCAGAATTATCCAGGAAGGCAAGAGAGCACTTTTGCAATTTTGGCTGAGCAAAAAATCCAGCCCTTGAAAGGACTGCTTAGGGATTTGTCTACATGACTCTCATTAACACTGATGTACAATAGGCCATTAAAATTCTTTCTAGAATAACGAAAATGCATTCTTTACAGCCTTTGTGCCAAACCGCTCCCTAAATCTCATGAAATAGGGCCATCCATAAGAAACACCAGCACAATTAGTGGTATGTTAATGTTTTGAAATTCATTTTTTTTAGTTAACTAGAAACAGTAATAAACTCCATGGGTGGAAACTTTAGAATTACAGTTTAGCATTTAAATGCATTCTGTTAATTATTATTTTTATTATCAATATGTTCAAATATAAATAAAAATATTAGAGAAAATATAATAAGGTAATCTCCAACCTGACTTTGCCACATTTGTTTCAGAAATTTGGGGGTTCTTTTTGAGGAAGAAAATGCTACAGATAAAACTGAGCTCTTCTGTTGCTCTTGCCAAATTCCCTTCCTTTCCTTCCTTCCTTCCATCATTGTCTTGATATTGTTGTGAATCCTTCATGTTTGTGCTTTTGTTACACCTTTTCTAGGTATGTTTGTATCCAAAATACTTACCTTGGTATGTTTTTAAAGTTGATATGAAAGTTTATTGTATACATGTATATGTAACATTTTTCTATGATTTTTAACATTTAACGTTGTTTTACAAATGTATCCCTATTGTTTCATGTAGAGCTAACTTATTTTAAACACTGTATATTATCATATTTTATGAATCTGTCACAATTTATCTAGTCTCCCACTAACAACCATCTAGGTTGTTTCCATTTTTTCTCTATTAGGAAAAGTGCAACAAAGAAAGTTACTCTAATTTGAAATAACAGCTTTCCAGCAACAATAACTACTTCAATAATTAAGAACAGGGAAAGAAATTACTGACAGTCTTGATCATGTCATTCATATTTAATTTAACTAAGCACCAACATCATGATCACTCAAATGTGTTTTTGAATTTTTGTAACAAATAACTTCTAGGGTACTTATTATGTATCAGGAAGTATCTACATGTCTTACAAATAACCAATTTACCTAATTCTCATAGCAACCCCATAGAGTAGAGATGGCTATTAACCTTATTTGCAGATGACAAGACCAAGGCCTGGAGGAGTTAAATAACTTGCCCCAAAGGATGCACAGATAATCCAGGATCTGGACTCATGACAATCAGGCACTGGGCTTCATACTCATTAGCACTGTACAATTTTGACTCACTGATTTGTAATGGTGGCATTGTCCTCAGGAGTCACACATTTCTCATTAGAGACTTATGACCTACTTGTCCAGACTCACTGCTGGGTGCCCCATTGCTAACTCTAGGAGGCGCCCATCACACGGAAGCTCTTGTGCATGGCGCCTCCTGGAGTTGCCAGTACCCATGGTGCAGCTGTGTGTCTACCCCTTAAGTGGCTGGGGGATGAGCATGTATCCCAATCACCATCAGGCCAGCATCAAGGATTTGTTCTCTTCCTGCCTGATCTAAAGTCCATGACAGAGTTTCCCTTCTGAAATGTAAAATAGGGTCTAAAATCAACTCTAGAGCTTAGAAAAGCCTACTGACAAGAATTACTGTTTTATGCTGTACTACTTGCTGAAGCCTCAGGCATAACAACACTGGTCGCACATGGGTGGGGCAGGGTGGTGGTGTTAATACATGCTGAATGAAGGAAGGGAAAACTTTTGTACAAAAACCAAAACATGGTTCACATTAATGGCAGGGCCTGGAAAACAGACCTTTGATTCATAATGTTCATAGTATTCTTGTTCACTCCACGTGGTAGTCTGAGTAAAGAGTAGCAGCACTGCAAGACAGTACCAGAGGGATCAAGACAGCTACATTATTCTTGGGACATTTTCATTAAGGGCTCTCATGGGTGGTGTGGTCTTTCATGGTGTTCTTATGCAAGAACAAAACCCAGCATGCTTTGTAAGAGCAAAATCCCTACACAGGGGGAGAGATCCTACTTGAAATGACACCTCCTTGGCTCACAATTTGAAGCCACCACACCATCTTTCTTTACCAGAGCTCCAAAGGGAAGTGTTTAAGTATTAATCAGTGAACCTGAAAGATTTTAAATGTCTTATGATGGAGGTTTTAATTACTCACCATTAAAAGCTGAAATTTATTATTAGAATGGAAAGCTTGAGACAATGCTCTTTTGTCAGAACAGTGAACAACACAAATGTGTTCACAAGGAAATAAAAATATAAATTGTTCACAAAAAGGATTGCAACCAATTATACCTTATAATATAAACCTGAGTGTAGGGATGAAATACAAAAAAAAATGAAGATTAAATTTTGTTTTGTATTCTTTCACTCATTTTTACTATTAGAAACAGTGTGAATAGGAAGAGAATAAAAGACAGTATTGTGTCTTGGTAGCACTGTGTTGTGTCTCAGACCTGGGGTTGAGCACAGACTGCCTTCTGTTATTTGGTACTAAGTAACTTGGCAAATGGCTCTGAACCATGATCCTTCTACTACAAAATAAGGATTATAACAACTATCTTATGGGGCAGTGTAGATTAAAGGTAACATGAGTAATGTGTATAAGCTAATATCTAATATAAGGTACATGCACAGAACATACTAGCAATTGGTAGGATTCTGGAAGCCTTCTATCCTCCCAGCCACCCCCTACATGCTAGCTTACCATGTGTGTAGAGCTGCATAGAGCAAGCCCAGGAACATGAACCCTCATAATTATTCATTAGGGCATTGGCCACATACCCCTCTCTGTCCCTGACCCTAGATCACATCGCAGCCAGCATACAACATTTGTCCAAACTAGAGGCAAACTGAGGGCCTTGCCTTTAAGGCCTCTTCCTCAGACCAGCCGGTGCTTTGATCCTGTGGATTGCACCACTTATCCTGAGAGTGGAGGCTGGCTGAACACACAAGTTTTCTGCCATCTTGTGCCAGGCCCTTCTCTTGTTTACATATCCTCAACTAAGCCCCACATAGTGATTTAGACAAGTTAGTTAATGTAAGATCTTGTTATTAAGGCAGGAGAGCTGAATAACACCTTTAAAATCTGTGCAGTAATCTGGCTGTTTTCCAGAAATGCCTCATAAAACGTTGAAAAAATATCTAAAAGCAGTTAAAGATGAATCATAATGCCATCAGGTTCCGGTAGCTGTTACTGTAAGCTGAATATGAGAGAAAAAAGGATAGATGTGTAGAAATGATTGCACACAGGATAGGTTTCTCAACAGTAAGTTTATTTTATTTCTTTCAAAGTTACATTTCCGGCATTGATAATTAAAATACAATATTCTAGGTCTAATTATGAACTCTATTACCTCTTCTGATATAAAAAGCATTTACACATTGTAATATGAAAATAAAAGTCTCAACTTTTCAACATGTATATTTCAGTGTATGTTACCATCTCTTACATGAACTAAATCACTCAAATCTTAGAAAACTTCCCTTTCTGGATTTTTTAAGCTGTCATCTTTTATGAAGTTAAGATATATGATTTTATGGGGGACATTTATCCAAAATATCCATACTTTCAATAATCTTGATGTGTATTAGAAAACACAATTACTAACATTTTCTTCTTCATATCAGTATAAAAATTGATATGAATTGATTGCCTAACTTTTAGCATCCAGATAGTTAAAACACATAGGCAGATAAACAAGTAAAGAACTTTTCAGAGGTGCCTGGGTGGTTCAGTTGGTTGAGCATCCTACTCTTGATTTCTGCTCAGGTCACAATCTCACAGTTCATAAGTTCAAACCCCACGTCGGGCTCTGTGCTGACAGTGTGGAGCCTGCTTGGGATTCTCTCTCTCCCACTATCTCTGCCCCCCGCCCCCAACTCTCTAAATAAATAAATAAATAAACTTTAAAAAGAAAGAACTTTTCAGGGGGTACCTGCGTGGCTCACTCAGTTAAGCATCTGACTCTTGATTTCAGCTCAGGTCATGATCTTACGGTTCATGAGATCAAGCTCTTTGCCAGCCTCCCTACTGACAGTGTGGAGCCTGCTCAGGAATCTGTCTCTCCCTCTCTCTCTGCCCCCCCCAACTCATGTGTGTGTGCTCCCTCTCTTTCTCTCTCTCTCAAAATAAAAAAATTAATTAAAAAAAGAACTTTTCAGGATATCTAAAAACACACATACAAGGGCACCTGGGTGGCTCAGTCGGTTGGGCATCTAACTTCAACTCAGGTCATGATCTCATGGCTTGTGGGTTTGAACCCCACATTGGGCTTTGCACTGACAGTGCAGAGCCTACTTCAGATCCTCTGTTTCCCTCTCACTCTGTCCCTCCTCCACTTGTGCTCTCTCTCTTTCTCAAAAATAAATAAACATTAAAAAATTAAAAAAATTTTTTAAAAACCATATACAAAAATTGCATACCAACTATTAAACTCTGTTGACTGATACCTGTGTACTATGGGTTGCTCTACCTCTTAATGAAAACAGTGCATTAGATCTAAACAATTCCCATAGACAAATCCCACCCAGAATTTAAAACTCTTTAAACCATGTATACTACTCAGCATGCATTTTATATTCTTGGAAAGAGCATCCAATGAAAGAATAAACCTGCTTGAATGGCTAAACACTGTCATTGTGAATATGAAAGAAGAATCTGAAAATCTGAAAAATGTTAAGTTGCTCCATGGTCAAACACAACCAACATTTCTGTCCCATGTTTCTAGTTGTAATAGACACATTTATTCATATATATCATCTAACAATTAAAATTTAACTCATGAAAACCAAGCACATCTTTCTCCCCCAAACTCCTGTACAGTTTATGCCTTTTCTTAAGTAACCACTCCTCGGCAGGGAGTGGGGGCATTTTAACTTTGTTGTATCTTTAACAGTTATCTATATATGCACAGGTTTTTGCTCTGAAAAGACTCAACAAGAGTTCCTCCCTTTTGATTTGGGTAGTGAGTCTAGGAGGCTGGGCCATTCCCTCAGGGCGACTGGGCTGTTCAGCTCCCGGAGGCAGACTTCTCAGAGAAGTCAACAAGAATGGTGCCCTTTGAAGCCGTACATATGGCAGCCATGCCTTCCCCTTAGTGGGGTAACATAAGGAGGGCACTGAAGCCATTCAGCAGTGGGCTTTAAGCCAGGCTCTTCCAGGCCCTGGATGTATGATCTTGTTTTGCAACTTTGTCTCTCTAAAGCTCCATTTTCCTCATCTACACATTGGAGCTACATATTGGACCTGCCTTCTTGAAGATTTATTAGAATTAAATGAGATATCTGTAAAACTCTTGACATGGTGCCTGGCAAGTAGCTTTTGTTATTACTATCTTGATTACTATCTTTCCTCGTGCCCTACTTCCTATGTAATGTAGTTGTATAGTAAAGAATTGAACCTTGCCCCCAAAAAGGTTTTGGGATTTGAAAAATCTGGGATTTGTCCTAGGCTAACAATATGATTTAGGGTAGAGGCTGGCCATGCCAAGAAGACCAACAATATGATTTAGGAGGCAGAATTTGGGTCGCTCCCAGACCACATGGGCAATCAATCAGGCCTACATAACAGAAACCCAATAAAAACACTGAACACAGAGGTTCTAGTGAGTTTCCCTGATTAGCAATATTTTGTCCATATTGTCACACCCTGGAGCTGGGAAAGTAACCCATCCTGACTCCATAGGGAGAGGACAATGGAAGCTCTTGACTTGGTACTTCTCCTGGAGTCTGCTCTATGTGCTTCTTCCCTTGGTTGATTTTAATCTGTACCCTTTTCTTGTAGTAACTATAACCATGACTATAATAGCTTTCAGTTGTCCTAGCAAATTACTGAACCCAGGTGTGGTCTTGGGGGATACTTACCACCTATGAACTTGCAATTGGTGTCAGCAGAGAGGGTAGTCCTGTTTGGACTCTAAACTTTCTCACTTGGATTAAACTTTCTCACTTGGCTTACTTAAACTTGTGAGGTAACGGTAGTGATGGGGTTATACCCCAAATCTTTGCAGTCAGGTTTCTTCAAATACAACTAAATTTGTCCCTCTTTTGCTCAAGAGCTTGAGTACATTTTAGGTGTATCTCAGAATAACCAGACCCCAGAATCGTCCAGGTCTGAATTCAAATGAAAACAAACAAACAACTAGTCTCCTTTCCAGATGATGTTAAACAATACATGTGATTATTGTCTTTTAACTGTCTTTAAAAAGAGTGTAAAAACTTTGTGCTTTATAACTAAATTTTCTGTCATTATAAAGATATCGCTTACAATGGGAAATACCGCTCACTAGCTTAAAATGGTTAATGATAGGTCAACTGCGTGTGGGGGCAAATGCTTTGATTTGAAATTATTCAAAGCAATCATAATAAAACTATGTGCTAATATAAATCTCTCTATTTTCCTGGGGGTAAGCCTGCTGAGAGGAAAATGTATTTGTCCTTTTTAATGACAAGACTATTTTCCTTTTCTTCATCCCATTTTGTGAAAAGTGACCCTACTTGCCTTTTGGAGGCTTCCTGTAATTGGCTCTGATGCCTCCTGACATTAGCAGATGAATCTGTCAGTTTTATGAATTTTGTTTTGAACAAAGAGCTGTGTAGCAGCTAATGACACATGATGTAAGGGGAAGAGGCCAGTGCGGGCTTGCCTCTGGACTCCTGCTACTCGCTGAGCATATTCAAAAGACAACATGACAGAAGGTGCCAGCCTGAACTCTTGAGGGCTGACCTTGAGCTCTGACATGAGAACATCTGTCATGATGGACAGATAGGTTAGACCCAACATGGGAAATTAGCAAGAGAAGTGTCAACAGGCCAGAAACCCTGGTAAAGCAGAAATCTGGTCAGCCTCCTCTCCCCTGTCCATCCTCCCACCCCCAGCCCAAATGCCAAGCACAGATCTACCAAGGCCACTGCTGTTACCTGACATCTATTTTTCATTGAACACCATTTGTCAAGTACTGACACCATATATTCATTCTCTCATTTACTTGCCACTCTATACTCTAGGTTAAAAGCATGAAGTCAAAAAGACCTGTGTTAAGATACTGACTCTGCCCCTGAACTGGCTGTGTCACCTTGGGAAAGTTTACTCATTCATAAAATGAGTCAAACACTACTTATTTGAAAACATGCTATATAGATTAAATGAGAAAATATATGTAAAGTGTCTGGCTTCCAGGAAATACTTTGTAAAAGATAGCTTTGTTATTAATAGCCCTATGAAGAAAGTATTTTTCAGAGCATGAAATTGGATTTAGAAGTTAGGTAATTTGTCTAAGGTCTGTCCTGACTTTTTATTGGAAAGTATTCACTATTTTACGAATGATGTTTTTTGTTTACATGGAACACTTAATAAAACAGACCAGAAATATTTTTATTTATATGATCTTTCTGAAATTAGTTTCAGTAGAACAAGGCAGTATTTTCTAAGCAATGCTATATATATATATATATTTATATATATATATTTATATATATATTTATATATAAATATGTATTTATTTATCTGTTTGTTTATATTTATATATGTAGTCCCATCTGAAAATATTAAAGAATATATTTTTGGTGTTAAAAAGTTTCCACTATACTAACCTAGTGGCAAAGAACACTATGGTGTGCAGATAATCAATCTGAAAATACCATTTCCATCAAAAGAAATAATGGTTTTAGGAGAAGTGGTTAATTGCAGATTTGGGTCAGGAAATGTAATACAAGTCAAGCCTGGAACATCTTGTCATACAGAAGAGCAAGACAGCAATCAAACACTACTAGGGTTGTGTCAAAAGGACACAGAGGCCAACTTGAAGGGTCTTTCATATGAACCTAACAACTGAAATGGATTGAAATGTTTAGATTCATAATTTCATAATAAACATGAAAGCAAGAGCAAGAACAATTATGACCAAACATATTGAAAAATATCCTAATTGGCCACCATTAGAAGATATTAATAAACCATTCATTTTGAAAATTGGTAAACAAAGGGAAAAATACCAAGTTTTTGTCCCCTGGGATTCTTACATGAACTAAACCACTAGGTAACTAAATAGTAGATGAGGGAGAGATTGGTCTTATGGTAATATTCTAACTAATAAATGAAAAAGAAATGAGAAAATTAAACTATCATAATTTTGTACCCCATGATGAATTAATGGGTATTGGCCTTGAAGGTCAAGCTACTAACATTACAAAGGAAGAGACAATTAAGCATTATGTTTTATGTGCTTCCTGGTGGAAGAACAAAACACTACTTAACACACACATGTGCGCACACACACACACACAGAACCTAAATCTGATCAAGTCTCGACTTAGCTACTAATTTAGAAAATTCTGAGGTCAGAGAAATATGTTAAAACACACTAGAAAGATTCAATCAGCAAAATCCAGACTGTGAGATTTGCTATAGTCTGGCTACTCAGTTTGGTCTGTTGAATGGCAGCATCGGTGACTAAGGGTCTTTCAGAGATGCAGACTCTTAGGCGTTCCCCAGACCTAGGGACTCAGAATCTGCATTGGATTGAATGCCAGAGAGTTTGTATACACTACAGCTGGAGAAGCAGTGACTGTAGAAGACACATGGCAGTTTCTTCAATAAATAAATTGTAGTAAAAATGAAAGAAGGAAATCTATAGGTTAAAATAACCTAAGAAAAAATATCAGCCACATGCAATGTGCAGCCTGTATTTGCATCTGGACTCAGACAAACTGTAAAAAATATATATCTATGAGACAATTGGAAATTTGAACACTGACAGGATATTATTGTTAATTTTAAATGTGATCAAGCTATCATGGCTATGTTATTTTTAAGCTCTTATGTTTTAGAAATACACACTGAAATAGTTGCAGATGAATTGATAAAATGTTTGAGATTTGATTTGAAATAACACCAGGGAAAGTGGTGGGGATAAGGATAAGGATTTGAAATTTATTGAAGCTGATATATTGGGACATAGGTGTTCATTATATGATTCTGTCTACTTTTCTGTATGTTTGAAAGTTTTCAGAATAAGAAAATTACAAAAAGAAGAGGTGCGGTTGTGAACAGGAAGTTGAACTATGGAGTAGCCTTGGCCAGAATATGTGAATATCAACAGTATCTATGCGTCTGTGGACTTTAAGTATTTTACTGCTGTAGTCACATTCCTCCGTACAGTGTCCTTGGCTTGTAGGTGATATTATCCTCCTTAGCAGCCAGAGAATGCAGAAGTTTGAATTCTATTACTTCTATGTCCTCCTTTCAGTCTTGGAGGTCGGGAGAAATACTTGGCAACTCTTCCAGCAGAGGTTTTGACAAGCTCTTAAGAACGAAGAACCTCTCTTGTTCGTTTCCCCGCATTCTGTTTGAGGAGGTGCCTTGCCCTTGTACTAATGGCCAGGATATTCCCTGCCCTGGAGGCTTCATTTACAGATAAAGCCTGTCTGTGTTTGAACTCCAAAAGCCCTCATAAGGAATCTTTTGTTGGTACAGTGTAGTGTCTGTACCAACTACTGAAGCTTCTTAAAGCTGCTGGTGGAGAAATCACTCCTCTCAAGGGTTGGTAGTACTGTGTTCAGTTAAGTGGAAACCATTAAGGTAGAGCCGGCTGAGAGCAGTAAAATCTAACTCAACGATAAGAGATGGTGTGGTTTGAATTGTGACTGACTAGGACCAGGAGAGGAGAAGATGGCAAATAATAAGCTAATATTCATCCCAAGTGAGGCCTCCTGTGTTGGGTAGCAAACACATTCAGAGCCATGGATACCGCACAGTTATTGCAGGCCACGACGTAGGGACATTCCAGAGTATGCTACCAGTCTTAACCACGTACATAGGCCTAGCATAAGTCAATTAAACAATGCTAAAATATTTGGGAAGCAAGAAAACAAAACAGCCAGTGATTTAGTTCTTTATGTTTGTATAAATGTTATTTCTTGATGCAATCAGATTTTTGCTGGTTCCCCCCACTTTGTCTAGACTGGTTCTTACACTTGAGTATGCATTAGTATGACCTGGAGAGCTTTTCCGACTGCCTGTCTCTGGGTTCTACCTCAGATATTTGCCCTCAGCAGGTCTGGGCTGGAGCTCAGGGATCTGTATTTTACAAAGTCTCCCAGAGACTGCAGTGCTGCTTGTGGCTGATTCTGTTACCTTCTGGCAATCCTGATTTAAACTAATAAATACATTGGAATATTACTCCCTGGGGCATTTGTGACTCATTATTTCCATCATTACAAAGAAAGAGACAACCAATTAGACGAGGTTGGTGACCTGAACCACCTGATTGGCTTGTCCTTAGTATAGGAATAGATCTGATATCTGTTCTAAGTCTGTCAGAACCCAAGGGAATGGCAGGGCTATTTCTGGATAAATGCACTATTATAAGCCTTGCCCCAAATCCTACCTTCTCAAAGAAACTTCCCCATATTGGCCCACATTGACTTTTCCTCTGAATTCTTATCCTTATATATTTTTTATTGATTTGGGAACTTACTCAACCTATCCTGTATTTTTTAAATGTTATGTGTGTGTATTTCTTCAGTCCTGAAATAGTAGTTAACTTAGGGAAAGCAAAGCCTCTGTTTTGTAGTCCTTTTCTGTGATACTCTTATGAAGATACATCATTGTCTGCTTAACAAATATTTATTGGCCTTCTATCACAAATCCTCAAACATATATAATACAGATCTGGTCCATAGGGCCAAAGGCCTTTATTTTATGTCTTCTACTATATTTGCACATTATATTTTAGAGAGATTTTAACTTTCCTGAGTTTTATTCATTTATTTATTATGTATCAACTATAACACTAGTGATTCAGTTCATGTGCACTGCCAGTGTTTACAAACCCTAATGACCCAAGTTAAAATTCATAGAAATGTATATCCCCAAGAAAAAGGTCAATTTTGCAATACAGCAGCTTAGAAAAAAAAACACACAACAAATACAAACCCTAATGACCCATCCTAATCGTCTTTCTTGAAAAGTAGATATGTATTTTTGGATATGTGTCCATCGATAGACTACAAACCTCTGAGATACAGCAGACAGCCTGTACTGTCAAGTAAGAGTCCTCCCATACATTCTCAAGACTAAGGAGAGGTGACTTTTTAGGAAACAAAATTGAATTGGATGTGTTCCAGAAATCAAGGGCCACATGGTAACTGTATTTATTTATTTATTTATTTATTTATTTATTTATTTATTTATTATTGAGAGAGAGAGGGCCCAAGTGAACAAGGGCTGAGAGAGAGAGAGAGAGAGAGAGAGAGAATCCCACAGGGAAGGGGGGAGAGGGGGAGAGAGAGAGAAATGGGGCTCACCCGAAGTGGGGCTTGTGCTCACCCAAAGTGGAGCTGGAGTTCACCCGAAGTAAGAAGACTCAGACTCATGAACCTTGAGATAATGACCTGAGCTGAAGTCTAGTGTTTAACTAACTGAGTTACCCAGGCACCCTACATGGTAACTTTTAATATGTTGTGCCATTTGTCTATGGATTTCTTAGGAGAGAGAGAAAAAGAGCTTAAAGGTGAATAAAAGAAAACTCGTTAGATTTCCAATTAGTAGTCAAGACAGGAGGTAAGAGGCAGGCATCGGCTAAGATTAGGATTCCTAATGCAAACCTGGAAAAAAATTCAAGCTATTCTTCAAAGCAGTCCCATCAACCTTTTTGCCCTCTTCACTTCTTACATCTTAGATCTAATCCAAATACCAAACTTGTAGTACCCACCCCCACCCCCACTAAATCCAGTCTATTTTTAGATCTGACTTCAACTGAAATGGAGCGATCTTCTGTGAAGGTTATGGCTGAAGTCTGAAGGGTGCCTGAAGGTGGTAGATATTCACCTTGCTGAAATGAAGCTTCTAACCCCTTAATATGAAACTTGAATGTGAACAGGCATAACATCAAAGGACATTTAAAGTACTTCTTTCCCCTGTCTACTGGGTGCACCAGGCCTGGAAGCACACTTACCTGTTTTCCTGAGAGGCCTCGTAACTCTCATTTCTTCCTCGATAGCAGAAACTCCGACTTCTCTGATATAACTGAATCCAAATCCCAGGACCTGCATTCTACTTCAAAATAAAGATTGGGCCATCTGTCCGGTCTGTGGACCTGCTGTCTATACCACACCATCTGTCCTACAAACTTCAACCAGGGCAGGAAAAACTGGATTTCTCTCTTAACATCTCAGTGTTGTCCCCAAGCATGTGGCTGGCCTTAGCAAGTAACCAGACAAATAAATAATGCTTCAAGAAAGCAACATAAAGAAACATTTCCAGGAGAGGAAATTACTCAACCGACCTTGTGGTATCACACCAGTTTAAATTAAGACACATGTGATGCCAGTCTTGTACTTTTGAACCTGAGGCTGGGAGAGAAAGAAGCAAGGAACTGATGAAGTGATTTTCTTTTCTATGATTGTTATTTTTTGTGTGTGTGCGTGTAAAATATACACAACATTTACCATTTTTTAAGCCTGTAGTTCAGTGGCATCAAGTAAGTGATTCACAAGGCATTCATATATTCTTGTGCAACCATCACCACTATGCATCTCCAGAACTTTTTCATCATCCCATTCTGAAACCCATTAAACACTAAGTCCCCATAATCCTCTTCTCCAGTCACTGGTAGCCATTGGTCTACTTCCTGCCTCTATGAATTTAACTACTCTAGGCTCTTCGGATAAGTAGAATCATATGTTTGTCTATTGTGTCTTCTAATTTCACCTAGCATAATGTACTCAAGGTTCATCTATGTTGTAGCATGTATTAGAATTTCATTCCTCTTTAAGACTGAATAATATGTCACTGTGTATACACGACATTTTGTTTATCCATTCATATGTTGAGGGACACTGGACAGTTTCCACCTTTTGGCTACTGTGAATAATGCTACTATGAACACTGGTGTATAGTTATCTGTTTAGGTTCCTACTTTCAATTACTTGGGGTACATACACAGACATGGAATTGAGGTGAGGATCTTTTATAAATTCTGAGAGCCATAGTTGAGGTTATATAATGACTAAAGTTACTATGGGGAACTTTTCTTTTTTTCCTTTGTTATAGTCCTTCTTAGGAGTCATCCACATTGGCTCTTCCAAATCACCGGATCTTCAGGTCAGTTAGATGATCACTTGATTTGAATCATTTTGGAATCTAACTCAATTTAAGTCCACTCTATGTGAATAGGGGTGCGTATGGGGGTGGGACTTATACATTATTAAGTTCATACTCTCTGGAGAACTTGGCTAGCTTCTGTTTTTGGACTGAACTGAAGTTTTACTACACACACATACCCATTTCACTCTATATAAAATGTGGTACTTTCGCAATCTTGTGAACCTCTAAAATCATGACTACAATAAATTGCTACTCTATGTTCAGATTTTGAGCTCTTCAAATAAAGACAGTAAGGTAATAATTCTTATGCAATAAATATATTATTGACAGTTGATGAATAACCTTCATCAATTCTTATGATATGTACTTTATTATAAATAAATTGCTGTTGAGGTCTCTGGCTCAATTAATGTAAACCATTTCCTGACTTTTGCTTTTCCACCTTAAACTAACTAAAAAATCCTCTGTTCACTTTCTCCAACTGTTTTTTTTTTGGGCGGGGAGGGAGGAGGAAGGGGACTAATCTTTTTTGTCTCCTATTCAACTTTTTAGTAGTAGGAAAGATAAAATATGAATTCTAAAGACTGTGGGGATCTAGAAGAAAAATCTTGCATACCAAATACCCAAAATCTATAGAATTCCTGAAATGAACAGTGTTCATACTTTTATGAAAAAGCCATCATCTATCAAAAAAATTTTCCCTTTTAAATGATCACCAAATTCCTTTGACAGGTGAGTGAGGAACTGAGTTCTCGTTTCTAATTCAGAATATACCATATTCACACTACTTGTATAATCAAGCTTTGCTTCTACCTATGATGGTTTTATACAATTGTCTGAAATCCTATAGTTCCTTTCACTAGGAGAGTCACCAAATATACACTAGAAAGTTGGAAAAACCTCTATTAGGATAAACAGTTTATTTGGCATTAAAAATATTAACTCTATCACATAAGAATTGCTTATATTAGGCAAACAAATCAAGACACCTCAACTCTGTCGGTCCATCATATCTTCATTTCTGCCATTTCCCATCATGGGGGAGGCTAGTCAGCCTAATTCCTACTGTGACAAGAATTCACACTAAAATACTCATGAGTTCCTCTACCTTCCTGTTCCACCATTGTCTCAGTGTCTCTGTTGCCTAGCAACAAGACCATCTTATCTATGCAGGCAAATAACCTTTAATATATATTGGTTGAAAGCACTTCTTGGTCTTTTAGTTTTGAAAACTTTCAAAAATACCCTTTTCTCACATGCATTTTAAATTGCATTTTTTTTTTGAGATATAAGACTGCAAGGGAAAAATCCACTGTGCAGTTTTCAGATCTCTTCTGTTTCATCTACCTCAATACCTTACGGTGTGGCCAAATATAGAAATCCCCAAGGAACAGAACATGTCTGAATGCTAAGGCACACCATGGCTGACAGCTTTTCCCCCCCAGTTTTGCAGTGACTCCTACCTCAAATTCCACTTTGCCTGAGCCAAGGCTAGAAAGCACACCCCCAGAGGAAGGTTAGGTTTCTCTGCCTCCTGATACCAGGGAGAATAGTATAATGAAGCTCTCTGGAGAAAGGTCTTTGGACATTGTTCACCAGAATAGCGAGGCAGTGTCTGCCAATTATCAGTGGATCAGTTTTAAGAAAAGTGAGAGAGAAGAAGAAAAACTAATGAGCAAAAGTCATACATTCATAAAAAGGACTATGTATACCATTGGTTCTCTGTTCCCCCCCCCCGCCGCCATGTTTCTGTCCTCTTCTCTCTCTCTCTCTCTCTCTCTCACACACACACACACACACAGCCTGCTATTTTTTTCTCTCTTTGCAGTTACCAGGAGTTTTTCCACACTGAACTTGGCTGTTCAGGGAAAAGAGGGCATACAGAGGAAAGAGCGCTAAAGCAGGTCAAGAGCCATCATATTAGTTGAGAGGAGGAAGCCAGTACAATGAATATTGAACCATTCTTTAAAGGCAATGCTTTTGTAGGCCTCTTGCCTCTACTTTTACCCCTTGAGTTAGTAAGCTGTATACATTGGATTCAAATTCCTTTTCATGTCCTAAAGGATCCAGGAGCATATGATGCATTTAATAGTCAGTTCAGACCTCAATCAACACACATTTACTTAGTTTTTAAGTAATGTAGAGACCTTACTCGCCAGTCTGCCTTGTAAGTAGTCTTTGAATTCCTAGACTCACCTAGAGCCCATATCGGTTCTCTTTTCTTTCACTGATGATTTTGTCCTTTCCAATTCTCTTTGTGAAAAATGCAGGGTGTGTTTTGGATTTTTGCCCTTTCTTCCCAAATCGATACACCATCCCTTTCCTAGTGGGGGCAGAGGTGTGATCCTTCAATTTCTGATAGACAGCTTTCTGCCTTACCCTTCGTCGTTCACCTTCCTTTCCCACTGCTGGCGTCTGCAATAATTTGCGTGTTCCACCCATTGTCCTGCTTCTATCAGCCTAAAGCTCCTGTGGCAGCTACAACAGAGAGACACCCCAGATGATGCTTTTCCATTGGATCTGCAGCCTACATCTGGATTTAATTGATCCACTTGGACCACACAGCTGGGCACTGAGCTATGATGAATCTCCTCAGCTACAGGTCTCCAGGAATGCTTGACCTACCGTCCAGGAAAGCAACACTCTCCAGGTAAAGAAGACTTTGTCCGATATTGGTAGTCCTCACTTTACTTAATAGATATGTTACAGCCCAAAAAAGTAGATGTGAAGAAACTTTTCCTAGATATCATCACATTTCATATGCTTACAGAAGAAGCCTACAAACGAATCATTTTTTAACACAGGAATAATTCCTTTTTAAAGTGTCAATCACACCCTAATTTAATCTTTTGTACATGGTGATTTTGTTATGTTTTCATAGATGGGAAGCCCACCCACATGTCATTTCATGACAACTGGAATAATTTAATGTCACAAGCATATTGAAGATGTTTCCACACTGAAGCATGCCTGAGCCCACACACACTTTTCTCCAAAAAGGACTTTTAAATTCTAAAGCTACAAGATCCTTGAGGGTAGGACCATGTTTTATATACCTTTGTTATTTTCTATTGTACCAACCATAGCGTCTTATATATAGCAAGCAAGTAATATATATTTGTTGAAAACTAAATGAATGGAGAAGTATCATGTGTCTTAGTACTGGACTTGAGAAAATTTTAGTTTTAAAAAATACAGAAAAAAATAGTTGGCTACACCAACATAGCTACAAGAGAGGAGTGGTAATTTTTAACATTTTCTGAAATATCTTCAAACCATTTTTAAGAATAAACTTAAATAAAAAATAAAACACTCCATATAAAGTTGAAGTCTTTACTTCCCTTCACACCCAATACTACTTTCCCAATCCTCGGGAGGAATGAAAGAGAATTTATGAATTGCCTCACAATCCAGTTTTGCTTTTATACACATGGATATACATATGCATGCGTACCTATAAATAACATGTTTTTGTAAGACTTTTATAAAATTGGTAATACCAGTATCATACTCTAGCTACCCTCTATATTACTTTGCAGCTAGCTTTTTTTCACATATCATGGTGTTTATGAGCTATCCATGTTACACACAAATAAATATTGTCATTTAAAAAAATATTTTTTAATGATTTTTAAAGAGCAAAAATCCAACATTTTATTTATCCATTTCCCCCATTCCCGGATTCGCAGGTTATTTCCAATTTTTGCTATCATAATCGATGCTGAACGTTTCTGTGCTTGTGTAAAACTTACAGGTCTCCAAACTTACCGGTCTCCAAACTTACCGGTTTGTAGAATATGCATATTTTTTACATATTCCCTAGACCACAGTCAAACAAACTCCTCAAAGTGTTGGTACCAATTTGTACTCCATCAGTAGCACAGGAGGTTGTCTTTCTCCCCATCTTTGACAACACACGCCGGACACATCCTGCATGCTTACCTCACAACAGACAAGGAGGATAATCTGTCTTCAGTTTTATGTCTTGTGATCAAGACAACAGAATTCAACAGTCCTTAAATTAGTCCTAGTACAGTGCCAACAATTATAACATGTAGGCTTGTTGATTTTAATACGGTGGATTCTAATTAAGAGGTAAGTGAGATTAAGAGCTGAGAGCTGAGAAGTGATGCCTTGATAAGAACTGGAGTGTATCCTTATGTGTGGCTGAATTTAAAACAGATGCCCAGATGCATCGGACTTGCCTTAACTTGTATTAGTGTGTTTATAATAATGTGGTGGAGTATCCCACCTCTAAGTGTTTTCTTGAATATTCATGGTTTTAACTTTTCATAGGCAAACTCCTGGTTAGATATGAATTTCTTCCTAATATAAATGGTGTTTGAACATGAGATTTCCCAAGGTTACTTATGGTATCTACTTCTATAAGAAAACTGGATTAATTACTGTCTTAAATGCTTCGGAATAGTACTGTTGGGAGGGTGTGGATGACTGCTAGCTACATGATGATTTGTGTCAAGATCTTTATAATTGAAAGCAACAGACCCCAGCTGTTGTTGCAAGTAGAAAAGGCAATTGTTGGAAGCCTGGAGAACCAGGTTTTAAAAAAGTCTTTAAAGAACCAGGACTTCTGGGACAAACAGAGTCTTTTTAATATTCCACTCCTGGAACAAATCAAGGCCAACTGTTTTAACATTTTGCCTCATTCCACTTAAGATGCAGAACCTGGGAGAGGAAGAAACACTGGGCTAGTTTGGGTCACATGCCCAGCTCTTGGTCAGAGGAAGAAGGGGCACCTTGAGTAATGTTACACAGAAAATGGATACATAGGAAAAAGAGCTTAGTTCCCTGAAGAAAATAAGGGATAATCTTGCTAAAATGAAGGGCAGTGGATGCTGACTGGCATGGAACAACTATCTGCAACATGTGGGCTGAACAAATACATATATTTAATGTCTACCATATGCCAGGCATGGTCAACACCTCAAACCTGGCCATTGTGCTCCAAAGGGCTTGTCCAAAGCTTTAGCCTACAATTTAAGTAGTTTTGTGGGTTTCTAACAAATTTATTACAAATTTATTACCCCACAGTCAACTGACCCCTAAGTATCCAAAAAGATGTGTTGTAAATAAGTGGGTCTATTTTTTTCAAAATTGAACTCAGTTATCCCTTGCCCTACAAATGCCTTCTTCCTATAATACTCCCAATTCTTGCTAATGGTGCCAGCAGTTTCAGAACCATCATCGACTCTTCCCTCTTTCTTGCTTTGTCAGTGTTGAATCCCTTCTCATCCTCTCTCTTTATTTTCTCTTCTCTAATAACTACCTCTACAACTGTCCTGTGTTGACTCCAGTCAAGTCTTTCACTGCTTCTCACCTAAACTGTTGTGCTAGTCTTCTGGCTGATCTCTCCATCTCCCATTCTGTGCCACTTGGCTCCTGTATATTTTCTAGTGTAGAAAAGTAGTAGTGTAGTGTAGAAAAGATTACTTTTCCTGAATACATTGTCTGAGAAAGGAGAAGGGTGATGAATTAAGGAGAGAGAGTTATTTGATGTTGGGACTGAATCTCATATGTCTAAAATTTTTTTCACATTTATTTATTTTTGAGAGACATAGAGAGACAGAGTGTGAACAGGGGAGGGGCAGAGAGAGAAAGAGACACAGAATCTGAAGCAGGCTCTAGGCTCTGAGCTAGCAGTCAGCACAGAGCCCAATGCAGGGCTCGAACCCACAAACTGTGAGATCACGACCTGAGCCAAAGTCGGACGCTGAATCGACTGAGCCACCCAGGCACCCCCTCTTATGTCTATTATCATTTACTTTCATGGCTGCTCAACATCCATCCATCCTTACATATTCTCTTTGCTTCCTTATAATGATAGAAATGCCTGCATCTAAACAAAATTCATTCACTCTCCCCTCACAAAGGGAAAATACTAAATGTCTCATCTAGTTACCAGGTTAAAGTTTTCTTTAAAGTCCAATGCTGAAATTCCTGTTGCCAGTGTTAAAGTTGGAATATACTTTTAGATCTAGGTCAAATGAGTAATGAGCTGCTGAGTAATGAGCAGTCCTTTCAGAGAAATTGAGATTCATAGCTTTTAAAGGTCTGGCAATCTTTCTGTGAATGATAAGCTTTATCCACTCCCAGCACACTGACTTATGCAATGAGGAAGAGAGAAAACTACACTAAAATTCTCATTTGAGAAAGTGGAGAACTTTCTGCCCTGGTAGTAAAATACTTTTGTTTAGCCGATGTAGCTCACTGCATTTCTGGTTCAAGAAGGTTTCTCTTGTCCCTTGTCCTCTGTAGCCCTGGTTCTTCTCCTGGGGAGAATGTTCCTTGTCCATTTTGCCATGTGGCCACAGTGGGATGGCTGCACTGGGAAGGATTCTTCTGTGGCCTCTGCGTCCTGAGTAATCCACTTCCCGGGATTGGTGGATTCTTGGACAATTAGACTGTTAAGAACTAGGGCAGTATGAAATACTTGGCTTTTTTTGTTAGGGCACTGTAAATGGAATGTGGCACCTCCAGCTCTTTCTGTTAGGTTTTGTCTTGTGTCCTCTCATGACATAGCTCAAGGCTCAAGGTCCCTGTAGAGAATGTCCCATGGGCTTCATTTTGGTCAAGCATCCACCTCTTGAATGAGAATGGAGGCCTCCTGAGGTCCACTTGGCCTGTATAGTGGATGGGGTAGGTCCCCTCATGAAATCTGGGCCTCTGCTGGAAATAGGGTGAATGGATGCTGGCTGACTAAAAACAACAATGTCCACCGCTGAAGGTTTTGCTATATACACAGTTCTGTTTCCTTTCTATAGTCTGTGGGTGCCTCTGTATTAAACTTATTGTGAGAAAATAAACAGTTAATGCCCTTACCTGAGATATCTAATTATTTAGTTAATGTGCCAACTAAATTCTCAAACTTCTTTCCACTTAGCTGTGCACAGTTCTGGCTAAGGTCAGGCAAGGAATTTATTATAACAATGACCTGTTAACACCACTTAAGCTCCTAGTCCTGCAGGGAGAAGCAACATGGAAATACTAAAATACTGCAGTCAGCATGATATGATCCTGGCACTACTTCAAAAGGCTGTATATGTTCCTCGTTGTTGTTCTTCAATTGATCATGCATTCTTTAAGAACTGACATTCCATAATGATTTATGTCAGTCACCTGCCTCTTTGGGGTCACATTTCTTCATTTAGCAAGTATTTATTGAGTGCCTAGTAAGACTGTCCTACACTCAGGGTTTGTACACAATAATTATTTGATAAATTAATTAATGAGTGGGCAGTGCGAAATGAATTAGACTTAGGTCTTGCACACCAAGATCTTATGGTCTGGGAAGAAATACATGAAATACCAACATGCCTAGTTGTAATACAAGGTAGAAAGTAAGAAAGACCAAAAAAGGCAACAGAAATTGAGAAGACAAAGGGCTTACTTCTGACTGGGGTGTGTGTTAGTTTGCTACCACAACAAAGTACTACCGCCTGGGTGGCTTAACTAACAGAGATTTATTTTCTCAGTTTCTGGAGGCCAAAGTCTGAGATCAAGGTATCAGCAGGGATGTTTTCTCCCAAGGCCTCTCTAATTGGCTTGTAATGGCTGTATTCTCCTTGTGTTTTCACAGCATCTTTTCCCGTGTCCTAATCTCTTCTTATCATAGGGATACCAATAAAGTTGAATTTGCACCCACCCATATGACCTCATTTTACCTTAATTATGTCTTTAAAGACCCTCTTTATTTTTTTAATATAATTTTTTAAACACTTTTATTTATTTTTGAGAGATAGAGAGAGACAGATCATGAGCAGGGGAGGGGCAGAGAGAGAGGGGGACACACAGAACAGAAGCAGACCCCCAGGCTCTGAGCTGCCAGCACAGAGCCCAAAGCAGGGCTCGAACCCACGAACTGTGAGATCATGACCTGAACCGAAGTCGGACGCTCAACCGACTGAGCCACCCACGTGCCCCTAAAGACCCTCTTTCAAATACAGTCATTTTCTGGGGTATTGGGGATTAGGATTTCAACATATGGAAGGGAAGGGTGTCAATTCAATCCATAACAGGTGGTTAGGGATGGATTCATGAGGGAGGGCAGCACTTGGGTTGGGGCTCTACTCTGATGCAGGAATGGGGTAATAAACATGTAAGTTTACACTTGCCAAAATGTTTGAGTTAGGATTGGACACATAACCTAAATAGAACCAAAGAGATACAATAGGTTTCTACTTGAATGACCAGGAGGAAGCATTGTTCTTCTAATAAACACCTGATCCTGAAAGTTTGAAGGTTGGAATCTGAAATGGAGGTAGATTTCTTATAATCACCAGGAGAGAAAAAAATCTCATTTGAGCATGGGTCATACTCTGGGGAAGCCAGAGTGAAGAAATGTAGAAGTGGAAAGTTGGATCCTGATGCCTAATTTGAGCCAGGTCAAGCTATGTGAAACCAGCACTACCCTTCAGTTTCTCCAGTCTCTCTCTCTCTCTCTCTCTCTCTTTCTTTCCTTTTTGGATTGCATTTTGTTTTTGTTGTTTTGTTTTGTTTCAAGGTAACTTAGAATTTGATTTTTTTGTCACTTGTCACCATGAGAGTTGCTATTGGTAAGTACTCCAAACAAGACTTTCCATAAATCAGGTGGTAACACCTTAACAGGAAAAAATGTCTTCAAAAGGCATTAGAAAATGAGGGCTGTGAACATTTGAATATATCCATGGATAATTTTTAATTGTTGAAAATTGTTGAAGGATAATAGTAATAATCATAATTAGGTCTGGTTTTAATTATAAGGAGAACTAATAACTCAGGCAGGAAACTATAAGCCTGCCATTTTCTCCCATTTTCAGCCAACCTCCTAGAGGTGGAAGAGCACATATTTGCATAATTGGGTTCCTTTTGTTCTTTTACTTGTTCCAGCCAACTGTCTTAGAATACCTCTGTTCTTGTTTCCACTGATATGTAAAATAAATTTAAGTTAGTACTGCAGCAGTTTATTGAAATTGTCATTGCTATTGCTTAGCTTAGAATAGCAAAGCGAAGATAAAACCTTTGAAAAGGTAGAATCAGAAATCACTTCTATTCCTTTTTGTCATATGGATTACACTGGAGGGTATAATTGAGAAGAGTCTGGGAAAGTTAGCAAAATGTTTAATATCATAAAATATTTGTGAAATCTAGGATAGGACATTGCTGGATTCTCATAGAGCCAGGGACACTATGAGTTTATAAACTCTATAAAATTATTTAGGGTAATTTTATTACTCTGTTGGCCAAGGGTCAGTGTTTTGTTTTGTTTTTATATCAAGACTTTTAAATGTCATGATTTCCAAAGGTGGGGGGATGGGTTTTGGCTCCAACAATAATATTATTTAATAGACTTAGTTTTCAAAATTCTGAGCATCTAAACACTTCATTGCCCAATTACAGAGATAAATTTCAATGCATCTACTTGTTAGAATTATTTAATAGTTTTTATTTATTTTTTAAAACATTTTTAATGTTTATTTTTGAGAAAGAGAGACAGTGTGGGTGGGGGAGGGCAAAGAGAGAGGGAGACACAGAATCCAAAGTAAGTTCCAGGCTCTGAGCTGTCAACACAGACCCCAACAGGGGGCTCGAACTCATGAACTGTGAGATCATGATCTGAGCCCAAGTCTGACACTTAACCGACAGCCATCCAGGTGCCCCTAGAATATTTAACAGATTTTAAAAAGTACTTGTAGAAAAGTTTTGTAAAACAATGTAAAAATACCTATGATGGAATATTAAGTGTACAACAATCACGTGTGAAAATTGTAAACACACTATGACTTCAATTATATAAAATAAAAGCACAAATACTTAAGTATTGAAAACCTCTAAAAATGACATCAAAATATTAACAGAGGTGCTTGAGATTGAGAGATGGCACAATGTGTATTTTTTCCTTCTAGTTACATGTATTTTCTAATTTTTCTTTAATAAGCATTAATTGCTTTCATAATTAAAAAGCACTTACAATTACATAAAAGTCAGTGCAGGCTAAATACTAAAGGGGTTATTTTAAAATAAATTTCTCTCCACAAGTTTGAACTCCCATAATTTAACGAAGATTTATAAAGAAATCAGAGAATAATTTAATCCATAATACCAAACAATAAATGTCTTGTTCAAAGGAAATTGCAAAGTCATTTGTCATTATTTTATGAGCATTGCCCACACTCTGTGGTAGGCTCTCATTTCCTTACCAGGTACTTCTGAATTAGAGAGATAAAATTACTTCCCAGGGTCACATATGAGTGGAACATAAAGAACTGGAGATCTCATCACAGCCCAGCTAAGCAGAAGATACTGGCAGGCCATATAGGATATAATTTATCCTGTCTGTGAAACTCCCTCTCTAGATGCTTTCATTTTTTCTTCTAAGAAATCCGTTGCCCTGGGCCTTCCACCTTTTTACTCAGGACAGAAATCATCAGGATGACTCAAAAAGGGATGATTTGCTATTATCCTTCAAACTTAGTAGAGTCTATTCATGCTGGGTGGCTAACTCTATTAAATATTTTAATGTTAATGGTATTTGTGCCTAACAATGGGGAACATTTTTTTAATCTCCAGTCAAGGGAATTCCTGGTTATGATAAGCAGGTAGTTTAGATGCAAGGGATGGAGAAAGTTTGTCAGGAGAAATAGCTCCCTGTCCCTGAAATCAGATTAGATCTCCAAGTTGGAAAAACAAAACAGCTTCAGTTTTTACTGGGTGCCTAGGAAGGTCTTCTGACATTGTCTTTCAGTTTTCATTACTCTTACTCTGAACTTCACATATTTCTCCCCAACCATGGGCCAACATCCCAGCCCAAGTTTCTTCCACACGGATGCCCACTGCTTTGTTCTGTGTAGACTTTTAGTAGAACAAAACAGCCTTTGTGGTTTGTTGTCCATGTATCACAGCTGCTCAGAACGCCAGGAAAGGACTCTAAGTCATATTCTACAAAACATACCTTTGTGGAACTTACTACACAGAAATATTTTAAAGGAATTGTTTCTTAAAATCAATCAACTAACCAGTCAACCAAACTCTGACTCATACACTAGTCCTAAGCAACTGATTAATTTTAAATGTGCCTTTTTATTCCAACATATAATCTAGGAATTTTTATTTTGATTAATTGATCCAATCATTTCTTTCTTATAAAAGGGAGCCAATGTTTTCTAAGTTCTCTTCTGACGCCTGGGCTTAAATTTTATGGTCATGTATTCCTCTTTACTTTAACAACATATGTTTGCCTAGGCTTATCCTTACTGCAAACATAGAGCTAAGTATTTTTCTCATTTGACCCATTGGTTTCACCTAAATAAAAGGCAAAAATGGAAGAAGGCCCAAAGGGCAAGGGATCCCATGAATAGTATGAAATAACCCATAATGACAGATTTGATTTTGATTTTCTCAGTTAAGAAGTTCTGATTTATTAGATGAAGGTTAGCCCTTGACTAACTGCATATGTCAGAATTTGTTATAATAATCACTTAAAAGTTATTTTTAACTTTTTAAAGAAAATAACTCAATTAAGTTGTTCAGAGTATTAGCTTCTCAGTTACAAGAAGTGATTAAATCCTTGAATCTTCTACAAGCTAAGAGCTTCAATAAGGAAAATAAATGAGTGCAAATGCTGTGTGATCCTGCCAGTTCACAGTACAGCTAGTTTAATGGGGTTCCTGGTCCCCTGCGAAGAACAGAGGATATCTGGTTTGTTCACAAGACAGTCTCTTGTGATACAAAAGGCACACATCTCCCTGTCAAGAGGCACAACTGCACAGCTGGTCATGGGATTCTCAAAACCTGTTGGATTTTTTTTTCTCTTGTAAAAACATATATATCTGAAGTTAGCGTAGACACATCATTCTTACATATGATACAGGAATCAAGAAGTGTCCTCTATGACTTTGAGTAGAATATATTCATTATCGTATACAATATATTCATTCATTGTTTATGAATAGTGAGAATTCATAACTTCACAATTTGATTTCATGTCAAAAGTTCTGCTGGTGGCTCTACACTAACCCACATGCTGAGGAGATGCCTTCTGGGGAGAAGTCACAGGTAGCAGAAGTGAGGTTAGAGAACATGGCCCCTAAGTACTCTCGCCAAAATTAGCCTTTTGTCGAAAAGGTTTCTAAAGATAGCATGTTGACGGGAAGGCTAATAAGATGAAAGACAGGCCATCAAATATAGAAAGAAAGGAATCAAAGAGTTGTGGGAGGTTTTTTTATTGTGGTAAAACGCACATAACATAATATCCACCATTGGAATAATTTATAAATATACAATTCATTATTCATTAAGTGGTATTAAATATATTCACAATGCTGTATAACCATCACCACTATCTATACTCAAAACTTTATCATCATCCCCTACATCAACTCTGTACCTATTAAACAGTAACTCATCATTCTCCCCTTCCCCCAAGTCCCTGACAACTTCTACTTGTCTCTATGAATTTGCCTATTCCAGGTACCTGATAATGTAAGTGGAATCATACAATATTTGTCTTTTTGTGTCTGGCTTATTTTATTGAGCATAATGTCTTCAAGTTCGATCCATGTTTTGGCATATATAAAAGTTTAATTTATTTTTATCACTGAATGATATTCCACTGTATGTATACGCCACATTTTGCTTATCCATTCATCTGTTGATGGACAATTGAGAAGTTCCACATTTGGTTATCGTGAATGATGCTGTTATGAACACTGGCATACAAATACCTATTTGAATCCCTGCTTTTAATTCTCTCGGATATATACCTAGGAGTGGAATTCCTGAGTCATACGGTAATTCTATGTTTAACTTCTTGAAGAACTGCTAACTATTTCCCACAGTGGCTGCACCATTTTACGTTCCCACCAGCAGTGTATGAGGGTTCCAATGTATCCATACCTCACCAGCAATTGTTATTTTGTGAGTTTTTTTGTTGCTGTTTTATTATAGTCATCCTAATAGGTGTAAAGTGGTAACTTACTGTGGTCTTGATTTGCATTTCCATAATGACTAATGAGTTTAATCTTTTCATGTGCTTATTGGCTATGTGTATATTTCCCTTAGGAAAATGTCTATTCAAATCCTTCACCCATCTTTGAATTGGTTTTTGTTGCTGTTGTGGTGGGTGGTGGCTTTTTTAAGTGCTGCTTTACATCTCCAGTTACAGGCACTTCCCTCTGCACTTCCTATGTACTTTTTTGTCTGACCTAAAGCTACCCTTCAGCTCATACCCTCCTTACGAACTCCTGTACATGGGTTTGCATGTAGAGAACCATAGAGGAGAACAGAAGTGCTTCAGCCAACATTCAGACATGTGACTACGCCTCTGAGCTGCCTTCCCCCAGGTGTTCTTCCTTTATGGAGGATGGGGAATGCAGGTAAAAGTGCATCATGAAAGAAGGGGAACATCTTCTGGGGCTCCCTGAATGTCGCAGAAGTCAAAGAAACTCTGACAAAAGGAGCAGAGGTGAGAGACTAGCCCCTTGTCAAGCTCCTCTCTACTGGGACACTCTGGCATGGCTTTCTGCTACCCTCTCCGTCAGCCTCATACTGTTCATGAGATCCCTTGTTCTTTGGACCCTCTTGCTTTTTGTCCTTGTCTCTCCAGGAGCCTTAATTCAGCTGGTCAGTGGATGATATAATCTAAAGATTCTTCTAACTCTGTATTTTGAAAGTAGACAAAGGTCTTTGTGGTAGATTGTGGTATGTTGTTTCAATAACGGCCCCCAAAGAATCATGCCTTCCTATGCACATCCTTATGTAGTCCCTTCAACATTAGCCTTTGGGGGCACCTGGGTGCCTCAGTTGGTTAAGCGTCCAACTTCAGCTCAGGTCATGATCTCACGGTTCGTGCGTTCGAGCCACCTGTCAGGTTCTCTGCTGTCAGAACAGAACATGCTTCAGATCCTCCATCTCCCTCTCTCTCAGCCCCTCCCCTGCTCGTTCCTGTTCTCTCTCTCTCAAAAATAAATAAACATTTAAAAAGAAACATTAGCTCTTGACTGGTCAGGGGATTTGCTTTGGCCAATGGGTCATTAGCAAATGTGACACAAGTAAAGGTTTAAATAATGTTTATGCATTGTTGTTTGCACTTTTTTGTCTGTGTTTGGAACCTTGAATTTGCAATATGAATAAGCCTAGGTTAGCCCATTGGAGAAACCATAGAAGAGAAGAGAAGTGCTTCAGCCAACATTCAGACATGTGAGTAGGCCTATGTTAGACTGTCCAGATCCTGTGGAGCCTTAAGATATCTGCAGCCACAGTATCAAGCACAAGTGTGCCCTGCCCGAGTCACTAACCCACAGAATCACAAGCAAATAGCACAGTCGTTGTTTTCTTTTGAGGTAGTTTCTAATTCAGGAATAAATACATGATACAGGCCTGTACCCACAATATGTAAAGCACCACGAATCAATAAGAAATGGACAAAACCCAATAGAAAGATGGACAAAAGGCTTGAATAGGCATTTCACAAAAGATACCCACACAACCAATAAACATATGAAAAAGTGCTCATCTTCATTATGCATCAGAGGAAAGTCTGTGTCCACCTGACAGCATTCTATAGCTTCATGACTGTCTATGTAGTTAGTTGTTAAGTCACCTCTGAGGTCACATCTAGGCTCAAGTCTAAAAGTTCCTGAATATTTTAGAAAATGAAAATAGAAATTTTCAAGCAGTTAAGAATTGAGAATATGCTTCATTTGTCCAACCATTATCACACAGCAAGTGACTTTTTCAAGAGGCAGGAGGCTTCACACGGTCTGGCCCCTGCCTACCACTGGATCTTCATCTTGTTCCACGGGTTCCCTGGTTTACAATGCTTCAGGAACACAGGTATGTTTCTCAAGTGTACCTGGCCCCCCTCCCCAGTGTCTTTTGTTCCCTTTGCTGAGTTCTTTCCTGCCTGTCCCCAAGACTCTCTCCCTGATGCCCTGGGTTTCATCTTAAGTGTCTCTTCCTCAATGACATCTCCTCTGACCGTCCTGTATATGGTAGACCCTCTGTCCCTATTGCTACTTTCTATATTGTCTCCTAGTTTATTTCCCTTATGGTGTTTATTACTATTAGCAATTATTTTGCTGACTTGTCTTCCCCACTGGCATACGATCCTCCATGAAGGGCGGGACCTTGTCAATCCTGCTGGCTACTACATTGCCCCAACACTTGCACTGTTCAAGGCTTTTCCTGTTGCATAAATGAATGAAGAAATGAAGGGCTCTAAGTTAATTGCATGGAAACAGCATGTTCTCCCATAGTATGGTTTCCACAGCACAATTTGAAATACATGGGTATTCAGTTAGGAGTACCAGAGAGTTTGCAGTTTTTTCTTTTCTAACATTTCTCTGTGAACAGGCTTGCCTATGAGTCTTGGCAGGAAACAGACGTATCCCTCCCAATAGCATGGTTCCCTCCCCTTCACAGAGCAAGGCTTCACTCCAATGATTTCAGATATTTGTTGATTGCAAACAAAGTCTTCAGAGGGGGATGGTTAGACTAAAGCATCGAGAGGCTTTGAGGGCCTTTCTGAAAAGTGGAAGAGTGGAGTGAAGGAAAGAGACTTGGGCAATCCACGTATAGCAGAGGTTGTGCGGGTCCTCAGTTTGTGAGATCCTGCCTTGACTTCCAGAGAGGCAGCTCTGAGGTGGGGCATCTTTTGCATTTGGCTTCATTCAATCAGATGATCTTTGATAGCAGAGTGCTAACACACAGGAGGGCATTGCTCAAAGGAGCTGTGCTTTATACTCTAGATAGCCACTGTCCTCAGAGCCCTGAGAATCTCAAACAACAGTTGGCTCCTGCATTAGTAGGGTGGAAGGGTGCGTGAAGACATGGCAAGCTCAGGAGTGAACAGCAGTGAACACGAAAACTCATAACCCTGTCGGGAGATCTTGGCTCCTGTGTGGGAGCAGCTGGGCTGCCTTTTGTTGAATGCAGTTTGCCAGAAATCAATTAGCCGCAGGTGGGAACAATGGTCTCTCTTTCTTCAAGGAAGTTAGTTCAGAGCTTTTACTTTATTAAGTTCCTATGCATAATTTGTAATAGAAATATAAATCCTCAGAGCCTCTGCACTAGCATTTTCTCAAGAACTCATCATTCAGGTCCCAGCTCAAATGCCATCTCCTTGGAGAGGACTTCCCTGATGACCCAACTTAAAGGAGCCACTAAACTCCTCTTCTAACTTACTTTCCCATGTTGCCTTTCATGCTTTACTGCTTTAAGACCAACCTTGAAAGTAATTTAAACCTCGTTCCATTCATTTTATCTTCAGATGGTGAAAGACACTGGGATGGATTCTAATTCACGGATTGCAAAAAAAAATTTTGACATTTGTTCAGAGAAGCCCATATTAGGAAGGCCCAGTTGCCATGAAAATGTTAGCAAGCAGGGCGCCTGGGTGGCTCAGTCGGTTAAGTGTCCAACTTCGGCTCAGGTCATGATCTCACGGTTCATGGGTTCGAGCCCCGCGTTGGGCTATGTGCTGACCGCTAGCTCAGAGCCTGGAGCCTGTCTTAGGATTCTGTGTCTCCCACTCTCTCTGTCCCTCCCCTGCTCCTGCTGCCTCTCTCTCTCTCTCTCTCTCTCTCTCAAAATAAAAGAAGAAGAAAATGTTAGCAAGCATTTGAATAAGAAAAACTAAAACAAGAAATAAACAAAAGCAGTTGCCCTGGTATCCATTCGTTTGTGGGGAAAATGGAGGATCACTTCTTGTCATAATTTCTGCACTTACTGCCAAGCCCCCATTCCTTCAATTGCACAGAAACAAGAGATGGTGGAGTTAAGTAAATAAGGGCAATTCTGTTACCCTTTCACAGGTTACAGGTGTTTAGACCTGTGTCCTAACCACCAAAGAGCCAAGGAAAGCGAAGGAATGTGGAAGAGAAAAGTACTGCCGGGGCAAATGGCACCAAGTTTTCTAGCCATGTGCACAGTAAACAGAATTCCTGTGCTCAAGGCTTCCCAATCTTTAATCTAAAGATTCAAAAGGATCCACGGACTGCCTTAAACTAACACCAAAGATGCCCAGAAGCCTGAGGGAGAAATTAAAATTGATACAGAAAATAGATCATATCTAGCAAGCCTAAGGGCTTTATTGCTACTCCGTAGCTCTTACTGTCCAAAGGACTTTTGAAACAGAAAAGGCATGTTGAAGGTATGGTTCCAGAATGCTATAAAAGAGATGCTGGGTGAGAAAGAGAAGTCTGAACAGACATATTTTAGGAAGCATTTTAAACCCATAGTCAGCATCACAAATTGAAGCACTCATAAAGTATAACTTGTGGAGATGATTTGGGGGACTTAGTGCTCACCTACACTGTGTGAGACGTAAATGGTATAATCCTTCTGGAGGGCAATTTGATACAATGTATCCAAAGTCTTAAAATGTTAGTAATTTCCCACCCCATCAGTCACAAAACTGTGTGCTTTTTGACCCGGTCATTGTATTTCTAGCAATTTATTCTAAATTTAAAAATTAAAGAAAACAAGAATTGAGTAGTCAGGATGTTCACAGTACAATTCATTATTTGAATCTGACACAACAATGGGATTATAAGGAAAATTTCTGAATGATTCAAAAATTTACCAGGTGTCCTGACTAGCTAACTATCGCTGCCATTATTTGTGTTTGCGTACAACTCTGTATAGAAGTGCTCTTGTAGAAGATGGATCATCATGCAAATAATTCCTGTCCATAGAAATATATAGTGTGTCTGGGGGAATGCAATTGACTGTTTCACTGTGGATATTGACCAGCGTTGCATCCATTTGTAAACTTATTTCAGTATACTTTATACTCAAAATGTGAGATAATTTGAGGTCTTTTTGAACTAGTTGTAATATTTTATACATTCCTCATGAAATAATGAGATAAATCTTTGACATGTGTCCATTTAAAATTTGTATGGAAATCATAGTTTTATACTCTTTAAAATGTCTCCTTTAATATGGCAATAGGTTAAATAAACTATGGTACATTCATTTAACAAAATGCTACATAGCTTTAAAAGTTGTTGCTACCAGGGGCGCCTGAATGGCTCCATTATTTAAATGACCAACTCTTGATTTCTGCTCAAGTCATGATCTCAATCATTTCGAGGGTTTAAGCCCCATGTCAGACTCAGCAGGCTGACTGTATGCGGAACCTGCTTGGGATTCTCTCTCTCCCTCTCTCTCTCTCTCGGCCCCTCCCCTGTTCACATGCTCTCTCTCTCAAAATAAATAAATAAATAAACTTAAAACGTTGTTGCTATGAAAGAATATTTATTGATGTAGAACAAGACAAGTTGCAGAACTATATGCACAGGATGAACCCACTTTTTATGAAAATGTAAATATAAGTGTATGTACATATGTACATGTATGTATATGTGAATGTGTATCTGTATATATGGATACATGGCATTCAGAACGCGCTACCCCTAAATATGGCAACTTGTGATGTATTTATGTATATAGTTCAGCTCTGGAATGATACACATCACGGTAATAAGAGGGATTATCTTTGGGGTTGGAAGGTTAAGTATTTAAGTCTTACATGTGCTAAAATGTATTTTCTCATTTTTCAAAATAAACTATACCTACATGAAGAAAATGTCTTTAAAAAATGCAGTGGACTAACAAGAACATTTTTATCTTATACTAATTTAGTTTCAGAATTAAAAACTCAATCTCTCATATAAATTAGGTCAGGACAGTCCTGTTCTCTGTGTGTTGTCTCCACAAGAATAATGGGATCCCCTTACATTCTCAAAGCTGTCCCAGTTTGAAAGAAAAAAAATTACAGTCATTTTACTTCTGTGCTATAAAATCACAAGATTTGAAACAGATCATGCCTCAGTGCCTGAAGTAAGCAGTATAAAGAGAAACTAGAATACCTGTGAGCAATTTCATAATTCACCTGGTTCAAAATCTGAATTTCATCGAATCCAGAAAAATTTTCTTGCAAAAAACAAAGGACGCTTGCCTTCACAGATTGCACAACTGAATTCCAAGCTGATGTAATTGTCTGCGTGAATGGGAACAATGATTACAGCATTTCTTGCCATTTACATTTACCACAGGGCTAAAAGTCCTCAAGTCAGTTGAACACGGCAAAGTATTTCAGAGGAAGAATATCTATAAATATTGCTTATTACAAGCATATAAGAGGAAATTTTCTTTCTTCTGTAAATTTTACACAACTGCAAACAACTTACAGATTTTAAGATAAAGAAAAGGCTTCAGATTTAAAGCAGCATTTATCTTGTCTGCAAGTTTATTAGAGTGATGCCTTTACAAATCCACTGCCAGCCCCATCCACAGCTCTCCCAGTGGGGAACCAGCCGTTATAGAAAGTGAGCTTTTCAAATGTAAAGTAGGCGTTTTTTTTTTTTCTACCCCTGCCTTCTTCTCTCTGAAAGCAGACAACTTAACGTCTTAAAAATTCAACTCTGAATTGTTACAAGGGCATTTCTAAGGACTGAGTACAGTTTGGGCCTCAGGCCATGGTCTTTATTCAGGCCAAAGCCTCAGGAGATTGATTTTTATAAGCTCAGAGTTCTATATTTTCCCGAATCCTCTTTCACCCTATTAATATAATAACCAGGATCAGATAGGGAATATTTGACTTAATCCCAGAGATAGTGGAGTTGGTCTGATCTTCTGTACTTTTTAAGCTCAACGTGGGAAAATAACTTCATAATAAAGTAAAACCTTCTTGCATTCATGTATTTTGCTGTAAAGGCAGCACAAAGGCTCACCGATTTTTTTAAAGACCAAGATTCTAACATTAGTAGTTTCTCCTATCATTTAGTTTGCACACACTTGGAGAGTCAAAGATCTATCTTAGTTTACCTGATTGGAAAAAAGAAAGAAAGGAAAGACAGGGAAGGAAAGTAAAGAAAGGAAAAGAAAAAACAATAGGTGGGGTGGGGAGAGAAAGGGCAAATAGCTGAATCAATTACTAGGCAAAATAACTAAGGCATGCTGAGAACTTTTTTCTCCTACCTGCTACTCAGTTACCAATGCTCTGATAAATTTAAGGGATTTTAACCAGTATAGTTTTTCCGGCACTATGATTTTATTTGTCTGGCTTTTAGTAAATGAAAACAGGTTGAAAGACAGTGGAAACATAATAAATGAAAAAGGAATTTTCTGCGACTCGGAAGTGCCATCCCCAGGAGAGATTTAATCACTTTATTGAGAGTCAGCAGGTGTCCACAGTATCCCATCTCCCCCTGAACCTGTGAGTCTGTGTCAAGTTCTAAGTGACACTATAGCATTATTGCTTAAGTTGATGAGAGTCACACGTAATAAAGCAATCGGACCCAGCATCAATTCTTTGTTCAGAGCTGACTGTTCAACGTCTTGATGGAATGTGAGGGAAATACATTACGTTGTGGTCCCGGTGGACCTGGGCAATAGGAATTCATGCTGTTATTCTTGAAACAACTCTGTCTCTGGCCCTTGCCAGAGACAGTGTTCTTGAGTAGGTGTCTTCCCTGTGTGGAGCTGGCAAATGATTTATATGCCAGGAAGGAGAAGAGTTTCTCTCTTGTCTGGAACAAAGACTATTTTTAACTCTCTCAGTTGAGAAAATTGTTTTCTGGCTCAGGCACCATTTAGATTAATATGCTTCCTAAAATTGAGATGACTCATTAGGATCTGTACTTCGAATGGGCTGTGGGCTTGGTTCACACATCTCTCTTCAGAGAGCCATTTCATCTCAGCCTCTGGAGGAGTCCCTCGGCCACCCACATGGATACCTGAGGGAAACCTGATGTAGGGGCTGTCAAAGAAAAACCCCAAAGCAGAACCAAGTGTATACTCTGTTATCACTGAAGAAAGGCTTTGTGACCAAAAGATGAAATAGTGCAGACAAAATTCAACTTCTTTCTGTTGTTTCTTTTATACGTTCAGAAAACTGTCTTCATGAGTTGGTTATAGTCATCAGGCCTCTTTTTTTTTCTTCCTTAGCTAGGGTAAGGGATTTGGCATTAATTGGAACACTTGTCAGTCTCAGCAAAGATGGTGAGGGAGAAAGAAATGGAAACAAAAACATGTCTCAGAATGTGAGTGCTCCATTTGACAGAAAGCATTTTCAGCCCTGGCATTTTGAGGAAGGGGAGAGAAGAGAGGTAACATTCACGTGCCTGCCTTGTACAGTGTGTTGGTACATAAATTATCTCATTTAACAGATTTTGCTCGGTGACAGAGAGCGTGGGCAGTGAACAAATCCCAACTTGTACACGTCAGGAGAAAATGCAATCTCTCCAAAAGGCAGCTGGTTGAGATGGAAGGAGAAAGACAGCTGGACAGAAATAATGGGATTGATATGGGAAAAGGGGGGTGTCTGGAGGGAAATGTTAGTCTATAGAAAATATCTGCCCATGCCAGCTTTAGAAGATAGCCCAAAGCCCTGGGAAGCTGGCTTTGGTTCAAGTTGTCTAGGAAACTTATCATAAGCCCTTAGCAGTTCACCAGACAGGAAAAGTTGTACCTTTATTTGGTTTGTGGGGAGAGTTCCCCAAGTTCATCAAGTCCCCTGAGATAGATCACTGTGGCCTCATTTAGACAATGTGGGCTGTCCGTCTCAATCACCTTTCTATCCCTAACACCTTGCTTGGTGCCTTGCCAATAAAAGCAGCTCAAGAAATGCTTATTGAATGAATGCCATGAACAGTGAAAATACATATTTATCATTTGAAAACTGAGCAGACTCTTTCACAGTAAATGTAGTTAATATGAAATACTTATATTTTCTTAGGAATAGTTAAAAAAGAGAAGACTGGAGACTGGGAAGAGGGGAAAAGAGGGACGTAGATGGTACAAAAGGAACACATGATTTTGCAAAGCAGTTTGGGACATTGGGTAAGATAAAGGAAGCTGAAGTATATTTTGATGCCCTGGAACTGTACTCCTGAGAGTTATCTGGGATTCAAATAAGAGTGGCTGCTGCCCTTTTATTTCCATTAACATACATTGAGTGCTTTTTTTCGGTGTTGGGCTTGGTAGCACAATGAAAAAAGAATTCTTTCTCTTCTCCTGGAGCTCAGATTCTAGATGAGGAGAATAACATTAAATATGCATTGAAAGTAACTCCAGATATAGCCAGGGCATTTGGTAGTGGTGGTCGTGGTGGTGTGTGTGTCTAGAAAGCAATTCTGGCTCTGGATAGGGTGACTCAGGGAGACCAAGAAGGCCATGTGACTATATCCTATGTCTTATGTCCCCTCACATGAGACCACTGAGGATAAAACTTGTGCCAACTGATATTTTATACTGCAGGTAAGTGGCTGAATAAAGTTGTCATGTGAACACATCAAATCCTTCTTCTTCTTCTTCTTCCTCTTCTTCTTCTTCTTCGGGGGAATAAAACAGAGTTGAATACAAATTAAATGTTACGGGTTTTTGCGGGGATGGGGTGGGAGACAGGATTTGAATCTCTTCATTCTAGACATATGTGTTGAGCTCCAATACATGCTAGACATTGTGTTTGCTGTAATGAACAGAAGAGATCCAATCTCTGACATCATAGAACTTGACTCATACAAACTCAGAGCAGGGCTCACAAACTCATATGGTACTGAATATGAAGCAGATAGATTGTGACCAGCTGGAGGGTGCCCATCTTGTCTAGGGGGCGGGCCACAGTTCACTTCTTGGGATTGAAACCAGTACCCAAAGATAGGATTCAGGCCAACTCCAGACTAATAAGTGTAGCGGAAACTTCTTACCCAGACCTTTTTTTGTTTTCCTTTAAATTTCCCTGACTCTTTCCTTCAGGGAGGCAGATTTGAGGCTTGCTCTCTCATCTCATTTGGCTGCCTCTTGAATAAACCCTTTCCTTGCTGCATACTCAATGTCTCAGTGATTGGCTTTGCTGCATGTTGGGCAGACAAATATGAATTCAATTACAAATTTGGGGAGCCAGCCAAGAGCTCTTTGCCTGTGGTTCATCCATGCCAGCTGGTAATGGCCGTCCTTTGACAAGTCCAAGCAATGGCCTAGGCTTTTTGTCTCAGGGACTGTCCTCAGGGCCCCACTCTGACTGGATGCCATCAACCTTTAGTGCTTAATTTAACCCTTTTGGCAAGGAAATGGGTTTGGGTTTGGACAGATGTCTCTTGGTGAGTGCTTCACGTGTAATGGCATGTTGTGAGCTTATTTCTTCCTTCCATTTGCTTTGGCTTTCTTGGATTTCTTCCTCCCATTCGGTTGCCTCCAAATAAGGAAGTTTTGCTTCTCTTAGCCTCCTTTTCTGGCTTAATTAAGAAGAGGTTGGCTAGGTGGCACCTGGGTGGCTCCATTGGTTAAGCATCTGACTTAGGCTCAGGTCATGATTTCACGGTTGGTTCGTAAGTTTGAGCACCATGTTGGGCTCTGTGCTGACAGCTTGGAGCCTGGAGTTTGCTTCTCAGATTCTGGGTCTCCCTCTCTTTCTGCCCCTCTCCCCACTTGTACTCTGTCTCTCTTTCTCTCTCAAAAATAAATAAACATTAAAAATTTTTTAAAAAAAAAGAAAAGGTTGGCTAGGAAGCTGTTTGGTTCAGTTGGTGAAGCTCTGACATTTCGGGAGGAATTAGAAACTAGGAAGATGTTAGTTTTGGTTGGTAAACCCTGAACTTGTGGGGGGGGGGGAACCAACCCTCACATGAGGTACTTTGGGCTTCATTTAATTTATTTGTTGGTATAGCTTTTGAGTAAAACCGACTGTGTTCTATTGGAAAATGGGAAATGATAATTTAATTCCCACATGCACCCCTTTTGTCTGTATTCTCCAAAATTGGACCATATTTAGTTATGAACCTAAGAAAAGGAAAAAAAATGATTTTTTTTTTTTAGTAATACTATTTGGCCACAGAACTCATTAGACTCTGGAGAAAAATAACTAACAAATCCATACATCATAATACCATTTTGCAATTAGATTTGTTTTATAAAAGGGAGATATTTGGAAATTGAGCCTTTAATATCCTTTCCACAAATATTAGTAAAGCAAAGGCTATAAGATTTTGTTTGCTTCTTGTTTGTCCATATATGTTGTAATTGTGATATAGTCTCTCCACCTCTGGATGGTATTGTTAAAATTAATTTGTAAAAGTTCTATTTAGTTGGTTTAAAGGCAAGCACTTGTAAGAACTGGGCATTCTAAAATTCAGAAAAATTGAAACTAATCCAAGTGTTTTTCGAGTTCAAGTGATCTGGTCTATATTAAAACTAATTTAGGGTTGTTGGTTTAATTAAAGTGAGTATCTTTAGAGTTGTCAGAATTAGATGTAGAACTCTTATTCTGCCTCTATTCACTAAAAGTCAGGTAGGTTCATATTCTCCATTGCAAAATTTGTCAGAAAAGAATAAATCCTATGGCATTTGTCTTTCTACCACTACTTTTTCCTTTGTATTTATGAGTCGGCTTCTACTTTGTTTTGTTTATACATTTGTTTTGCTTTTTGGGAAAAAAAATTAGAAAGAATTCTAATAAATGTAATGAAGACTACTGGAAACAACTCAGTATGCAAGGAAAGTGAGACTATTTCTTTAAAGAGGGAAATTTTAGGACAAAATCTAAATGTAAAAAGTAAAGTTGTAGAAAATTGAGAAGGGAATCTTTGGAATTTTGTGCATGGTCTGGACTAAGATTATGAAGATTATTATGTAAAGAAACTTATTAGAGAGTGATCACCACTTGGGGAAAAGAAGGGAGAGTAAGAGAGAGAGATTAGGCAGAAGGTGAGCAGTGATGCATTATCAACAGAAGCCTTAACTGATTCTTTGAGGAGTTCCAAAGGTTAGATTAGCCTTCAGAACATCCTAAATTGGGGCTAAAGGGCTGGACTTTTACACCCTCATATTGAATAGTCATTTGATGTGACCACCTGTGAAGAAGACATGACCTTGGCAAGGCAGCTGTCTTCAGTCAAGGCAATCCCTGATGGCGTCTGAGAGATGAGAGCTGTTGGCAGAATCCTTACAGCTCAGAGCGCTTCTTTCCTGATGGGGATTCTGGTTAGCACATCACAGCATCACCACAAGAACTCAGATCCAGGCAGTGCCCTGTATGTCTTTGTGTCAATAAGTATATGGTAGGGAAGAAAAAGGGAGGAAATGCATAATTTTTAAAAAAATTCACCTTGTTGGAATGAATGAGTTTTAAAGCAGAAGTACACTAGTATCAGACTGGAATTTGATTTTTCTATCTGTAACCCTATTTTGTGCTTAAAACCTTGCGATATTTCTGACAAACTTCCCCAAATTCAACTTCTAAATGAAGTCTTTTTGAGTAATCAGGCTTATTTGTTTGGTATGTCAAATTACATGGGAAGCATGGTCAAATAAGTGATGATAGAATCTTCTTAGGTTATATTGTATGGGTAAGTGCAAAACTATTCCAGAAATTATATAAAATTCCTAAGGCTTTGATATGTATAATGTCATCATTTGTAATTCTGATTACTGAAGTGTATGTCATAGAGTTTCCTTGTCAATTGCATTGTAATGACAAATAGATCTCATACCTTTAAGATCATCAAACTAAGAATTTTCAGAACTAATGGGAAAACTACACTCAAACAGAACAAGAATCAATAACATGAGACTGAATGAGTTGAAGATTATAATTTTTTATGACTCGTGTTTGAAACACTCCTGGTTCTCTAACGTTTACTCTTCTAGATTTAAGGAAACTTTTTCTCTTAATCTATGACTTAAATATTCTTTTGTAAGCAAATATAAAACATTTATCTTTATGTCCCTACCTGCTCCATTCGGAGTTCAGAAACTCTCAGTGAGTATCCTGAGTGTATTTATTTGCATGAGTTCAGTAAGAATCTATTCTCCTTATGAAAGGACACAAGTGGAAACATTGTTTTTGGCTTTGACTGCAATGTCCTATTTGAGGTTGACATGCACAGAATCAGGAATGACCAGACAACTTTAAGGAGCTAAGGTTGACTTTTTGGAGCCTTGGAAAAATCGGCCTGGTACTTTGCTTACAGGGTTCCCAAGCCTTACCAGGTAAGTAAAGAAAGTTCCTTCCTGGCAAGTGCAGGTACCTCAAGATATTCTGGAGAACTCAAAATGTGAGGAATTTACCCAAATCTATAGGTTTGTAGGTGAAGTCTGATGGCAAGTATTTGACTTAGCTTCTTAGCCTTGAGGCTGTTAAAAGTTCAATCTCAAATTTCTTATGAAAAGTTCCAGCAAAGTAGATTTAAAAAAATGGGGAGGGGGCATTGGATGGCCTCAGTGGGTTAAGCTTCCAACTTTGGCTCATTTCATGATCTTGTAGTTCTGAGCTCCAGCCCCGCGGTTGGACTCTGCTGACAGCTAGGAGCCTGGAGCCTGCTTCAGATTCTGTGCCTCCCTCTCTCTCTGCCCCTCCCCCATTCGCACTGTCTCTCTCTGTCTCAAAAATAAATAAATATTAAAAAATTTTAAAGAAAAAGAGAAAAACCTATATGGCCAATTATTATTCTTGCTGCACTTCTACAAATAATTAGGCCAAGTTTGTTAAAACTGGACTTATTTTATAAATGAATTAGTATTAATTTGGCTATATTTGGTGGAAATGAGGGTGATTTTAGGGAGATTACATTTCTGTAACCCCTTCTGTGGGTGTTAGATTCTAGCGCTGATCAACTGTCTTTGAGTGTTTGTCATTCATCCATAAAACTGGGCTGGATCCTGAATTCTTCTGATTTCTTCAAATATCTGGCTATGAGACTCCAAACTAAAGTTTTTAATTTTCTACCATTCTCTTGACTTGAAATTCTTAAGAATGAAAATTGTTCCTTTCTCCCCCCAACGCCCTGTAAACTGAAGCTAGAGAACTTGAGGAGGTAAATTTCAGAGAAATTGCCAAAATAGCTCACTTTTACCTGTTGTCATATGGGCCACTCAGAAAGATCACCAGGACAAGTATATTCCAGCTGTCCTGATTTGAGGGACCTGCCATTGGAAAACCCAGACCTTGAGCTATTCACAAATGGGAGCAGTTTTATGGATCAAGGACAATGAACTGCTGGATGCAGTGGTGACCAATCAGCTATTGTCCACTGCTAAGGACACCAGTAATCAGACTGTTTGCCCAGGGAAACAGTTTGGGACCCTCAATACAAAGAATCCAATACAAAGACTCATAATGGCTTTAATACCAGACATAGAGAAGAGCTAAAGAAAGGAGATGTGGACACCATGATGGCACAAAACTGGCTGGAAATATAATGAACAGGAAATAATCCTAATCCCAGAATATCTTTTGGAAAAAATATCAAATTCACCAAAGCACCAATTATGGGTAAGATACCACTCCCCAGTAGATCCAGAAATATATTGTTGGTCCCAATCTTTAGAGAACTATTCAAAAGATAGCCCAGGGGCGCCTGGGTGTCTCAGTTGGTTAAGCATCAGACTTCAGCTCAGGTCATGATCTCATAGTTTGTGAGTTTGGGCCCCGTGTTGAGCTCTGAGCTGACAGCTCAGAGCTTCGAGACTGCTTCAGATTCTGTGTCTGCCTCTCTCTCTGCTCCTCCCCTGCTCACTCTGCCTCTTCTGTCTCTCAAAAATAAACATAAAAAACTTTTTTTAAAAGAGAGGCCAAAAAATGTGGCAATTTATGCTAGAACAATCCTAAGACTGGACACACACCAGGACTCAAAGGTACACAAATGAGAGAAACCAAACCTAGTGAAGACTGGCAGATAGACTTTACCATGATGCCAGAATAGGTCACCTTCATTATTTGCTAGTATTTGTGGATACATTTACAAGTTGGACTGAAGTTTTTTCATGCCATTCAGAGACGGCCTTGTAGTTGTCAAAAACCTTTCAAGCAGCCAAGTGTACTTGGAAAAACGCCTTGTAAGTTGCCTTGCTCTAGGTAAGATTGGCCCCTAGAAGTAGAGCTGGTCTGAGTCTCTACAAATATTATATGGAAGACCCTTTCTACACTCTTTTCACAAATTGGGAGCTCCCGATGCGGCTTACATTAGAGATTTGGATACTACCAGGTGTGTTTGGGAAACATTCTATTATACAAGTTTGCTTCCAACAGATTGATGTACCCTACAAACGTTCCCCTTACAGTGCCTGTATCCTGGAGACTTGGTGTTATTAAAGATCTAGAAGAGCAACACCCAGAGGACCAACTCCAACCTCATTTGATAGGACCTTATGAGGTTATTGATCACCAATTCTTCTGTGAAACTAAAGGGAATTGAGCCATGGGTTCACCACATTCAAATTAAGATGGTTCCACAAGAATCCACATGTTCCCTCCACCTTTCCGCAAGAAGAAAATCAAAAAGAACAGAACTCTGCTCAGACCGGCGAGACTCTGATGGGCCTGAAACTACTATTTAGAGAGCTGGTCCAAAGACATAAATCAATAAGAAACAAATAACCTGTGACTTCTATAAATATTTCCTTTAGAAATATGAATATTTAAGTGGCCAACAAAAGGCCTTGGACTTTTTGGCCAGAGTAGTTTTAGATAATACAATTGCTTTAGATTATATTTTAGCAGAACAAGGAGATGTTTGTGTAGTAGGTAATTCATCATACTGCACATATATTACAAAATAAGACAACAAGCTACTTGGTTATAGTAAAGCTCCCCGAAGGCCCTAGACTCAGACTGGTTTTCAGGATTCCCTGAGGAATAAGGTCAGTTTCACTAGGATTATAAAATGTTGTATGAGAACTATTAACAGAAGTATAAAAATTTTGGTGATGGAGAATGTTGAGTTTCATTGTGGAACTAAAGAATGTTTCTAGATGAGTGTAGAAAGGTTCATTCCTCTAACCCTGATTATTGCCCATTTCAGCAGAAGTGACTACAGTGGGCATCATCCCAATTCCCTCAGGAATGAGGAATCACTAAAAGACAGTGGGGAATGGAACTGGTAACCAAGGGGCTATAAGAAGCACAGCTGCAGCTTTATATCCATACCTCTTTCCATTTGCTTTTACATATCTCTCCTCCTTCAGGGAGGCAGGTTTGAGGCTTGCTGTCCCATCTCCTCATTTGCCTGCTTCTTGAATAAACCTTTTCCTTGCTGCACATTGGATGTCTCAGTGACTGGCTTTTCTGTGTCAAGGGCAGACAAGCTTGGGGTAAATTAAGGGATGGTGGCTGTCAGCCAGGCCGACCTCCTGCCAGGTCTGATCTTCTTCCTTTTTTTCATTTTATTTTTTTATGTTTATTTATTTTTGAGAGAGAGAGAGTGACAGAGAGAGAGAGAGAGAGAGAGAGAGAGAGTGAGCAGGGGAGGGGCTGAGAGAGAGGGAGACACAGAATCCGAAGCAGGTTCCAGGCTCTGAGCTTTCAGCACAGGGCCCAACTCGGGGCTCAAACTCAAGAACCGTGAGATCATGACTTAAGCCACCCAGGTGCCTCCCCGCTTTTTTAAAATTTGTTATGTTAATTTATTTTTGAGAAAGAGAGAAACAGAGTGTGAGCAGGGGAGGGGCCAAGAGAGAGGGAGTCCAGGTCTGATTTTCAATAGAAGCTGAAAATCCACACTTTTATGTGAACTGTTCTCACTTTTTAAAATGTCTCCAACTAATTCAAATTTTTATAAACCTTGTATAGGCCAAACACAATACCATGTATAGTCCAGATTTGGCCTGCAGTATGCCAGTTTGTCATTTCTGTTTTAAACAATTCTATTGAGTCATTTATAAAAAGGAGAATCAGGGTACTACCCGAAGCCATAAAGGAAGCCTCTACACTAGTCAAGGAATGCTTCCCTGAAGCATCTACATCAAAGTTACTATATGAGGGCATCTGGGTGGCTCAGTCATGTAAGCATTCCACTTTGGCTCAGGTCATGATCTCCTGGTTCACAGGTTTGAGCTCCACATTGGGCTTTCTGTTGTCAGCACAGAGCCTGCTTCAGATCCTCTGTCTCCATCTCTCTCTGCCCCTCCCCTGTGCTCTCTGTCTCTCAAAAATAAATATTTAAGAAAAGTTACTATATGAAACACCTGCTAACATTATTTGATTTTCATTTCCTATTGGCTTTCAGAGCTAGCTACTATTTTGAAATTCTTTATTTTCTCCCTGTGTCTTTTCCTATTCCTTCCACTTATGCTGTTTTATTGCCTTGGTGGGGGAAAAGTGGCAGGGCCAGTGCAGAATTAGCTTTTGAATCTTTCTGGCTTTTATTCACCCAAAGCTTAAAACTTTAATGAGTCATTTACAGAAGAGGTGTAAGGAAGAGGGATTTTTTTTTTTTTAGTACATGCAGAGCCTTGGATGACCCAAATGAAAAAGTAGCACTTATTTCCTGCCCCAAGCAAGAAAGAAATTCCTCTCAGGCTAGGAAGAGGTAAGAGAAGGAAAGAAACAACAATGGACTTCAGAGCAGTGAGGATTCTGGCTCTGCTGCTTGCTAATGCAATCACTGGTGCATCCAGGTAGGGGGTCTGTGAGTGCCTGAAAGAATATAACTGTACCCCAAGCATAACATCAGGAGCTGATGAGAGCTACTGGCCAAGGAAGAGCCATGCAGTCAGGTAATTCAGTGGAAATTCCATCTCTGGGTCACCCATGACTATGACCATAGAACCTCTAGAGTGCCATCTCTGACCCTGGAAAAAAATCTGAGAGCCATGGCATAGCCCTAAAGGTAGGGGAGAACCCCAAGTATAACCAATGTGATGTTTTCTTCCTCCTCATCAATGGTAGTTAAAGTTAAAATAGATTGAGTCACAGAAAATATGAAGATGTGTTATCTCCTCCAAATCGGAGGATGTGTATTGAAATTCAAACTCACAACAGGCTTTGGTTATAGACATCACATGTGAAAGTGTCCACGTTTTCATATAAAGTCCTTTAGAAATGCCCCCCTATTTCAATAATACAGATTACAAAACATTCTTTTGTCACTAATTCAATGTCCTGACCCTGAGAGACTCCAACAACAATTTCTGCTGTAAACCTCTCTAGAAATCCGAGTGCAGAATACTCTTTCCATCCGAGGACTAACGGGGAGAAGCAGGAAGAGTGGAGTTGGTGCATTTGTTGTCTAGTCAGAGCACAGTCTCTGTGTGCTGATGAGAGGTGGCTTCACTTAGCATGTTATTCCCCTTAACAGAGTATCAGGGAGTGATTCTATGCCATGGTAAAGCCTAGGAAACCCCTTGTACTGGATTTTCCGAAATTCTGATCTGTGTGTTAGAACAAGGTATCCCATCATCTAGAAACCGTTTTGAGAGTCTTGCTCTTCATAATTATTCCAGAACATGGGACATAATGTGGTACAGTCACAGGCAAGCTATGATGTATGGTCATACTAAACTTCTGTGGAGCAATCCTCTCGTGGTATATGTTAAATTATGGCTTGTTCTCTGCTTTGTCGGGAAAGCATCACATCCTAGAAAACTGCTAGAAATTTCTGATTTCTAAATAACCCAGAGGAATTGGAACCAATAACTAGGCTAAGCCACATGCTGGCCCACTAGCAATTCTACAAAGGTCTTTGCTATAAGATCCACTGTTCTAAGAAGGAAAGAGAAATACATTTCTCTGTGCTTCCTGATTACTTGAAAGAATCAGGAAGGAAGGAAAGCTCAAAGAATAGAGAGTATCTTTCCCTTTTGCTTGAAAGAAGGAATTCAAAGAAATTATTCTTTAAAACCCCATAAAAGCAAAGAAACACAAGACAATGAAGAGAAGGAAGATAGATTTACAGTAATCCGCAAAATGTTTTTGTTGATAATTAATTGCAGAGTCCTTTGTAGACGTTAGGCTTCCTGAGCCCTCTTCCAGGAGAGCATCTCTTCTTGAGTTAACTAGGCTGGGATTCCAGGTAATGAGAGCTTATCAGAAAGAACATGCTTTGGATTTCAAGGATATATTTTGAAATGAGTGCTTCTTGATGGTCACTACTGAGCACTGCTCTCTACTCTTAGTGTTGTTATTTCACGGGATCTATCCAATTTTTCTCTAAAAAGCAATTTCTTCTTCCATGCATGTCTTAACACCATGAAAAATTTTGCTCTGACACTGCCACCCTCTGTCATCAATAACAGCTCTCAACTATCCAGCTGGAATTCACCTCTAACCTTAACTTCAGAGTGGAATTTCAGCTTAAACTGTGACCACAAAATACACAAGCACATGCCATCCAATCATTTGCTATCTGTCATGGGTTTCAAAGCCACCTAGTAAGCTTCAGAAAATAAAGATCTTCACTGCTGGTGGTATTTCAAGACATCTGGCGTTCCCATGATGGATTGCAACAATCTCAGCCAGGCAGTTTCTCTTACTTTGAAATAGATTTTGAGAAAGGTGTTTAAAGTTTTAGAGTCAGACCAAAGAGAAATCCTTCCAGAGCAAGCATTTCAAAAGAACCAAACCAAACCAAAACAATAAGAGGCTTTAGTTGACTCATTTGAGCAGAGCAATGGTGAGAATTACATTAGCTTCACTGTAATGGTTTTTAAGAATGAAATGTAGTCCTGAAAAAGTACCACCAAGGTGATTTTACTCTATAGGACTTTGATAATTCTATAAAAGTATAATTTTGTTGCAAATGATTTTGTGCATAGTGCCTATTATCTATATGTAAACAACAGTCTCATTCCATAACAATAAATACCATAGAGTGCCTACATCCATTTACCTCTTAATTGCTTACAAATTGGTTTTTAATGCTTGGGTTTTTTAATGTCTTGGGTTTATTCTGTAGTCTATTGAATTTCATAAGGCCAAAGAAAGAAAAAGAAAGATGATCATAAAGGACAAGTGGAGAAAACAATGAAATAGAAAGCAAAGACACATAGAAAGCATCATCCAAGTCAAAAGTTGTTTCTTTAGAAAAATAAAATTAGCAAATATACCTTACAATATTTCTTGATCTATCAATTATTGACTCACCTTAAAACCTCCCACTTCGATGGATCAATTTTTATGTTATCTAATTTGAATCTATATTACAAGGTGTTGGGGCACCTGGGTGGCTCAGTTGGTTGAGCCTCCAACTTAGGCTCAAGTCATGATCTCACAGCTCTTGGGTTCGAGCGTTGCATTGGGCTCTGTGCTGACAGCTCAGAGCCTGGAGCCTGCTTCGTATTCTGTGTGTGTCTCTCTCTCTGCCCCTCCCCCACTCATGCTCTGTCTCTTTTTCCCTCTCTCGAAAATAAATAAACATTAAAAAATTATATTACAAGGTGTTTAATGCTTAGGATTGTTCAACTTTTTGATAAACTAAACTTTTAATCAATAGGTGGTAGGCTTTCTCATCATTAAGTAATATTTTTGTCTTAAAGTTTTTATCAAATATATCCACAGCTCTTTTTATTTAGCAGCTTTCCAGTTTATTTTTCCACTTTTTGCTTTCAAAGATTAGAAAAATAATCTTTCCATTTTTTGGTGTATGTTTTATAATCATCATACAGCTAGAATTTAAAAAAAATTCATTGTGATGACGGTTGTTTTAAAGTGGCAAGATTTGTGCATTTACACTGATTGTGATTTATGATAAATCTCTACTAATTTTTGCCATTATTTTTTAACTTACTTGTCTCATGTATTGTTTCTTCTCCTTCCTGTACTTCCCTTTTCTTCAATTTATTGACTTCCACTCCCTCGTTTCACTGTCTTGCCTCTAATAGCTTTTAAATTATGTGTTCTATTTCTATTCTTTCAGTGGTTATTTAAGAAATGTTACCCTCAAGGGGCACCTGGGTGGCTCAGTTGGTTAAGTATCTGAATTCAGCTCAGATCATGGTCTCACGGTTCTGAGTTCAAGTCTTGCATGGGGCTCACTGCTGTCGGCATGAAGCTTGTTTCAGATGCTTCGTATTCCTCTCTCTCTGCCCCTCCCCTGCACGCTCTCTCTCTTGCTCTATTTTGGACAATGAATATTTTCATAGACATGGCTTCATGTTTACCATTTTCTTTATTCACCATTCTTTCTTCTTAGACCTTTGTTAAATCATATTCATTTTCCTGAAGTATATCCTTTGTAATACTAACTAAACTCTATCTGTGAGAAAATATCTTTAGTATATCCTTTTTTTTAAAAGACTGTTTTATTGTATATGTAATTATTTTCTCTGAACAGTTGAAAGGCACACTCATTTTCTGTGTTTCATTGTTGTTCATCTAATTGTTATTCTTTTGTGGATAGCCCTTATTTCCTCTTTGGTTACGTTTAAGATTTTCTCTTTTCTTTGGTATTCTGAAGCTTTATTATGATGTGTCTAGATATGGTTTTATTTTTATTACCTTGCTTGGCTTTCACTGGATTTTCAGAACCTAGGGATTTGGTTCTTTCATTAACTCTGGAAACTCTTTTGCCATATTATCTCTTTGGTGCCTCTCTCCCATTCTTCCCATAATAATCTTCTAGAATTCAAGTTGATGTTGCACATTCTCTACTCTCCTTGTCCATTAACATCTGTTTCATGTTTTTATATTTTTGTGCTGCATCTTGCATACATTTTTAAGAATTAACTTTCAGTTTGCTTATTATTTCTTATGAAGATTAATGCTTTTGTTTAATTTTTATACTAACTTTCTAATTTCAGTTATTATATTTTTCATATCTAGAAATCTTATTTGGTTCATTTTTTTAGACCTACCTAATCAATTTCTGATAATCTTCCTCCTTTGTCATACAATGAAAACTCTCTTTTATTTCTTTAAAAATATTACACATATTTACTTTAAAGTCTTTATCTGTAAATTCCAGTATCTGGAATCTTTACAGGTCTGTTTCTGTAGTTTATTGTTAGGCCAGCTGTTACTCATAGTGGTTTGTTTCTTCTGTTTGCTTAACTTAAAAAAAAAAAGAACACAACTATTAGCTCATATTCCTTAGAACATTCTCTTAAAGTACATTCCTTCAGAGGATCTGTGACTGTCTATGCCAGGCACCTACAGAAACTACTAATCTGAGACTACTTAAAACTAAATTTTAGTCTCAGTATTTTTGAATTCATGAAGATAATAGGACATCTGGCCCCAAATATGCATGCATATGGGCTTGTGGACAGAAATCTCAGGGGTGAATTTCTTTCTATTGATTCTGCTCTAATCAGATAGGCACATATATCCACCTCTTGTTTTGTTTTGTTTTGTTTGTTTTTTTTTGAGAGAGAGAGACAAAGAGAGAGTGGAAGTGGAGAGAGGGGTAGAGGGGAAGAGAGAATTGTAAGCAGGCTCGACTCTTAGCATGGAGCCCCTCCCACGACCCTGGGATCATGATCTGAGCTGAAATCAAGAGCTGGGCACTCAACCAACTGAGCCACCAAGGCACCCCTGCACCTCTTCTATTAATGAGATAGATTTCATCATAGTTTTTCCACTGAGAGGGTTTCGCTTTGGAAGTCCTGGATTTATTCTAGCTCTCTGGTCATACAGCTTATACCTGTGTTCCAGTCCTTTCCTTCTGAAAGCCATACTGGTGACCTGTTAAAACTAGTACTCTAAAACTAGATTCTAAACTACCTGTTATATACTTGAGGGTAACTAGCACTAGGATGAATAGGTCCATCCAGATGAAGTTGTGGCCTACAGCTCATGTCTGGCTTCCACAAATTCCTATAAGTTTCCTGTAAAGTTAGTTATGCTTTAAAAAAGATTTTTAAAAAATATTTTATCCCATAATCTTAGGAATGCTGTACTGGGAAAGGTTTCTCAAAATATATACTCTATTCATATTTATAAATGAAAAATTAGAAATCCTAATATGATATTCTGAAAAGTATTCATTGTTTGGATTCCAGTAACATAAAGTGATATTAGAGTTCCATCTTGGCAAAAATATACTAAATAAAGAACTGAAGGTAGAAGACTGATATAGTTATAGGTTACAGAATTCAACTATTTCAATAATAAAACTACTTCTTACCCCCCAAAAGGCTTGGAGGATAGGGTCTGGTTAGGGTCCTGACCAACAGATCTATGTTTAGAGGGAAAGCATGGTCACACCCCTGTCCCTTAAACTTTTGAGATAAGCCTGGCTGTAGCCAGTTTCTTTTTAGTCTCCAAATATGGGAAAGAGTAAACATGGATTTAGCCAATAAGAAAAACTAATTTAATCTCTGTCTAGAAAAAAGATGACTGACTCAATTCAGTCATGTATATTTTGCATTAAAAAGACATTACAATTTTTAGTAATGTGGACACTAATATGGCCACTTATAAAAATATTTTTAAGGAAAGCATTCAAAACTATTTGGCTGTTACCTAAGTTTAGTTTTCAGAGACTAAGTTACAGAACCACCATGGCTGGATCTGATTATATGTCAATCACAGACCCAGGTTTTTAGATCACAAATCTACTCACAGAGGTGCTGAAAAATCCTGGGAACAAGATAAGAGAGTTACCTTTGGGATAAATCTTATATCTGTCTTGTGATTGTCTGGATTTTGTTATAGGTATTGTCAGCTCCTTCTTGACCATGGTTAGGATAGGTCTTCACCAAAGCTTTGTGTAGGGTATTTTCTCTTTATCTAGGGTACAGTGGAATAAAAAAGGCAGCTAAGCTTTCTTTATGATTCTCTTTAAACTACCTGTGATTCCCCCCTTTAAAAGCAAATGATAGGAAGAAGTATCACAAGAAAAATTTATCTAAATTTTACCCACAATTATCTAAAATATGACCAAGTCACTTTGAATGTTAAAAATAACTTCAGTAAAAAAGTTTTGTAATAAAATGGTCAGCTGAATTGAATTAAAAAAGTGAAAAAACATGAAAACTTAAAAAAAAAAGTAACTACAGAAACACAAGGTCCCGGGCTAAACATATTCTCCCACACATGGGCAAACAACTGGCCACTAGAAACAAGGTGCTCTGACAAGAGAGGTTTAGAGAAGGAAGAGAGGTGGGACATTCTAGGTGGAAAATGAGGGAAAGGAACGGTCCAGAAGAGTTGACATCCTTCAGAGAAGGGTCCAAATCCAAATCTCCATATCCTAGGAGGTATTGATGTTTAGTGGTATATATATCTAAGGGATCTGAGCAGAAAGGATGAGAAAAAGTGATGGGGATCTCATTAATTGTAGTTCTCAGCTTTCAGGGATACTTGAGTTGCAAGGTTGGGAGTTACCAGTGTAGTAGAAGAATATCCACCTCTCACAAAAGTGAGCACGAGATCATTGTAAGGTTGGGAAAGTTACCGTTGTAGCAGAAGAATATCCACACCTCACAAAAGTGAGCATGAAATAATTCAACACCCACCTGCCCCAGTACAAAAGGATGTTTAACATTGTGAGACTGGAAGCTAAGAAGTAAAGAGTAATGGGGAATGGCTTTATGAGCATCACCCAACCTAGATGTTTTCTTCCTGCCAAAGGCCAATGTAATGTACTCACTAGCCCTTCATGTGACAGTAATGAAAAGCCACTGTTCAGAAGGCAGAGACCATTTTCCAGAATGCATGGTAAGACAGTAAAGAGACTTAGAACCTATAGTAGTAGCAAAGTGAAAAGATCATTACCTAGAACAATGGAACTATAATTGGGGAAGATTCTGCTTAAAATATTAGTATTGATTGTTAAAAAAAAAGAGAGAGAGAGACTAAGAATTCTCTGTAATTTGTTACCAATTTGCCACAGACCAATGAGAAGAGGAGTTTAGGGACAATAAAGAGACCAGACTAAAACAAAGATCACTCTCTCTCCAAAGTTCTGGCATTTTCCCTTTTAAACTCAAGAGGAAAATTCTTAAAGAAATGCACTCCATTTTTTCATTCTAAGTTTTCACAATGAAACATACAACTATTCCATGCTCCAACTGTAAGGGGAGGATGTGGATGGGCTTATTTCCTATACTTTCTTAATCATTTCAGTAAGTTCTGATTTAATAGAAGAAATATGACAAAATAAAATTCATCTAAGGTAGCACAAAGATAGGGAAGCTTGCTCAGAAAAGATGAACTTTTGTCAGTTACACTATATTTAAGAGTATCTAATTTAGAGTTTCACATTTTTAGGGAGTGTGGAGAGATCCAAGAGAGTCTGAAGGTATGCAGTGAAAGCTATGATAAGCATAGGAAATAGGACTTATGAAGAAAGCTTTAAAAAAGTATCCAGCAGTCCTTAATCAGACATGGAAAGGTTTTGGTGATTTAATAGGACTTAAGGTGACTTTGAAGGATACAAAAGATAATTAGAAAGAAGTAAGTTTATAATACAGAGGAAGAAATTCTGGTCAGATATCAGAAAAAATAACTTTAACAAGTTAAAAGTTATGGAATTAACTGCTTGGGAAAATGTCTTCCTATAATAAAGATATATGAATATGTAAGAAAATCAATCAATGACTTTTTTATTTGGGATTATTGAAGTTCAATTGACCTGTGAGTGCAAAAAAAGAAAAACAGATCAAATATAAGATTAAGCTTTATAAATAAGAATGTAATATTTAGAAAGAGGAAGTGATCTTTCTGTTCCCACTCTGTAAAGCAGAAAAGTAGATACTTGTCTCTCAAGTATCAAGGATGTGTACTAAATAGAAGAGGTTGAGAGGAGAGCAATCATTACAGAGAAGGGACGAGTTTCGAGGGACTGGAGATGTTTAGCCTAGAAGAAAAAAAGTGTACATGAGGTTTGTGTCAAGTATTTCAATGACTGTCTTATAAATAGGAATTTAATATTCTATGAGGCCTCATAAAATTGATTTAGGATACTGGGCAACAACAAAGGAAATGGATTTTGGTTTATTATAAGAAAGAAATTTAATGATCAGGACAGCCCAAGATGGGATGGATTTCTCTGAAATATAAAGAGTTCAAAATATTCAAGCACACTCTGTGTCCCTGGCCTGGATATTGTAGAAGCGGAGATTTTACAGTTAGAGTAGGTAACGCTTAAAATATCCACCAACATTTTTTTTCTTTTATCAGTCTCACTATAAACAAACAAACAAAAATTATCTTTCTTCTTTGACTCTACCTGAAATTAGTGACTACATACACTTTCTCAAGTGCTGGTGAAGTGCTTGGTCAAAAGAAGCCACCTTTCCTGATCTTTAGGTATGACTTCTCATCTTCTGCCCCAACACGTTTGTGAATACACACTGGAAAATGGTGATATAAAAATTGCCAACCGGAGGCTCAATCGGTTAAGCGTCTGACTTTGGCTCAGGTCGTGATCTCATAATCTGTAAGTTCGAGCCCCGCATTGGGCTCAGTGCTGACAGCTCAGAGCCTGGAACCTACTTCAGATTCTGTGTTTTCCTCTCTCTCTCTCTCTGCCCCTCCCCTGCTCATGCTCTGTCTATCTGTCTCTCAAAAATAAATAAACATTAAAAAAACTGCCAACTGCATTTGTTGATAATATACATGTGTATGCCTATGACAATAATGGTGTTTGTGAAACTGAAGCTTCTTCATGTAACTCAGCTTAAAGGCATCTGAGTAATGACATGAGGAGTAACAGAGTATCAGACATCTTTGGTGGCAGGAAACCACATAAAACTCTATACTTTCTTTGATAACCTAAACAATTATCTCAATGCCATTATGGTAAATTGATTAGAAAATTCCACTCTTTTCAATGGCATTCTTTAAGTTAGCAAGAGATAGAATACACTGAATTGGCACAAAGTACTGAATTTCGTATTTTTATTGCCAGTGAGGATTCACCATAACATAGAAAGCCTGCAAAGGATTCTTGATGACTTTTCACATTTCAAGGCTAAGAAATGAGATCAAGTGAAGTGGGTCATGTTGAGCCACTCAATGGGGCTTATCATAAATTTCTAATTTACTGATTTGAGTCTGTAGGAGGTAGAAAATGGGGTATTTGATTTTACTTTCTATACTTCTTAGTGATTAAATTTTTTTACCATTCATTATTTTTATAATAAAAATAAATTGGTGCTTGGATGGCTAAGTCAGTTAAGTGACCGACTCTTGGTTTTCGCTCAGAAAACTGTGAGATCAGATCACAAACTGATCTCACAGTTTGTGAGTTTGAGCCCCGTGTCAAGTTCTGCACTGGCAGTGTGGAACCTGCTTGGGATTCTCTCCCTCTCTCTCTGGCCCTCCCCTGCTTGCACACTTTCTCTCTCTCAAAAGAAATAAACGTTAAGAAACATTTTTTTAAAATATATAAATTATAAAAATGAAACACTGAAAGGCTGGCATTGCCATAAACATATGCCAACACACAGCAAATACAACAGGCAGGGTTGACTGTGGTGGGAAGCCATCTTCCCATTTATATGGCTCTGGTTCAAATCTTAACTCTGTTTCTTACTAGCTATATGACTTTTATACGCCTCCACTTTCATGTATTTATTTAACATTTAAAAAATATTTATTTTTGAGAGAGACAGAACTGTGAGCAGGGAGGGGCAGAGAGGGAGGGAGACAGAGGATCTGAAGAGGGTTCTGCACTGACAGTTGAGAGCCCAATGATGGTCTTGAACTCACAAACCCAACCGTGAGATCATGACCTGAGCCAAAGTCAGACACTTAATCGACACTGAGCCACCCAGGCATCCCTATTTATTTATTTTTTAAAATTTATTTATTTATTTGTCTGTCTGTTTATTTATTTATTTAGAGAGCGCATGCACACGAGCAAGGGAGGGGCAGAGAGAAAGGGAGAGAATTACAAGCAGGCTCCTATCAGTGCAGAGCCCTACACAGGGCTTGATCCCACAAACCATGAGATCATGACCTGAGCCGAAATCAAGAGTCAGACACTTAACTGACTGAGCCACCCAAACACCCCTGCCTCCATTTTTAAAAGATGCTTTCCTCGTTTATAGACTTACATGATGACAGGTGTCTCTTTTCTTTCTTTCAGCCCTTTAAAAATATTGTTATATTACCTTCCTGCCCGTACCATTTATGGAGAGAAGTGTTTTCCCTCCAGTATAATGCATCTTTTCTTTCTTTTGCTGCTTTCAAGATTTTCTCTTTGTGTTTGGTTTTTAGCAGTTTGGCTATGATATACTACACCCAGGTGTAGTTTTCTTTGCATTTATCCTGCTTGGGACTTCCTGAGCTTCCTGGATTTATTAGATGCCATTCAACAAATTTGAAACTTCTTAACTCTTACATCTCTTCAAATATTTATTCTGCCTCATTGTCTCTCTCCTCTTGTTCTGGAAGTTCAATAACATGCTTGCTGGATAATTTCATATTGTCCCAGATATTATATTCTGTTTTTCTTCTCTTTTTTCCATTCGTTTTTTTTCTGTGCTTCAGTTGTATACTTTGTACTGGCCTATCTTCAAATTCACAGATTATTTCCTCTGCTGAATCCTACATTCTTGATTTTTGATACTGGTTTTCTTTTTTTCCCTAGCATTCTTATTTGACTATTTTAAGAACAGTTTCCTGGTCTTTGGTGAAATTCCCCACTTCTTTGTGAGTGTTGCCAGCCTCTTCCACTGGAATTTAAGATTTTGATCACAGTTATTATTAAGTTCTCATCTGATAATTCTAACATCTATGGTATTGTTAGGTCTGCTTCTATTGATTATTTTCTCTCTTGACCATGTGTCACATTTTCTTGCTTCTTCACCTGTCTAGAAATTTTTATTGTATCTAGCTATTTTGTATAAAATAGCGGTAGACACTGGATGAAAAAATATTTACTTTCAAAAACAGAATGTCTTTTTTCTGTGTCAAGCTGCTTGACTGGGGGACTAAATCAATCTGATCATTGGGACTGGGCTTTCTTACAGCTTTAGTTTGACTTAGTTTACTACTGACTTAAAATATTTTGAAAGCAGGATCAGTACTTAACCTTCTTAAAGTCTGAGTACTGGTGAGATTCTGGAGATCTCTTTGTACTTTATCCCCAGGTACCAATTTTCTGAACCGTGAAAAATATAACTTTACTTTACAATTCAGTTGACTACTGTTGGGTTTCTGGGGAATTCTCTTTGCTCTCTTCTCCTATAGTAGGCTTTTTGCACTGTAGAAATCTCTCCCTGCCTGGAATGTCTCAGAAGTATTTTCCTCAACTCTTTTGCCATGCCTCCAATCCTTGGCAGCTGAAAGTCTGGACTATCTCCAGTTCATTTCTCTCAGATCTCCTGGACTTCTCTTTTCCATCTTCAAAACATGGCTTTCATGCATTTGAGAAGGCTCCACACACATCAGGAGAATCTCCTTTAGTTTTTCTGTGCCACCTCTCAGTCTCTGTTATACATGCCCAGCATTAGGCAAAAACCTGTGGAACACAGTTCGTAGGAATGTTTAAAACTGCTCTGTGGCTGAGGTACTTTAGAATATAGTCTGCCACACCAGCTCACATGAGTGCATTAAAACTTAAGGTTTTGCTGTTTTTTTTCTTACCTCTTTCTTTGTGGATTCCTTTTCCTCTCACTCTGCCAGGAATGAAAGAAATCAAATCTTTTCTCTCTTACAAACAGAATTTTCTGGAATTTCATACATTTGGATTTCTTTGCTTCCTTAGCTTTATATGTTTTTGTTGTTGGAGTGAGGGTGATGGTCTTTTGTGCCTAGTTATAGCTTAAACAGAAGCCACTATATAATTTTTGATAAGTTAATTAATCTCTCTGAGCCTCAGTTTCTTTATATATAAAATGACCTATACAATGGTTGTAAGGCTTAAGTATTTTGTAGTTATATTGTATATTTTCATTTCCTTTCTTTTTCTTCTTTGGGTGTATTTAAATGGTGTATAGTATATAGTATATTCACAGAATCAAACAAACTCACTGTACACTATTTCTTTTCTTCTTTATTTAATTGTGCTCTTCCCTTTATCAATCATCATCCAAGTCGAATGGACTGACTTTGCACCTGTTGTTTCAGAAAATCTAACTCATCCTGAAATATTGTAGTTTTACTCAGAGCTAGGGCTTAAGTATAATAATTAACCTTAAAAGAGCCAAATAAATTGAATATGTCTCTCAAATATCAAATAGATTAACATTGTAATGACATCATCTCTGAGCACATAAAATGATCAATATATGTTAATAAACAATTTATATTGGATATTTATCCTCATTTATTCAGTCAGGAAATCTGAGTCATATAGATATTAAGCTGACTGACTTGCTTAAGGAAGAAACATAATCACAGTAGAGACCATCCTTCAGTGTAACGTTACTGTCCTGATTCCCATACCAGTCATCTAAACCACATTGCTAATTTATACTGATTTTGGATTCCTGGAACTTACTTCCATGTCACTTCCATTATTTTTTGAAAAAGAGATATGAATGAAGTATATGTACTAAGCTCACTTCATTTTTTTGGATTAAGTATTAATAAAAATGCATAAGAGAAAAGAAAACCATATGTAAATAACACAGCCATAGAAAAATAGTCAGGATACATTTGGCTAATAGGCATAGTTCTGTGATACTGGCTCAAATTTCTCTATTTCTATCTAATTCATTCTTACCAGGAATATCTACATCAGTAAACCTCCCCTGGAATCCAAAATCCAAATTTTGGATTTTGCCTAAATGCCCAAAGGTATCCCTCTGATTTCTAAGCAAAAAGAATCTTTTTTTTTTTTTTAATGGAGATTCTGATGAAACTCTAGCTAAACTGACTCATGTGCTTTGATTTACATGATGCCCTAAAGGATTAATACTGATGTCATTTAAATGATCACAAGCTGTGTTTATGACAATAAAGAAAGCTAGGCTTAGGTATTATTAATAGCCCTACTAATTACACTACTATAAAAGGTTTATGGATGATATAAATTTCTATATTATTACTCCAAGTTTCTGGCAGTGGCATTCTTCCAGAGGAACGTGTAGCACAGGGCTCATTTGTTTTCCTTTCTTTGCACTAACTCACAAGGAGATGAAAACAAGAGACTGAGTGAAAGAAAGAAGGAAAGGAGTCCGCCAGGAGTTAGTCTTACGCCAAGAATAGACTATGCAAGCAATCATTATCATTTTGTGTTTTTATTTTAGGATTCAAATGCTATTTCTTCTTGCCAATAAACTTACAAAAGGATGCTCATTTCACTGGTACTCAAGGAAATTAAATTTAAAACAATGAGATATTTTTTACCTTTTGTCAATCTAGACAAAAATATTACTGATAATATCAAGTGTTGGTAAATAAGCAAGGAAATAAGCTCTCAAATACTGTCAGTAGGCTTTTGTAAAATTCCCGGAGAGGAGAGATTTAGTGATATTTATCAATATTTAAGATGCCCTTAACTCAGCATTTAAATTTTTATGTTTATTTCTTTTATTTTTTCAAAAATTTTAATGTTTACTTATATTTGAGAGACAGAGAAGTCTCTCTGTCTCTCAGAGTGCAAGAAGGGGAAGGGCAGAGTGACAGGGAGACACAGAATCTGAAGCAGACTCTAGGCTCTGCGCTGTCAGGACAGAGCCCAACATGGGGCTTGAATTCACAGACTGTGAGATAATGACCTGAGCTGAAGTCAGACACAACTGACTGAGCCACTCAGGAGCCCCTTGGAATTTAAATTTTTAGCAATCTAAGCTACAAAATACTCTCAAAGGTATTTAAAATATATTTACAAGGATGTTTCTTATATAATAGAAGGAATAATTCAAAATTGGCAATAATCTATATGACTGCTAATTGTGTATCAGTACTATTACAGCAACAAAAAACTGTAAGGTAAATGTACATGTATGGAGATGGGAAACTTTTCAGGATATATTATTAAGTGAAAAAAGCAACTTTCAGAACAACACATATAGTTCCTAGCATTTACATTAAGACACATTATAACTGTATATTTGAATGCATAAGCACAGAAAAATTCCACGAAAATGAATAACAAAATTTTAACAAAGATTTTCTTGGAAGAAGAGAAGGATTTATTTAGTGGGTGGGAAGCACTATCTCTTTTAAAAAAACATATTTATGTCTGTATTTTCAATGTTTATATTTACCTAAACATGTAATATTTATATTCATGTATTACTTGGGTAATTTAAAAAATAAATATAAATTTTTAAATGATTATAACATTGTTGCCTCAAATATTGTCTCAGAGTCTCTTGGCTTTTCACAGTTTCCTCCCAGTATTTAGCAGTTTTTATAAAGTAAACATCTACCTTAGAAACAGTCCAATGAAGATTTTTGATCAGATTTATTATTAAAGAGGTCTTTCAATGTATGTTAACTCAACCAAATTGAATTGTTTTAAGTGGCAGTTCTATATTAAGGGGCTATTGGAATTCTTTGAGTTTAGCAATAATGCTGTATACAGAATACAGTATCTCAAAGTTATTTTTTATAAAACCAGTACCTAAAATATTAAGTTTATTTTATTTTATTTTTTTACATTTTGATCAGTGTCTCCACTCTGAAATCCAAGGCAACTTAGCTTGCACTTTAGAAGACATCTTGCTCATTGAACAAAAATTAGAATATTACATCTTTGGCCTCTTTTCCTCAAGTAGACAGGCTAATTAGAAAGTAAGAATAACAACATTCTAGTATCTTGATTTTGAGCTTCTCAAACCTTATTAAAAGACCTTATATTGGTTTAATGAATGAAGCTGGGAAGTATGTGTTTATTTCAATGGGTATGGGAAAAATCACTTTTTATTAACCAATTCCTTCCCCCTACTATTTTTTTTAAATCTTGAATTCAATATAAATCAAAAGTAAAGATGAATTTACATAATTATCCAAAGACTGATTGACCAATGCATTTTAGCTTCGAGCAAATAAAGTTTTAAAAGAGAGTGTAGTGATGAACTTGTGGCAGGTGTCAGAGAAAGAGTACAGCTCAGGAGTGGTCAGAGCAGTCCAGGCAAGAGGTGATGGGTGGCTTGGCTTAGGCATGCTAGAGCAAATGGGTATAGAAGGAGGCCATCAGAAAGGGTCTCACATAGTGTCTGGTACTCAGTGGGCTCAATAAATACTTGTGACATTTAACTGGACAACTTTGTATCAGTCATATACCCCAAACCAAATGTAACTTTAACTCCAGAGATGATGGGAGTTTTCTAAGTTAGTTTGTTAGGTGTGTTTAAATTTTAATCATGGGAGCTGCATAGATACACAGGGAATACTCATGGCTGGAGATATGCTTGCTAGGGGGAGATACCCTTTTCTGGTTTCCAGGGGACACCATGAATAAATATATCACATCAGGAATTTTGGTACAAGATTAGTAGGAGGCAAAAACGATTTCTTCAAAGGAATCATAATAATTGCTGCATTTAGTTAGATATTTATCTGTGCTACTTTCGGCAAACAAATTGGGACTATTAGAAATTATATATATTGTGAGACTAGTTATTAAAGACACCATTAATTTACTCCTCCAGAATACTATCAAATGGTAACCTACCCTGAATGAGATGTGATGAATATTTGCTGAATGGGGCATGCTGTACAGTAAGAAAATGAGAAAATGGTCAAAAGCAAGAAGTTGACACTTTGGTTTTCCTTCCTGCTGCTCCACAGCTGCTAATGGTCCCAACGAGTGATTGGCAGTCCTTCTCCTCAGTCAGATACTGAGATAAAGCTTGTGAACTTTGATATTCTTTACTGTGCTACTGTGTTTCACTTTATAACATTAAATTGTTGAGGTTTCTAACATTTTACAGGGGTTGTTGAAACTTGGGAAGAGCTTAAGTTCATACATCAGCAAGTGTTGAAGTACATCCCCAAATGACCAGAAGGGTAAGGAGCTTCTTAAAGGGATAAAGCCAAAAAAGTAAAGAAAAGTAAAGGACTGTTTGCCATTACAGAAAGGGGTCACTTAAGCCAGGCAAATTGATGGAGACCTGTGATCCATATATAGCTGCTTATAAGAGGATAGGAGACCTTTGAGAGTCTTGGAAGTCACAAATAATCATGAAATTAGCCAAGTGTTCCAGTTCAAAGAAGTTTAGCAGCCAAGAAGTCACCATGGCTAAGTCTAAATAAAGGACATGGATAGTATCTGTGTCTTAGTCTCCTGCAGTGACAGTGTGTGTGGGTGTGTGTGCAAGGACTAGAGGAACAGCTATACCTCTTTTAGTGCAAAGTCAGGATCCTAGAACACAGGATGTGTGCACGGGCCAAGAGAAGGCCATGACACAGCAATGTATTGACTGTAACTGCTTGTAATGAATTCTTCTGCTGTGAATAATTGGGAAGGAGAGGACTGGCAGCTGGATGGAGAAAAGAGTCATGAAAATAGATGACAGAGGAGAAGTAAATTCTTTTACAGTGGAGATTTGGTGGAGATGAGGAAAAGTGAGACCCTCAGATCTGGCCTCTTGCAATTATAGGGACTCTTTACTAGTCATTTTCCTCCTCTTGCCTGTGAGCTTAGAAGGAAAGGGAGAAAGGAGATCATCGTTACTCAGCTAGGCATGCTTCCCATCTGATAGTACAATGCCTAACAGAACAAGGCCCTCCAAAAGCATTTGCTGAATAAATGAATGAAATAATGGATGAATGAATACATGAAGGAAGAAATATGTAACTGAGGAAGGTACAAGAAATTAAATTTAGATAAGTGACTTATGAGCAAGATGTAATCAGTTCAGAGCCTTCTAGAAGGTTCTGTATGAAATAAACATTGACAGAATTAAAACTATAAAACTCAGTAGGCTGGGAAGCAGTTGCATCCTTGGCTTGTGGATATGGGGCTGACTCCTTTCGTTATGAGACACTCTGAGTATAGGAACACATTGTCCTGTTAGGTATTTAAATTACTCAGCATATCTGATGCCAAAACAACAGAAACCAAGAGTTGAGATTTATTAAGTTTCCATATAGTAAATAACTTACAATTTTTAACAGTGCAGAGACTTCCACATTTATGCCACTTACATAAGATCTGCCCACACATTTCTCTGTTAGAAAGAAGTTACCAAGTTCCTTAACTTTATTTTTAGAAGTTGAGTTCTTTGTTTGCTTCTGAATGATCTAACTTAGTTTCTTTTAGTCTGACAAAAGTTTAAAATCAATAGCTTGCTTAAAGCTGTGCTATAATGGCCCTGAGTTTAACACAGCACAGCTGGAAATTTCGACCTCAGTGAATGACATCCACTAAGCCAAAAGTTGAAATGTGCTTGTCGGTACAGAACCAGATGCTTTGAATTTGGTGAGACCCCAGTAGTCCATTGAGTTTGTCTGTGGCATGCTCTTCCTGCTGAAAGATGGGTGAGTGGGAGCTCCATGATCTTGACAGCATGGCCTTCCCCTCTTCTCAGCTAGAGGATGACATACTGGTGGCCATTTCACTGGCTATGTAGCCCCCAAAGCTTTGTGCTCTCTGGGGGCATTTTGCAGCTCTTTTTCATCTTGGATTATTTTTATTTTTTCCTCTCCCCACCCTGATTTTATTTTTCAATAAAATAGTTCTTTAAACTAGGACAAATGTTCTGACCCTGTCAAAAAATGGAAGCAAGATTCCTTTTAATGAGCTCATCTGAGGACAATTCTTGTCTGTGTGGTAGTTTATTAGTAAGGATAATCTCTGCTTATAGATTTCATACTGTGGCTGCCACTGAAATATCCTTTAAAGGGACGTGCTGCTCACTGCTTATTCCAAATAATTGATGGAGATCTGGGATTCTGATTATAAAATAGTCATCTAACTCTCGCTCTGGGAATGCATCTGAAGAATCCCTACTATTGTAATGATTGGTCTTCTAAAGCATCTATGGTCACTGCCCAAGAATGGAGTCCTTGCTGGAAATTATCTTGGACAGAAATGCCATCCTTTCCTGGCTTTGGTCAAACCACATTTCTTTGTCCTCAACTTCTCCAGCTGGCATATGCCTTGGTCAGCAGGCCAAATAAGAATGTGATCTTCCCAGCTGCTTTGGCTCTGCTTTGCTTTCCATATGCGTATTCAGTTGGTTGCAGTTCACAGATGCACTCTGTGTGTGTTGTGGAAGAGAAACATTCAGGAAAAAAGGTAATCAAACTTAGTTTACAACATACTGATCTTAATGGGTGTCCTTGTCCTTCCAAGCCTTTTCTTGAGCAAAGAATAGTAACTTGGAGTCCTAATATGCAGGCATGCCTTAAAATGAATCAGGATCTTCTCTGTAATATCTAAATTTGTAGTGACAGTTTTATCTTAGTAAAGCAAATGGGAATGTTTTTCTTCCCATTTCCTCCCATTCGTGTATCAGTTATGATTATGGGAGAAGGAAAAAGCTGGGTGAAGAGAGGAAATGGGAGAAGAGAGAGGAAACCTACACATCAACAAGAGGAAAAGAAAGAGTGGGAAATAATTTTGTCTTGAGATTTAATGGTCAAATCAAAGCTCTAGAGCAAGGTACTCATTCATTTCTAGGGACAAACTGTGATCTAGGGAGTTGTTCTTTCAATTCTTCCTTTGGCAACCCTCCTTTCCCCCTTATGATCTCTCATAGTTCAGGTGCCATTATGCCAGAAAGTAGAAAGGTGGCTCTGGCTCCCATTGGACAGATACTGGATGCTCACTGTTGCCCTTGGCTTGACTTTCTCTGGCAAAAGACCCCCATTCTACACCCTGGGGGAGAGGGACTTGGGCTAGTATATTTCAGAATGAGTCATGCACCAGTGTAATAATTCTATCAGTGAGTCTCCTTACTCACATTGGTCACCACAGTGGTGAGGAAACATCTAAAATGTCTTTTCTTTTTGACTTTTTATGAATCATAACAGTGCCTACTGTGACATCCAGTCACAAATTAAGAAGAACACAACTGATGGAATATGGCTAATGAATTTCAGGGTCTTCATGATGGAATTTATCCAAATTAAGGGTTACATGTATAAAATCCAGCTTGCTAGGGAGGAGAATCAATATTTATTAAGTCAATATAATGCCAATGACGGCAGTTCATAGGTATCCAATGTTTCTATAAGCCTCACCCTGTGCTAGAAATTTTCCATACATCACCTCATATAGTCCACAGGAAACCCATCAGGCAGTTACAATTATTACCCTGACATATAAAATTAAGAAAAACAACACAGAAAAGTTATGGAAACTTAACAGGATGAAGCAGTGACTCTTACGTTTGGTTTGAACTGAGAAACAGAAAAAGTCTAGGCCCTAATTGTTTAAAATTATAATTTAATTTAGTGGACTTAAGTAGTAATTCTTAAATATCATTCCTACAGATGGACATTTTTGTAGACATGATTAATTAGTTCAGGTAAAAGAAAGTAATAGTCATGCTACTTCATAGAAAGAAGTGTCAAATAGTAAAACAAAATGGTCAGAAACATAAATTTTGAAACACCTTTTCTTTAATCTTCAAGTCATTTCCTTAATGTTTCTTTTCATATAAGTCACTGAAGGGGCACAGTCACTCCAACTGGCAGTCAGAACCCACCATTTGCAAACACCACATTTAAATGTGGTGAGTTACATGATCTTTTTGGTCCTTAAAAATCTCAGAAATGGAAGTCAATGAAACCAGATACTCAAAAAATGCATAGATAGGGAATTCTGATCTAAACTAACCAGAATGCAATTCTAATCCTGTGAAGGAAAAAAAAATTGTTCGTTTCATGTTTCCACCCCGCAAATCGCATGTAGCAGCCTGCAGTACTGTCTGCAAGATGGCTAACTGCTGAGTCTTTGATTTAATGAAAACTTAGGGAAAGCAATTCAACTCACTGCAGGGACTGCTTTGTTCTTCCATTATGATTCTTTTTTAATGAGAAAGATGATTGTAAGGATAAACTCTATTCCTCTGAATTTTTACACTAATTACATACAAAGCACTACTTTGGCAGAAGGGGACTTATCTCCTTCAGGCAATACAGTTATCATCTTGTAACCATCCTTCAATCTCCCACATGAACATGGAGCTTCGTGCCAGGAATGAGTGTTGCTCTATGCCAGCTCTCAGCATGGATAGGTGACTGCTTAAAGATTTCCAGAATTAACAGTCAACTTGGACTCCAGATAAGACAGAGACAATCCCTCCCTCCAAGCTTATGTGCTGTTTGGAATGAATGAATCAGAAGCGCATCCCTTAAATGAAGTATTTGGCATGGGAATGAGGGACACTTTGATGTATAGAGCGTGTGTGTGTGCATGTGTGTACATTTATAATTACACATATGTATGATTACTTAATGAATGTATGATTCATTAAGAGAAGAAGACAATGTTGCATATTCATGTCATTTTCCTTTAATCTAAAAGTCATTTAAATGATACTGAAAGTTTTGTGCAAGGTATCACTCTATTTGAGATTCATCCACTTTCACACAAACAGGACATGTTCTGCCAGGTACTCTTAACTTTGATTAAGAGTGTGGAAGACTTGTGTGGTTCATCTATACAATGGAATACTACATGGCAATGAGAAAGAATGAAATCTGGCCATTCGTAGCAAAGTGGATGGACCTCGAGGGTGTCATGCTAAGCGAAATAAGTCAGGCGGAGAAGGACAGATACCATATGTTTGCACTCATAGGTCTAACAGGAGAAACCTAACAGAGGACCATGGGGAGGGGAAGGAGGAA